>CM038623.1:54299992-54942492 GCA_021554675.1 Leuciscus idus
ATCTGTGATGTCATCACATCATAATCAGGGAAAGGACAGTGCACCTTAAGGCTAGCGGCGTTTAAACGTTAAAGCTAAAGCCGGCGGGTCATCTCAGGTCGCTGTACGCTCAGGGGAAAACCTGGCTCTTTATTTTCACTCTTGTTTTATTGTTATGGCTGGTGAGCTGATACTGTCCTCGCTTCACCTTCTGACCCAGACGCCACAGTGGAAAAAGAAAAAAAAGTTCAGGGCAACAGCAAAAGCGAAAATGGAGTAAACAGCAAAACGAATGAGGCCAAGCATGTGAGTGTCATGACAGCAAACGCAGGAAAACAAAACCACACCAGCGCGAGATGTGGAAGCGCGAAAGCTTGCTGCCAAACACTGTGTCTACACTGCAAGCGAGTGATGCGACCGATGCAAGAAAACTAGATCGTTCCCACTGTAAACGACAAGCTCGCGCAATTATCGCATTGTGAATTTGTAACGTATACAGTTTTATTGACTATAACAGGAGCGATTCGTTTTCTTGCATTGCATTGTAGAAAAAAGTACATGCTTTCATTATAATCACCAAAGCTTTCTACACTGCGTGCACACAAGTCTCACATCGCACTGCGTCGCTTGCAGTGTAGACGGCTTAAACAGGAGCGATATCGTTTTATTGTGATTCTTAACTAGATAAAAAAAGGTTCAAGACAAGCTTTACGTTGGCTTGAGAAGCACTGCAATAAAGCAATGCAAAAGTGGATTACTTGTCTTATAAACAATAAAGCTTCTGTTGATTATAATGGGAGTGTGATCTAGTTGTGTTGCAACACATTGCCCTTAAGCTAAACAAATGAAATCCCATTATAAGCAACAAAGCTAGTCTACAAGCATGCAATATCGAGTTTTATTGAAGATGAAGACAGTTTTGCTGATTGTAACAGGAGACATCTAGTTTTGTTTTGCTGACTTGCAATGTAGACGAATCTCAGTTGCTCCCATAAACAACAAAAAGCCGTCTACACTGCAAATGTGCAACACTGGCTTTGATGCATCACTCACTTGCAGTGCATGTGTGTTCTCATTGGTTAAAAAGGCAGTTTTGCTGCATGGCTTGCTTGCAGTGTCGATTGCTCCCATCAGAAAACAACAAAACTGCAGCAAAGCCATGCAACTAAATTGCATGCATGCCGAGATTGCGATGCAACAAATCTGGATCGCACCTATCCATTAACAAAACTGTCCATACAGCAAGTAATGCAAACGAATAAACTGCATAGATTGTGATTTTTATTGTAATCGATATTATAACCGAAGCCATTGCCAGTGCAAAATGCAACATGGTTTGCTTATAATGGAGCACGAAGTTCGCTCGCTTGTAGTGTAGACACGTAGACAAGTGAGAGCAGCCTGGCATGTGACCAAAATACAGTTTCGCTTGGACAGCAGATTAACCTGTGCATTCACGTCAGTTTGGCATGAAGATGCTATCCATCTCCTTAATTTAATCTTGACTGATTTGAGGAGAGTAGGCCTCCCATTGGGCAGAGAAATGGGG
The DNA here is from genome assembly GCA_021554675.1 of Leuciscus idus. NCBI lineage: Eukaryota > Metazoa > Chordata > Actinopteri > Cypriniformes > Leuciscidae > Leuciscus > Leuciscus idus. Next base: position 54,301,521 of record CM038623.1, read on the forward strand.
AAGTGAGCCGCACCCCGTGACCTTGTGTAGTCAAGGGTGTGAGCAAAAAAGCTTTTAAGCCATCGTGCTTATTATATTAATATCCTATTCCTAATAATGATCGCATCAGTATAGTACAAGATGGATAAGAAGGGGGAGTGATTTTTATCACAGCTCTCTCTCTCTCTCTCTTTACTCACAATGTTTAGTAGGACTAAAATCCTCCAGGGACGAGATAAGGGAGTCGGCACAGATTTGGCACGCAACCCCGCCCAGATTCTGGAGATGGGTCATGGCTATATAATAATAAAGCAGTGCTCCACATTTAACGTGCTAACATCATCAGATATCCTAATCGCAAGCTCCGCCGGCGCGTCTCTCTCAACATGTGTTGTCAATTGATTTTATCGCACACATTACCAAACAAGGTTTCACAACTCTAAGCACTGCCTTGGTTACGATTCAATGCAGTAAATTAAATTAAATGCAGCTGGTGGTGTAATTTAAAAACCTCTAACATGACTCTTTAAACGTTGAATTGTATGCATGTTATTTGAATATGAGTTGTGCATGCTGTGATTGGCTCACCATGGCTGCAGCGGCGGCCTGCGCTGCGACGGCGGTCTGGTTAGCCTGATGCTGAGCTGCTTTAATCTTGGCCTGAAGGTGCGCCGGAGGGTGGAAATACTTGCACTTCTCGCGCGAGCAGCGGCTCTTGATGTAGTCCATGCACACGGTGACCGTGTTGTCGCTCGTGTCGATCATGGGGCTGTCGCTAGGATGGGCGAAGCGGCAGTCGGTCTCGCCGCGCGCGCAGTTTCCCCGCTGAAACTCGCGACACACCTGCCGTTCGCAAGACGCAAAACAAACACGCAGACAAAACAAACAGGGAACACAACAGAAATATGCAAACAGAGACGTGAGTCATTGAAGTTTCAAACAAAGGTTTCATGTATGAGCACAGGTATGGTAAATACACACACACACACACACACACAGAGCTGAATATTAACAAAAGCAGCGACAGCCTCTCGGTGTGGGAGGGCCGCGGAGGAACGGAGCCTCTTATTATCACAGATATCAGTCAGTTGCTAAGTGATGGCATATTTAGTGACACACACACACACACACACACACACAACCTTCAACTGTTATTGTTTCAACCACACTGATCATTTTCTTGCAAGGCAGAGCTGAATTGAAATGCCTCACACTTCTTTCTCACACTTTTCTGCAATAAATTCAGCTCCATCTTTAACACACAGACAAAAGCCTTCGGTCTTCATAAACTTCAACATTAAAGTCTGAAAATCTCCCAGTGACCTCGACTTCACTCCAATGTTCAGAATTTAGCCGACAGTGATGATGCTAACATTTGCATACTGAATTATGACTGGTCTGCTTTCTTACATTCATTTGCATACTGACATATGATTGGTCTTTTCTTTGTCTTTTTATGAATTATAATTGATTTATTCATTCTGATTTATGACGGGTCTTTTCTTTCTTTCAGAATTTCTTTATATTGAATTATTATGGTCTTTTTATGCTTTTGTTTTTTACACATATTTGCATATTAAAATGTTGCTCCAACATCTTATACTGTATTATGACTGTGATTTATTGTGATTCCTCAAAATATCAGATCAATTCTTTCTTATGTCTGGCAATATACTGATATTGTGATCGGTCTTTTCTCTCTTACACCTATTTGCACATTTTATTTCACTTTCTACCCGTTAAACCCAAGGGTTCAAGGTTTGACTGCTTAGTTTTAAGAGTTTGTCCCTGGTGGCAGACGCCGCAACTACAACACTGCATCCTTTTGAGGCCAAAAAGCATAGTAATTTAATGTGTTTTTTAACAAAACAAACCTTTCTGCAAGCAATATTTTAATAAATATTTAATTGAATTACATAGTGATCTCGACTTCACTCAAATGTTCAATATTCATAATTTAACCGACAGTGATGATGCTAATATTTACATACTGAATTATGCTTTCTTGCATTCATTTGCATACTGACATAATAATTGGTCTTATTTATTTTACATGTAATTGCATACTGAATTATCTCTTATGTTAATTCGCTATGTAAATGATTTACATAGTAAATAATTTAAGTTAAAAGCATGAACTAGACTTACTTTTACATTATTTAGGTTTTATAATACCAATACCAATAGTTGCAATGAGACTCTAACTCTGGCTCAGAAATGATGCGGCTCGTCTCGAGCTGAATGAAACGACGGCCTCATAATGTCTCGATGTGACGCTTTACCTCGAGCTTGTCGGTGCGCAGTAGTTTCTGTGTGGAGGACGAGCTCGGCACGCTGACCGGTGGGCTGCCCGGGACGATCACAGGGGTGCTGGAGAGCATCTCTGTGGGGACCAGACCCATGCCGTGGCTCATGGGAGTCAGGTACGGCGCGTAACTCAGTCCAGGGCTTGAGCCCAGACCTTGGCTGACAGGAAATGTAGGCTGTGAAGACAACAATTATTATGATAGAGTTATGACATTGTTATATATATTTTTAAATTAGATATAATTTAACTGTACATATTACTATTTCAAAATTCTGTATTTTTCAATTCTGTTTATAATGTTAGATTAAAAATCTTAAAGGTATTAAAAAAGAAAACAAATGTCAAATTGAATGCATGTTAAAACACTGCTGTTTAATATTTCTCACGAGAGCTGTTTGCAAAGTCAAGCATCGCTATTATTATTGCTCTTTTTTTAATTTAATGCCACTGTGACGACAGTGATGATGGTCAAAAGCATTTGCACAATTTGAACCCTTCCAAGTTTCAAAAGGTGACAAAATATGCATTATTTTATTATTTTGTAACTGTTATTAAAATATCAGGAGAGTTTTATACTATTGCGACAGTTAGAGATCCATCTGTGTTAGATATAGATCCGGGCTGCTAAAGACCCGAATATGTAATAATGATTGGCAAAACATTCATGCATTTATTTAAAGGGATAGTTCACCCAAAAATAAAAAATTAGCCCATGATTTACTCACCCTGAAGTCATCCTAGGTGTATATGACATTCCTCTTTCAGGCGAATACAATCAGAGTTATATTAAAAAATGTCCTGGCTCTTCCGAGCTTTATAATGGGAGTGAATGGGTTTTTGTTTTTGGAAGTCCATCAAAGCGCATCCATCCCTGATTAAAGTGCTCCACACGGCTCAGCGGGGGTTAATAAAGGCCTTCTGAAGTGAAGCCATGCGTAATATTCATATTTAAAACTTTATTGGCTAAAATAACTAGCTTCCGGCAAATAGCCGTACACATTGATTTACACCGAAAGAGTAACACTTGAACTTGACGCACAACGTACTGACGAACGCGGTTGCCCAGCCCTGTGTGTTTGAACCGCGAGAGGCGTCTAAACTTACGATACTCCGACATCCTTCGTCATACATCGTTAATCTTTTGGCGTAAGACGACTTGCGTACGTCTGCCGGAAGCTAGTTATTTTAGTCGCTAAAGTTTTAAATATGAATATTACGCATGGCTTCACTTCAGAAGGCCTTTATTAACCCCCGCTGAGCCGCGTCGAGCACTTTAATCAGGGATGGATGCGCTTTGATGGACTTCCAAAAACAAAAACCCATTCACTCCCATTATAAAGCTTGGAAGAGCCAGGACATTTTTTAATATAACTCTGATTGTATTCGTATAGTAAATCATGGGCTAATACAATTTTTTGGGTGAACTATCCCTTTTAAGGCCCTTGCACACTGAGTCCGAAAAATACGTCCGAAATTTTCGCACGTTAAAAAATAAATACGACCTCATGTTATGTCAATCACGCTTACACACTGCCTCCGAAACTTTCGTCCGTCATAAAAAAATTCGGAGGAGGCGTGTTCCGTCGCAAACGTTCCCTGATGCTATTTTGCAGGTTTAGAAAACAATTCCGCCACTGACCAGGAAAACCCTAGTCTAAAGTCAGTGGTGCGTTGCGCATGTTATTCATATGCTATTTTAAGGGCGCATGCTTAGCCATAATGTAGCGTGTGCACAACGCACATACACTTTGATTCTCTCATCTACACAGAAGCAGCAGTTTTTATCAATCATACATTATTACAAGGAAAAATATTGACACATGAGGGAAATCATTGTTGTGTCCATGAAGATGTGAAAAAATAGGCATAAATCTAGCTTACGCATTTACCCAATTATCATACGCCTGTTTAACCAAAGCTAATTTGGGTGAGTTTCTCCATCCCCATACAATGTCACTTCTCTGTGTTTTACGGCCCTGACGAGAACGTCGGTCTCCTCGGCTGTGAACCGCTCCTGGCGCGCGCCTGGCAAATCCGCCGTTATAATAGCAATCCGCCATGGAACAAGCGCATCTGCTCTTAAAGGGAATGTGAGATGACACTCTGATTGGTTTATTTCACGTTACGCCCAAACCACACCTATGAGTAATGAAGCTACTTCAGACCAACCTATTTTAGATTTGCGTCAAGCGCAAGAGTCATTTATCCCGCCGGTATAATAGCAACAGCGCCGAGACCCGCCCACAAAGTTACTTGCGTTTCGTGCTTGATACTTGCGTTTCAGATCATTAAAATAGGGCCCTAGGTGTGCAAGGACCTTAAGGCTTAAAAAAACGTATTTGTAATACTTTGAAGACAACAATTATGATGATAGAATTACAACGTCTCCTTCTGGAAGGCTAAACAAAAGCAAAACACATCTAGAAAGACAGACGTCGGGTTTCCTACCACTGGTTGCATGGTGGTGCCGGGGATCATGAACTGCATCTGCTGGGCCAGCATCGCTGCTGCCGTCTTCTGCTGGATGAGGTTGTTGCGTCCGTTGATTTCCAGCTGCGTCTTCAGATGCGCTGGCGGGTGAAGGTACTTACAGTTCTCTCTCGTACACCGACCCTACGGCGGGAAACATCACAAATGACAAACTCGTCAGAATCTACATTTGTTGAAAATGAAAACATTTGCTGAAGTCTCATGTCAGGATTCGATACATATGGCGATACTGAACTCACAATACAATATTATTGCGATACTCCAAGACATATGACAATATGGGCAGGACACAGAGTGACATTCTGAAGCTGACAATAATTATTTTAGATGAATTTGCTTGCACTCTTTCACTGACTAGATATATTTAAAATAATGTCGGCCACTTTTTACTGGTAACATCAGACATTTGGCATTTATTAGGACCCACAAATATTCCCCCATTGCATTATTATACATTATATTCAACATTATATATAGTAGTTTAATGTAGTACTGACACTAAAACTCTATAAACGCACAGTAATTTTCATTTTGGGTGAACTATACACAATACATATAGTTGCATTTTTGTAGTGTGATATATATTGTGACATGATATATTGTAATCATTTCCCATCAAATTCTCAAAAAAGACTTGCTGCTATTCATATCATAGCTTTACACTCTTATTATTTGACCATTGACTATTATATACAGTAAACAGACATCAATAAGTTTACCTCTGCAGAAAAAACAACATTTATTTGCATATTTTATTTTACTTTCTACTCATTTATCCCAAGGGGTCAATGTTTGTTTTCATTTATTTTCAGGAGTGATAGATGCCGCAACTACAAAAGCATAATATTATAATGTGTATATTAACAAAATAAAACGGTTTGCAAGCAATATTTTAATGTTTAGTTTAATGTTTCGTTATATTAATAGTAAATCAGTTTAGTTAAAAGCATGAAGTACACTTTAGGGGTGGGCGATATGACCAAAATCTTATTTCTCACCCTGGACCACAAAACCAGTCACATGGGCCAATTTTTTTTTTTTTAATCTGAAAGCTGAATAAATAAGCTTTCCATTGATGTTTGGTTTGTTATAATAGGACAATATTTGGCCGAGATGCAACTAATTCTGGAATCTGAGGATGTAAAAAAATCAAAACATTGAGAAAATCTCCTTTAAAGTTGTCCATTTATGTTCACGATTGTGCTGCATTCACTCACAAAAATAAATGTTTTATATATTTACGGTAGGAAATTTACATAATATCCTCATGGAACATGATCTTTACTTAATATCCTAATGATTTTTGGCATAAAAGAAAAATCTAATAATTTTGACCCATACAATGTATTGTTGGCTATTGCCACAAATATACCCGTGCGACTTATGACTGGTTTTGTGATCCAGGGTCACATATGAGATATAACATCAATAAAGTTAGCCTTTGCAATAAAAAAAGAGAAGAGAGCTAAAAACAGTGTAAGAAATGACTCTACATGAAATACAAGCAGAGAAGATGTCGTCTCCATACTGCAATATTAATTAAGTAGGCCAAAGTTAGAAGAATATTCTCACAAGGTCAAGCGTGTGTTTGCATTAAAACTCCACTGCAGGATATCCAGTGACACGGGAGGCCGAGCTGATACGAGATGTGAGAAATAGTGGAGGAGGGGTTAAAGAAGCGCAGCGGAAGCACATACTGCAGACACACACACACACACACACACACACACACAGAGAGAGAGAGAATCTCTCGTGTTCTGCAGATGCTCATCGCCCTGCACGAGTCCTACAGCATCAGCTGCGAGATCTCCACGCTAACCTTGAGCACACCGATCACACGCTCATGAGACTCACAAAACAAGGAAAATGAAGGAAACAAAAATATAGATATAATTGAGTAAAATAATAATCAGTACATTAGTACAAAGAAATGCGTAATTTGTTTTACTATAAATATGGTTAATTATATATAATTTAATTTCACATATTTCTCAATTCTGTATTTTTTATTTCTGTTTTTAATGTCTCTGTTTAATTTAAAAATGAAAAGTTATTGAAATATTTTTTTAATTACTTTTATATTTAAAAATGTTTTATTTCTGTTTTTAATATTTTTTATTTTAAATCTTTTTTAAATATATCATTTAACTGTACATATTATAATTTCTAAATTCTGCATTTTTGTTTTGTTTTTAATGTCTGCTAAATTAAAAAAATTATGATTTTTTTTTATAACAAATGACATGCAAAAAAATTAAACTAGTACAATGTGGAAAAGACTGATGCACATATGTGTGCATGTACACAAGCTTATCCATTTTGCAATATCTTTAACTTTTCTTCAAACTACACACTAAAAACAAGTGTTGTGCTAGCTGTCAGATCATACACTCTGACACTATCCTGACACTAGCTCACTGCTAACCAGATGCAATGCTTCATATATGCAAAAATGAAAACCTGAATGAAATGAAGAACAAAGCAGGACAAAAGTCTCTATATAAACCACATTCATTCAAAATTAAAATGATATTCAGAATTTTTCGTGCTTATTTCACTATGATCAAATTGCATAATATTTATTCAATCATACTTATGTTTCCTTATGGTGTGAGACCGTTTAAAGTAGAGATGTGACCTATATAAGCTATTGTGTACTCTGCATTGTTGCAGGGGAGGTCACAAATCCCTTGAAAACCCTCTTGGGAAGCGTTCGCAGGAATGTGCTCGCTCAGCTTATCTGAGGTCTTGCTTGCTTGTGTTGGTTTATGACAACAAGGATAAAAGCGCAAGATGTCCAGGTATCCTTCCTTACTCGGATTACAATGGAGAGATAGTGTGCTATAAATAACGCGAAACTAGATCTAAACGGAGCATGGCTGTCATTTCCATGATCTCCAAACAGTTAAACAACGCTGAATCAGCTTCACTGCAGCGCCAGGAACCCAAATATCTGACTTTTGTTAACGCGGTCGAGACCTTGGGTGATTGATCACACCCAAAATACATAGCATTTGCGATCATTTAAAGGGGTGGTATAATGCCCTTTTCACAAGATGTAAAATAAGTCCCCAGAGTGTGTATGTGAAGTTATAGCTCAAAATACCACACAGATATTTGTATATAGCATGTTAAAATGGTCACTTTTTGAAGGTGAGCAAAAACGCATCGTTTTTGTGTCTGTGCCTTTAAATGCAAATGAGCTGCTGCTCCCGGCACAGGGGGCGGAGCTTCAACAGCTTGTGTCTTTTTACCTCACACACACATGCACTGAAAATTTCTAAATTAAAATACTAACAGTTATTTTAAATAGTAATGATATTTCGCATTATTATGTTTTTTTTATAGTATATTTGATCAAATAAATGCAGCGTTGATGAGCATGAACTTCTTTCAAAAACATTAAAACATCTTAACTCTTTCCCTGCCACTGAAAATTTCCATAATTTGTGAGACAACACCTCCCCACATGGCCTTTACCGGCAATCCGTGTTTTCACTATTATACGGTAGGGGGCGCTTTTACACATCTTCTGAAAGAGTACTTAATCTCCAGATCAAAACACAGGCGAAGAAGAAGAAGAAGAAGAAGCAGAAACAAGCGATATCATATGTAAGCAACATTAAACAGCATATAAATCAAAACTGCCTAATGTTACCGAATGAAATGTCGACCCAGGACGAGCTATAGTGTGAAGCATTAGGGGTGTAGATGGACTCGATCTACTCCATCTGTGTTTTGATCTTCATTCTGAATCTGATCTGGATGTAGTCTTTGACAAAAATGTGATTTTCTCCACTTTTTGCTCAAAATGTTGCTTTTTTTAATTAAATTTTCCCACATTCAAGTGTTGATAAAAAAAGAATGCATGAAGCTAGAATAAAACAGGTTTTACATTTAAAAGCAGAGGGTCTGTTCTTCGTTCTTTTGATAAATTGCATGTTCAGATATTCATACAACAAAATATGAATACTTTTGTGAAAATAACTAAAAACTTTCTTCTTTTTTAAACACTGGCGGGGGAAAAGTTAACTATTCTAAACTTTGGACCACTAGTGTACATTATGCTAATATCCTTCGTTTGAAACACATAATCAATTATAGGCCAAGTTGAAGACAGGTCTAGACACTTAACACCCTCAAATTCCCAAATATGCAGCGCTGTAATCCATAGGATCAGGGTGCCGATGGCTATCGATATCCCTGCTGGAATAACAGTGTTGCTCAGCCGTCAGGCCAAAAGCTGAAAGGTGTCAAAGCCAATCAGTCCGGGCCAAAAGACGGACTCTCTGAAGTGACGGATGGTGAGGAGAAGTGAAAGACACCTGATAGAGGACTTCCACCATCGGGATTTTCGGGTGCTGTGCAAAGGATCGTACTGGAATATGTATGAGAGGTTTGATTTGCTATGTGAGATTGAGAGGAGACTGCTGATTCAATAATGAAGGAGGGATGGTCTATTTTTACCGTCAAACTCGGCAGGAATGGTGCTGATGGACGACGAGAAGAAGCTCGGTATCAAATGACCGATCCTCGACGTGCTACACTATACTGCATCACTGCAATTAATGGAGGCACCAGATTTAGAGATAAACTGAGACATTAAAGGAGAAAAAAAGCGGAAGAAACTTTAAAGGGGTGGTATAATGCCCTTTTCACAAGATGTAATATATGTCTTTGATGTCCCCAGAGTGTGTGTGTGAAGTTTTAGCTCAAAATACAACACAGATATTTGTATATAGCATGTTTAAAGTCGTCACTTTTTGAGGGTGAGCAAAAACGCACCATTCTGTGTCTGTTCCTTTAAATGTAAATGAGCTGCTGCTCCCGGCACAGGGGGCGGAGCTTCAACAATTTGTGTCATTTTTGCTCACACACACACATGCACTGAAAATTTCAAAAACCTTTAGCCTTTTATGTTCAAACCGAAGTCAGATAATGATGGAGAGACTCAAGAAGAAGAGACAACATGTACACAACATTTCTGAATGGTTAGTTGATGAATTTATGAAGCTGATGTGTAGTTATCTTCTAGTCATTGATTAGCATATTCTGTCTTGATAATCTATAAATCGTGTTCAGGGGGCGGGGTTTATGTAAAACAGTAATAAACAGTTATTTTCCTCTTTATTACTGTAAGGCTGCTTTTAAACAATCTGTACTGTATAAAGCTCTATATAAATAAATGTGACTTGAAAAGAGAAGCTGCAATACAAACCATGTTTTGCCGCTCATGTGTGTGCGTTACTTCAGTGAAAAATAACTACATCTGGAGTAACTCTGACCTCGAAGGCGATACGCAAACATATTTAAAACGGTCAAGTATCCCTGCATTAGCAAGCAATAGCAGTCAATGTTTGTTTCAAATACCTAAAATAATGGAAAATTCGTTTGTGTCTCAAGGGAAGTGACCCGTCAGACCCTACATGTCAGAACAAATGTGTTAGACAACCATTAATGCGGCATGAACAAAACACTACTCACAATCTACTGAGCTCAAGGGACTACTAGACTGTGACACATATATAGATTTACTAGAACTTTAAAACTGTGATACAGTCTCTATGACTGACATGAAAATCAAGCAAATGTTGATGTGAAAGGCAGTGTAGTGTAGCCGTCGTGTGGTCTGGCCAGCACTGAGTGAAAGTACAGTGGGTCACGCCGGGCCCGTCACTCTCCCGCACGGCACTTAAATAAATAGGCTTGATTACTATACGGCACAGTGAGAGAGCGAGATCAAAGAGGCTTAACGGGATGAGCTCCTGGGAATGCTGACAAAGACAGTCTTCTGACATGAGCGTCCTTGTCATCATGTGGGGACTTTTGTAGGGACTCATACCTGTATAAGATAGAACTGAAACCTGAAGGCCTTTTCAATTCAAATTCAATTCCTGAATTTGATTTGAGGTAGCCAAAGGGATGCAGAATTACAATGTGAATCTAAGGAAAAATAATTAATATAAAAGAAAGAATTTCTAAAAACTTAGATAGATAGATAGATAGATAGATAGATAGATAGATAGATAGATAGATAGATAGATAGATAGATAGATAGATAGATAGATAGATGGATGGAACGATAGATAGATAGATAGATAGACAGACAGATAGATGGAACGATAGATGGATAGATAGATGGATAGATAGATAGATAGATAGATGGATGGAACGACAGACAGATAGATAGATGGAACGATAGATAGATAGATAGATGGAACGATAGACGGAACGATAGATAGATAGATAGATAGATAGATAGATAGTTGGATGGAACGACAGACAGATAGATAGATAGATAGATAGATAGATAGATAGATAGATAGATAGATAGATAGATAGATAGATAGATGGAATGATAGATAGATAGATAGATAGATAGATAGATAGATAGACAGATAGATAGATAGATAGATGGAACGATAGATAGATAGATAGATAGATAGATAGATAGATAGATAGATAGATAGATAGATAGAACGATAGATGGATAGATAAATAGATAGATAGATAGATGGATGGAACGACAGACAGATAGAGAGATGGAACGATAGATGGATAGATAGATAGACAGACAGATAGATGGAACGATATATGGAACCATAGATGGATATATATATATATATATAGATAGATAGATAGATAGATAGATGGAACGATAGATAGATAGATGGAACGATAGATGGAACGATAGATAGATAGATAGATAGATAGATAGATAGATAGATAGATAGATAGATAGATAGATAGATAGATAGATAGATAAACAGCAAAAAATGGTGAGGAAAGGTGCAATCAGGATCCTGATTGAATCAGATTTGAACCCGTGTCGCCCACATAAGCACCACACACGTGCAGCGTCACACCACAGCTGTTTAAGTGCATTAGGGAAAGTCTTTCAATCAGTTGTGAGCACCAGGAGGGTATCAGGTAACCAGAAAGCTTTTACACAAATTAACTCCACTTACTGTGAATGACTTCTTTGAACCCCTAAAAGCTCTCGCCCCTTTCAAAGCTCAGAAACGGCCGCACCTGAAACATCTGAAACGCAGCACCAACACCATAAACTCACAGTAAATGTTCTATACAGTCTCCTCAACTCAATCCCAGTGAGGACTGGGAACACTCTTATCCATTTCATGGAGAGATTAGGATTAAAACCACTTAACCCATTTAATATCTGTGCCTCAGACTCAAGCCAAGTAATTCCCATCTCTCGCCCATATAAACGAACCGCATTTTCAAGAAAATTAGCGTTTAGGGTGAACATGCTAATTAGGGTCTAACTGAGGTCAAGTTAGCTGGTGGAATTAGTGTTCTCAGACTCTAATAATAGATTTACACTGAGATTTTCCCTGCAGAATAAAATCCCAGAATCTCCTGACAATAGATACATTCCTAGTTTTTACTGTCATCCGTCCAAACACTAAATGATGGAAAATGTTAAACGTATGGAGTTAATATTGTGCCATAATTAAACAAACAAATCCAGCAAACAAACAGAAAACAATGTGCAAGTACAAGGGTCAGTTTGAGTGAAAATGCAGTGGAGTAACAAATATGTAGTGTTTTACAAATATAAATAAATGAGCCTAGATAATATTTCACAAATAAATACAAACCATCCTACAAATTGCATGTAACCTTTGAAAAAATACCAAATCTAGTGCATACAAATGCATATCTGTCTGTTATGATTGTGAGACACTTGGCTTTTTATGAGATCTCTCGGCTCAATTTTCTCACAAATGCAGTTGAGCAACTTCCTCTTCTAAACCAGTGGATATGGCGCTAAGCTAAGGGATTCATTTAGCGCTAGTCTCCCGAAGCACTGATTTGAAACTTGCCTTTGCCTACAGCTGAGGAAAATGACCAGCGTGTTTCTGTCTTAATTTATCTATAATTAACCTTTTAAGGTTTTCTTTTGTAAAATGTTTAAAAACATATTTGTTACTCCACTGCATTTTCGCTCAAATTGACCTTTGTACTTTATTTGTTTACGAGTCGAGTTTTCCTTTCGAGTTTGTTTGCAAAATGCTGGATTTGTTTGTTTAATTATGGCACAGCTTTAACTCCATATAAACGCCCTTTGTCATCCTCCACTATTTGACCGATCGACCACAAATTAGAGCTTGAACTGCGGACCCGCTTCTCTCCAGCTCGACTCCGGTTTCCTTGATTTTCCGGGCCTGCAGTCAAAAGTAATCCGACTGCGCTGGTGGGCGGGAGACAAACACAGGGGCCATTTTCAGAGGAGAAGGAGAATCGAGCCTCAGTTGTGGCCTCCAACACCCAAACACCCATTTGCATTCGAGTCTCAATGGGCCTTTATTCCAGCGGCGAGCTGCATTACATCTGATGAGGGCGGCCCTCCAAACACTGGAGACGTGTGGATGCCTCGGCACGCATTTACTGATGAAAACAAGTTTCTCTCGTTGTATACACACACAAACAGTGGCATGTCACGAACAGGACATCATGTATGAATGCAAGATTTAAATTGACTTGAGAACACGTATTACTGCAGTTTAATTCAAAATGAAACAACATTTGCAAAAAAATGTTCTTCTTTACCATTATTATCATGTATTGCAAAGTAAAAACTGAATATTAAATGAATGTATTTCCAAACCAAGATAATGGAGGGAGCTTGAAGTTCATTCTCCAGTTCATCGCTAATCGCAACGCTTCTTTTTGCAATTATTGCCATAATCTTTAATAACTTTGCATTAACCAGTATCATATTACTTCAGGGATTCCCACACTAAGTTTTTTTGTCCGCGGAACGCTGAGATTTTAAGTTAATATCAGGTAAACAAATAAAATATTTTTATATTTTGGTAAGTGTTTTATTTTTATTGTTTTTATTTTAAAATTATTTCCTTTAAAATATTTATCAATAATTTGACAGCATATCAGCAAAGCCTACTCCATATTCATGGCTAACTCAAGAAACCTATTAAAAATAATAGCAATAACTCTTCAATTAATAATTAAAAAATTTTTTAATTTCTGAATAAAATTTTTATTTTATTTTTTACATTTTTATAAATTAATGAATTATTAGCTTTTCGTCAACTCACGAACCCCTTGCAATTCAGAAGTGGAGCAAATATTTATTGATGACTGATCATTTATTGATGACTGAAGCTTTCAATGAAACCGGGAACAAATATTAATACAGTAAACAAGGTTAATATGTTGATTTCATGTTGGCTTTATGTCATGTTCAAGGCCACAACGGCTGACGGTTTGCACCTTCAGGAACTCGAATCAGTAACTTTCTGGTTACTATCCCTGTGCTTTAGCCACTAATCTTAACCACAAAGCAAGAGTATCCTCACGAGTGCGAACCCTCACAAGAAACAGAGATATGGTCATGCACCAGTTGTCTGGGCCATCAGCCTGAAAATGCATCTGTCAGTTTGCGTTGCTGAAGGGCAATGGAGTCTCGTGGAGTCTAGCTGATCTCTCATGCCTTCATGCTCACAGACTGAGCGTGACACTGAAAAAGTACCTTCAAAACCTGCTATGAAGCTGTGAACCCAAGAAGGGGTCCCGTGTCTGTGGCACTTCCTGGGTGAACGACCACCAATGAGTTTTCTCTAGCGGTCAAAGGACACCTAACTAAGTGAACTTCCCTGCAACCAGAACCAACAAGGCTGACGGTGCAAATGAGAGAGTAGGACTGAGTAAACCCTCCCGGTTCCTCTTCCGGAGTTCTGATCCATTTCACGCATCTCCATTTCCCGCACTCATCATATGACCTACACGACCGCGAGCGCTGCTCAGCGACATCACTTCCTGCTTTAAAATGAAGGGCTCTGTGGGTAGCGAGCGCATAGAGTGGAACTGAATCAGTGAAATACAGAAGGAATTGAAACATTACACTAAATCTTTAGTCTTTGCACAGTACCAAGTGCTGATCTGTAAGTCTGTAACACCGTGTCCTAACCAGACGCGATGCGATAAGACTCCAGCAACAAATAATTAGTCTGTCCACACTAGACGCGACGGTGAGATGCGGCGAAATCAATCAAAACCCACAGCCAATCAGAACAGTGTGTGGGCGGTGTCAGCCAATCAGAACAGCACGTGGGCGGAGTCAGCCAATCAGAACAGTGTGTGGGAGGAGTCTCACGGCACCAGAGAGTAATCTTGACGGCACTCGCAAGAAAATGGATAAGTAGCTACAAAATCAAATTCACAAATATTACAATATTTAAACATTATTAAAAATACATAGGCCACTGAGTTACTAAAACATTCTTTGTCAAATAATACACTTGTTTGTTCACAGTTTGAACTTTCTTGTTTCCATTTGTTTAATTTCAAGATCTGAGGTGAATTATCCATTGTTAACTTTACAGCTACAAAGCTGGAGCACTAAATGATATTCAGTCACATGACACGCTTTTAACATTAAATAAAGCACATAAACAGCACCTGAGATTATCATCGCCACACTTTGCGTTCGTTGTTCCAGCGCGACGTCGCAGAAAAATAGAAACCGTTTCTAAAACAGAATCGTCGCGTGTCGCCGTCGCGGCCGGTTAGGACACCGAGCAACCTGTGACCTGTGACCTGTGATGCTTAATTTCCTTAATGTCCAGCAGGTCATATTTGCAATGCTTTTACAAATGCTTTTTTTTTTCTAACGTAAACAAATTAAAGAGAAAAATGAAATCATGCAGTTTGGAATATTTATGGTCAGTGCATCCTCATTTTTGGGATGTTTCAGATTCTGAGATGTTGTTTGCAGATGTGAGAAGTGAGAGTTTATTAGACTCAATGCAGGGATCAGCTTCTTCCAGATCACCGCTTCCCCAAAGTGAGTTTCACTGTAGCGGAAAAGGCAATTACAAATAATGAGGTGAGAGAGACTTATGGGGAAGTACTGCCTGACGCTGGTTTAGTTAACGTTACTAACGCACACATGAGTACGTAAATCTTACATCTATCTAATATATATATATATGTGTGTGTGTCTGCAGTGCAGTTTGCAATACAAAGTAGTTTCAATTTACACATTTAATGCATGAATAAGCAGCTCTTAATAGAGAAAGTAATGAGTTTAGCTACACACTGAACAATACAATCCTGTAACAATTTATTTCAAGAAAACACTGTGAATGTGAATATGTGTGTGTGTGTGTGTGTGTGTGTGTGTGTGTGCAGTAACCAAAGAAAAACTAAAAGAAACACATAAATGTATATTTATTGTCTCAATTTAGATTGCAAACTATATTATTTTTTGCTGCGAGTGTAAAATGCTGCAACTATGTCTTTGCACTTGCAAATAATATATTTATGACTTGAGTGTAATAAATGAAGCAGTATAATGAGCAGATTATGACATCATGTGAACATGCCTGAAATGCATTTAAAGCCGTTTCTCCCGCTGGTAATTACGCATGCATTGGACTCTCCGCAGCAATAATCCCACAGACGGCTCTGACGTGTCTGAGAGTAATGCGCAAGAAAGACTAGATCCCGCTCACCTAAGCCTGAGAGAGACTCTCATTAAAACGCCTATTCTCACATAACCTGTCATCTGCAGGGACATCCCAGCACACACACACACACACACACACACACACACACGTATATCTCTCAGTGCCTGAGCACGTCATGAACACTGGCACACGCTCACCGAAAGCTCCTCAGATTTCACATTCATTTCTATACGCTTTAACCAGGTGCGCTGATTCAACATGGACGCCCTCATGGAGTGTGTAGGAGTTGCAGTGAAAACGCGAGGCGGCTGGTGCACAAAGAATAAAAGAGTAACAAAAGATTGATCTTAACTCGCTTAGCACACTCTCTCTGTGTGTGTTTTTAGTTGCGCTGATGCATCAAACCACAAGCTGAAGTTCTCAAGGTCTGGAAAAACACTGTGATGATGACAGCCAACCTTGCGTTGAGCCAGAGCGAGTGAACAATAATAGCTCTGATTAAACTGAAAGTGAGAATTCTTGCCATGTCATTCAAAACCTAGGTTTGTTTTTCTTCTTCTTTGAACATGCTGGCCACTCTCTGCAATATAATTGAAGTCAATGAACTCTTAGCACAACAAGACAACCTTTTCCAGCCACAATATCGGTTGTTAAAGCAGCGTTACATTAATTCTGCCGTGCAAAAGGTGATCTTTGTTTCCAGGCCTCGACCTAAAATGAATCTTACAGTAAATTGAGTTTTGCTTTATCATGTTTAGTTATATATTAACACATTTTTTTTAATAAATATTCTGAGCATGTTTATGTGAATGAGCGATGCATGAATGAATGAATGCCTGAATTAACAATTTAATGAACAAATGAATGAATGCATGACAAAATGAACGATTAAATTAGTGTATAAAATAGTGAAAGCATGAAAAAATGATTGAATGCATAAATACTAGAGCTGATGCACGAATTACCTAAATGACAATTTAAGTGTCTATTAAACTACTAATAAGTGAACATATGAACAGCAGATATATTAAACATTTAAACAAAATATGAAATATAAAAATATAAAAAAATAAATTAGAGCAATGACATTCAAGGTAAAAAAATAAATAAATTTAGCAGCATCATCTCAGTTATCATAAGAAACATAAGAGTTACCGGTAATAACTTTATCTTGATTCTGAACTTTGAATAAAAATATGAACAGCGATTATATTAAATAATGTTTAATATTGGTAACATATGATAAGCCTCATTGGTGATATATTTGACATATGGGGAGAGAGTTGTGGAAGGCCTATACTTCATGTTAAACATAAATATATAGCAGCAAAGACAACGTCGGCAGTGTTGACGGCAAAATAGGCTACAGAATATTTCGTTCTGTATTGAGAGGTGCAGTATTTGAAAATCGATAATATTTTTTTAAATTACATTTATATCTGCATTTATGTCAAAACCTAGAGACTTACAAACATCAAAATGTCATTTATTAATATGTATTCCTGTCAAAATGACATAGAAACATCTTTTCCTATTCTATTTTGCCTGGAAACGCTTCCAACACGCTTGCGTGTCGCGTGAAAAATAGGCGTCATTTCTATTTCTAGCAGGCGCGCGTGTCACGCAGGCTCAGTGTGCTAGCTCACCTGTTAACATGGGAGCCGAAATAAAAACGGTCACGCCACGCATCCAGTGTGTCGCCGGCCTTACAAATCTGGAACGCGGTCATTCTTAGAAGTATCGATACTAATAAATTTAGGAATCGTGACGTTTTTAATTTCCGAGAATCGCGATACTTTTGAAGTATCGGTGCACCGTGCAACACTACAACACAGTATCATTATCATTACAATCATTCAAATGATCACAGAAGTGCTGGGATAAAAGTTCATAGTTCAGATATAAACACTGATGTCTACGGTAGTGATTAAAATAGAGCAAATCACCTTTAGAAAGTAACTCGATGCTTCAAATAAAGATTGTATTAATTACATCATTACACCAGTAGGTGGCGACAAGTGACGGCTAAACATTTATTTGTAATTGAATCATTCGTTCAAGAGATTTGTTCAAAAACACCTGATTCATCCAGCAATGAAACAAGGGAAGTCTTCGTGAGTGAGTCATTGAATCATTCATTCAATAAAAAAAAAAACTAATTTGTTGTGTATTTTAAATAGACGACAGCAATTACAATTTTGTCAGAACCTCAAAATCAACAAATGAATTAATGCACAACAAAAACATTAATTCAAAAATTCAAAAATTGACTCAGTGCATGAATACACAAATGCATTAATAAGCAAACGAACTTAAAATCTTATGAACCGATAAAAGACCGCAGGCATGAATGAGTGAACGAGTGTGTGTTGGTGTCTCTAGGGCACAGCGGAGGCCGTCTGCTTCAGCATGCCTGATCCAGCACTGTAAATCTGATCATCTGTGAAGTGCTGAGATGTGACGCCCACCCTGAGGAGCCGCAATAATCCACCACACACTCTCACTTTAACACACAAATAAACTCTCTTATACACACATGCATACAAACACACACACACAGCAAAAGCGCAGTCATTCAGTAGTGATGCACTGACTCAAGGCGACGCAGCATTTTTCTTTATCACCAGTTGCTCGCAAAACGATGGACAATGATTCACATTTCATGCGCGTCATTTCCCGTGATAATTAAATTCAGTAAATGATTAAATAAATGAGCAAATAAACAAGTAACAAGCATACTTAAACCGGTTTGCTTATAATTTGCTGATGCAGGTAGGGGGAAATATATACAAATTAGTGCCATCAATCGATAAAAAAATTAAATAAAATAATTAATTGAGCATTTTTCTGTAATTAATCTTGATAAATCGCACCTAACATTGAAGTTTTTAATATATTTTCATATTCTAATAATTTCACAGTTAATCTCCAAATTATTGTAGAAAAACAACAAAGACAGTTATTTTAAATATTTGTTTAAATATACAGAAATGAACGATAACATACAAATATTTAACGCATTAAAGAGAAAATAATGAATGCATGCGTTAACGTGTTAATTCTGACAGCCCTAAAAAATATCTTCACATGATCTCTCAATTAAGACATCACTGAGATGACCAGCTTAGATCATGCCGAACCTGGGTGAGAAAGATCTGTGATGCACATGATGTGTTTTGATGATGGGTGTGTGTCAGAGCTGTCAATCTGTCACAGATGAAGCGAGGCCTTTCTAATGACAAGCTACAGCACTAACGACATGTTTGCTAATGTAAATGAGTCGCGCGTGTCAAGTGTCCCACTTCACTGCAGTTCGCTGTGATTAAAGAAGTCAAAAACTAACAATGTTTGAATATTTACTATTAATCATAATTTTTTTTTTCTTATTATCATTTATTTTATGAAGGCGAGACACTACAGGTGAATAGGGTAAAAAAATTTAACTAGCACATATCACCATGAAACTTTCCCAGTTGATTACCTACATTAAGATGAGAAAAAAATGTATTACAAGTTTTCTGTAATTTATTGTTTAAATATGCAAATTAGGCCATATCTAATTAAATATGTGCTAATTTGCATATATGTAAAAAAAAATCTGAGTATTGGATAAAGCCAGGTTAAAAATATTTTTTTCATTGTGTTCACATTAGATGGGAAAAAAAATTACAGAGGGATTCATGGATGTCTACATTTGTTATCCTGTAAATCAGAATATACTGTCAATAGCCTTAAAAAAAAAATTTGGAATAAAATGTTATATAAATCAGGCTGGGAATAATATATTTACAAATCACTCTGTAAATGTCTTTATAATATAACTAGGTACAAGACTGGAAAGTTTGGTGTATAGGAGCTACTGAAGTGGAGATTTCGGACTTGAAATATGAGAGAAAGGTCATTTTGAGAAAACGGTGCTTTAAAGATTTATCATCAGCCAATGAGATTGCGCATTCAGCCCTATTACTTTGACGATTGGTTGCTGATAAAAAGGAAATGACCATATTTGGATCCGACAGCATTGTGCAGGAGAGAGAGAGCTTTCCAGCGGTGTGTGTGATGACAGGGAGCAGACAGAGATCGCGGAGCAGCATGTTGATTAAGAACGACAACTTTTGTTGAATTTAGGAGAAATCTACAGACGCAAACAGACAAAGTGTAGTAAAATAAAGACCTAAATGTGTATTTCTGACTTTTTTTCACCACAAGTCTGAAAGAAGACATGTTATTGAAGACAAATATCCCCAAATCTCAAAATTGACCAGTGAAAAACCCCGATGTTTTTGCCTGCCGTGTCTCGCCTTAAATAATTTAAATACAGAATATATAATTGTTTCAGTTAGCGTGGAAAAGAGCAGCATGGTCTCTCCTTTTGTGTTCACATGGGTTTGGAACGACGTAAAGATTAATAAATCATGACAAAATTAATGCATTCATCACGAACCCATCCCACACGTTTCTGCTGGATGCTTTTATGCCTGACACACAGAGCCCTTGACTAGAACAACAGCGAGCGCGTCAGCATGAACACACCACGTGTCTCCTGACATTTCATGGCCTTCATCGCCACACTCTCCTGCGCTCGTCGACGAGTCCCGGCATCATGAGGACCGAGCGAGGCCGACGGGAGTCTCTTAACGCGACTGAAGTGTCTGTAAATGACAGAGGCGCATCAGTGTGACTCATGCGTTTCAAGAGCACACGTTCCCTTCACTCTCGCTCAGATATCAATGCCAGACCACATCTGATCATATACATATATATGAGAAACAACAGATCGGCTAGTATTTGCACAGGGTGTTGATTGATTTGGCCAGAGTTGAACTGGTCCCTCGACTGAGACTGTCACCTTGATATTGTCGCCTCTGGGGACACATGATATTCAGCAATGTTTCTGATTCGACTGTCGGAGAACTGGACGATGACATCACGGTTTCCTACAGAGCTGCTTTAATTGAACTCATTTCATATTTGATGATTTTTGTATTATTGAACGAAACTGAATCAACACTGAACTGACTTCAGCTGAGCAATGACACTATTTTCTTTCAATATTCGATATTTACGATATCATTGATATTCATATGATAAATATTGATATTCAAAATTTACGAAGAAACATGGAGAAATGGGAAAACAGAGCGGGACGCTTCTCAAACAAATCAAAATAAGAATGAACTTCGTTCTGTTGAGGCCATAAACTATAGTGATTTTACCATGATGGCCATGTTTTAGGACAGCGAAATCACTGTGGGATAGTGTTAATTTCATCAGCTATTTTTTATTATCATATTTTGTCAATCTTATCCTGTTTTGTATATAAACTTATACTGATTTATTATAGGCTATTTATGTGATAAATTAACACGTCATTATGAAAACTGGTAAAACAAGACACTTCTCAAAATCTATAACAGTAGAATTCAGTACACACAGTTTTTCAAGTTCAAATCCACCGACGTTAATCTTCTAACTCTCCCGACTGCTTTCGGACAAAAATGGCGGATTATGATTGGTCAGATCGCCCGTCAATCAAACTCCCTGATTTAAAAGTGAAAGTAAAATGCACAGCTTTTTATAAGCAATGTAAAAAAAAGGTTGTTTTTTACATTTTAAACAACGCCACCATCCCCCCATCTCTAGTGTAGATGGCATGTTTTTGTATATAAACTTATACTGATTTATTATAGGCTATTTATGTGATAAACTAACACATCTCTCTACATTGTGAAAACTGGACACTTCTCAGAATCTATAACAGTAAAATTCAGTACACACAATTTTTCCAAGTTCTAACTCTCATAACTGCTTTCGGACAAAAATGGCGGATTATGATTGGTCAGATCGCCCGTCAATCAAACTCCCTGCCACGGGTGAAATGACGCTAATTTAAAAGTGAAAGTAAAATGCACAGTGCCGCACCAGCTTTTTATAAGCAATGTAAAAAATGTTTGGGGTTTTTACATTTTATACAACGCCACCCCCTCCCCCCCCCCATCTCTAGTGTAGAGTTACATTCAACCTATTTTAAGGCATGTTTGTTTTCAAGAAAAAAACGTTTAAATATGTAATTTTGGTGATCAAAGATGAGTTTTAAGGGATACAATTATTGACAACAGGGGTATTTTAAAACGGCACACGTAATCCCAAAATAAACAAGTTGAGGCCCACCTGCTCCCCCTCTTCTTCACGCTGACAGCTCTGCGTCAGTCCCGACCCCTCTGTAACCGTATACACACACTGCCAATTAGCATCCCCCACCTGTCGTGCCAGTTCAGTGGCGTTGGCATCTGCTGGGTGTGAAATTGGCCACAGCCGATCTGACTTTCATCCGTGAACTCTGCCAAACCCCGGCTGCGTCTTAACCTCGGCGGGCCACGACCTCCAGCGGCAGACAGACTGAGGGACGGGACGCTCTGCTACACACACCTATTCTCAATGGATGCAGTCACATCTCGTATCGCACTGTTTATTGGGCGATGTAACGTGATACGCCGGTTACGGACTGCTTTCGGGACACGTGCAATCAGAAGCGGATAAGAACTTGTTTTAATGCATTATGAATGTGATTTAAATAACATTACTGTCTGATTGTTTGTTTATCCTCTGGTCCAAAACCTAGTGAGCAAAGTCACTGTCAACATTAGAGTGAGAAAGTGTTTTAATGCATGATGAATGTAATTTAAATAACATTGTTAACACTTTACAATAAGGTTCGTTAGTTAACATTAGCTAATGTACTATTAACTAACATGAACTAGAAATGAGCAAAACATTTGTTACAGTATTTATTCATCTTTGTTAATGTTAGTTAATAAAAATACAGCTGTTCATTGTTCATGTTAGTTCACAGTGCATTAACTAATGTTAACAATTACAACCTTTGATTTTAATAATGTATTAGTAAATGTTGAAATTGATATTAACTAAGTATTAATAAATGCTGAAGAAGTATTGTTCATTCTTTTAAGAAATTATTTGAAATGCTTTTACATTTATATTTTGGGCTGTGGACGATATGACCAAAAATATTATAAATATTTACCATTAATGGGGAAGGAAACGCTTTCCACAAATTTGTAAGACCTTAAGAATTGTGAGCCACGTTTTAAGTGTTACTCCAGTCTTCAGTGTCACATGATCTTTCAGAAATCATTCTAATATGATGAGATTTGCAGCTCGAGAAACATCACTTTTTATGTTTTGCTGCTTCATATTTTTGTGGAAACCATGATATTTTTCTGGATTCTTTAATGAATAGAAAGTTCAAAATTACAGCATTTATTAATCTTTCTATGCATACTTTAGATTTGCCACATTTGTCAATAATTTGAACAATCAATCGTATACAAAATATTATAATAATAAACAGCCTTTTTTTCTAGTGTTTCTTGAAAATCAGATTTATTGAGACTGAAGTTAAAAGCAAACATCTTCAATGCTCTGTGCTATTTCTGAAATGCATCTGCGTTCCTAATAAATCTTCACGACTCCAGTAAAGTGAATGAACCGAGCGGGTGTTAAACAACATGCTTGTTTTTAAGCAAAGGCTCATTTATAGACCTTTTATTCCAAGCAAATCCAACAATATTTTGCATATTTGCTTTGATTTTGAAGTCGTCCCAGAACACTAATTATAGCACATTTGTTTTTCTGTCAGATGAAACTGATTTGGAAGAGACAGAACAGGGATCTTAGGCTGACAGCCAATAATGTTGTGTGAAATAAACAATCGATATATGTCCGCGCTCGGCTCGTACGCCTAGGACCGATAGCTGAAGTGTCAGAAACACTTCAAGGCATCTCTCAGGTGACAGGGGTTGTTTTCCCAGCTAGGCTTTGCTTTCCTAGAAACGGAGACATTTCTCAGCCACGTCAAGCACGAAACATTGCATCCGACATCCTGACAAACTAGCCAATCATGAAGCCTTCAGTTATGACATCATAAAACAACCGCCATACAAGCGTGAAACATATTGAACCATCAATCCTGCAATCAAAGCTTGAAATCTGAGCACATTGTTTGTGTGCTAAAGCCAAGAGCTCTGCATTAAACTCGTAACCACATTTTTACATACAGTGATGTTTGCACATGCAAAATAGATAGTTCTCACAAATTTATTTTCATCTTTGTTTTAAGGATGTTAAGTTACGTTATACGTTTCAAAATTGGCAATGAATAGCTGTTATTAACCCTTTAAAACCGGCTGTGTCGTCGCCGACACATACCAGCAAGCTGTATTCGTTTTACCGTAACTCTTCAACCGTTTGCACTATCAAACCCATTCAACTTGCCCCTGACAGTAGACAACATGCGCTTTTCGGGAATATACGGCTTATTACGGCAATGTCATGCTTTCCGTCTGCAAATGACAGCAGCGCGGGATGGAAGGATTTGAACAGAGAGATACGACGCGCGGAAGGTTAGAGTGTTTTGGATTGCATAAAATAATAAAAGAAACGAACAAATACATGTCGAAAGAAGTGTTAGACAGCAGAAGACGGGATTGGGATGATTTTTAATGAAACTTGGGAGGCGGATGGGCGTTACTCTTTCACGTATCGAAGCATGTAGTGTGTGTGCATGTGTATGTGTGCGTGTCTATGAATGCGTGCATGTGTATGTGTGCGTGTATGAAAAAAAGTGTCCTAAATGAAAACTGTGCAACCCAATGTCACAAAAAAGACTTGTATATACTGTATGTATTATAGTTAATTTTTCAACTTTAAAGTGTTAGTTTCTTTCGTTCATGATTTTTTCAGTTTTTTTCTAAATAAAAATCAGTAAGTTTAATCTCGTTTTTTTTATTTTATTTTTTTATTTAAATTCTATTTACAAACTCACCACACACAATAATGGTCAATAACTGTGATTTGTTGAAAGCTTATCTTTTTCTGAAAAAGATGACACCTTGCACATGAAGATAGCACATTGTTTTTGATACTCTCGATCAAAAAATCGAATTATGTGAAAAACACCTATTTTAGCTTCAGGTTCTAAAGGGTTAAAATAATGAGCATTTAACATATATTTTGAGTATTTACAACAAACAAACAAAAACATTAAATGTTACTTTCCCAGTGAATATCATTGTTAGGTGCTTTTCTTCAGACACACCAAATCAAGACCTTTATCAGTATATATATATTACTCAGTCCATTTCTAGTTACTAGGCGGATACTTAGTGAACTAAGATTTTTTTAACCAGTTTTATCAAACTCAATGTAAATGAGTTATTAAATCAAGTTTAAAAGTATTAAAAAAAAATTATCAAAACCAATTATCATCCTACTTCTAGTTTCTAGGTTGCTTACTGAACCAAGTAAGATTTTGTTAACCAGTTTGTCTAACTCTCATGAGATGTAAATCATTCTGAAAAGCCCCAACCGTAAGTGGATAAAAGCAAGCAGCACAAATCACTGATCACTAATGAACTAAATATGCTGATCTCAGAGTCTAAACAACAATGCAACATCGATGGAGCTGGAAAACCGCCACTCATGTCGGCTAAACGATATTCACAAAGCGGGCCCTCCAATTGTGAGTCCAACAGTAACTTAAAGGTTACAGCCTAATTATACCAGGCTTCTGATTTCAAAGCCTCTCGTCTCATTAAAGCATATTGGCCTCCTAACACCAGCTGAGGCTTCCCGGTCTATCTCTCCTGGTCTCTGGCGGTGGAAACCTTCTCCAAGGGAACGCCGCGATGGGATCGGATCCACGACGGGAGCGTTCGGATCTACATGGCCTGTTTTCCAGCTCTACGCCTCATTACGGAGAGGGATACAGTGGGAAATCAATGGTGATTACAGATTTGATTGAATGGGATGTGTTTTGCTCAGTGTGGTTTGGACATGCTAGGAAATTACTGTAATGTTCTGAGGTCACGCTAGTATTACAAATGATGATGGATTTAATCTGCTGTCGGATAGAAACCATAACAAGAGCCTTCAGTTGAACTTCTTGTCTTGCATTGTTGGCAAACTGATGACTTGTGTCGTGACCCCCATACTGCACATTTACGCTGCTTTCACTGGTAAAAATGTTTCAACGTCATTCAAGTAATATAAAACCCGACGGTTTTAATGGATCAAAATCATATCGAGAGCCTTCAAAAATATTCAGCTCCCAAGTTCTTGGTCCTTTTGTATCGAGTTTTTCTTATTCTTTTACGTCAATAACTAATAGAAGTGATTCAAAAGTCAATTTGAAGTCGTTGCACTTTTGCACATCTAAAAAAAAAAACGTAATTCGATAAAAAATAACATTAAATAATAAGCATTAATTTATAAAGCTAAGCAAATAATTGCACGCTTTTGCACATCTACTAGTTATAGCACATCTCTCCAATTAAAATTTTTTATGCATTTTGTTCTGCATTATTGGCAAACGGAAAACTTTTGACCACATAATGCACATTTATGATGCTTTAACTGGTAAATAAATGACTTGACTGCTAAATTATTGGTTTAACAGGTAATAAATAATGTTTTGTGGTTGGGCAAGTAATATTAAAAACAACAGGATAACAAAGAATAATAGGCCATATATGCATATTGCTAATACAAGCTGTATAGATAAATATGTATTGTAGTTGTTAGTAGTAAAATCACATAATTAAAAATTTACACAATTTCTGTTTTTATCATTCAGATAAATGAAATTATCTGACGATTTTGATCTGATCTGATTTTGCTCATAAATTCTTTGGTCATTTTGAATTATGTTTTTTTTTATTTATGTAAATAACAAACAGAAGCGATTCAAAGTCAATTCTGCTTTATGCACATCTCTTAGTTGTTAGTCTTTTCCAATTACATTGTCTTATCCAAATTAACTTCTCAAAGAAATATTGTTTTGCATTATAACTTTTGACCCCAAAACTGCACATTTGTCCCAGGACATGTACTAATAGTCTTGTTTGTTGGAATCTAACCATGTAAATCTAACCATCTGCTCTTGGAAGAAAACTCCTTGGATTGTTCAATGGATGAAAGGGATGTTTGTTTTCCAGGAAAACCGTTTGACTCTTTACAGAATGTTCCAGTTGATCGCTAGCAACAGCGTTTATTGCGTAACGTTTATTGTCACGGAAAAAAATTCAGACTCAATCCTTAATAACTTTGTAATTTAGTTTTAAAATTCTCATTTTGCTGTCTGGAATCTCATCTAAAGCATGTTTGACATGCATTAAAAACAAGTGGATGCGGCAAGAAAACAAGGTGGTGTGTTTTTAGAAACCGTCCTGTAACCACTTGAAAGAATGTTGACACAGTAGCCAAGAGCCTCTCCAAGGTCTGTTTCTAATATCCCAATATTCCATTACAGATCCCCGGATAGGTATGTGAAAGAAACACATTTGTGAAGCAAGCGTGAACACACACACACACACACACACACACATGCAGGTGCACTGCAGCATTAACCAGCAGCAGCTGACAGTGACACGCAGCGCTAACGCTAACCAGCTCCAGCTGACATCAACACACGAACGGTAGCGGCAGGAGAAGCTCAGACCTCTCCATGTTCAGGAGTCACGAGTCCGAGCAGATTCTGCACTGATGTCGGAGCCGCTGCACCCCCACGGCAGGGGAAAAGTGAAGTCACATGGACCAAATGCAGGCCGACGTGTCGGAGGCCCCGGTCAGGAATGAGAATTCATCAAAGTCACTCCCCAGCAGCGAACCCGACGTTAAGCTCAAGTCAGCATTTCATTGTTTTGTGAATGACCTGGGGGATTGACACCCTGCCGAGCGAACACATTCCCCCGCATGTTTGCTCTGGCGAGGGTGCGGCTCGCTTTGGTAGATTACACTGACAAAAACAAACGTGCAGTGAGTTCGTCTCATTCGAGCTGAGAGACTCTATGAAACCAATCCATCTCAAAATGGACTCTAAATAGTTGAAATACAGCGAATCTAACTAGTAGTTAACACTACGAATCATTAAGAAATATCTACTATTTATTATTAGAATACATTTTCATTTACTATTATTTATTTAAAGGCAAGTTTAAATAGCATTAAATTTAAACGAATACAAATTTATATGATATAATACTCATATATTATTATTATTATTATTATTATATATTGTTACATTTTATATTAGAAATGAGTATACTAAATAAATAAAAAGTTAGATTTTATATTTAGAAAAACAAGCCAAACTTAATTCGATAAAAAATAACATTAAATAGAAACATTAATTTATAAAGCCAAGCAAATAATTCTATATCTGAGCCATAATGATGATGTAAGCTGCATAA
This sequence comes from Leuciscus idus, assembly GCA_021554675.1. NCBI lineage: Eukaryota > Metazoa > Chordata > Actinopteri > Cypriniformes > Leuciscidae > Leuciscus > Leuciscus idus. The sequence goes on from CM038623.1 coordinate 54,330,023, forward strand.
ATAAATGTTTATACAAAAAATGTATATATAAAATGAAAAGCTACACAACAAATTATTAAAAGAAAAGCAACTACACTTAATTAATAAGATTTGAAATGTTTATTATTATTTATTACAATAATTATGTGATAATTCACTATTATTATAAGTTATTTTAATGTATTATTATTTAATCCGTATATATTAAAAACAACAGGATAAATTAATGTAAATAGCATTAAACATGGAAATATAAATAATTAATTTATATAATACACATTATGTATTATTTATAATTAATATAATACACTAAATAAACAAAGAATAATAACCCATATGCATATTGCTAATACAAGCTGTATAGATAAATACCGGTATGTATTGTAGTTAGTAGTTAAATCACATAATTAAACATTTAAGTAAAAGTTCTTCATAACACAATTTTTTTTTTTTTTTTTAACAAAACTAAAACTTTTGTTTTAATAGAACGAGTTGTAATTTGTTGTTTATCTCGATTTAGTCACAAAAAAAAAAAGATTTCTATGAGACTGTTGCAAAACATGATAAAGCGACAAGAGATAAATACAAAAATATATTTAGAAATCTTTTTTGATCAATGTTTATTGATCATGCAACAGTAAAAACATGAAACGGCTGACTCTTGTTGACTGGGTTTGGAGACGCGTCGAGTGTTTAGCTGACATGTGAGCTGTTATTAGGACACTGTGCCTGGACTGACGGATGCAACCGGTGCGCACACACACACACACACACACACACACACACCAACCACTCGAGAAACAACAACAACAACGAGCTATTCAGTGTCAGGCACACCATCACATGACTCTGGCATTTGTATATTATCTAGGAAACGGGAACGTCTCTTTTCCATCCCCCACATTTCAGCTCCGCTTCCGGCATCTCTGTCAATAGTGTCCAACAGCTGCGGTTCAACCGGCTTCTGAGTAACTAGGTTAGACGGGACCAAATGCATGTGGGTACAGTATTGGGAAACTAATGGGAATCTGTCATTTGCAATGAGCAACTCATAAAGATAAGCATCCGAGGTTGGGCTTTATTTTAAGGAGTCATTGTTCCAGTGTAATTATATATTTAAGTACTGAGTAATATTAAGCAACTACATGTACTTACTATAGGGTTAGGGTAGAGTTAGGGTTTGGTTGAGGGTTAGTTGCATGTAATTATGCATAATTTGCTGTTATTACTATGGGAAGTACATGTAACATAAGTAACAAGGACACTGTAAAATAAAGTGAACAAAACGAATCAGTGAAATGAACAGTATGAATGAACCAGTTCACTAAAATGAATTGAATCCTAGCCAATATGACTTGTTGCTGGAAAAGATCAAGTCAAGTTGCTAAAAACGCGCAAACATAGAAGCGTAGCAACTTTACACGTTAATTTCCCACTTTGTTCGCAACATTCAGTTATTAGAGCATTAGAATGTGGGAAAATGTTTAATTAGTTAGCGTTAAATCAGTAGTGACATTATTTCTAGGGGTGTAACGATGCCCCTAGATGCTCGCTAGCGAACGAGCGTGTGTGAGTGAGTGAGTGCGTTTGTGTGAGTGAGTGGGCGAACGAGCGTGTGTGTGCGAGTGAGTGAGCGAGCGAGCGAGCGAGCGTGTGTGTGTGTGAGTGAGTGAGTGAGTGAGTGAGTGAGCGAGCATGTGTGTGTGTGTGTGTGTGTGTGCGAGTGAGTGAGCGCGTGTGTGTGAGTGAGTGAGCATGAGTGAGCGAGTGCGTTTGTGTGAGTGAGTGAGTGAGTGAGCGAGCATGTGTGTGTGTGTGTGTGTGTGCGAGTGAGTGAGCGCGTGTGTGTGAGTGAGTGAGCATGAGTGAGCGAGTGCGTTTGTGTGAGTGAGTGAGTGAGCGAGCATGTGTGTGTGAGTGAGCGAGCGTGTGTGTGTGTGTGAGTGAGTGAGTGAGTGAGCATGAGTGAGCGAGTGCGTTTGTGTGAGTGAGTGAGTGAGCGAGCGTGTGTGTGTGTGTGTGTGTGTGAGTGAGTGAGCGAGCGTGTGTGTGTGTGTGTGAGTGAGTGAGTGAGTGAGTGAGTGTGTGTGTGTGAGGGAGTGAGTGAGTGAGTGAGTGAGTGTGTGTGTGTGTGGGAGTGAGCACGAGTGAGTGAGAGAGCGTGTGTGTGTGTATGTGTGGGAGTGAGTGAGTGAGTGCGTGTGTGTGTGTGAGTGAGCGTGAGTGAGTGAGTGAGTGAGTGAGTGAGTGAGTGAGTGAGTGAGTGAGTGAGTGAGTGAGTGAGTGAGTGAGTGAGTGTGTTTATGTGTGTGTGTGAGACGGCAAGCGATGAATGGTCGGAAAGCAATGTGTAGTCTGACATGTCAAAATCGTGTAATCTGACGCAGTGACTATCGTAACACACACAAAAAATGGTGTAATCTGACCCAGGCATAGTGCAGTGTGTGGGGGAAAACACTGATGTAACTCGTTACTGAAAAAGTTGCAAAGTTACGAGCATAACAAGTTACTTCCCAGCACTGATTCGCCGGCCTTCTTTAAATATCACGGCCTTGAATATGAAGTCATGCTGCGGTCGAGCAGGAAATCTGCTGTGCTGCATTGTCTATAAAAATGGAAAACGTAGTCAGTACCAGAGGACTCTCAGCTGGATCTCTTTGTTCTGGTCCAGGACACACACACACAGCACAATGCAACACACACCTGCATTTTAAAAAGAAAAGCAGCAGAATCTCGAACGCTGAGGTCGGCAGGAAGGCGTCACAATGAAACAGTGAGTATTACAAATGAGCCCACTGACCAGATTCATTATCTGTTAATGCAGAGCACATGGATGATTGGAAAACAACTCGAGCTTTTGTGCATCTTCGCAAGGTCAACGCAGTCCGAGGAGCTCACGAGTCTCCGCAGCACCTCGAGTCCCGGCTCGAGCGAGAGAATCTGATGACCGTCGACTCCCAGGGGCCAAAGACACCCGCTCAATGGGCCCCTGTGTTCTCCAGACTGCACTAATACAGCAGTGCGCTGAATATCTCAGCTCTAGAGGTCAGAGGTCAGATGCCTCAAGCAAACAAGATACAACAAATGACTGGATTCTGGGTCGGGTTTGGGGCAGTTTTTCCTTATACTGTATATCTATAAGTTTTCAATTAAAAGGGATGGGCGATTTATCAGAAATTTATATAAAATATATATTGCAATATTTATGCATTTGTTCTAAAACTGTTTAAAGCAAAGAGTAAAAATCTAGTAAAAAAAAAAGAAAAAAAGTAATGTTTTCCACTGTTTTTCATTAAATCAACAGAAGGAAGGAAGATTAATAATTAATTAATTATTTAATTATTTTGATTTATATGCACCAATATAACAATACACAGTATGTAATAAAAAGATTAAAAAAAATTACAAAACATTTTAATAAAAAAAAAAACAAAAAAACATGTGGACCACTTAATGCTATTTGGGAGATTTGATTCACACAAATGAATCAATTTATTGAAAAAAATGATCAGAGACTTGAATCAGTAAAAAAAAACAACTAAAAAAACAATTTGAACTGATTTATTGAAACACTAACTTTTATGCTATTGTGTGCTCCTGAAATATGAATCAAAGCCGTTGTTAAAATATACATTAAACTAAATATAAACAAATATATTGTCACAAACGCTCTCATATTATAAACATCTAATGGCATGTTTTGAGAAAATTAATGACAGAGAAAAACTGAACATTACATTTATTGTTGCTTTCTTTTATATCTCCAGTAAAAAAATCCTCCAAAAATACGGTGAATATTCTATATATTGCCCCGCGCTATTAATTAATGAACAAAAATACAAAAATAAATTATAAAAGATTATTATTACAAAAAAAAAATTTTAAGTAAATAAAAATTTGAAATATATATATATTTTTTTTGACAAATATTTAATTTTTTTATTTTGAAGAATCTATACGTCTACTTGCTCAGAGAAGACCATAAAGAGGGATTTAGCCATTTAGGGTGGAGGTTTGGTTTGGTCTTAAACCTGTGACATGAATCACATGACGCACCACACACTGAAGCCCCCAGAAAGCCCTGTGATGTGCAAAACGGTTCGCTCGATTGTGCTAACTGGAGGCAGTTGTTAACACATTAGGCAGCCGTCATCTCCGACAGACCTGAACTGCCGTAACAGACCGCAAGTCGATGGCAAATTACAGTAATTCACCAGATATTTGACACCGGTATACCTCGCCTCTGAATAACAGAGGAGAGAGACAGCTCGAAGAAGAAGAAGAAGAAGAAGAAGAGCAGCAGCACAGGCTGATGTTGCCAAAACACATTAAACTTTTGCCCTGCGCACTGAGCGTCTGAGCATGCATGACCACGGGTTAATATGATTGCAGAAGCTTTGGCTAATTTAAAATGCACATAGAAAAAACAAAACAATACTTCAGTAAATCCTTTTAAACGGTCGCATATCAGCTTTAGGCCTGCGATGAAACTCAAATATCCATCTTTTATACAACCTCTATAGGAAGAACACGAGCTCATCGTCGCCCACATGCCTGGTAACACCATCCTCTCACACTGACCTACATAGTGACCTTGCCTAATTTGCGCGATAAACAGCCGAGTGTGTGTGTGAGCTGTTGACGATTGTTTTTGAAGGGCGGGACTGCAGCGCACATGAAGGTAAGCATCATCTTAAGTCTATTATTCCTGTGAGAGATATGGAGCTGCTCCAGTTTAACTGCGCATTTGTCAATGTCACCGGCGCTGTGTTTTCACTGCATTAAAGCATGCATTGCTCGGCTCATGGCCATCTGTGTCGGGAAACATTACGTGGCCCAGATTAAACAGAAAGATCAGTTTGTGATCACCATGGAAGAATATGATCAAATAAATAATTCACGTAATTATTATTAATAACAGTCGTCACTACATTATTTATCTTTTTTTTTTTTAAGTGTTGCTAGGGTGTTCACGGCAGGGTTATTACATTAAACTAAAACCAAATCCATTAAAAAATAAATAAATAACATTTTCGCAAATATTAAAGTTTTTGATTATTATTTCAGCGAGCTGCTAAGGCAACATTTCTCATCTCAACTTGTACTAAAATAACTAAATGCACTAAAATAGCTAAAACTGAAATAAAAATGTATTGAAAAATATATAAATATTTATATAAATATATAAAAATAGAACAACAACTTTAACCATATTAAACCGGGTGTGTCGTCATCAACACATCTAACCAAGCTGTGTTCATGTTATAGTAACTCTTCAATAGGGATGGGACGATTCCCGGTTTCACTATAAACCACGATAAAATGTACTGACGGTTAGTATTATCGTTTAAAACTGAATTATCATTAAAACAGTGTTTGATTATCGCGATTTTAGTAACTCACTGTAAATCGTGTCCAGCCAGCAACAGGTTGGCGCCGGCGCAGCGCGCAATGTTGTTGTTTTTTTATTCGAGAAGGAATGGCGGAAGGCAGATTCATGTTTTAAATCTTACATGATCACAAAAATATTATAAACAATAAATCAACTCTGATTTCATTTTCAATACAATCGAAAACGAAGACGCAAGACGGCAAGTTGTATTTGAATGAAACGAGAGAGCGTGTGTTATAACGCGGTGTTATTGACGACGGTCATTTTAATGAAGGAAATGCCTCAGAATATAATCTTGCTTAAAAAAGTGCATAGAGCTGCTTGTTTTATTTGTTGTTTGTTGATTTTCAAATATAAAACTTGAAGTTGAAATGTTTTCAGTGTGAGCATCAGTTATTTTTGAACACTTTCATCTCGTTTTAACAAAACCGTGATAATATTGATAATCACGATAATTTTGGTCACTATTATCGTGATATGAAATTTTCATACCGTCCCATCCCTACTCTTTCAACCATGTGCACTATCAAAAATAATTCACATTGCTCCTGAGAGTGTTTTAATTAGCATACTATGCCTATGCATTAAACCCCTCTTAAATTAATCTCCATGAACACCCTTAATAAACTATTCTTCCACCTATTCGTTAGCCTGACGAGGTGATTTTGCATATCTGTTGATTTGGTGCATTATTCTAGAATTGATGTGAATAATCATTAACGGTGAATAAACATTATGAATTGTACATTTGTCTTTCTGAACGGGTGCATGAGCATGAGGATGCTATATGGCACGTCCATTGTAGTGCGTTTCATCGCAATCCCCTGGGGCCAGTTGCATAAACATAGCCATTATGTTAAGACTGTGTCTTAAGAACTAGTATGATCAACTAGAAGTTAGTTAGGGGTAATCAGTCTTACTGTTCGGTGTCAAATTAGACCAGTCTACGTTTTTATGTTACTGACTTTAAAAAGTTATTAACAGTCTTAAAGAATAAAATTGGATGACTAACTTGTAAGACTAGTCTTAACAGTTTATGCAACTGGCCACTGTTCGCTTTGTCGTGTACATGTTTAATCTTTGAAGGTCTAAATGCAGAGAATTGTGTCTTGCACTCTTGTACCTGAGGCTGAATGTAAAGCACATGTAAACACCCTCTGGCTCCGCCTACTACTGTAGCCACGCCCCCAAATTCTCACTATAGGTTGAGCTGGAAAGTGATTGACAGATCTGAGTGGGCCGCTCTCAGTGTTTGGATGGCGCCTGGGAGGCTCAATGTTACAGTGTTGGGAGAGATAAACCCATGAATGCCACACTAATAGTAGTCAATAAACAATACAGTTGTTTAAGAGAATGTATTTTCACGAAAAATTTCACCCTCAACAAAAAAGCATGAGCTAAAATCTGACACTTTAATTATTGCTCACTGCATTTGTTTGGCACATGGTCGCGGATCTAAAAACAGCACGGGCATTCACCGAAACACACTGCCAGGCCGTATCTGACGGACGTGGCACGGTAACGTTAGATGGAAAGATATAAAACTGGCTGGATGAGAACGCAGCGCTGCCCTTTCGCTCTCTATAGGTCAGCTTTATTTGAAGTGTGCAGTATGCAGTGTGGCAGAGCTGACACATGCACTCTAATTTGAGAGTGCTGCACTAAGACAAGCTATTTGCCAGCAACACAAAAAGTGTCCTCAAAAAATGTGTTGACGTTCACTCGATCGATTACCGGGTGCAGCAAGTTCCCGTGCCTCATTTGCATAATAATAATTGCCTAGAAACTGATCACAGTCAAAAAATGGTGTTTGTGCACACAAAAGCCCTATTCGGACGGGACTAGTGTGACATGGAGAGGAGGGGTAGAGTAATAATTACCAGAGCTTCTCAGTGATTTTAGTCCCGTCTGAATGTGCATCTCAGTGATCATCACGGACAATGTCAGTAAAGATTACGGCGACTTTTACCTTCAGTAAAAAGGTCCGGAAAAATGACCTCAGGTGATACTAACCCCGTGCGAATAGACCCGCTGTGACGTAAATATTTCGTAATTTCGTGTTTAAAAGTAGTTTTCCGCGTTTTTTCTCAAGTATAGAGACGCTTGAAAAAGCATTGTTGTGTTCTAGTCGCTGGAACGAGTCTGTGGCAAAACTCAAGTGTTTCACACACACCATTCAGATCAGAAAGAAGATCGAACGCACTTGTTAGAGGCACGAAACATCTTTTAGCGTTAGTGCCTATCACCAACACAATCCAATCTGAAGTTAATTAATATATCGTTCAACCGGACATAACTGTTTTATATATATAAATATAGGTTATATGTGTTTGCGTGATATCAGGAAGCAGCGTAATACACACATGGCGACAGGAGTGATGGCGGTGTGTAAATCGAGTTACTCTCCCACTTCTGCTAGTTTTACTGAGATATCTTATCCAGTGCGAATTGGCCATTAATATTACAGACGTCCTCTGGTAAAATTGCATTACTCCCTCAACCCTTGTAAAGTTAATCCCGTCCGAATAGGGCTAAAGTGAACTTAAGTTCCAATCCATCGATATACACACCTGTGAACACACAGTGAATGCGATAACTAGCTACAATTGTCACACATATAGTCTAGAGATGCATGCAGAAGAATCACAATTACCATATTTTCTAGAATTTTAAGTTTTTGTCAGAAGGTAAATGCTTATAAATGCACGCCTGTGACAGTGATGGGCAGTATTTCAGAAAATACGTATTTGAAATACAAAATACTATTTTGTATTTTAAAGCCGCTGGAAAAAAATCTAATGCAATTTGTATTTAAATACATTTAAGATGAGTATTTTCAAAATACATAAAATACTTTTTGCCAGTCAACCTCTTTATCAAGGTACTGATTTCGTGCATCAACTAGTTCAGACACACCCCTCCTCCCGACCCCGACATTCATGCATGTGAGCGGCACTGGATCAGCAATATTTGAATTATAAATGAGTCTTTCCACAAAAAAATGACATTCAGAATGAATCCGAGAAGGGCTGCACGATTATGACACAAAATCATAATTGTCGATTACGGACTTGAAATTGTAATTACGATTATTAATTACGATTATCACAATTTACACTGAATGATGTTTTGAATAGCTTTATGCCATTGTTTGCAGCGACTGCATGCCATATTGTTATATTATACAAACCAGCTAAAAACTCCTCCGGAAAAAGTTTCATTGCTTTTCTAAAGCATTAAGCCTCAAATGTCAAATATTGAAGAAAATAATTTAAAGAAACCAAACCAAAGTCAAGTCAAGTCAAGTCAAGTCAAGTCAAGTCAAGTCAAGTCAAGTCAAGTCATCTTCATTTATATAGCGCTTTTAACAATGTAGATTGTTCCAAAGCGGCTTTACAGTGATAATAGGACATTAAAATAACAGAGATTGTTTAGGCTTTATACAGCAGCTCTAGAATAAAGTTATTGTCCAGCTAAAGTTAGTTTTGATTGGATTTGTAAAAATATTCATGGTATTATAATGTTACACTTACTAAAATTAAAACAATGGGGGGGAAAACCCTTAAGATGAGCTGTAGATAGAAAAGAAAAAACACATCTTAAGCACACAGAATAATGTAAGTGTGCTTTTTGTAATTGTGCCTTTGAACGATTACATAATTGCAGCATCCATAATTGTAACCGCGATTACAAATTAGGGATGCACCGGTACCGTTTTTTCAGAATCGATCCGATCTGATACCGATACCGGCGCAGTATTTTTTTTTTTTTTTATCAAGTAGAATTTCTATAACTCTGTGTTGAACTGATAATCACTATTTTGTGTGTTAAACACATTCTACTTAATACAGACAACTTCATTATAAAGAAAAACAACAACAACAAAAAATATATGATCATAATCTGACATAAATGCTATTATAAACTAGATTAGTGGATAATTCAGCAGTCAAATTTAGTCTAGAAAAATCACGAGTGCACAATAATTGTATAAAATCTGAACATTTTGTGAAAAAAAAAACCGTTTAGTGGGGAACAAATTAGAGACAATAAGTGTAACACTAAATCTGGTAAAACGTTACACATTGCTCTTTGTATTGTTGTAAAATACATTCATGAAAAACAAGATAACAAAAATATAAATTATTTTATATATAGCCTACTATAAAATTGAGACATTTTTTAAATGTATAGCACATCTGTTTAATGAGGAAGCAACATATGATAGACAGGACAGAACAAGAACGGCTATTAATAATCTTTCATTGCGTCACTGACGTATTATGATATTATGAAAGGCTCCAATACAGTGCGGCACACAGCGCTTATGCGCATCCCGACCATAATTGTAACCGCGATTACAAATTCGCTTAATCGTGCAGCCCTAAGTCCGAGCTAATCAAATGTCTTCCGGCATTGCTGAAAGAAAGCTGCAAACAAAAAGCTGCATCACGTCAGTGTAAGATCTTACCTTCAGCGAGTCGAAGCAGGCGATCACCCGTCCGTTCTCCACCTGGCAGCTCTTGGGCGGGTGTGCGAACTTGCATTCCTCGTCGCTGCGCGAGCACGTCCCTCTCTGAAACTGCCGGCACACCTCGAGAGTCAGCCATTTCGTGTCTCGTATCGACGCGATGTTTAAAGCCATAGCAAAAGTTGTGTCGAGAACCTGCAAGGCTCTATGGCGTCAGTAGATTGTTGACTTGGGTTTGAATAGTCTGCGAACGTATTTGTGTGTGTTGTTGTTGTTGTTGTGGTGGTTTTGAGGTTTGTCTCAGTTTGTTGGCGAGGCCCTTTAAATAGAGATGTCACATTCAGACCCCCGTTGGCTGTCGCGTGGGAGATGGCCGCTCTCAGTGAAGCTGTCAATCTCTGTCGAGTCGTTCATCAGTCATTTAGACCCAGGTGCACAACACTGGAGCGACAATAAGAACATGCTCCAGGTCTCCCAATGGTCTTGAGGCCGACGGTTGTGGAAAACTCTGCCTGAAGGCAATGGCTAACAATGTCTAATAATGGTCCGTGAATGGAAAGAGCGTGTTGGTTCCTTGTGCTTTGGCAAGTCTGAGGAATTGAGATCTTTTCGGAGGCCAAGCCAGTGTCGGATGGGGGTAGGAGAGCAGCTTCAAGTAGGAACCACGTCAGAAAAGGCACTTTCTTCTGTCCGGGATCTGGAAAAGAAGGCCAAGATTTGATATGGGTAAAAAACAAAGCCAATAAAAGTTTCCCACATGAACATGACCATTTATAGGTGGTAAAACATTGAATTTTCTTCATTTCACTGTTACTTTACACCTCTCGTTTGTTTATGTAGCATTTACTAGGGTCTAAATATTTAACAAAGTAATATAGAGAGATTTTATATTTCGAGATAGATAGATAGATAGATAGATAGATAGATAGATAGATAGATAGATAGATAGATAGATAGATAGATAGATAGATAGATAGATAGATAGATAGATAGATAGATAGATAGATTATAGATAGATATTGATAGATGATAGATATAGATAGCTAGATAAATGATAGATAGATATAAATAGATTATAGATAGATATACATAGATATAGATAGATGATAGATATAGATAGATAGATAGATTATAGATAGATATAGATAGATGATAGATATAGATAGCTAGATAAATGATAGATAGATATAGATAGATAGATGATAGATATAGATAGCTAGATAGATTATAGATAGATATAGATCGATGATAGATAGATAGATAGATAGATAGATAGATAGATAGATAGATAGATAGATAGATAGATAGATAGATAGATAGATAGATAGATAGATAGATAGATAGATAGATAGATATCCACCTAAAAGGAATAACAGACGGGTGTTATTCTGGAAATTGAAGCACTGGTGTTATCTAATCATGGGCCATTCCAGGATTATATTTACATTTAATCATTTAAACAAGGCTTTTATCCAAAGAGACTAATAAATGAGGAACATCACAAGCATGAACTAAAGCTAGAAGCACATCAGTGTAATATCAAATGTCGCATCAACGCACGCATGGAAAAAAACAGCTATATCGATTAAGCACAGTGTCACATTCGGTGTTCAAGCACTAAAGGAAAACCACCCTTCCTGAACCCTTAAAGACGGCCTAACCTGTTGAGTAACGCCAGACACTTCAGCCAATAGAAAACATGCAGCGGCGCAATATTCCTGGCAGACGTTCAAGTGCCAGAACAGGACTGACACAGATGCATATTCCAGACGCGATCCCGCCAGCGCCGAGTGCCACAACACCTCCACCAGCTCGCATTAAACACGGAGGAACGAAGGATACCTTCATTTATACAGCGCTTTTTTACAATCCAGAGTGTTTCAAGGCAGCTTTTACAGAGATAACAGGAAAAATAATGCAACAAAGTTTGTTTCTAGAAGAAAATAGCGTCACAGTCCAGCTTAAGGAAGTTCAGTGATGGTACATTTTTGTTGTAAAAAAAGTAGTGATGCACCGAAATGAAAATTCTGGGCCGAAACCGAAAATTTAGGATGCACTTGGCCGAAAACCGAAACTGAAGCCGAAAATGGCTTCTTTTAAAAACTTATACTATATATATATATATATATAAATTGCTTGAATTTAATGGATCTGAAATGAAAAAAAAAAAAATCACAAACCAATAGAATAATCAAACTTTTATTAACAGTTACATAACAAAACCTAAAATATTTTTAACAATAAATATAAATAATAATACCAAGTAATATTATTCTTCAAGTTTTATGTTCCATCAAATAAAATTGTTTTTTAACAGTTGTGCAAAAAAAGATCCACAATTATCTGAATAACTGCACACATAAAATCACAGAGTGGCAGTGGGCCTCTATTCTGCTGCTGCGTGTAAACAAGGAGGATGTTGTGATTTCAACATTGTTTACGTGATTTCAGGTGGTGTGTCAAACCTGTTGTCGAAAAGTTCTTTGGCACCGCACCCCCTCTTGAGATTTTTGCAGAACAAATGTTACATATTGCAACTTTGGTGTCCTCATCTGAAACTTTTAAATACTTCGTCTTTGATAGGCAGACGCGTGATAACAGCTCGACCGTGAGTGAAACCTATGCGCACGGATGGGAGGGGCGGGTGTAGGGCTGGGCGATAAAACGATAACGATAATTATCGCGATATATTTTTTTCTCGATAAAACGATATCAAGAGTTCGATAAATGTTCGATAATGTTTATGCGCCAAAAGCGGAACGAAACTCATTTGAACCGCGCGTCACAAGGACCATTTATCCGCTCGGCTCAAAGTCCAAACGGCAGCGCGGGCGCGAGCGCGAGCTCACTAGAGCAGATGCGTTTACTCTGATCGCTCTCGTCACGAGATCCAGTGAGAAGCGCTTGAGTTCAGCGAAGAACACAAATGTCTCAGTGATTTAAACCAGTTTAAAGGCAGATGAAACAGCGCTGACAAACAGGAGAAACACTGTGCGCAGCGATACAGTCAGAAGGCTTTTCCGTCTACAAATTCCCATCATTTACCATGGATTTACTGTAACGTTAGCCTAGTAATATTAACTGCACCATGAAATGTGGGATATACATATTGAATTGTATTATATTATTAATGTAGACAATGTATTAAAGGACTAATGGAATATAATTACTGTATTTAATAATGTATTTAGGCTACTGTTTTTCATACAAATACCATAGAAACCATAAAGTTGCATTTTGCCATGATAGTGAGGTGCTACAGGGTATGCCTGGCTTTATCTGTGGTTATCATGATCTAAATGCATGATACTGGATGACCAATGTTTTAATTTTAGTAAAACTCAAACAGTCAGAATATTAAATTTTACCAAATAAAAATTATCACATGCAGAAACTAAGAAATTAATTGTGCAATAAAGATATTTATTTTGTTAAGGAAAAATGACAAATGTTTTACCTCAGATTTGTGAAATGTTCACCAGTTTGGCAAGTGTTTGTCATGATATGTCCTGACAATAAAGAGTAGTTTAAAACCACAATTAACGCTCTGGTTTCTACAACTTTCACTTAGGAGCAAAAATCTGCCTTTAAACTTGAGAGAAATAAAGATTTGACATTTATCGTGATAATTATCAATATCGACTGATATAAAAAAAATTATCGTGATCTTTTTTTTGGGGCCATATCGCCCAGCCCTAGGCGGGTGACATTCATTTTCAGTTTACGTTTTCGGCTGTTTTTTTTTATTTCGGCCCGAAACCGATAATGCCATTTTCGGCGGCCGAAATTCTGGTGCACCCCTAAAAAAAAAAGGTTATTAATTTAGCTCATTTATATATATATAGCCGCTCCGGAGAAAACAGTGATGTCATCGTCCAACTCAGTTCAGTTCTTGTATAATGGTGTCAATGCAGGCAGATCAATAATATTGTTGAATATTAAATTAAATGTCCCCAACTAAGGCGACAGAGATAGACAAACAAACAGATAGAAAGACAGAACGATAGAACAGACAGACAAAACAATAGATAGAAAGTAGGGCTTGTGCTTGTTACTCTGCTGTTTAAAACAAATAAAGAACAAATGTAGGAGAATGGTTATTATGCGCAAACATCGGGAAACTCTTTTGTGCAGTGAGCGCATGTCAAACATATATATTCCGATCTGAAGCGGCAACATCAACCCGATCACTAGTTTAGTGTTCATGTAAACACCACATTCAGATTGATCAATCGAGTGTCATAAACACTCAATGTCCTTGTGCCAGCAACTTGTGTTTCTGTTGTTGATCACTCTTTTGTTCTGTTTTCTGCAGCACTTTTCATATTCTTCATCCTGGCTGAAGCACTTTTGTTTCAAACTATAGGAATAATAGAATCAGCTTATTTTGCAATAAGTTGAGAGTCTTGTTTATTTAACAGTGATTTCACATTTCTTGTTTGGATGACGGCTAAACACGAATAAAAGGTGAACATTCATTTATTTGTACCTTGGTTATTTTATAAAATTTAGTTTTACTGGAGGAGGTTTCGTAGACTTGGCAAGAAGTTTGTAGGTACAGACATCCGTTGTGGGCATTCTTGGCACTTTTTCTGAGCAGGGTCCGAAATTAGCACACGCCAAGCGCTGGCGAGTTAATCTCAAAAGGCTATCCGCCACACTGGCGGGTGAATGTTCATACCAAAATAGTAATGTAATAAAATGTTTATTACAATTGCATTTTGTAATGTTATAAAATATCTGGCATGATGGCTCGGAGTTGTTGTGTTTGCCAGTCACTAATCTGGAGACGAGGTTAGCTAGCCACAGAACGTCTCTAGCGCTCCAAGTCTCGCGGCACTGTCTCGCGGGGGCCGTAAGGTAAACAGTGGCGCGAGACTTGGAGCGCTAGAGGCGGTCTGTTGCTAGCTAGTACCGCAACTAACTTCCGGTCTGCAGCTAGCTGCCGCTTATTAGCTGTTATGTGGCGACATTTACCAGGAGTGAGCCAACCTTTGAAACGAAAACCCACAGACGAAAAGGGGGGACGAATTACATAAAAAAAGAAAGTTTTGTGAGAAATGGAGGTTTGGAGATAACGGAGTTTCAAGAGGCTGATTCTGACGCTGTCGTGATGAGTTGTTCTGTGTGTCGCCAGTATGCTAAAGATAACGCACTCTGTACAGCACTTTTGGTCAACTACAGTTTCTATAAGTGCTTTACAAATAAAGTTGATTACATTTTGATCAATATATAGATTTTTTTTTTTATTATACATATCAAATTTTGCTCTGGACAATTTTTTTTATGTTTGTATTCAACATAATACCTTATTATCTCAATTAAATGTACTGAAATGAATGTATATGTCAGAGAAAAAAAAGGATGTTTATTATTTTGGCCGGTAAAAAATATGCTTGGCTGGTGCATTTTTCCATCTACCAGTGTCCGTGTGCAGGTGAGCCAAAAAGTTCATTTCGGACCCTGTTTCTGAGGCTTTTATATTTTTCATATCGATATCGTAATTATATCGTATCGACCGAAATTAAGAAATATATTGTGATATATAAACTTTGGCCATATCGTCCAGCCCTAATAGAAAGACCGAACGATAGACAAATGCCAGTCCAGCTGCCAGTAAGTAACTCTTTCTTTACAGTAGGAGAACGTTTAACGATCTCACTAACCCTTATATAGGATTATATTTATCCTTGTAAGAATAAACTAGTCACCTCTCAAGATTTGGAGCGGCTTATAACATAACCACCAGCCAATCTTCAAATAACACGCCGCCTCTGGCGTGACTTGTGAAGCTCACACAAACATTGCTGCTGAAATAGAGGACTTTTCTTGGAACATCTGGAAATATTTTCTTGTGCAAACTGAAGGAGAGGCGGGAAGGGAAGGGATGGGAAGGGAAGGGAAGGGAAGGGAAAGGAAGGGAAGGGTGGGGGTGGTGCAGGCAGACGAAACAAGCCCGTAAAAATCAGCAGCTGCCGTTGAAGATTCACTGTGCTGTGTAATGACGGACACGTCCCCTCCACTTACAGCAAACGCCAACAGACAACAGCTAAACAACAACTACTGTGTGTACGGAACTGAACACTATACTAACCCAAGCCTTTGCATTGTGTATAACACACATTTTTTGAGGTATTGTGTGCATTAAAAAGACAAGTTTGAACAAGTTCTGAGGGAACCTGAATGCCTGGGTTTGTACTCATGCTCATTTTTTTTACAGGGCGACACAAACTGCGACCTATTTTTCTGCCAGTGCAACAAATTTTGGTTCGAGGTCGCATTTCCCAAATGATAAAAGCTGCCGTTTCTGTTGCATATGAGAAACATCAAACGGCAAACCGAACAAAACTAGGGCTGGGATAAACGATTATTTTTTAAACGATTAATCTAGCGATTATTTTTTCGATGCATCGATTAATCTAACGATTCATTTTTCCAGTCCGATTCGATTCGATTATCGATTATCTCCCCAATCCCCATTAATTGACTAATAGCAATTTATACATGTTAATTTACATATCTGAATGAAAAAAACATTAATTCCTTAACATTGCAATATATGTTTATTGCTCTTAAAATTCCAAAATAAAAGACTATACAAGTGCATAGTAATGCATTCTTAGTCAGAGGTAGCATTCAATAAAACCTTAAAGCCTTGAAAACACATAGCTTACTGAAACAAGCTTACTGAACACATAGGGCCTAGCTTACTGAAAAAAAGTTCTTCTTTCAGATGAAAATAACAACAACTTTATGTCTAGCATTCAATAAAAAAATAAAAAGGTCACCCAAAATACTTGTTTAGAGCAATTGAAAGAATACAGTAACCAATGTAAACTTGAGGGCTTTAAGCTAATACAGAGAGTGCTTTTCCAACAAAAAATAAATAAAAATTAACAGTGGGAGCCAGCAGCCTGTCATGGCGTCCTTCCTGAACCAACAGAATTGAACATTTATGTTGAAAACACATAGTCCTAGCTTACTGAAAAAAGTGCATCTTTTAATTCTTCATTCGCATAAAAATAACAACAACGTATAGTAATACACTCTGCCACTCACCTTTTTCTTAAAAAAAAAATACTAATAAAAAAAAGTACTTAACTAGAATTTAATAAATGGAACATTATTGTAAAGTGTTACCGATTTGTTATACACTGATTCAGACGTCTCGTGAGTTCAGTGTTGGACAGATCAGTTGTTTTAACCATTCATTAAAGTGAATCGGTTCAAATGAGTCATCAGTTCGCGAATCGGACGTGTCATTAGTGGACGTGTAGCCTACGGCAAGCGTTGTGTGATTATCCCGCAGTTTATTTTTTACCACAATTCACACTCCGCGGTAATTCAAGAGAAAAAAATCTCCGAATGCTCCACGTGAAACTTTGGTCTTCCGCCCTTTTTCTATCGTGTCTAATGATTTTGATTAATATGCACGAGGGAGAGAGAGAGAGCAAGACAGCGCTCGTGTTGTTTGAAGACGGTGAGTGCGTGCGCGCACGGCCGGAGCTCTCTCTCGTACTTATATGCGCCCTGTCAAGCGCAGTCAGTCATTCTATTCTACATCACTCACCGATCAAATAAGGCTTTGGCGGCCGCCAAAAAAAATTCAATGCAGGAAAACCCCTGGATTGGTTATATAACGTTGGATAGAATGATGGCCATCGCGTATCAGCGCACATAAGGTACACACTGTGAAGTAATTTGCAAACGTTTTTTAGAGAAATGAAAACAGGTCGACGAATCGACGCGCATATTTTGCGTCGACGTATTTTTTGCGTCGACGTCATCGATGACTTCGACGCGTTGTCCCAGCCCTAAACAAAACGGATGCGGAATGAAACCGTGCTACTCGTTTGAGCTGCGCAGAGCGGACCATTCATCAGCTCGGACCAATGATAGACAGCGCAGGGCGAGCTAAACACAGGTTAACTCGCAGGCTGGTCTCAATCACATGACACTGGTACTACTATCAAGTGAGAAAGCGTTTGAATTCACTGCGAATTGCCATGCTTTTCAGTCCACAAAACATTCAACATGGATTTAATGTAACCATGGTATTGTGGCAGAAATAGTCGAATTTTTTTTACATTATTCACTTCAGGGTTCGTACAACATTTTGAGTGAAATTCATGCACTTTTTCCAGCACTTCAAAGAGCTGCTTTACATTATCCAGTTTAAATGTTTGTTTTTTTAATGTGATGACCAAAAACATTATTTGTTCATCTATCAAAGATTGTCCCCATTCGTCCCCAAGATGTAGGAAAACTAACATGTGACAAACAAATGCTTTTATTTAAATATAAAAAAGACGTGAAATCACCACTTTAACCAGTAGATGGCGGCAGAGGAGCACTTATTGGCTTATTAGTCCTTTCCACTCCCTAATGGCGTGTTCACACCAAACACGAATTTAATTATTTGTGCGAGTAGATTACATACAAAGTCAATGCAAAGACGCGAATGGCGTAAATTGGGCGACGCGTTTGCCGCGAACGCTCGATATTCGCCTCAATCGCGTCTTTCTAAAATTCACAATACGCTTAGAAATTTTGTTGTTGATGATGATGATGTGCGTGAAGACACTCCTTTGGCGAAAAACAAGAAACATCCCGCAGGTAACGCGATGCGAATATACACTTTGCGTTTGGTGTGTGACCATAATATACAGTACAGGTCAAAAGTTTGGAAACATTACGATTTTTTATGTTTTTGAAAGAAGTTTCTTCTGCTCATCAAGCCTTCATTTATTTGCAAAAAAATACAGAAAAAAAAAAAAGTAAAATAATTGGTTTTCAATTTATCATTCTAATATGATGATTCATTATCAAAGTTGGAAACAGTTCTGCTGCTTAATATTGTTTCATAACCTGTGATACTTTTTTAGGATACTTTGATGAATAGGCTTGGGTATCGAGTATCGATTGGAACCGGGACTAGCTTTGCGATTTTCCCGGAATCGTTCAAAAGTTTAAATTTCGATTCCTAGTTTCGATTCACAGTCCGCCGACCGGAAGAAGAAACCGCTGTCTAAGTCATTTCTAGCCCTATTCTGAACTGAAGTAACTACATAATCGATTTCAAACTGCCAAATGTTAACTTGCTGACACTTTAGTTAAACATTTGTAACGTACACACGGCATGGTAAATGCGCGTACTAGCACAGGTGTAAGCGTATATTGATTGTTATGCTAAACTGCGAACCGACACATTTTATGAGACGCTGTGTGAGTTGCCTTTTTAACTCACACAGCATCTCATAAAATGTATTCAGAGCAAACAACCCTGACGTTAAACCTTAAAAACGTACTTATATGATGTTTTCTTATTCTTCGGTATCTTGCAAGTTGCAACCATATTCTCTCGTCCTCTGCTCATCCGTTTGAAAACTGCGCGCGATGCCGGCGAACGTAAAAAAATATATATTCATGAAAACACATTTACACATGCAGAGCTGCCAACTCTCACGCATTTACCGTGAGACTCACGCAATTGACACTTTTCACACGCTCTCACGCCACACATCCATTTTCTCACGCACAATAAAATCGCGAAGCAAAGAGGACAGACACGGAGACCAACAGACTAGACAGAGCAGTTACTTTATGATATACAAAAAAATCTCAGCTCTCAGATTCTGTCAATTTTATTACGAAATTCAAACAATAAATACCGTTTTGGCGCTTGTAAATGTGGATATTTACAGATCCCTAGCGCACGTGAACCGATCATCTCGACTAGCAGCTAATAGTAAAAAAACACGAACACTGTTGAAAGATACAGTAGGCTACAACTTACCTAAATGTATATTCCTCATACATAATATCGATCAATCAGTGTTTTTTATCAGCGTGAAGAGGTCAATAACACAGCTGGAGAACAATTATGTCATATTTACCTCAGGAAAGCCATTTAATGAACATAATATAGGCTATAGCACTAGTTGGCAAGAAAAAAAGAGCTATAGAGAGTATTTAGCTAAATATGTGTAGCCTACTATATTACATATTATATTTGTACTTAGATCATTAAATAAAGTTGTTATTATAATAAATAAAAAAACGCATTATTTTAATTTGAGTTATTTTTAACCTTAAATAATACTGCCAGCTGATAGGGCTCTCTGTATGTTTACAGCATTAGGTGAGTTGTTTTTTTCTTGAGAAAAATTAACGCCTATCTTGAGTACCTAATATTTATCCAAATGAGTCAATATTAAATCAAATCACAATAACTGAATTGAAATGAAATAATAAAAAAGCGTAGCTTACCAGAAATTGTACCATGTAAACATTGTAACATGTAACATGTTGTCACTAAACCTAATAAAATTCAGTTTAGTTACTAAAATGTTAGTGACAATCACAATACAATACACTTATTGTGATGCAAATTTTTTTATATTTCAATTGATGGAGAAGGTCAGACTATTTCCTTCAGAAAGACTGTTGGTTAGCTATAGCTCATTTAAAATGTCCTAAAAAAGTTGTTTAAAATAGATTTGATATTTATATTGTAGTTGAAAACAGCCCTGTGAGAAATTCATAGTAATTTTCATAAAAAGTAAAAAATTCATAGAATTAAAATTGATCTAAACTTTTTTGACCCTGCCTCTTAAAAGAATCGGAATCGAGAATCGTTAGGAACCGGAATCGAAACAAGGAATCGGAAACGGAATCGGAATCGGAATCGTTCAAATTCAAACGATACCCAACCCTATTGATGAATAAAAAATAAATAAATTAAAAAAAAGAAGCAAATGTTTTAAAAATAGAAATCTTTTGTAACAACAATATACACGACTGGTCAGTCATTTGGGGTCAGTCATTTTTTTTCTTTCTTTTTTGGAAATAAATCAATACTTTTATTCAGCAAGGATGTGTTAAATTGATAAAAAGTGATAGTAAAGAAGATTTATATTATTAGAAAATATTTTTTTATTTTGAATAAATGCAGTTCTTTTTAACCTTTTATTCATCAAATATATTAGGCAGCAGAACTGTGTCCAACACTCATAATAAATCAGAATATTAGAATGATTTCTAAAGTATCATGTGACACTGAAGACTGGAGTAATGATCCTGAAAATTCAGCTTTGCATCACAGAAATAAATTATTTTTTAAAGTATATTCAAATAGAAAACTATTATTTTAAGTTGTAATAATATTTCACAATATCACTGTTTTTTTTCTGTATTTTTGATCAAATAAACGCAGCCTTGATAAGCATTAGAGACTTCTTTCAAAAATAGAAAAAAATCTTAATGTTTCCAAACTTTTGACCTGTACCTACTTTTGGCCTAGTTTTTTTTTTTTTTCACACGTTTTGCTTTTAAATATTTAGATATTACGAAATCCCTATTATAAAATATCAAATCATCAAGAAATAAATTGTTGTCAAAGTTTCACACTTTTTTGTACTGAAGTATGAAATAGGGAAGTCTCGAGAAAAACCAAAACTTAAAATTGTGAAGAATTACACAGAAAGTAAGTAAAGAAGCGCTCCTTTTATAATCACTGAAGCTGCCGGTCAGTTCATTTTCCCTATAAAACTTAATTTGTGCATTTTCAAGAAATAAACGTAATATTATTAGTAACTGCACTTATTAATGCGAAACAATAGTAATATTATGATTAAATTGCCTTTATGATTAACAATCCCCAATGCTACTGCCCTGAAACGTGAGTCTGGAGCCCTGCAGTGTAAGTAGGCCAGTGTAGTGTGCACAGCAAGCACCAAACACCACGATGACCCACAACATTTGCTGAAATGTGAAGTATAATACAAACGTGAATAGCATCTCTTTTTAGACTCATTAATTTGTCAGATTGCCAAACATTGAAATAAAATCAAAAAAAAATGCTAAATAATTGTAATTATTTCTGGGATGATAACTAGACGCCACTCTGAATTAAACGAAAGCAACGTAGTGAAATCAAGACACAATAATGAAGTATACAGTAAGCAAACATTAGTATTGCATTCATAACATCGATTCAGGACTTGTGTTGATCTGGACCCTCCTTTTGTCTGTCACACACAACAAGCATTTGCGTAATCTAATGAGCTTGAGTGTTTCTTTCATTTTTCCACTCTTGTTGCTAAGGGTCTGTTTCTTCTTTCTATTTCCCACAATGCCTAGCAACCACTAGAGTGCACCTACAAAAAAGAAAAATCTGACTGAGGCATAATAAGAGACATCGACCCTTTAAGAAGAATGCAACAGGTGTAGCGCAACATAAACACATAGTCATCTGCATAATGCAGACAGCAGACCAATCATACAATAATGACACAGCAACAACAAACACAGTATTTAAAACAAGCATACAAAAATATATCTTGTTGTCTTCGTAAATTATTTTTCAGTCAAGCAAGCCTCTATTAGTTTTGCTTGTAAATCTTGTAAAATAATAAAAATGTAATATATATTATATATATAAATATATAAATTATATAATTTTTTAATTATTTTATATAATATATATTATATTATTTATTATATATATTTATATATATAATAATTTAAAAATAATATAATAAAATGTCTAACTAAATATACATATATACATATTAATAAAAAAGTAAAACTAATTTATATTGTACTTTGCTTTTGTAATGTGTGAATTTTCGCTTTGGAAAAATAATAAAATTACATAAATAAAATAAAATAAAATAAAATAAAATAAAATAAAATAAAATAAAATAAAATAAAATAAAATAAAATAAAATAAAATAAAATAAAATAAAATAAAATAAAATAAAATAAAATAAAATAAAATAAAATCTGCAATGCCTTTTCTGAAGATTAAATAGGGCAACAAGCCACCTAAACATCCTACCGACTCGTCCCTAGTTGAACTGTGCGTTGAAGCCCTGAATCGAAGCCATCCGTCAACATAACTGGTCTAAAGGCCGAAACTGTCAAGCAGTGATTTCAAAAAGATTTCGGGTGCTGGTGTAATTTGAGATTCTTGTGTGCGGCACTATCTGAGCTCTTAAAAAAAACACATTAGCAAAGCTTCCTCTCTGGCAGCACTTTGAACGGGACCAAAGGGAGGCCGGTTTCCAGAACCAGGAAAGCGAAAAAACCTGGTGTCAAAAAGAGTAATTTTGAGCCCTCAATCCGTGCTCCGCCATCGCACAATCCCAGCACCTGCTGCTCCTTTCCCATTTTACCATTATAAAATTAAATGGCCTGCCATACTCGTCGCACACGTAGTCTCAGCGGCACTATTTAATTTCATAGCTTTACCCCCCGAGAGTCAAGCCATAAAAAAATTGGATAGAAACCATGTCAGATGTGACCTCATGCAATTAATCCTCTTGTATTTTTAGAACTCAAAAAACCGATGGTCTAATTTACGAGGTGAATGACAGTTAAAGGGTGCTTCAGTAATACAATCTGTCAGCTAGAAGAAGTGCTTAAAGCTTGTAAACCGAAATAACGGGCCACCAAATCTTTGGATTCTCAGGCCTGTTGGCTTTCCTTTTCAAGGTGCAATAACGCAAGCGTTGAAGCACGGCAAACACAAGGGTCATGGTTTATAAAACAGTGCACGTTTAAAGACACAAAAAAATGGTGGAAATGCACAAATCATCAAAGCAACATTTACTTTCTCCTTTAAAAAAACTGCAATTCCAGTCAAATCAATGCAAATCTCTCGCTGTCGGCTGTTCGCTCAACTGAGGCCGGCGCGGAGCTCAAACACGGGGGTAGGTTTCTCCGGATGACATGGTAGTATCTGAGGCATGCTTTAAAGTGTGTAATGTTTTCATGTTGAAATAACCTTCTACTATCTCCTAGCTTAACATGCAGAGTCAACTATTTGTAGGTAAATTTCCCTGAAAAGTGCCAACGCTGCAGTTCTGCGGCACTGCTAAACACTGCGTGTGCATCTCGAACCGGCCCGACACGACAACACTGGCTCAACTAATTGCATTTATGATGCTAGCAGGGCAAAACGTGCATTACAAAAAGATGCAAAAATGGCAAGACATTGCCATGTCATGGATCCCAGTGTTTCCCACACATAGACTAATTCGTGGCGGTGCGCCGGCCGCCACATATTGCGTTTCGTTATTCTTTTCTCTTTTTTTAACGCTATTTAAAACACGAAGCGTATTCGTTCAGCTGCATTTCCTTTCCCTGCTCTGCCTCCGTCTCTCTGTCACTCACGCGTGTCTCTCACACACACATACATACACACACACACACACACACACACACACACACACACACACAGACCCTCCCCTCCGTGCACACCGCATCTGTCTCCATGAAAACGAGATCATCCGAGATCAACGAGATAAAAAAATATTTTATATTCTGAATACAATGTTGTCAGTGTGTTAATGTTGGGAGTCCCGACCCGACCCTTAGCAAACAATCGATTGCGCCTTCTTTACTAAGTTAACTAACGTTAGTCGCAAGTTTGCGGTAAAACGCAGTTGTCGAGGTCAAAACACTATATAAGCTGTGAATCAAATAAACTTATTATAAATAATATTATGTCATTTTTAGGGTGTTAAATGTGTGGATTTTGGGTTGGTGTGAAGCATTTTTGATTAATAAAGTTTGATTAATAAAGTTCTGTGTAACGAATTATTAACGTAGGAATTATTTTGAACCACAACCCCCAAACCAAGCACTTTACTAGCTAGTTCAAAGCTAGCTAACACATCAGTAGGCGCGTTCCAATTACAGATTTGCGCAAAACTTGCGAAATGACGGCGTTTCTATTAACCAATAGAATTCATCAATTTATATTATTGATGTTATGCGACTAAAACTTCTTTTTTTTTTCTCTCATGATAAATCATTCCAAACATCATGGCAACGGATGTTGGTAGGTTTACGTATATCCCAGCCACTGCACTAGCCGTTATTATTAATCTAAGGAGACGCGTGTGTGTTATCCAAGCATTAATGGTAAGGAAAGACCCATATGGCTGGTGTTTCTGGGTGTTTCTCCCTCATTTCTGCTTCGAGGTCTTGATTGTGGCATTTCTTTTGAGGTTTAGAATCCAGTATTCCTGTAATTCTTTTGTCTTTTATGAGTTTAATAAAGAACTCTGTCTCGTATTCTGTCCAAACACACCGCGTCATCTACGTCAGGTGACCTGTAAATGCACAAAAACAGTTTCCATTGCAGTTTTGCGAAATATTAAATTTTTTCGAATTGCCTGAAAAACCACCTCATGCGAGCGTAAAAAAAAATGTTTGCGATAAATGTGAGTGTTTGCAAAATTGACAAGTTTCCATTGGGCGTATTTTCAATTCGCGCAATTTGAAGGGTAATGGAAGCGTGGCAAGTGTGAAAAACAGGTCTAAATGGCACGATACTATCCGAACAAGGCATCGATTTCAAAAAGCCTGGCCGATAAACTGCAAGATTCTGCCAAGTCACCACGTCACCTGTGAGGCCAGAGCTTTGACAGAGAGTTGTACGCGAGTAGGACGAGGCTGATGAGGGAGGACAGATGGTGTGCAGGTAGGAAGGTGCTGCGGTCTCCTTGTTGTGACCTGCAGAGATTAGCGCTGTCTGTACGCCCCCGCCCTTCCTCACAATGATTAGTGCTTCTGGAGGAGGACGCCTGGCTGAACACCAAAGCCATGCATTCCACAGATGCAATTATCTATTATCACACACAAAAAAAAATAAAGTACAATATCAGATCTTACGTCACTGTAGGGAATAGGCTTGCTGCGGTAGCCGGCGACCGTTCTCAATTACATTACTTGCCCACCACTGTCGTTCTGCTTTTATTATAGAAATAAAAACCATTTAGTAGCCCTACATTTGGACAACAGATGCTACAATCATAAACTGAAAGTGCTCCATATGCAGCACGAGCTGAAAATGATTTGTTGTAGAAACAATTTTCACTAACAATTACAAGCAAACGGCAAGTAATGCATTGAATTAAACGTGACATTTTGAAGTAGAAAACGGCATTTTCTTGTAAAACATACTCCAATAATCTTTAGTTTTTTAGACGGTGTATTCCAATCCAAACTGATTCCAATCAGTACGCGTGTGTAGTGCTCAGTTATGCGTTGAGAACCTGAGAAAGCCACCATGATAATGTCACCGGAGCTTTCGAGAGGGTGATCGGCATGTTCTCCTTGATGACATTTAAAAAAAAAAAAAAATGAAAGCTGGGTCATTCCATGTCAAATCAAGCAAATTTTAGAAACTCAAATTTTTTATTTTGTTCAGATTTTTTTCTGAAGATATACAAAGATAAATAGTGATGAAAGCCAAAATATTAAATGTCACAAATTGACTGAGAAATCCACTATTTTGTAGAGGGGGATCAAAATTACAATTTTTACCTGAGATTTGGAGTCAAATTACAGGGGGGTAAAAGATGGCAGCAACATTATTTAAATTTTGCACAGAGATTGGTAGGTCTGTTAGTTAAATATGTTTACTTGGCCATCTTTGTTGCATTATATGCCAACAGTGACTGTTTAAAAAAATGGGGAAAAGCACTTTTGCCCCAAGTTTGCATGCCTGTAACTCAAGAAGTATTAAATATATCTTAACATCCTTTTAGATTCTGGTTCTTAGCAACCCTTTCTTTTGGTATCTTCATTTTAAAGGCCTTATATGGTTCAATACAATAGATATGGAGATCTTAATACGGCTCCATGAGTCAATTGTATACAATTAGTGATCAGATTATTTTAGGCCTACAGACGCCACCCTTATTGATTGATATTACATTCGGAAAGAGCTCAAATGCATCGATTGAGGTGCTTCTTTTAAGCTTTTTCAAAGCCATCAATCTGATTTTAAATAAATAATTTGGGGGTGCATGTAAATGTAGTTAAAGTTGCCCAATCTATGGCTCATTTGGAGAAGAATTGTTTTTAAATAAATGATAAAATCATTTTACGCCCCCATGAACAAGCGTTCCCTAACCCTAACCCGGCTAACATAACCTAACTTCTGGGTTACTTGTGAGGTACATAACTGGGTTGCTAATTCATTTGTTATTAAGTAGCTAAGCTGGTAATATAAAGACTGTATCAGCTTCAATCCCAGAAAGTGCTGAAGCAAGTATCAAACAAGTCTGAGATCCCCTTGAAAAAGAAGCGTGACCCCTTGATTAAAGGCATCTGCTAATTAACAAGAAGCCAAAAACCAATGCAAATTACAGATCTCCTGTCTAAAAGATAATGAATCGTCAGAACAATTCCATTTACAACTTTAGTTGAGCAGCTCGTGAACTGGCATTGGGGGTCACAGGAGTAGGCTTTTCCAAACTGGTTGTGCCATTCAAACAGCCTCTTTTGTTACAATAATAGTGGTTCCAAACCCAGAGGATGAATGTCGGGTAATCCTCCATGGCATCCGATCAGGAATTACATCATACTGGTCCTCCTAATTTGCAGGATGCTGGGTTGTTTCACAATTTTTGGACTTCACTGCATCTAATTAGCCTCCGGTTGACCAAAAACGTCATGCATAAAGACATGTGGTTTAATTGAGATGATTTTGTTTCCCAAATTAGTTAAGAGCACATCCGATTCTAAAGATTTCATTGGTCAAAACTGAAAATACTAAACCCTAACCTTAACCTGGTATAGCATTGGTAGCACATCTTGGTAAATACGGTTTGTCTCGATCTCGATCAGATCCATACATGACTCTTCTGAACTCCTCTGAAACTGAATCAATGAAGTCTGAATCGTACTAGACAGATGACTGCGTGACTGTAGTTTGGGGGGGGGGGGGGGGGACACGCTTTTCTTTGCTGAAGGTTATTTACAATGATATGATCATATCATAGAGGCAGGCTAAGGACAAAGTCAAGGCGATTAGCTGTTTTGGAAAGTAACTCAAGAGCAAAACTAGGCCACATTTTCTACAGCTGGAAGAATTTTAGATAACTAAAACCACCCTTTACAATCGTGCCAATTAATGTCTTCATAGTCAAGCGTTAAATGTCAAACATTCATTAAAGTCATATGTTTCAGTAATTAGAAAACGCGCTGCCGTCATTCTTGTCCGGCTGAGTGAATATATGTAAAGCGTTTATGGAAGCGTCTTCTGATAAACAATCACAGTAATGTAATCAAAAACAAATTCTCGTATTTTAAAACAATCTACAACTCTGCAAGGCTCGCGATACGATTGCAAAAGGGAGCAAACACGAGGGAGACAGACGGTAAAGCGCTGCAGCCTCGGTTCAATGTGGTCAGCAAAATCGGGTGTGTCATTTGATAATAGCCTTAATGTAAAACTGAATCCCGGTGACCCAAGTTATTATCTTCATAACACCAAGGCTGCTTTTATCCCCCAGATCATCGTCTCTCTAGTTATTTATAGCGCTGTGGATGGCAGCCATGCCTGGCTGGTACGGCGCTCTTATCCTCGGGCTGTTTGAAACTGATGTGCAATTTAATTAAGAAGATCATTTAGGCACAGATATGATCTACTTAGCGACTGACAAGACATTTGCGCTGTGTTTTCAGAAAATATCCTGCAACTTATCTCGGGGGGGAAAAAAAGCTAATTATGACACACTGACTTACCTTTACTTGACCCAAACAACATTAACTTGCATTTAAAAAAACTCCCTCTTCTTCTACGGCAAACTTTCGCCTTGACAGGAAGATGTTGGCACGAAGTCTCGGTTCTCTTTAGAAGTGCGCAATACTGCACCCCCTCTAAAATAGTCTCGTAATAAAGGGTAATTTGTTCATGAAACACGCCTGGCAGTTGTAAAGCGTTAAAAGGTGCCAGCTAATTACCTTTCCGAGTCTGTCTAAACGTGTTTCTGATCGATTCGGAGGAGAGCTGTTGCTCTCACGGCTTCGGCTAATAAAGAGTCAGTGGCTGCCTAGACTGTTTTCATGGGTTTTTTTAACGGGAAGGGCAGAGTCAGTCTCCCTCTTTAAAAAAAAAAAAACACGCTCTTCCTCCCAACACGTTTGCCAAATGTTCGACACAAATGCGGCCTTTTCCTGCCACGCCGCAGGTCCTGCTCGTTTAAAGTCTGGATTGTACGTCTAGTAAGACCAGAGAGGTCTGATCGGGCCAACATAAACGATGCTGGCGTTCAGAGAATTTGCATAAAGCCCTTGCTAATCAGACCGGACTAAAACCTTTGGAGAGGTTTGGAATAATTTCCCTGGAATAATTTCAGAAAACAAAACAAAGCATATTTTAAGAAAAGCTACACAAGCCGCTTTGGTTTGAGACCAAATTCACAAATTAGTAATTCTAACTACTTAAATATAAAGCATTACACTCTTAAAACTGCAACTAGAATTCAAAAGGAAAGAAACCGGAAAGATTTGGGATATGGGATAAAGCCCCTGCTAATTAGACTTGACCATCATTCATTTCCTTGCCTTTTCAATTTCAGAAAACAAAACTTTATCTTACAAAGCAAATGCTGCACCAAAAAGACCAAACTCTCATGAATCGGTCCCTCTAACTAACATAAATATAAGCACTACACTCTTAAAACGGAAATTAACTTCCAGATGTTAAAGAATTCAAAGGGAAAGAAACCGGAAAGACTGGGATACACATGGGATAAAGACTGAGTAACTTACTGACACAACTCAGATTTCCCTCCCTCTCTTTCCACACCCCTGCCCGCATGCAGCATATTGCAGCAAAATTCCTCGTGTTGGGAAAAACAGGAACTTTAAAAGGATATAAGTATCCTTACTCCTCCCACCTTTGCTGGAATAAACGAAGCCTCCTTTCTCTTCACCTCGCACTCGCTCCTGCTCAAGATTGTGTGCAGCCGGTACAGCAATCAGACTCCTTCACTTCACGCTCTCCCGGTATAAAACGACCACGTGAAGCGTTGTCATTCCCTATGCGAAACTGTGAGCTGGCGGCCCATGCCGAGACGGGGATTTTCTCTCAGCAACAGCGCAGAAAGGACCAGCGCGTCTGCTCGCTGCTCAACTATCTGGCTGAAACATTTCCAGCCATTCCCACACCCCTCCCCTCTTTTCCTCTCCCGCAACCAACCCATTCCTGCCAGACTGCCTCCGGCAAGAGCCCGCCCATCCGCAAACTAGCCAATAGCATCACGCATTCCCTCTCTGAGGCTCTGTTGTTGGCCGAGATTCCCAGAACTGGCAGGCTGACCTCAGAGCTTCCGATGACAGGCTCCTGAATGCTGATCTTAAAGGTATTCCCCCATTTTTACGCCCTGGCAACAGAGAATTGACATTTTTTCCCAAACTTTCCAAAACTATACACTGTGACAGAAATATATCTCTATTACTGGAAATGTTTTATACACGGCAAGCAAGCAGAAACGAGCACGGATTAGGCGTGTTGAAGGAATAGTTGGTTTACACTTTAATTCAATAGTCCACTTTAGACATTCTACACTAACACTTTATTTTACAGTGTCCTTGTTACATATGTTACATGTACTTGCCATAGTAATAACAGTAAATTATGCATAATTACATGCAACTAACCCTCAAACAAACCCTAACCCTATAGTAAGTACATGTAGTTGCTTAATATTACTCACTACTTAAATATATAATTACACTGTAACAATGACACTTTAAAATAAAGTGTAACCCATTCTACTATAGGCTAAGTATCCTCTCATTAATTTGCAACTACAACTCTCATTAGAGTATTAGTAGACTATTAGGTTAGGGTTAGTGGAATAAGTTGACATGTAGTGCAAAGCTAGTGGAATGTTTGTTGGGGAGCATCAAAATAATGTGTTAGCAGATATTAGCCTAAGCATAGAGTCTACTAAAACTGTAATGAATTGTGGTAGATATGTACTGTAGTTGAAAAGTTACTTATAGTTAGTAGGATGTCTAAACTGGACCATCGAAATAAAGTGTTACCAATAGTTTGAGATTATTGACAAAATTAGACTCTAGAATGGACTTGACTGCTAAAAAAAAAAAGAAAAAAGGACAAAAACACAATAAAAAAAAACATAATAAAAGTATGTCAAAACTTCCATAATCGATCCCTCATTTAAATCCACATTTGATATTCAATATTCATGAGAGCTACTTTTCGGTAGAGCAACAGTATTCACTTTTAAAATACCGCAATCTGGATTCAAACACCCACGCGATCTTCATAAATGACAACGATTCGTTGAATGAAACCACTTCACAAACAGTCTTTTCAACCACACAGTATCACTATTTCTGTGTTACAAATATTCAAATTATCACAGAAGTACTGGGATAAAGGTTCACAATTCGGATATAAACACTGATGTCTGTGGTAGCGATCAAAATTGAGCAATAAAGTAATTTACTAGACACTTCAAATAACGATAGTATCGATTAAATCGTTACACCAGTAGGTGGCGACAAGTGATGGTTAAAAAATATATATATTTGTCTTTGAATTATTAACTGAAAAGATTTGCTAAAAATGCTGATTCATCCAGTAAAGGCGGGCATACACTGTGCGATGTCTGTGCGATTTCAGCAATACCTACTCACACTGAACGAGTAGATCGCATGCGATGTAGAGCCAAAGCTCAGGATTTATGTGCTCACACACATAACGGTCCGGTCCGGTCCGGTTCGGTCCGAACGTCGAGCTGCGACTTCACTGCTCACACTATACGTGTGAAATATGCGCAAATATGCCAGGTTGCGCCTATAGACGATATCATGTATCCAGAGACATTGTCAAAACAAGCATCAGCTATCAATATCAAGATGATTTAGCATTTCCAATTTATGTATTAAATTATTAGTAGTATTATTGTATTATTATTAGGGAAGGCCTAGGCTACTTTTATTATTAAATTGATAGGCTATTATAATAAAATTGCCACTCAATCATTTCATAGCTTATCGCTGCATAACCAACGGATAATAAAATATTACATAGAATAATAGTGAGGATTATTCACTTTTTAATAATAGTGAGGATAATAAAATATTACACAGAAGTTTACTCCTCCTCATTGAAAATTGTCTAAAACATTTAGGTCGATTACAATGAATTCTAGGCATATAATGAATTATTAACAGTCTATAATATGTCCGAACACTGCAATAATTCATCAATGAAAATTAAAAACAGCTTTATTTCAAAAACATTGTTTAACAAATTAATAAAAGAGGCACGGTGTAGATACTTCGCAGGTGTGGCTCGGAAGACGTGGGTAATCGTTAATCCATTTTGCAACACGAACTGGAGGTAAGCAACAGTAATTTGTAGCTAGATTGAACTACAGAACTAAAGATCTCCCTCTTTTCGTTTTTTTATTATTATTTTTTGCTGCAGATGAAACTACTGTTTTTCAGGCGCAGTGAGGGAAAAAACACTGAGTTTAGCGCAATCGGTTCGTAGCTCTGCTTCAACTGTGCGATATAGTCATGATGAGCGACCAAAATTTCTAAAGCCTGAAACACACCAAGCCGACGCCGACGAACTAGCGCAGATGAAAGCCGACTGTGTTGTCGCCTCGCGTCGGTGTAAAAAGCTGCACTTGAACACACCGAGAGAACTACAGGCGACTGTCAGCTAGCATGCGCGTTCTGCGCCTGCGTGTAAATGAGACAACTGTCTATTTCTGCAGATATATTCGTCTATATTCGTCATTCAAAAAGGGAAACCGACGCTGCCGGCTGCAGATACACAAACCATAAACAAAGCAGTGCGTGCTTACTGTTTTAAATATCAATCCTGCTAAACACTTTCTTTATTCCACTCCTCTCGTGTAAATATTGAAATATTCGCTAAGGAACACTCAGGTAAGATGACGTAACATTAGAACAGCCTTCTATCTGTAGCGTTTTGACTTTGCTCGCTGTTTTGCTATTATTCTCGTGCACTGACTCGTTCACTAAGCTGAACAGCCAATCAGAGTTCCCTCTTTCACCGACAGCCCGACGCCGATTCAACATGTCGAATCGGCCGAAAAAAAGCAGACGAGGACCAATTTCAGCCGACGGTGCGGAACACACTGAGGAAACTTAGTCGGCCGACGCACAAAAACTGCCCCCCGGCCGACCGTCGGCTTGGTGTGTTCCAGGCTTAACATGCCAGAAATTCATCCGACCATCAAATTGCCGGTCGGGAGAGGTTAATCGCCTCTCGTTTCCCCCTGTACACTGCACAAACACTGCACGACAAATGACAAAGCTGAAAATCGGCATGACCCGAAAAAGAGTCGCACGAATCAGAATTCGGCTCAAAATCGGACGAAGTGTATGCAGTGTACGAAGTGTAATCAGTGTATGCCCGCCTTAATGAAACCAGTGAAATGTTTAAAAGATTTTTATTACAATTCATTCAAATTAATTAAACATTTTTTAAATAGACTGCAGCAATTTGTCAGAACCTCTAGTAAATTACATGTTATTTTGTTTAGTTGTCTGTTCAGAATTGTGGGAGAATTGACCGTTCGCAAAGACCCTCCTCCCTTAGTTACTGTTGCTATGTCCGACAAGCCACGCCCCTCTCACGCCACACCGTGTTCTCACACAGTGAAACACACATCGCGGAGCAGAGAGGACACTGACAACACACTGACAGACAGGACAGACCAGGGTACTTTTAATATGAAACAAAGTCTCAGCTTTCAAATTTGGTAATTTTTTTTACGAAATTTAAACAATAAATGCCGTTTTGTGGCTCTTTAATGTGTCTGACAGATCGCCTCAGTTAAAGCTGCTCGTGAACCGATCATCTCTTCCTTCTAGTTCATTTATAGCATCAAATAATCATGAATGAACATAAGAAGGAGTGTTGTTTTAACCGCGGAAAGACGTCAGTACACACCGCTTTTCAAGTTCAAATCCTCCAACGTTAATCTACTAACTCTCCTCACTGCTTTGTCGGACAAAAATGGCGTATTCGGCGGATGGCGGATTATGATTGGTCAGATCGCCTGTCAATCAAACTCCCTGCGAAGGGTCAATTGTGATCTGTATTTGATACACAAAAAAATTATAATTGTGATTCTCAATTTATCCAGAATCATGCTGCTATAATTTTGGGTGTGTTCGGGGCTACGCATCGCGAATGAGATTATCATTAAATATCATCATTAATTTAACTCTGTTCCTCATGCAAAGCTATCATATGAATTTAAAAGACTTTGATTACAGAGCATGGATTATGTGAACTAACTTTATGGTGCTTTTTTTGTCCTTTTTGGAGCTTGATGGGTTCAGTCGACATGCATTTTGATTGCATGGAAAAGAGCAGCATGAACTTTCTGCCAAGTTTCTTCACCGAAGAGAGAAAATAACACAGGTTTGCAACGCTATGGGACTGAGTAAATGATGACAAAATCTTAATTTACCAGTGAACTATTCCTTCAAGATGACTTCAAAGTGTATGTGCCCTCAAGGCAGTGTTTGTGTAGTCACGCCGGAGAAAGACTTTGAATCCTCTCGCATGTCTAACACCTCCGTCAAACGCAGCATCTCTGTTTTGTGTCTGTAATATTTAACGTAGGCTATACATACTTATATATATATATATATATATATATATGAAGAGTTCAGATGCAAAAGCCTCTAAGTGCCATCTGAAATTTTCTTCTAGAATGATCATTTTTATAAAGCTTGTATATTTAAGTTAAGTAATTTCACTTAAATGACAATTAATAGGTAATTTGCATTGCCATTTAAGTGAAATTATTGAACTTAAATTTATGAGCTTGATAAAAATGATCATTCTAGAAGAAAATTTCAGATGGCACTTAAGAGGCTTTTGCATCTGAACTCTTCATATATACACACACAAGTGCACTGATTGGAGAGGCTTGTGTTGTTCAATAAATGTTTAATTTAAGCAATTGTCTGTATCACTTCTTATTAACTGTTCGATTTTATGAGATGAAGGAGGGAAACAAGGAAAATCGGCCCAAACATATCAACCAAAAATAAATTAATCGGCATCATATATCGGCTGAATCGATTTCTAAATATCGTCCAGAGAAAAACCCATATGAGTCGACCTCTACCCTCAAGGCAGTGTGTGTGTAGTCACGCCGAAGAAAGACTTTGAATCCTCTCGCACGTCGAACACCTCCGTCAAACGCAGCATCTCTGCCTGCCTCCAAGGTCTCTGCATCCCCTGGCAACCCATCACTATGACAATGAGCATCGTTACCGTAGGGCGACGAGGACACACACGTCCTCCTCTCTCTAGCGTCATGTGAGCGATGATGCGGTCGGGTAGAAGTGATGAGTCAGAAGCCGATTCACACTGTTTCCATCCAAATCAATAGAGCAGCTGAAGCCTCCTGCTTTTAGGGGCTCAGGTTCCCGCGGGCGCACTGCAATTATGTGACAGCCAGAGTGCTTTTACAAAAGCAACGTTAAAACAAAGCACTGCTTAAACATCAATGAGGCGAGACACACACACACACACTCGCACTCAACGCAGCTGCCAACTAACCCTGATGACCCTGACAGTCAACTCCATGTGATTACACTAAACACTCTCACTGGTTTAAAGTGCTTATTGCTCAAATTGCTCGTTTGGCATTTAGAATCGAGGTTGAAAACCAAAGTATTTAGTCGAATAATAATAACGCACAGAAAAGCTTAACTAATTATACAAGGTGTGCCGTGTTGTTTCGTCCAAATTTATCCAACTTAATTTTCAATGTGGAAGTAGGCGAGGCTTTCTTTGCATGTGCAAGACTTCTGATTAATAGGTAAATAACTAGAAGAATAAACAAAGTTCAGTAACACTTGTGCTAAAAAAAAACAAACAATGTGTTTATGATTATAATGATAATAATACGTTAAAATAATATGCATGTTTGGAAAATCAAGCAGCATGAACTCTTTGCACAGGATTGAAAGTTACAAATAGACGTGTGTAGAATTAAACAATGCTATTTTGTTCTGAAGAAAATCATCTGGTATTTCTGTGCATGCATATTATTTACACTTTAAGGATCTGCGTTGTTTAGTGTCACGTTAATAATTCAACACATGACATAATTTCTGATGTGAAATCACAGGATGTTAAGCTTATTATAGATTGAGACATGAAGCCTAAATATTTGATATATATACACGAGTTGTAGCTCTTTCCTCATTTATCTGGGCAGCTCTGACTAATACAGCTATCACGATTTCAAGTTCTCGTCAAGCCGTTTAATGATTACTTTATCAGATGTGTCATGTTGTTAATGTTCTACAGAAATGTAAACCACCTCTGAGCTTCCCGTATCAGACTAGAATCGATTCTGTGCAGCATGCCGATGCTATTGGACGGATTTCAGAGGCTTTTCTGTGTGCATCTGAAGTATGAACGGTAACATAAATGTACAATACCGTCCTTGCAATTAATTGCTTGCATTTTTGCACAGCATCTACTAAATTAATAAATGGAAATGCAAAGACATCTCATATATCCGTGAGCATTCATTTAATGTAAAGGTTTTTGCATAGGACAGGCCTTATGCAAATTTATCAAACCTCCACTACATTTGCATTTTTTTTTTTTTAAGTGTTGCTTTAAACCTTGGCTAACATGCATGTCGTACCAAATTAATGCATTAACAGGCCTATCAATACTTATTTTTAATAGCTTTGCAATGTAAGCATTACATTTTAATTATACTAAACACATTTTATTTGTGAGACAATAGCTACTAAAAATTAAACTTTTTCATTTTTTACACAACTTCTTGAAGACCCCTGTGCTAGTCAGCTCTTTAGTGTTTGTAAAACATGTTTTTGACACATTATACGGAGATTAAAACCCAAAGGTAACTAATTACCCCCCATTAGACATCCTCACTGAATAAGAATCATTATCCATACATACATTGAACGACCCGGATGTGCAGACTATCATCAGACAAGAGGCTTATAATTCACGAAAACAACGAGAAAGGTGCGATACTTGCTGTGAGGGCAAATAAAAATGAGATCATGGAATTAAGATTCCTATTTGGGTCATACTTGCATTATGCTTATTGAGATTTAGAAAAGCATCTTAGCATATATCCTCTTCCATATCTATGTCTCTCAGCACTTTCTCAGGTAGCTCGCCTTTCATTTTTGCATGTCTCGACTGCAACTTGAAATACAAAAAAGATGTTTTTGAACACAGTGCCATAATAACATTTCAACATATACCATGATGTTTTTGGGATATGAACCATGATAGCTACTGCTATTCTTCAACCACCTTGAACTTAGCACGAATGAGGTCTTTAAAGTATTCATATCCAAAACTGTACCATGAAATACTGCACTGGGACGCGCAAACAAAAAATAATATATATATATAGAAAGCGCGTGACATGTAGAGTTCTAGTAGTTGTGTGTTGGTGATGATAATGATAATGCACTAGCTGTCGGGCTCTCACGTGCTCTGCGCGCGCACGGGGTGTGGCTCGGGATTTTGGGAGCGGTTTCGTGACGGGACTAGTCTTGATGGGTTAACCATATGTCAATCTGTGCATATCAAGCCAGAAATGTTCGAGATTCGCGGGTTATTTATAAACTGACGTCATTACATTCTCCTCACGCAGCGATGACGAGGAAAAAGACCAGTAGGCAAGTCTGAAGTAACGAATATAAACGTCATCTCCGTGTGTGTGCGTTAAAACACACGCAAACTAACTGTTATTCTTCTTCAAGCCGTTAATCTCCGTGTGTGCGTTAAAACACACGCAAACTATTCTTCTTCAAGCCGTTATTTCGAAGAGAATATCGAGCCGATTATTTCGATTTATAACCGTCATAACGAAATGTATGAAGTCATTGATTTAGGATATAAAATACATTAAACTAGTTTTTAAGATGTACATGTTTATATTGTTTTTGAAGTTCTCTTATCCAAGTTGTCACATCGTTAACCGCGTTTAAAACCCGCATGGCGGTTTATATAAACTGACGTGATAAGATTCAAATTAATTCCCATCACGAAGTAACAGCGATGACGCGGAAAAAGAACCGTTGACAACTAACGTTAACGTTAAAACGATCCTGAAGAATGAGCTGTCAAATTATATTTTTCATCGATTTTAACGTCAAACTCAGTGATTTTACGACGGGGCAGCACGCGGGCGTTTCATGTAACGTAAACATGGAAACTTCTCGCACTTTCATTTTTCCGATCCATTTATTTTTTCGCTCGCCAACAAGGAGACCATACATTACTAAACCCATGTCGACATCACTGAGCGACGAAGCCAGCCAACGTTAGCTAAACACTGTCTCTCTATCTCTCTCTCTCTCTCTCTCTGCAATGACAAGCACTGTATTGACATTAAACATTTTCTGTCGAAAATAAACAATCAAATATAGCTTTTCGCTGTTGAAAACGCGTGAATTTAACCTGCTGCTTACCTGGTTACCATGACCTGCCGCTGCTGCTGTTTCTTCTTGACCACAAATCACGCAGACAGCAAAAAAAGAGCTCGATGGAAACTGCCTTAAATGACCCGTTAAGTCAAAGAAATTAAGGCTTGTTTTCTAACCGAAGCGAACATTCTCGTCGGTCCGCGAGAAACGCGATTTGTCAGGCAACTGGTTTAGATTTTAACGCCGAACTCAAGTTAGTTTACCAAGAAGCTGGTCGTGCAACAAGCTGCTCTGACAGATCGTGGGAGGAGGGACCAAGTCATGTGACTGGAAGGGAGGGGGGTGAAGGGGGGGTGCGTTGCTACTTTTAACAGCAAATATACCTAACATCTACTTTATATACATATTTAATAAATTATTATATGTTAAGGAATTTTACAAATCTGTTAACAATGTGTAGTTTATGGAATGTAGTCAGAAAGACGAGTCATATCTGATGTGGTAATGCCCCCCTATTTACAGTCTGAGGTGGTACAGTCCAAATGAATGTCAGGAGCCCTGGGAAGGGCAAGGGTCTGCTTGTTGCCGTGGAAACAACAGTGAATCTCCAGAGGGTACAATGGATGTGGGCTACAGTGCTGTTAAATCAACAAGCTGAAGGCCTGTTGTGCTTCTTAGATGGTGACGATTAGATTCAGATGGCTGAATCCGCAACAGTTCACATGTAAGATAGTGAGTGAGAGCCCTTCGCCCAGAGGCCCCTATTGCCATGCATAATGTTATGAAACTTATTACTTTTAAGATGAAGCCCGCATGTGCATCATTGAAAAGTATAATGACAACAATTGCTGGGGAAAAACAGTAAATTATAGACTATAAGGGCAGGTTTATCTGAGATGGATACACAATGATAAAATAAAATGTAAAACATTGGTAACACTTTCTTAGTTACACATTACTACATAGTAATAACAGCAAATTATATGCATAATTACAAGTAATTAACCCAAAATCAAACCTTAACCGTAACTCTATAAGTGTATTCATTAATATTACTCAGTACTTATTTGAATACGCAAAATGTAACTACGTCACCTTAAAATAAAGTGAAACCAAAACATTTAATGGTGCGGCAATATCTGTGAACGACTGTACAGAGAAAGAGGGAAAATGTGTACAGAAAATATATGCAGACTGTTTTATAGACAAAACTGTCTCTCTGGTTTTTGTTCACGTGTCGGTCAAAAATGACAGATTTTTTTTTTCTCTCAATTAAATGATTGTAATATATTCATATTTTTGGGGTATTATACTAAATTATATTTATGCTGAAGTTATAATCCATTTATTAACTTTTTTAGCATAGACCTGAAAAGGAAATTTCCAACTTTACTTCAGTTTTGTCTCTTTTTAAAGGGGTGGTTGATTATGATTTCACTTTTCTGTCTTTTGAGCATAAACAACATCTGTAAAGTTACGACGCTCAAAGTTCAAAGCAAAGGGAGATATTTTCTTTTAAAGAAATTGTTTTTTAAGGACTACAACAAACGGCTGGTAGAGACTACACCACATTCCTCCCGGGTTAGTGACATCACCAACCCTAGAATTTACATAAACCCCGCCCCCTGAACACGATTTATAGATTATCAAGACAGAATATGCTAATCAATGACTAGAAGGTAACTACACATAAGCTACATAAATTCATCAACTAACCATTCAGAAATGTCCTGTTGCTTCTTCATGTTGTCTCTTCTTCTTGAGTCTCTATCACTGTCTCAATCCGGTTTGAACATAAAAGGCTAAAAGTTTTAGAAATTTTCAGTGCATGTGTGTGTGTGAGGTAAAAAGACACAAGCTGTTGAAGCTCCGCCCCCTGTGCCGGGAGCAGCAGCTCATTTGCATTTAAAGGAACAGACACAAAATGGTGCGATTTTTGCTCACCCTCAAAAAGTGACCATTTTAACATGTTATATACAAATATCTGTGGGGTATTTTGAGCTAAAACTTCACACACACACACACTGGGGACATCAGAGACTTATTTTACATCTTGTGAAAAGGGCATTATACCACCCCTTTAAAAACGATACTTGGCAGATTATTACTGAAGTGAAAAGTTTAACTTGAAAAAAGCACAACAATCCCATTTTCAATTTTTATACGAAATATATGTTTTCCAAAACACGTTTTACTGAGAAAATCAAAGCTGAAAAAGTTGTGCTCCAAATTTGAGGTTGATATCTCAAAATATTAGCTTTCAGGAAGATTTTGTTAGTCAAGTTTATTTAGTGATGTTAAATAATTAATTTGATTTGAATAAAATCAGCTAATTTTCATGTTACCACAAATGCCCAAACATTTTAATAGCGTAATCAAACAAGATCTGCATAAAGTAATCAATGGGAATATCCCATGAGCATAACAGAGAAAACTAATACCTTACAATGAACATGGTGACATCATGTTGTGTTTTGTTTGGCATTCCCTGTTGGAAAGTGAAAGACTACAGATACATTTGTTTTCCCTCTCATCTCTTTCCACTTGAAATACATTTTTTTCCATCTACGTAAATCTTCCCCCATATAACTAACTGGCCATGACTCAAAGACGAACATGCATGTGACAGCAAGACTTTAATCACTGCAAAGGTTTTATATATTCGATAAAGGACTATGCATGCATGGGAACTGAGAAAGTCATCTAGTTTAGAAGAAAAAATCCATAATGATGAATATGTCATTCATTAAGACATCTGAACTAAAGAATTGTGATGTATTAGCTCTTGCATGATCCCTTAATTGAGACTTTCTGCTTTGAAATAATTGATGTGCCAACATTTCTATCCCAGAGGAAACTCATTAGGTTGGCAGATCATCAATTAACATTGACGTAAAGGTGACTGAATGGCAGCTTTAAAGAAATAAATGATTGAAAATATGTATTGATGTGTATTGCGAGGATGGAGGTTCAGCCCATTGTTGATCTAAACACACTAAATAACCTAATGGACTGAAGGATATTGATCTGATGACGATTAGAGGCTGGTTAGAGCACGTCTTTCTCTACAAGGAGACCTGAATATTTCTTCTTGTAAGCATTTGTTGCACAGAGACATTCCTAATGATCCGGAACTCACTGATACTATTATTTTCTGCATGCCAAGCGCAAATTAAATTATTAGAAGTCAGAACCCAGTCACCTCATCACTGGCTTGCCGGGTTTGGTGCGCTGTGGAAAAATACAGTAAATGTTGGTGTGGTAACATTTAGATTATAGAGGACCTATTATGCTGTTTTTACATTTCTAACATTCTTTAGTGTGTTAATGTTGCTGAAAAAGTCCCTCCAGCGGGAGTTATTCTCTATATCAGTGTCACTGTTTCTGAACTCCCTGAAACGCCTCCATTGTAGTCTTGAGTTTCTTCTGGGAACGAACACGTCACAATATTCCTCATTTAAATAATTAATATGCAGAATAAAGGGGCGGGGCCTGGTTGAGTTAGTTAGTAGTGTGTTAAACTGGTGGTTATGGTAAGGGGCGGGACATTTCCCAAACATGCTCGAAGCGCTCGACCAATCACAACACACTGATCCAGCCGACCAATCAGAGCACAGTGTGCTTTTCAGAAGGAGGGGCTTCATAGAGACAGGAAGTAAACAGAGCGTTACTGACAGACTGGGAAGAGAGGAGCTGCAACAATGGAGAATATGGGGAAAATAATCAAGCATGAAAACCTGTTCTAGTAGAGGCTAAAAACAAATCAAGACTGAAAAAGGGAAAAACCTCTTTCTTAAGACGATTTTCATGAATCCAGCAGACTGACGGACTCGGAAGAGAGGAGAAAACAATGTTTTTTGAATATTCATGCATGAAATGGTATTCTAGTAGAGCCCCAAAACTTCCTCTTTCTCAAAACAGGTCCTCTTTAACCAAATGTATTCATGTTAAAAACATTAGGTAAATCTTTGTTTTTAAATCGGCTAAGAAATATCTGCTTATATAATACAGAAATCCATCTCTTCATTATATAGGTTGGGAAATAATCAGCAATATGTTCTCCGCTCCGCGTGAGAGGATCTTCAATAAACGTCAGTTTTCATGCTCCCAATATTTCACACCCATCCAATTAGCACATTGTGCCACTGCATTTGGCCTTAAATATGTCAATGCTTATTTTAAACCGACGCAACAACAAGCTCTGCGATTGTGCAAAAGATCTCAATCAGCATTCCTCAATCCCATAACTGCTGACTTCCTCCCAAACCCTTCCCAGCGTTCACCAGACATCCGCAAACATAAACATCATCACCGCCATCTCCTCCGGGATTAGCCAAGTTACACAAGCGTACACGAGGCAGTTTGCAATGCACAACACCGAATGTTGAAAACCATTCGAGAGATTTCTTGGTGAAACATTCCTTCCGTTCGGCCCAGCGATGGTATGGAGCTGTTGAATGCAGACATTAGTGTGGTTTCTCGCCCTCATGTGAAATAGCATTGTTCGAGGAGGTGCGGAGAGACAAACTGTGGCTTGTTATGTTGAGTAAGAGTCTAAAATGAGATGAGTGCTAATTCCAGACTTGTGCATCATCTCATCATTTTGGCGAAGCGCATCAGACGATCCTCCTTGAATGATC
This sequence comes from Leuciscus idus, assembly GCA_021554675.1. NCBI lineage: Eukaryota > Metazoa > Chordata > Actinopteri > Cypriniformes > Leuciscidae > Leuciscus > Leuciscus idus. The sequence continues at coordinate 54,372,777 of CM038623.1, forward strand.
AACAGGACCTGGAATAATATTCTGTTGCTAAATTTAAGGCTTGTTAAATGTAAACACGGCACACCAAAACCAATATAAATATCCATTAGTGAGAGAATCAAAATGTGATGTTGTTGATGTGAGTCAAAGCTTCACTAGCAGTGGTGAGAGATGTAAAGAAGGTTCGCTGGTTAAGCTTCTCTGTTGAAAGGTCACCCGTTCATGGCTTTAAGCTTTAAGCTTTAAACGGTGACCACAAACCCCTCAACATCGATTCATAAAAATCCTTCAACATTACACTCCGCGTGTGAATTACATTTCAAACACGGTGACCTTTTAATACTCTCCCAAAACCTGACGTAAGGGTCCCAGTCGTTGTCCTTTTAAGTGGCAGTCACTGCAGTCTAAGCTGTTATACTTGTCCTATATAGTAAATAAAAGTAAGTGTTTTAAAAACAAATGAGGCCAAAACATATTCTAAGCAAATATGTGTAGAATGTGCACACAGTCATATACTCAAGCAGGATGAAGATGTCAAATTTTTTTTTATTTTGTTTAAATTATTATTATAATTTTTTTCATTTAGCAATTCAGTAGCAACAGAAGATACTTAAATGTGTCCCGGAAGACAAATTAAGTACAATTTATAAATTAAGGTATACCTTGATCTTCAAATCCCCCCCACCGGCTCTTAATGCATCGTGTTTCCTTCTGGAGCATCAGTGAATGTTTGAAACTTTTTACTAAAACTTTTTTAATAGTTGTGTTTGAGTCCCTCAATCGTCCTCTGTATGAAAAGATGGATCTCAAAATCATACAGTCACTGCTGGAAAGGGTTCAAATATGCAAAAGATGCTGGAAAACTGAAGAAATGGCAGGACCTGGAGGATTTTTCTGAAGAACATTGGGCAGTTTAACTGTTCAGGACAAACAAGGGACTCAAGAACAACTATCACAAAACAAAAAAAAGAGTTGTGGATCATCCAGTTAATGAAACAGTATTAAGAATAAAGGGTATGTGAACTTTTGAACGGGGTCATTTATATAAATATATTATCTTGTGGACTATGTGTAAATATATTTTATGTAAAATATCTTATTCAGGGCAGTAGTAAATAATAAAAACATGCATTTTTGCATGATCCCTCTTATTTTGTTATATATTTTGCAGATTCTGCAAGGTAAACTTTTGAGCATGATGTACGAGTTTTGCAGAAATGTACGTAGAGGCACAAAAATCCAATGTGAGCCAATCAAAGGTGATTGTGGGAAGGAACTAAACACTTTTTATGTGTTTTGGGCATTTATTTACATGACAATGGCATTTTGGGGGCCTTTAGTCGAGTTGCATGAAGATGCATGATGATGCATTAAGATGCATGAAGATGCATTAAGATGCATGATGATGCATGATGATGCATGAAGATGCATGATGATGCATGATGATGCATTAAGATGCATGATGATGCATTAAGATGGATGAAAATGCATGAAAATGCATGATGTTCTGGTACATGATGTCACTGCCTTTAATTTCTGCTTGCAGCTCTATTTATTATTTGATCTCATTTAGTTTTCAAAGTTTTTGGCCTCTCACAGCTGCTAATAATGAAGTCAATATTCTAACTTGTATCCGAAAGTTTCTCATTTTCATCCGAGTTGTGAGAGGCTGTATGCATTCTGCCCTCCATAACCTCTCATGGCACAGCGAGACCCTGAGCGCCTCCAAGAGAAAAATGGCAGCGCTTCACTAGAACTGCAATGTCGACATAAAGCTCTCCAAGGAACTGATGCAGAAAGCGTGACAGACGGCTGAGAGGTTTCAAGAAGCAGAATGGCATTCATTAAAAACTAAATCTGAAAACCATGCCAATATGCAACTCCGTGTTTCTCTGCAATGTATTACTTCTGTTAGCAGTTACACAAAGGACAGAAACTCTCCTGGATGAAGTGCACTATTCAGTGCAGGTTTAATGACCATCATGTGCACTGTGCAGGGCGACTCTCAGGAGACCAACGGATCGATTGAGCCGCAGAAGAGAAGAATGGAGAAAGACTCCAGGAAAGCATTAAAGGAATAGTCCAGCCGGTCATCATTTACTCATCCCTGGACAAAGTACACAACTTCCTTGAAAGTACAGATACTACTGGTCAAATATTACTCTGTTACAAGTAAAAATTGTAAAGACCGATTTTTACTTAAGTAAAAGTACAGAAGTACTCGTTTGTAAACGTACTTAAGTATCAAAAGTAAAAAGTAAATGTCAATGCATTGTTTTATTATTGTTGTATTGTTGTATGTAATACTTACAGTACCGTATGCCTCTGAATCTATGCCTACCCTCATATCATTATCACATGTATTTCTAGAACACAGTTCCAGTAGTGGGATTGAATGTGAGATTGAATAAGTCACTCAATAACGTCCACAATGGCTGTTACCTCAAATATTACCCCTATTTAAAGTTTTTTTTGCTTTTAGTATATGTATGTTAGCCTTACTGTTATCTATAAGCTAGTGTGCTCCAAAACACTGACAAAATGCGCATTTAGGAGACCAAACCCAACGCTGAAAATGAAAATCAGGTTGATGTCAGAATCCAACGTCAGATTGACATTAATCTCCATCTTTGGACAGACGTTGTATTGTGGTTGAAAACTAAAATCAGGTTGACGTCAGAAACAAACATCAGTCGAGTTCTTTCATTTGAAAAGTTGCAATCAAACTCATCCCCTGACTGACGTTACTACTTTCTACTCAAGGATCTTGACAGAAATGAAGTGGAGTAAAAAGTATGATATTTGTCTTTCAAATGTAGTGAAGTTCAAGTAACAAGTTTCCAGAAAAAATAATACTCAAGTAAAGTACAGATACTCATAAAAGTGTACTTAAGTACAGTACTCAAGTAAATGCACTTTGTTACTGTCCACCTCTGCGTTCCAAACCCATTTACATGGAGAAATCAAGGTATGTTTTTTTTTACATACAATAACAAGGTAAAAAGCACAATAAAAGCATCATTGGATATCTTTTGTCTTTTATGAATAACAGCATACAGATTTGGAAGGACATGTGATTGATAAATGTTTAAACATATCGCTATCTATTTCAGTGCAACTAGTGTGTCATGAGGATAACTGTATGATAATCATCCTCAAGAGTTTTAGTTTCCCTTTTAGAAGCCGGCGGTAATATGTTGATTGGGGTCTGTGGACTGAAGCCATGTTAATGATGGCTGTATCTGAATCATATATACTGTTTTTTTTACATCTGCATGGGGAAACGGCTTGACCTTTTGTGATCTAGCTGGCAGCGTTGGAGACAAAACCACTTCTACACGTATAAAACTGAAAGATAGAGCTAACCCACGCACACTGACAGCAAATACGCATCCTTAGGGTCGTTTTATCCAAAGAAAGACTACTTTTAATGAGTTGCATCATTTAAATGCACATGTCTTGCCTCTAACTCTCTTGGTTGCAGTCGTGGACCAAGTCGCTGGAGTAAAGATGTTTCCGTTTCTCTGAATATTTTTTTCATTTTTAGAGCTGGAGTGACGTGGGATTGACGTCTTTATATCTGTTCTTGCTGCTTTCCATCTTCCATTCTCAGTCTCACAATTCATCCTCTTGACAAGCAAATGAAACTGAGTTTCTACAGTGACTGGTTGCTTCCGTCCTCTCTCACAAGTGGAGTCATAATTATATGCAACATAATACCATATGGGGTCATGTGATTCAGATGTATTGATGCAGGAATAGAGATGCTGAGAGATCTACATCTACATCAATATATATATATTTTTTATATATTTTTTTTACATTGTTGTACACTTAAGATTAATGTCAGATTTGAACAAATCGTGAAGTGCATGTAATGAACATAAACGCATACACAATTTTGCAACGCAAGTTAGATTTCATGTTGTGTTCTGAAATGTGCCATTACAGAGTGGGAATTATAGCCTATATTCCCCATTGCGTCTTCTTTTATATTTTATGAATGTCAGAGACAGCTGGATGTTTATCCCCCCCTTGAGTATAGAGTTTTTTTTTTCTTGGTTGTTTGTTCTGGTTTTTTACCGCCACAGCAACGCAAGAGCACATTAAGTACCAGTTTGTCACATTGGCCATTCGCTGTCTTAAAGGCACAGTACGTAAGTTTCACCGCTAGCGGTCGCTTATTCAGAACAATAACAAAGGCGTAATGTTAGCTTTGTTACACCGTGAATGAGCGGTGACTCGTCGTCCTCACTTCCACATCCGATGGAAAGCAGTTCATGTTGCATGTTCATGGATCAGCTAATGTATTAAAGTTGAATTAACGTTACTGTGGTATAAAGCAGGGCGAGTCAAAATTAAATCCTGCTGTTTTTATAATGATTAGATTCCACAGTCGGCCGCTGCCATTCGTTTCGTTTTGATGTTTATGCATATTTTACGATTAAAGTTACGTTTAACGTTCACCCCCTTCTACGTTCACCCCCTTACCCTGAACTTGAACTTTGGTATAGTTACGTTTGATCACTTAAATTCAATTTTTTTAATTTCATTCTAATGAAACAACTGCAAGTGCTGAATCATACAGGTCAATTTTAGCCTGGTTAAAACCAGACCATTCTCAGTAGTAACTGAGTTATGGTCTGGCAAAGCTTCATTAATAACTCATTTCCAAAGGGGCGTCACCAACGGACGTCGCTCAAATGCCTCTGGGCGCAATTGAATAGACCTAAAACCAATCAGAGCGAATCGTCATCGTGTAAAGCCATATGCTAAGTTACACTACGCCATAAAAGTATGTACTCTTTTTGTGAAGAAAAGGTATTTACTTTTGAATGTGTAGCAAAAAAGTAGGCAAGCTTTGGGACATACTACTTCGTCATCTTTATCGGACGGATCTGTCGCGTGCGTCCTGTCACGTAAACTGCCCTGTCAATCATCTTGTCACAGTTAAAATCCTCTATTAAATCTAATTTAATTTCCTACTGTTTCGGAGAGAAATGTAGAAGCACGTTCATCTGCCAGTGGGTCTTTCATGGAGACTGTCCTCATGTGTTTGCAATTTGAATATAATAATGCATTTAAAAGTTGCTGCGCCTGGCCTGCGCAATTGGATAGACCTAAAACCAATCAGAGCGATCGTCATCGTGTAAAGCCCGCCCCAACGTTTCTGATTGGTGCCGCGATTTCGAGGGATTAGAAATGGGCTTGAATGAGCTCTTTGCCAGACTACTTGCAGAGCAAATCTAAATTTGCCGGAAGTTGTCTGGGTTTTCCCAGGCTAGGTCAGTTTATTTGACAAATTAAAATTGTGGGGTAACGCTGCGCAGGTTTACTTGGTCAAAACAATAATAATAAAAATACATTTGAGTGTGTTGAGAGTTATGTTATATAACATGGCTAAAACGAGACACTTGTTGCACATTGTAAGCTAGATCGATATTTTAATATTGTACTTATAAAAGCTGGGTGACTTGTGTTTGCTAAATGGCATGCAGTTCATTTTAAATCAGTGTATGGTGAAAAAAATGCTGTATTACTGTAACTTCAAAAGACACTTGACAAATAGGCCTAGTGTGGTCTGATTTACTTTTTGGGTATAAACATGTTGCTTGTGGTAAATCAAGAAAACGAGAGATTCAAACCAGAAGACTAACTGTGTTCAGCTATAACAACTATCAGTTTTCTGTCAGTATAAAGGTATCCAAACAGTTGCTCACCGGTCTAATAAAACACATAATTATTAAAGCATCTTTGGTGTTTCTCGAGGGTAACACGGACACGACGTCATTTGACAGGCGACGCAATGACACGCGGCGTTACACGGTTAAAGTAGAAGATTTCTCTGGATTTAAACATTGTTGGAACGCTGGTCTAGTGGTTTTTGGATATTTTAATCACATATTGTGCCTTTAAGTATAGCCTCTTTCTGCCCTCAATATGAGCAATAGAAATAGTGATTACTGATACACTAATAAAATAATTGTGCCTGAAAAAAATATCACATAAAATCATTTATATTGTGATTTGAAAGCAATTTCCCGATTACCCTCTTTGTGCAATTTCCCTCTAAATAAAAGTAGCAAATGAGCAATAATACAAAAGAATAAAAGCATTTAATCGCAAAACCATAAAGACGTTTATTAAGAGAGCAGCTCATACTCATCATGCAGAAGTAAATCGTCTTTGAATGTGCGAGACTTCCAATTCATTAGCAATTATAGGTAAATAAATAACTAGACGTTTAACAAAGTGGTGTGCTATACGAGCCAGAGCTTTTATGATTATGATAACACATTCAAATAATGTGATAATAAATACCAATTTGCAATATCAAGCAACATGCAGACTATTTTTGTATAGGTTTGGCCTCACAAAATCAAGTTACAAATGGCTCTTATGTTGAAAATATGTTTTTTTGAGGTGTGTGATGATGTTCAAAGAGAGGTGGACAATGAAATGAAACCCAGGTAATAGAAAATATATATATATATATATAAAACTAGTGCAGCTCTGTGAATGAAGAAGAGAAACAGAACGGAAATGAACAATCAGCAGGGCAGGTTCTGTCAATAGATCAGTCGATTACATCGATCGAGTGCATTTAACCCCTGCTTCTCCTCCCTGGAGTATTATACGCTCTTCCATTTGCTGATGGATGGAAGGATTTCCCGCCACTGCCGATGACCTGTCTGACCTGGATTAAGACTTAACAGACGATGCGATATTACAGAATAGTTGAGCATCACAGGTGGGAATCATTAGACCCAGACGAGGTTCTGACAGGTTGCAGACAGCAGGGTTAAAGGGATACTCCACTTTTTTTGGAAATAGGCTCATTTTACAACTCCCCCAGAGTTAAACAGTTGAGTTTTACCGTTTTTGAATCCATTCCAGCCCGATCTCATCCCAAGTCGTCATATACTGACGCTTTTGACATTTCATCTACACCGAACGCACATGGCACCCTTTAGCGTCAATTTGAGACGCAGATAGATATGGGCCAGAAGGCGCCTCCTAGCGGTCTAACCCTAACCCTACCCCAGACCTAAACCTACCCATAACCGAACAAAGCTCTGTGCGTCTCATATTGACGCTAAAGGGTGCCATGTGCGTTCGGTGTAGACGAAATGTCAAAAGCGTCAGTATATGACGACTTGGGATGAGAATGCGTTGTCCATTCAGACGATCTCCGGGTCTGGCGGTACCACTTTTAGCATAGCTTAGCATAGATCATTGAATCGGACAGGACCATTAGCATCTCTCTCAAAAAAACTTGACTCTTCTGTAGTTACATCGTGTACTAAGACCGACGGAAAATGAAAAGTTGCGATTTTCTAGGCTGATATGGCTAGGAACTATACTCTCATTCCTGCGTAATAATCAAGAAACTTTGCTGCCGTACCATGAGTCCAGCAGGCGTAATGATATGACGCAGCGCCTGAAAATAGTCCCCAGCTCGGTAACTTCCAACGTGACCGGGACTAAGTTTGTCTAACATATTAGACCTATTTTCAGGCGCTGCGTCATATCATTACGCCTGCTGGACTCAAGTTTCTTGATTATTACGCAGGAATGAGAGTATAGTTCCTAGCCATATCAGCCTAGAAAATCGCAACTTTACATTTTCCATCGGTCTTAGTACATGATGTAACTACAGAAGAGTCAAGTTTTAAATAGGATGATCTATGCTAAGCTATGCTAAAAGTGGTACCGCCAGACCCGGAGATCGGCTGAATGGATTCGAAAACGGTAAGACTCAACTGTTTAACTCTGGGGGAGCTGTAAAATGAGCCTATTTCCCAAAAAAGTGGAGTATCCCTTTAAACAATGGCAAATGCATACAATAAGTTTTCGAATATATATATCAAATATTGCATGACTCCATAAAACAAATCACAGTTTACACAGAACTACATCCAAATGCACAGACCACCCTTGACACACTTATGCAACTGAGTTGTGAAAACAACCCATTGGTTACGAGGTAATCGGTGCATTCCTGTCAGTTCAGAGGTCAATCCAAAAAACTTGCAAAATTCATGAGCTTCAGATATAAATCTGTATACAAAATTACAAACGTTGTGTTTGTTTGTGCACGCATGCAGATGAGATGTAATTCCTGAGATGAGAACGTGAGTGTGTTTAATGTCTGTCTCACTACAGTGTCTTAAGGCTCCATCGGTCTGAAATATTAATGCATCTTCTGCAGACCCAATGATCACCATCATGAGAGGAGAAGACAGTGCAGGAGCTCGGACACACTCGGATCTGCATACCACAACTGAACGCATGTCCACACATACCTCAGCTTCAGCAAATCGTATCAGCTTTATTCAGTTCAAAACTGAACTTTTTGTATTATTAGTGTATTAGTGTAAAATTAAGGTTAAAACGCTGGTATACACATCAACTGAGCATCGCTTTAACACCACAGCGTTCATCCCTTAAGGAGTGACGACAGAACAATAGATAGATAGATAGATAGATAGATAGATAGATAGATAGATAGATAAAATGACTGATAGATAGATATAGATAAAATGACTGATAGATAGATAGATAGATAGATAGATAGATAGATAGATAGATAGATGGATAGATAGATAGAGATAAAATGACTGATAGATAGATAGATAGATATATAAAATGACTGATAGATAGATAGATAGATAAAATGACTGATAGATAGATAGATAGATAGATAGATAGATAGAATGACAGAGATAGATAGATAAAATGACTGATAGATAGATAGATAAAATGACTGATAGATAGATAGATAAAATGACTGATAGATAGATAGATAGATAGATAGATAAAATGACTGATAGATAGATAGATAGATAGATAAAATGACTGAGATAGATAGATAGATAGATAGATAGAGCACAGACTTTAAATTACATGCACATACACTGAAATGTAAATAATACAAAACAGCAGATTTGTGAACTTTTGGAGACTGTCTGTTCTGTCATTTCTGTTGCTATGGTAATTGTATCGTATCATTAATATTTAATTAATTTGTTCAAACACATGCACAAATAAACAGAATGAGGTATGTGTATAGAACATTAGTCGTGTTTAACCTCAGAGTTCACCAGCACTGTCTTCATGAATCACACACACCAAACGTGTGTGTGTGTGTGCGTGTGTGTGTGACCCCGCAGTGAACGCATAAAGCTCTCGTGTGTATTGTCTGCTGTGTGGCTGATCCCTATGAGGCACAGCGAGAGTAATGTAGACACGGAGACGTGCAGAATCCTCAGTTCTAGGTTAGTAGAGATGGTTAGAACAACAGCAGAAGAGATTTTTCTGTGGTTGGCAACAGCGAAGGCGTGAGAATGAAAAAAAAGGAGAGAGGAGACTTACTGGAATGGGGAGGAAAGCCAATGGCAACCAACCCACGCAACACCTACATCCCCCATCAGGCACACACACACACACACACACACACACACACAGACCATGAATACTAACAGAGATCCAGAGAGACGTGCATTAGTGTGCACTTTATCCTCACACCACATGTACACACACCTCACGAGTGCGCTTTACATTACTGTGGCAGAAACAAACCTCCACTTAATATCTGTGCCATTAAACCAGGTGCTGTTCAGGTCAGTGCAGACATGAAACGGAAGTTACAATATTCTTTTCTTCCCCATTGTGACGTATATCTGAGTGAAGCGGCTTCTCGAACAACAACAAATGTGGGCGTGGCTTGATTGTGTCTGTGGGGAATTGATTGGATGGTTGTGGTTTGCTATTGGTTGATCTCATTATGTGAGTGACAGGTTGCCCCGCCCACATCATCAGAGAAGAGAAGAGATGTAACTTCAAGATGGAGGTGAAGTTACTCTGAGATTATGAGGCACATGATTAAAAAACAATATGTGTTTTGATAATACCAATAATTTTGAATAATACCAATTTTGATACTATCTATTCTAGCGCTCTGTTGTGCGTTTTAAAGTCCCTATGAAATCAAAATATATGTTTTTTTGGCTTTTAGTGTATATATATATATATATATCCATAAATAACATAAACAGTTCTCTTTGTGAATATTCAGGTTACGCTAATATTATCCCCCCTAGTGTCAATGTTGAGAATGAAACTCTACTGACACATTTTCAAACTAAACAATATGCGAAAAAGTGCATTTTTGATTTTGAACGCATTCGCATTGCATCGCAAGTTACTTTCCAATATCTGTCATTAAAACAGATGTAGGCTTATTATCATTCAGGTATCTAGATATAAAAATGTCATTTGTTTTTAATTAACTGGCCATAAATAAACAGTTTCCACTAATGGCCACAATAGCAAAAATACTTGCATTGCATTACGAGTTGCATTCTGACACATTTCCAAACACAACGACGTGTGAAATCCTAGCATTTGCATTCACATACTTGCATAGATTATGTTTCAGGCCTGATAAACACCAGCTGATTTATACGTTCAAGACTGTAACAAACATATTTTTTTGTCGATGCTACTAACAATCTGAATGAATAACAAGGTCTCATCCCCCAATGCAGTTTATGGTTTTATAGTTGTTTGTGCGATGCAGGGCACTAAAAGGCCAGTTTGACAGCAGGTCGCCTCACATTATTTGTGGGCGGAATGGCACAGCAAGACGATAATATGTTGCCGTGCCAAGATAAGTGCTGTTTACTGCAAGCTTCATCACTTATGGTGTCTCCACCTTCTGTCCCAGTGTTAAAATCTAGAAATCAATGCAGCGGCCCCTCCTGAGCGTCTAAACTGACCCAGCGTCGAGTTTGGCGATGCCGATCAGAGAGTTGATTCTGATCTGAGATCACGACAGAGAGTCTGGATCCACATATAGATCCACCGCCTTCTTCTGATGTAGAAACATGGCCTGTCCTTCAGTCTGGCCTGCTTTTCAACGTGCTCTCATTTTCTAGTCACCTAAAATAGGCCATCGAATCCTATTTTAGTTGAACCACAGTCTATCATGCTCGGAGGATTTCACTTGGCTAAATCACCACAGCGATTGCTTGAGGTTTTCAGCGTGACACCGGAAGGTTTAATGCTGTCTGTGTTTAGGAAAATAAATAAATTTAAAGTTTTTTTTTAATACGACTGCTCTGTTTTCTTTCTGTCTGTTGTATTTGAAGTTGCATAGTAAGTTCAACTTTACATGTCAGGTGTCTAGTTTTGTGGTTTAGGGGGCAATAATGAATCAGATTAAAACACATTACAGCTAAATGATATTAAAATGAATACTTTTCACACATATTCTGATTTTAGTGCTGTGAATTATGCTATATCATGCCTGTATTGGGTTTGGTTTTAGTTTAAGTGGGAGTATTACTCCCTCTAGTGGTCAAATTTGAGCACTTTCCCTAAGATAGATAGATAGATAGATAGATAGATAGATAGATAGATAGATAGATAGATAGATAGATAGATAGATAGATAGATAGATAGATAGATAGATAGATAGATAGATAGATAGATAGATAGATAGATAGATAGATAGATCTAGTGTTGTAAATGAAGACAGACAGAATTTTGTGTTTACTCTGCTTGAATTTAGCACAAGTTTGTTGACTGTCTCATGATGGATGTCCTGCAGTTCCATCATCGGCCACTAGAGGTCGGCAAACTCTTGCCTACAGTAACAGTGAACCTGATTTCACAGAGTACATGTTTCTGGATCAACATCTTTGTTGATCCTGGAACAACATTCCAATCATCCAATCAGGGACAAGTTTACAGTTTATGTCAAGTTTAGGCTTAAAACCAGGGTTAGGCGCTTCTACATCAGTGTTATTCATCACCTATCATTCCCCTCTGGTTTTAGGGATAGCCTAATTATGGGAAGGGTTATGGACTACATTTTCGGCCAGGAATGTTGTTCCATGATCAACAAAATAAACAATTTCCCTGATTTCCTTGATTTCCCTGGTCTACATGTGTGTGCATTTTAAGATGTTTGAAGGCCAAAAAATTACATAACTTTAAAACGATGTCTGTATTTGTCAAGTACAGCCACAAAACAGATGCTTAAACCATAGGCTTAAACACAAGAATCAGGTTAAATGTTGCAACGAATGATCCACAATATACACTGGATATATACAGTAGAGACATGTACAGTACGTTTAATGCTAGTGATAATGGTGAAATATCCGCATTCTTGGAACTAACATTAAAAACGAGCAATTATAGGCCTACTTTTAAAAAAAAATAGTATTCTTCGTTAACATTAGTTAATAAAAATGCAACTATTCATTGTTAGTTCATGTTAGCTCAAGTCCATTAAATAATTTTAACAGATGCCAATAAAGCATCAGTATGTTGAAATTAACATCAATTAAGATGAACCAATGGCCAATTGTTCATGTTATCTAAAGAACAAACTAATGTTAAAAAATGGAACCTTTTCTAAATGTTATCAAGCAATTAAATAAAGAATCAGGACATTTTTAATCAATATCACGGGCATCATTTGGTCCATATAAAAATGTTTAAACAAATGTTTAAAAATGTAAGTGTTTAAGTAGCCTATTGAGTATTTTAAGTATGAACAGGAAATTGAATACAAAAATCTGAATGGCTGTTTGAAATATTTAAATGCTTTTCAGAAACTGAAAGTAGCGCAGCTTTACGGGGTTACTGTGGTAAAAGCATAGACTGTGGGTAAAAGCTGCATTTCTGTTGGTCCATGAGCGCCATCTACTGTCAGAAAGTGAACGTGCATTTTCATTCAGCGCGTCTCCTTCACTCGTTCCGTCGCCTTGCTTCTTCTCATCCGTGTTGGGCTTGTTTGAGAGTGCGCACTAATCTTACGCCTGATGAAAATGGCTTTGTTAATGTTTCTTGTCTCGCTACGTTGACAGTTATGAATTGCAACGAATCACGTAAATTACTGCCTAAAGTAGTGAAATCCCTTATATTTATGTTGGTCGTTTAACATTTCTATTGTAAAACAGCTGACAAATATTAAATGTTGAGTTTATCTAGCACTTTATCATTTACTGAAGCGTCAGTATTCAGCAGCTTCTGTGAACAACATAAGCTCGCCTACTTTAATTTGATTGGTCATCACCAACATTGGCTGCAAAAGCTTAAAGTCCGCGTGAACCGGAAGTTGCAAACGACTTTTCTCCAGTGCTGTATTTCCCAGTGAAAAGGAATATTGAACAGAGGGCAGGGTTTTACTCTAGCGCTCCTCCTCTCCATCTCTCGCTCATTACAGACTAACGATTTGAGGGGAGTGGTTAAGCGTTTCCCAACCCAAGTCCTCAAACCTACGTCATCAGGGAAGGTCCTCCAATGCAGAGGGGAGGGGCATTTTCAGATTTTGATTAAAGATTACGAAGCCCAAACATTTTTTTTGTGTGTTTTAACTTGCACGGATTAATTGTTCACCACAAGACTAGTAATATGCGCTAACAAAGTAAATACGGTCCATTTTGATTTCAGTTGGACTTTAAAAGGATACTTCACCTCTGGAAAGATGAATGTGTATTTAAAATGGGTCATTTATGTAGAAGAAATGTGAAATTATTTTTGAATTTGGAGCTTTCTAGACTGAGAAAAGCCAGAAAATTTAAATTTGACTTTTGAAAGACAACAACTCCCAGAATGCACTTGCTTCGCTGCCCTAGGAGGCCACTCCCAAGCCATGCCTACCGGGAAGAGAGCGCAGTTAAACAACAAGGCTAGGCTATTAGTGAGTCTCTCCGTGACGAGTCTGCCCGGGATTTCGAAATCGGCCAAAATGTCCAGGATTCGGCTTTTGCGTTACGAGGCTAAGAGGCGTGGGAGAACGGCGCGAGGCCGGTGGCGTGATTACTGATGAGCGACACCTGTGAGACGCACCGGTCTCGTATCTCTCACGGAGGAGCGGGAATTTTCTTAGCAATGTTAAAACGCACATCAACCGATCACTTGTTTAGCGTTCATGTAATGAGCAATGCCGGTTTGAGAGATGGTGCCCCGCCAAATCTCACGAGAATCACGACTTGCTTCACAGCACGACGTCACATACATCAACAACATATGAAGCAGCCTCTGTGGAAGACACACGCATTTCAGACGTGAATCATGGCAGAGTCGACGAAGAAGACGAAGAAAACGAAGAAAGCGCGGTCGGAAGAGTGCGGTATTAACGTTAAATACAAGTACTCCACAGCGACTCTAGGGGGCGCTGTCTGAGAAAAACAGAAACTGCATAGTGTGCCATTAAGGCTAATTCATACTAAAAGCTTTTGATTTCAGGGGGCCTTTAAAAAAGCTGCCTTCGGAGGATGCGTTCAGAGGCATCAAGGCACGTCCGAATCCAATGATAGCTTAACTAAAAAATAAAGATGGCGTCTGAAAGTCTGTCAATGTTTTCCACTTCTGCTATAATTTCTAGCGAGAAATTACTATTGTAGTAATTTAATGTTTGCTTAGTTTTCACCAAAGCTCGCTCTATTTGCTGTAGACCATTAAACCGTTCCGCTGCCTCAGAAGTCTGTCCGGAATCATTGTCATGAAGCTCTGTAACTACATGTGCAAACACAGCCTGCAGAGTCATTGATGAGCGCTGACCAATCAGATGAGAAGTTTGGTTATCTTGACGTTGTGCAATATCTGTGCAGCACCAAAGTTAATATAAGGGAATTATTTCACAACCTTTATACAATACAACTCAGAGATCCAGACCTCAATGTTGGGTATGGCCCTGCAAAAAAAAAAAAAAAAAAAAAAAAATTGAATGTTTAAAATGCTTGTAAATTTAAAAAATAATTAGTTAAGTAACACATCGAATTAAAGTCTGTAGAAAGACTGAAATAGTATTTCCCCCCCTTTTTTTTTGTTTTTTTTTGAGAGTATTAATGCCATTTGATAGCAGAAATAGTTTGTATGCTGTAAGTAAAAACGTACATTCAGCAGCTGTTAATATTTCCTAACTTCTTAGGCTTCAGTTCTGATGAATCATGTGTAAGACTGCCCTTGTGTAACCTCTTTCCGTTATGCTTTATTATAGACACACCTAGACTATGCAAGAACTAGGCCTTGGACACACTTATACACTGGAGCTCAAGACTCGCACATACAGTAAATTTGATCAACTTCTGGCCTCTCTTACTTATTATTATACTTCTTAATGTGCCATATATGGTAAGGGTTGATCTTTGAGTTCTATGATTGGATATTGCACATTGTGGATGGTTCTGGTTGACCTTGTGTAGAATATCTATTTGAATCTCATATAACTTATGAGTTAAAGTAATGTTGCCATGACTTAGTGATCATATCATTATATTTACAGTGATGACCCTTGGCGTCATGCTTTATTTTAACCTAAAAGGAAAAAGCGATGCACATTTTAAAATCCACCAGAAATAACAAGCACCGCTGGCATGTTTTGGGATGCACTAATTCTCATCTTGAACATTGTTTAGGATGGATAGTGTAACAATCTGGACAGCATTTACTGTATTTATTTATCTTGACACAGTGCTCGTAAAACTGCATAATGAGCTAGTATGATAATTGCAGTAATTAAAACCTGTACATGATCAGTTTATCATGCAAAACACGTGACAAAATAATCGTCGACATCTTGGATGAGTGATAAAAATCTTCAAATAGGTCATGATTCCAGCAATGGAATTAACGTGGTGTCAGCAACGCACTTTCCCATCATGTGGTGACAAATCATATTGCCTGTGTGTTTTGATGAGACAAATGAATGCAAATGAATATATAGATGATTTACCAGGAACTGTTCATCAGAAGAGGGAGGATCAGCTCAGGCGTTTAAACTCATGATCACCACAGTTCATTTCTCTGAGGAACTGGATGAGGAGCATCAGAACACATTGTAAGTATTCACCACTTACTCTTCTAGTATATTTGCATCTCAGTATTTTCTCATTGTTCAGTAAACATATCCTTTAAACAATACATTTACTTAGAAGCAAAATTGCATAAGATTTTAAGAAGGGTAACAAAACCCTCCAATTATAATGCACAGTTATCATGCTTTTCACTTTATAATATTGTTCCAAATAACTAGTAATTCCTTCTGAAGGATTTGGTAAAACGAGTGGGTTGCCATGATCTTCACTTTAGAATTATTTGCATTAGTCAAATTGGTAACACTTTACTCTGTAACACTTTACTCAGTTGACTATAAGTAGCTACATGTCAACTATCAGTCATTAGAGTATTAGTAGACCCTCTGTTTAATATCTGCTAACTCTTTATTGTGATGCTCCTAAACAGAGATTATACTATAAGTAACTTTGCAACTACATGTCAACTTATTCTAACCCCAACCAGTCTGTCTACTAATACTCTAATGAGAGTTAGTAGATATGTAGTTGCAACGTATAGTCAACAGAATGTGTTAAAGGGACCATCAAAATAAAGTGAAACTGTCAAATTAATTATAAACCTGTATATAGTAGTTATTAATTGTTCTCTGGGAATTATGAAAAAATAAAAAGTAGTTATTGATGAGCTAATAGTAAACTTCCACATTCGACTATGCACTTTTACTTACCAATTAGTTAATCAGAGTTGCCTGTTTGTTAATAACTAGAATGTTAATAGTGCGTTAGTCATTTGTTTCCGGTGTAGTTAGCTATCAGCTTAAAATTTACCGGATTGAACTTGAGATAGTAACTCCACTGGTTCTTTACCTCCACATTAAAATCATTTCATGATTTTATTCCATGATTTGATGAGATGCGTGTGAATTACCTGAGTCTGTGAGTTTAATTACTTCAAAAACAGCAATGTTACTGAGTAATATAATGTAACGATTAAGTAGCAGCGACGTTAATTTATTAATAAAAGTCACGGGCAGCGTTTACAACAAGTGTTTGTGCTCCTAAATGTTTCTGTGCGAGTGACGTACAGTATGTGTGTGCGCTTCAATCAAAACAGCGCATTAATATCGAAACGGTGATTAAACTGACTTAAAAAAACTGAATTACATTTTTTTATTGCACACCTTCCAGCCAATCAGAATCGAGTATTCAGACAGACCATGCAAATTATTTAAAATTTAATTATCTTTGTTTTATTAATATTATTATTTTAATATTATAGCTATTATGGAAAAGAATTGTAAAAAATTCAGCTTCACATTGAGACCACAACAGATCCATACAGTATCTTAGAATTTCACAAATGTTGAAATGTACTGTTTAAACAGAGTTTGTATGCAGAATGCAGTGTTTTTGGTGCTTTACTGTAGGTTATTGTGTGAAATCAGGTAGTATAATAAAGTCATGCCTGAAATCCTAGAAATTCAAGTCAGACATTCAATGCCATAAAAGAAGTAAAGAATCCGCACACACGCGCACACACACACACACACACACACACACACACACACACACACACACACACACACACACACACACACACACACACACACACACAATCTCACATGAATGTTATTCAATCAAGGCCACCAAAAAAGTAAAAAGGTGCAAAGAAATGCAGAGAGCAAAACGTCATCAGGGTTTTCAACTCTTTATCAGTAAAATACATTTCCAAACGTACACCTGCTTTCATTTCAATTACAGGACACTAATATAAACATACAAAAATTCAACAAATTTTAGGCTATATTAATACAAAGGGCGTTGCTTATATATTTTTACATTATTTAAGTGCATTACACAACCCATCTTCTATAACATTTTAAAGTAATTAACATGACCTTTGGCAATATCATCATTGTTAATAATTTTCCCAAATCAGTTTTTATATCAAGCCACAAAAATATATTTACCGAAAACAATTCAGGGGAAATTCCTCATTCAAACCTCAACTTCAAAAGTCCATTTACAATCCCTTTGTAAAAGTCTACGTTCAACATTAGCTCCTCTTTGAAGATGTACACTTTGTTCAATAACTATATATAAACTAAAAAGTACACGATTCTAAATAGACTTTGGTATCGAGAGGGAAAACCAAGTGGGTGTCAATTTTTCCGCATTAAATTTAAGAGAGTCAACCATAACGTTTAAAGATAGAATGAAGTCATCAAAACAGTTCTGTATCAGGGTTGTTTTGATGACTTCTTTCTATTTTTATAGAAAATATGGTTGACACTATTAAATTTAACGCAGACACTCACACCTACTTGGTGTGGATCCTTTTCTTCTTTCATTGCATCTCGTTGGATAGAGACACACATGTTTATAATAATAATACTATCAATTTCTACTTTGCATAATGTGCGCTCTTTAACAATGTTTGTATGTTTTCCTTCTGCTAGAACAACTATGGCGAGTAAAATTTACTACGGCTCGAGTAACAGCTCGAGTGACAACTGCACCGACGCGGACAATCTCATGAGGCGCTACTACCTGCCCGCCATGTATGGTGCGATCTTCATCGTGGGCGTTGTGGGTAACATCACCGCTCTGCTGGTCTACTCGCTCAAAGTTCGTCCCTGGAAGAGCAGCACCATCATCATGGTGAACCTCGTCATCACTGACCTTCTCTTTATGGTCAGCTTGCCCTTCTTGATCTACTATTACGTCCTCAATGACACCTGGACGCTGGGGGTCGTCATGTGCCGCTTTACGCGATTCATGTTCCACTTCAACCTCTACGGCAGCATCCTCTTCCTCACCTGTCTGGCCATCTTCCGGTATGTTACGATCGTGCATCCGTTGCCCATGATCAGCATCAAGCAGAAGCGATGGGGTGTGTTGGCTTGCGTCTTGGTTTGGGTCGTGACGATGGGCGAGTTAATTCCGATTTTTAACGTGTTTGACACAGTTCCAACGGACAATAAGACATACTGCTTGGACTTTGCGAGCAACAACGAAGAAATCATGTGGTCATATAGTTGGGCATTGACCATCCTGGGATATTTCATTCCTCTGGTCGTGGTCTGTCTTTGCTATTGGCGCATCATTGTAGAGCTAAAGAAGGGTCCTCATATGGGAAGCAAGAAACGGGTTAAAGCAAGGCGACTCATCGTGTTGATATTGACGTGTTTTATTGTTTGCTTTCTTCCCTATCACGTGCTACGAGCTCTGAGAATCTACACGAAACTCACTCCGGAAAACCACTGCATGCTGGACCGTGGCGTTCACGCCGTCTACATATTTTCGAGGCCGATCGCTGTAATCAACATCATTTTCAACCTGCCGCTCTACACGTTGTCGGGGGACTTTAAGCGGGCCTTCATGGATCTGTTCAAATGTGGTCGGCTCATGTCGAAGACTTAGGGGATCATTAAAGTGGCTGTGATCAACATGACCAATACCACATATGAGCAAAGCAGCTGAAACTCAAGCCACTGTCTTAGTCTTACTAGCCAGAGTCAATGCCACTGTGAAATAGCCAATACTGAAGGGATACTCCACCTAAAAATTTACGTTCTGTCATCATTTACTCACTCTCATGTCTTTCCAAACCTGTATGACTTTATTACTTTTGTGGAATATAAAAGTTGATATTTGATATATATGTAACCTCTTATATATAATATATTTTTTGTAGAACTTCTTATAATATTAAGGGATATTCTTAAGCACCAGGCCAAGAAAATAGTCTAAACCCCCTTAATCATAATAAAATCACCTGAATGTACAGCCTCAAGTGGTGTTATACTGAAAATGTTGGTCAACCACTAGAGCCTGGTGCTAACATGAAGTGAATGCATGAAATGACTAAATGCACATAACTGTGACTAAAGGTGTCTGACAAATGCATGAACATAAATATGCATGTAACCAACACAAGGCCAATTCATGACAAACATCCTTTGTTGCCCTCAATATGTCAATAGCCTATGGGCGCCACTATAGTCAAAATAGCCTTGATATAAACAATGATGCAACTCTGTAAAGATGGCATTGCATTTTTCCTGTTAATGGTATCTATGTTTGTGGCAGCTGTATGTCTGTGTTTATTCATTGTGTGCTTGCTTTCCTTCATAAACACTGACTTTATGATGATGGCGTAGTGTAATTTGTTTATCATACAAGATTAACATACAGTAAAAGTCAATCACATTTGCATTGCTTACTTTTTGGTATGTACAGTGGCGTCGTTAGTGGGGGGAAAAGACATTGTAAGCCCACAAGACTGCGCCATGAGCACAGCATGCATGCAATTTGCATAGTTTGATTGGTTATCTAGGAACGTTGCAAAACGCTAATTGGCTGTGAGGGAGAGCGGACTCGCCAGAGAGGAGCATTCATCGGAGTGTGATGTTCTTCGAGTCGTGCCGCCCCAGTGTGCAATGTTCAAACAAAGATCAGGAAAAAAGAGGAGGAGTGGAAAGTAAACATAGGAAGGGAAAACAATTTGGAAAATTCCTTTCCAAAGAGACCAAGTGAGAAACTATATTGTTTGAGGGAGGCGATGCCGCTGTTTATTCTGTATAAATAGATGCTTGCTGCTCGGGAGTCTGCATTTTCCTACATAACGAGAAACAACTTATTTCTACATAGCACTCTTATCATACTCCAAACACAGAAGTAACACGAAAAGTGTGTGAAAAATCTTTAGAGATAAACTGTAAATATGGAAAACGTCTCGGTTACGTATGTGTCCCTAAAGGAGGGAATGTAGACATTCCATCGGATGACCGGCGAATAGGAATCTCGCTAGAGAGGCCAATCTACTTCGAGTGTTACTAAAATGAGCCAATTCACATTGGTATGAGATAATTGCATCAGCTGCGCTACGTTTGTGGCACCTGTTGAATCCTGACTTTGTCGGTACCCCTTATGTTGGCCAGACACAGCCAGAGATGGCGTTCCTGGACCACTAGTGTGGACATCGATGTGTAACCCTTTTAGCGGCCCTGCCATCAAGGGTGGTAAGGGGGGGAAGAACTACTAGGTTGGTTTCAGACAGTAAAAGGTGCCGTCCGCGACTAAGTGATCTCTTCATGCACCTCCGGAAAGAAAGTCACCGGGGTGGGGCGCTGAGAACCGTCCAGAGAAGCCAATCAACCAGCGTCGAGGGCTCAGCACACGGTGGAGGATTCCACAGGAGCCCGATCCTCTCTGTGACCCGGGAAAGCATAGCCGTCATTTCTCATTAACTCAGACAACGCTACGGTTCCTGAATGGGGCAGCACAGTCAGGTTGTGAAAAAAGTAAGGCTCACCCTTCGATGTAGCGATCGATAGCCGGCCGTAGGGGGGGGGGAGCCCCAAATGAGACAACTGGTACACACCTTTGAGATGGTCAAACACTTCCTGAGGGAGTTCCACTGGCTGCGGAGCGCACGAGGGATGAGGGTTCCTAGGGGGTTGGTTCCCCGAAGGAAGAGCTCTCACCATGATCCTCAAATCACCTGCGCTACTGCGCAAAGTAACCCTCTGAGAAGGATTAGATCGACGCAGAGGCACAGGGACCCCACCTCTTTCGAGGTACTGGAGTCTCGACTGCAACTCCGAGATGGTCATCTTCCCGCAGTGGGTGCATGACTCATGAAATCAAAAACTATTAAAAACATTAAACACTCAAATCACAACATGCTACTGCAGCTAGAGCTCCTATTAATGTTGCTGAGAATGAGTGAAGGTAAGCCCAGAGTGTAGTCAGGCAACTACAAATCCAACACACTTGTAACATTTTTACAATAAGACAATAATTTAAAAAAAATGCTTGTAGTGGTATCTACACTGTTAAATGTTTGGAATACAAAGCACAATGTCTGTTAATAAAAAAAAAATCCAATTAAATATTGTTAAACTGTAATTTGTACATCTAATGAGATACTTGGGTGCTCTATTTAAAAGCAAATAAAAATCCATCCATCCATCCATCCGTCCATCCATCCATCTTCTTCCGCTTATCCGGGGCTGGGTCTCGGGGGCAGCAGTCTAAGCAGAGACGATAAGACTACCCTCTCCCTAGACACTTCCTCCAGCTCTTCCAGGGGAATTCTGAGGTGTTCCCAGGCCAGCTGGGAGACATAA
The DNA here is from genome assembly GCA_021554675.1 of Leuciscus idus. Classification (NCBI taxonomy): domain Eukaryota; kingdom Metazoa; phylum Chordata; class Actinopteri; order Cypriniformes; family Leuciscidae; genus Leuciscus; species Leuciscus idus. The sequence goes on from CM038623.1 coordinate 54,394,705, forward strand.
TCCCTCCAGCGTGTCCTGGGTCTGCCTCGGGGTCTCCTCCCGGTGAGACGTGCCTGGAACACCACCCCGGGAAGGCATCCAGGAGGCATCCGGAACAGATGCCCGAGCCACCTCTCGATGTGGAGGAGCAGCGGCTCTACTCTGAGCTCCTCCCGAGTGACAGAGTTCCTCACCCTATCTCTAAGGGATCGCCCAGCCACCCTGCGGAGAAAGCTCATTTCGGCCGCCTGTATCCGGGATCTTGTCCTTTCGGTCATGACCCACAGTTCATGACCATAGGTGAGAGTAGGAACGTAGATCGACCGGTAAATCGAGAGCTTTGCCTTGCGGCTCAGCTCTTTCTTCAACACAACAGACCGGTACACCGACCGCATTACTGCAGAAGCTTCACCGATCCGTCAGTCAATCTCCCGTTCCATCCTTCCCTCACTCGTGAACAAGACCCCAAGATACTTGAACTCCTCCACTTGAGGGAGGAACTCTCCACCAACCTGAAGGGGGCAAGCCACCCTTTTCCGACTGAGAACCATGGCCTCGGATTTGGAGGCGCTGATTCTCATCCCAGCCGCTTCACACTCGGCTGCAAACCGTCCCAGTGCATGCTGGAGGGTCCTGGTCTGATGGGGCCAACATGACAACATCATCCGCAAAAAGCAGAGACGAAATCATGTGGTCCCCAAACCTGACACCCTCCGGCCCCTGGCTGCGCCTAGAAATTCTGTCCATAAAAGTTATGAACAGAACCAGTGACAAAGGGCAGCCCTGCCGGAGTCCAACATGCACCGGGAACAAGTCTGACTTACTGCAGTCAATGCGAACCCAGCTCCTGCTCCTGTCGTACAGGGACCGGTCAGCCCTTAGCAGAGGGCCCCGGACCCCATACTCAGTGTTATGCTCTATTAATGATATACAGTACAACCGTTTTTCTATCAATTTTCTAGTGCTATATATAGTTGTACACAATAATTTTTTTTTTTAAAAAGTGTGATAAATAGCGTAGATCATGGGATGATTTACATAGGGCCCGAGATTCGGTGCTACGTCACTGTACAGTAGTACTACATTCAAAACAGCGGTAACTGTGTTTGAATAATATCTGCATGGCACAATTGACTCTGCAGAGTGAAACTCAAACTTCTCAACAAACAAACTGATGCTATTTTATTCAGAACATTTTTACTCTCAGTTGCTCAATTAATAGTCTTTGTTTTACATAACCTGATGGAAACATTGGCTCATTCACAAAACACACATGGCTCATTCATACGGTCTGAAGGGAATAACTGGTTAAGCTCAATTGAGTCTTTGCTCTTGTATAACAGTGCACAGAATTCCAGCTGATGTTTATGTTTAGATGTTTTACAGTAAAGGAAGAGGAAATGTGAAGCCTCCATCAAAACCTAATAAGATGCAAAATAGGGCGTGAAGGTTTCTTATTTCAACTTTTTACACACTTAATTGTGTTAGGTGTTTTTTATTTTTATTATTTACGCGGAACTTAAGTCACCACTTTAGTGGAAGGGATTAACTAATGAAATCAAATTAGATGAAGTTCCTCATCGACTTTACCTTGTATTAAATATCTCAAGAATCATCTCAGATTTCATCAGTTGTTCACACACGAGGAAACACCTCTCATTGACTGGATGAAAAGGAAGAAGCAGCTTCTGTATTGTAAATAAACACTTGTTTAGTCTCCAAGTTGATTCAATCTAAGGAAACGGGTTTTTCCGAGCTTCCCGGTGAACTGTATGAGAAGTCCACATCAGTGAAATGAAATCACATGGTGTTTCTCTAGATCTGCAGTGCAAACTGAGTTTGATGGTTTGGGGATCATGACTTTAGTTTATAGGCCTATGTATGGTGACATTCCTCTGTCCACAATCTGTGTCTCAGTGTAGACAAGTTATATATAGTAACCATTGACAGCTAAATATACAATTATGCAACAGCAAAAAAAGTTCACAAAACACTGACTTCTGTGATGCTTTATATAGCGTGAGTCATTGACATCACAAAACAACTGTTTCTCAATCCACCTTTGAATGCGGTGAGAATAGAGACGTCTTTCTTGAGACCAACCCAATGAGAAAATGTCTCTTTCACAACTCAGAATACATTCCCCCGGTTCCACAGACAAGACTCAAGACTCCCGGACTAAAATGCATGTTTGAGTTGTTTTAGCTGAAAGCAACTTGCACTGCGTCTTAAAATATGCGTCTTAAAAAAAAGACGTCAATTTAATAATGCGTCTTAAATTGCGTCTTAAAATATGTCAGTGCCATTGTTTTGTCTCCAGATGCTCACCACGTAATGTTTTTTATTCTAAGGCACGTTTATAAAAGCTACTTAAATGCCCTGATTGAACGAAGGCCTAATCCTGGTTTAATCTAAGCCCTGTCTGTAAAACCAGGCCATTGTGATATACTACATTTCATGTGAGCATAAACTTGGTCTCAGATGTTCCTCCTAAAATTCAGTAAGAAGTATAAATAAAAATGGCACAATTAATTAAGGCATGGTAAGAATATAGAACTTTGTGGGTAAGAATTCGATGTGAAATTGTTAAATTCATATTCAGACTTAAGTTTTGAAGTGAGATCACTCAAGAGAAAAAGTCTCTATTTGCTCAAACAAACATTGCTTAACCTGGATACCAGCTGAATTTAGCCCCGCCCACAACATTTTTAGGTCGGGAAGTTCATATATTCTGACTAGAATCTGAGTATGACGACGTCAGGCTAGTCATTGCTGGAGATAAAAAAAACGTTAAAAAAAACTGAGACAATAAAGAAATCTCATTCATGTCATGAACAGCCATAATGAATATATTGGGACATGATCAATATATGCCGATCATCAAGCATTGAGAGTGTTGCTATATGCACCATATGTCCCTGTAAGTAAAAAACAAACAAACAAATAAAAACAAATCTGTGCATTTACTGCTAAACGGAAACAACATCTCTAAAGTGGTTACCTATCCGTCACACAGTACAGTACCATTTCATTTTTACATTTCACTGGTATTTATTGTTTTATTTCCTGCTTTCACACAAGTATGTTATGTCACTGGTACACAGCTGAAGTCTCTGGCGGCACGCGAGGGAGTGAAACCAGTTCACACACTTATAGAAAGGTTGTAATGATGCTGAAAATTCAGCTTTACCATCATAGAAATATATATTTACATTTTGTAAAACATCAAAGCAGAAAAGTTATTTTAAATTGTAATAATATTTCACAAGTTTTTACTGTATTTTTGACCAAATAAACGCAAACCACAAACTTTTAACAGTGATGTAATACATTGGTGAGCAGAAGAGACTTCTTTCATTAGCATAAAAAAAAATAAAAATCCAAACTTTTGACTGGTACTGTATATAGCCTGTTATATTATGCCTGCAGGGTTTCAGTTGTTGTTTAAGTGTGAGTATGACTCCCTCTAGTGGTTAAAATGGAGCACTTTCCCTAAGATAGATTTTCTCCATGACTTTTTGATCATATAATTTTTTACAGTGATGACCTTGGTGTCATGCTTTATTTTAACCTTAAAGGAAAAAGCGATACACACTTTAAAATCCACCAGAAACAACAAGTACCACTTGCAATATTGTCTACTAACCTCCATTTTGGGATGCACTAATTCTTATCTTGAATAGTCCAGGCAAAGTAGTGTTTTACGACAGACTAATTGTAAAAGAATTTGCAGCTTAGATCATTTCTACAAAGTGTCCAGAACAACATACTAAAAGTCCTAATAAATCCTAGTTGAGGAAATATGTTAAATTCTCATCAATCCGAGATGTGTGCCAATAAGGCCAGGCAACAATACACCCCTATGGGGCTTATTTTTCCCTTTACTCCTATCAAAATGAAACTTTACACAATGAAAGTACCCATGAAAAGTAAACATTTTTGCATTACAAATTTCTTTGAAAATGAATTTGAATATGCACATGAGCTCCACACTGATTGAATATGCCCAAAATACACCCAAATAGGCTTAATTTTTTCCTAAGTAAGGTAAGGCTTGTTCGCAAATACAAAATAATAATTTAGAAAGCAACTGGAGGCAAGATTGTGCAATCAATTCTTAAGGTCAATATAAGTCGTTTTGTGACTTCAAATTTATCATGTTTATGCATAGGTTAACTTACTGAAAGGACATGAATGTGTTAGTTATGCATTTCTTTAGTTTACCGACGTGTGTCTGTGGAGGGAAAAGTGCAAAATAGGAATGATACATGCGTCGGTGTACAAAGTCAATTACGCTGGGTGCAAGATAGGGCCCATAAGTCAATTAGGCCTAGTGCTGAACTCATTTGCATATTTAAAATAGATTTTTCATAGAAACTTGTAAAACAAAAATGTTACTTTTCATGTATACTTTCACTGTGTGAGGTTTGATTGTGATAGGAGTAAAGGGAAAAATAAGCCCCATTGGGGTGTATTGTTGCCTGGCCTTACTGGCACACACCTTGGATTGATGAGAATTAAACATATTTCCTCAACTAGGATTTCTTAGGACTTTTAGTATGTTGTTCTGGACACCTTATAGAAATGATCTATGCTGAAAAAAATATATTTTACAATTAGTTCTATTTTTGGCTCCAAAATGAGTTACTTTGCCTGGACTATAGTGTTTAGGATGGATAGTGTATCTGGACAGCACTATTTATTTCTCTTGACACAGTGCTCGTAAAACTGCATAATGAGCTCGTATGATAATTGAGCTGACCTGTCTGTCCTGTACATGATCAGTTTATCAAGGAATTAACGTGGGCTTGTCAGTAACACAATTTCCCATAGCCAAATATCTATGGCAAGCCGCTTTAACATGTAATCCTTAAAACCTACTAGTATCTATTTTCATGCTATACTAGTACTTATTCATTAGATACTAGTGCTTATTTTTTAGGTACAAGTACTTATTCCAATAGTGACTAGTATTTAATTATACCTAACTTTTTAAGAAAATATTGAACTAGTGCTTATTTTTTAGTTACTGGTAACATTTTAGATCAAAGATATCCTTACCTTAATAGATACTAGTACTATTTAAATAATCATTATGCAAATAATACGTTGAATATTAATGAACCAACAACATATCAAAGAGAGATGAACACAGGAAACGGACTGAATTGCAGAATTACAATAAAAATATAATAATAGCCTACCTTTTTAATGGTATTAGAGTAAAACAAATATATAATGAATAGGCATATGTAATATAGTGCATATATACTCTTATTTTGACATGACTCTCATTCTCAGACGCAGATTAATATTCCAAATTTTTTATTGTAAGGAATTATAAATGCTCACCACAAATCCTAATCTTCAATTCAATTCAAAGCACTTTATTTGTCCCCAGGGGGGAATTTAAAAGGGCACATTACAATAGCTTACACAGACACACTACACAACCACACACTACAAACCAGATAAAAATTATTTGTTCCTGTTAACGTTCATAAGCTGGACAGCCCTCGGGATGAAGGTTGCTTTCCTCCTCTGTGTCCGACAAAGCGGACAACGGAGTCTACATCCTGAGGGTAGCCACTCAAACTCCGAAAACAGAATGTGAGAGGGGTCATTAATAATCCTGCGTGCCACCTTTACAGTCTGTTGGTCACATAAGGCAGTAAGAGTTCGGACGGGCTGGTCAATGATTTTTGAACAGACCTTAACCACACTCAACAGGCGGTTTCTGTTTTTCAGGGTGATGCAGTGGAACCAGCTAATGAATGAGAAGGTTATTACATTTTCAATAAAAGCATAGTAGAATGTGTTAAGAATGACTTTGTTAACCCCAAATGACTTCAGCTTCCTAAGTAAATATTGTCTCTGATGACACTTTTTAAGGATCTCCTCTGTGTTAGTGGAAAACCTTAGCAGGTTGTCAAAAGTTGATCCCAGGTATTTATATGTCTCCACTATCTCCACTGGCTCCTGCTGGATGATAGTAGTGACAGCCTCAGCTAATTGTCTCTGTTTGGATGAGAAGGTCACAATCATGTCCTTAGTTTTATCTATATTCAGCTCAAGACAAGACTTTTCGCACCAAACTAAAAAGTCCTGCAGTGCTGGGCTATGATATTGTGTATTACCGGAAAGCAGAGACAGGAGGACTGTGTCATCAGCAAATTTCACACAGTGGAAATTTGGCTGGGTGGATCTACAGTCATCAGTGTAGAGGATGAAGAGAAGTGGAGAGAGGACACAGCCTTGTGGAGAGCCCGTGGAGGTGAAGAGGTTGTCGGATAAGGTGTGGTTCACCAACACCCTCTGTGATCTGTTGGTAAGAAAATCTATAATCCACAGGATGAGTTGGTGGTTGAGGTGGAAGCGTGTGATGAGCTTCTCTGCCAAAATGTGTGGCTGCATTGTATTAAATGCTGATGAGAAGTCTGCAAAAAGAAGTCTGGCTGAGGTGTTTGGTATTTCCAGGTGCTTGTGGATGATGTTTAAGATGAATATTTTTGCATCATCGACACCCCTGCCAGCCTGATAAGCAAACTGCAGTGGATCCATCATCGAACTAGTTGCCTTGGTGATGTGTTCCTTGATGATCCTCTCCATGGCCTTCATGACCAGGGAGGTGAGAGCGACTGGTCTAAGGTCATTCAGGACCCTGGTGGTGCCCTTCTTGGGAATGGGGATCACTGTTGAGTTTTTCCACATCGCGGGGACTGTGCTGCTGTTCAAAGAGCCCTGGAACAGATGCTGGAACACACCTCCCAGCTGCTCAGCACAGTGCCAGAGGGTCCGCCCACAGATGTCATCTGGCCCTGGAGCTGTATTCTTTTTCGTCCTTTTGAGGGCCCTCACCACCTCTGATGTATTAATACTGAGGCCGTAGTCATCCGGTCTGAGAGTGGAGATGATTGATTCTAGCTGGATACTGTTGTCTTTTTCAAATCTAGTATAGAAGGAGTTGAGGTCATTCGGGAGTGAAGTGGAGCTACTTCCTGCTACCTGGATGGGTTTGCGGCTGGAAGAGACAGAGTTCACTGCTGCCATGTTCTTGATGCCCTGCCAAGCCGCACGGAGGTTCCCTTTTTCAAAGGTCTGCTCCACTTTGTTCTTGAATTTCAGCTTGGCAATTTTTATGGCTCGCTTGACCTCTCTATTTACCTCCTTCTTCTCAGCTTCAGAACCGGTAAAAAATAATCTCTTTTTCTTATTCAATATATTTTTTAGATCTTTAGTCACCCAGGGTTTATTGTTAGGAAAAATTGTAACCTTCTTGGAGGGGATAATACTATTCACACAGAAAGTGATGTATGCTGAGACTGTATCCACTTGCTCACTGATGTTGGTGGAGCAGGATGTGAGGGTATTCCAGTCTGTGGTTTCAAAGCACCCTTGAAGCCTGTCAATACTGTCCGGTGTCCACTGTTTAATGTCCTTGGTAACTTTCTCTATTCTCTTAACCACAGGTGTATAGGCGGGAGCAAGCAATATGCTGCTGTGGTCAGCAGAGCCTAAAGGGGGGAGGGGGACGGCTCTGTAGGCGTCTGGAACTGACCCATAGCATTTGTCCAGTGTTTTCCCTAAACGGGTGGTGCAGTTGACGTACTGATAAAATCCTTTAATTGATTTATCTAAAAAACAGTTATTAAAATCGCCCATGATGAATTTGGGGGCATCCGGAGATATCAGCTCTAGTCTGTCGAGCGTATTTCTTATATAATCTGTAGCAGTGGATACATTTGCCCTGGGGTGGATGTAAACCAGAATGAAAAACAATTGTGGAAATTCCCTGGGAAGGTAGAAGGGACGCAGGGAGACAGCCAAGAGTTCAATGTCAGGATTACTCAGTTCTTCTCTGACAACAACTGTTTTGCACCAACGTGGATTGATGTAGAGACAGACACCACCACCATGGTGCTTACCAGTCAGTTCAGTATCACGGTCTAACCTTACAGGGGACCCGAAGCCATCTATGTACATACTGTCACTGTTGTCACTTCCAGTTAGCCACGTTTCAGTGAAAGCAAGAATGGAAGCAGTCCGGTATTCATACATGTGATAAACGTTAGCTTGCAGTTCATCAGTCTTGTTACGCAGTGAGCGCACATTAGCAAGAATCACTGAGGGGAGCGCACGGTGCTTATTTCCTCCTCGCCTAAGTTTTGCTTTAATTCCACCCTTCTTCCTCCCCCGTCTCGTTACCTTCTTTCTATTGTTGTGCAGAGTGTCTGTCCTGTCGGTTGGGAGTTTACGTTGTAGCTCCTCTGGCAACTTGTCAGTGCCTTGGTGGAAGTGAAATTGCAACTGCAATAAAAAATCCCTGGAATAAGTAATCCGTCGGGTGTCTGGAAGAGTATATCCACATGATGCAGTAAGCAGATAATCCAAAACGAAAAATAAGAGCATAAAAGTCCATAGTGTCCATGTAAAATCCATACTTTGGAGCAATGAGCGCAAAAGCTAACTGGTTTAATTAACGTCGGCTTGTTGATCCCAGTATGTGAGGAAGTGGCAACACCCTCACAAACACACCACGATAGTGCTGAACTAGAACTAGAACTATACGGTAGTAGTTGATAGTCGATCAATACCCGGAACAAAACACTCACAAACTCACGTTACGAAAAGACAAACATTCAAAAGCTACTTTTCTGCACCGACCGGTCAACCGCACGAGCAGTGACCCGGAAGTCTTTAATCTCTGGGTATTGTGGTTGTTTGGTGGTGGGTATGAACCGGTTTTTGGACCTACTTAACTGTTGTTTGAATTTTATTATTGGCAGTTAAGTCTTTATTATAGCCTACTGTACATTCAAAACAATAATTGTCATATTAAACATATTATCTTTCCTTGTGCTCATGCTAAACAATTAGCTAGATAAACCAACAAAGTCGGTTGCGGAAAATCAATCTTCTATGGCCTTAGTTTAGCCTGCATTACCATATGAACTCTGATTGGATGGTTGAGAGTATACTCATGTTTATGTAATGATCTGTTAAAAGAAGATATTTCTTAATATTTTCTTACTAGTTCCTTATGAGGTTGCAGATATCTGCAAATTAATAGATACTAGTAGCTATTCTGTTTTGATATCATCTAATAATTTATGACAAGTAATCATTCCAATATTGACTAGTATATTTTTAAATATTACTAATAAATATTCATTAGATGCTAGTACTTATTTATTGTATACAATTACTTTTCATTCGATACTAGTACCTATTTAATAGATACTAGTATTTATCCGTTAGGTACTAGTACTTATTTATTAGACACTAGTATCTTTTTTAATTGTAACTAGTAACATTTCTTATCTTACTAGTCACAACTGTTTTTTACTTGTCTTATGTTATGACTAGTCAGAACGACCACTGTAGTTCAATAAAAAAATCTTACTAGTAAAATAAAAAACCTTACCAGTAATATTTGGTATAAATACTAGTATCTAATAAATAGGTACTAGTATCTAATAATAAGGACTAGTAACTATTGAATAAGTACTAGTATCTAATAAACAAGTACTATCTATTGAACAAGTACTAGTCTCTAGTAATAGGTACTAGTATCTAATGACTAAGTACTATCTATTGAACAAGTACTAGTCTCTAGTAATAGGTACTAGTATCTAATAATAAGGACTAGTATCTATTGAATAAGTACTAGTATCTATTTAATAGATACTAGTATCTAATGACTAAGTACTATCTATTGAACAAGTACTAGTCTCTAGTAATAGGTACTAGTATCTAATAATAAGGACTAGTAACTATTGAATAAGTACTAGTATCTAATAAACAAGTACTATCTATTGAACAAGTACTAGTCTCTAGTAATAGGTACTAATATCTAATGACTAAGTACTATCTATTGAACAAGTACTACTCTCTAGTAATAGGTACTAGTATCTAATAATAAGGACTAGTATCTATTGAATAAGTACTAGTAGCTAATGAATAAGTACTAGTATCTATTGAATAAGTACTAGTATCTATTTAATAGGTACTAGTATCTAATGACTAAGTACTATCTATTGAACAAGTACTAGTCTCTAGTAATAGGTACTAGTATCTAATAATAAGGACTAGTAACTATTGAATAAGTTCTAGTATCTAATAAACAAGTACTAGTACTAATAGGCACTAGAATCTAATTAATAAGTACTAGTGTCTATTTAAAAGGTACTAGTATCTAATGAATGAGTATCAGTCTCTAAAAAAATAAGAACTAGTATCTAATGAATAACTACTAGTATCTATTTAATAGGTACTAGTATCTAATGACTAAGTACTATCTATTGAACAAGTACTAGTCTCTAGTAATAGGTACTAGTATCTAATAATAAGGACTAGTAACTATTGAATAAGTTCTAGTATCTAATAAACAAGTACTAGTACTAATAGGCACTAGAATCTAATTAATAAGTACTAGTGTCTATTTAAAAGGTACTAGTATCTAATGAATGAGTATCAGTCTCTAAAAAAATAAGAACTAGTATCTAATGAATAACTACTAGTATCTTTTAAAAAGGTACTAGTATCTAAAGAAGATGCACTAGTACTTAATGGAATAGTGGCATGAAACTAGATACTAGTAGGTTTTAAGGATTAAATGTTAATACGGCTTGCCATAATAATCTTATGGATAAGATCAGACCTGTGCACCTCTAAATCCCGCCCATAGGATCATGTGTTGATAGATCATGTGTTTTGATGTGACATAAATGAATGCAAATGAATGCAAATGAATGGGAATGATATTTAGCACCAGGAACTGTTCATCAGAAGAGGCAGGATTCTCTGAGGAACCAGCGGCTGGATGAGGAGCATCAGAACACATTGTAAGTATTTACAAATACTAGTATTTTGGCATTTCATTATTTTGTAATAGTCCAGTAAACAGCTCCTTTAAACAATACATTTATTTAAGGGTTAGTTAACCCCAAAATGAAAATGTTGTCATTAATTCGTGTTAAAGGGTGTTACTCACCGTCATGTCGTTCCAAACCAGTAAATCTTTAGCTCATCTTCGGAACACAAATGAAGATATTTTGTATGAAATCTGAGAGCTTGTTTAGTCCAAAAGTCTGAAGATAATCGATCATTTTATATTATGAAAAGCTTTAGTTTAGGCTTTTATTCACATATAAACATTCATCAATTCACACATCAGTTGTGGTAAACGAAAGCTCAAGCATGTTCGCTTTACGTGCGAGAACCAATGAGGTTCATTCTTGTGTTACACAGCACGTTTAAGCTTCCGCAAGAACCAATGAGGTTCATTCTTGTGTTACAAAGTACGTTTGATCTTCCACAAGAACCAATGAGGTTCATTCTCGTGTTACAAAGTACGTTTGATCTTCCACAAGAACCAATGAGGTTCATTCTTGTGTTACGCAGCACGTTTGAGCTTCTGCAAGAACCAATGAGGTTCATTCTCGTGTTACGCAGTACGTTTGATCTTCCACAAGAACCAATGAGGTTCATTCTCGTGTTACGCAGCACGTTTGAGCTTCCGCAAGAATCAATGAGGTTCATTCTCGTGTTACGAAGTACGTTTGAGCTTCCGCAAGAACCAATGAGGTTCATTCTCGTGTTACGAAGTACGTTTGAGCTTCCACAAGAACCAATGAGGTTCATTCTTGTGTTACGCAGCACGTTTGAGCTTCCGCAAGAATCAATGAGGTTCATTCTCATGTTACGAAGTACGTTTGAGCTTCTGCAAGAACCAATGAGGTTCATTCTTGTGTTACGCAGCACGTTTGAGCTTCCGCAAGAACCAATGAGGTTCATTCTCGTGTTACAAAGTACGTTTGATCTTCCACAAGAACCAATGAGGTTCATTCTCGTGTTACACAGCACGTTTGAGCTTCTGCAAGAACCAATGAGGTTCATTCTCGTGTTACACAGCACGTTTGATCCAATGAGGTTCATTCTCGTGTTACGCAGCACGTTTGATCTTCCACAAGAACCAATGAGGTTCATTCTCATGTTACGCAGTACGTTTGAGCTTCTGCAAGAACCAATGAGGTTCATTCTCGTATTACGCAGTACGTTTGAGCTTCCGCAAGAACCAATGAGGTTTATTCTTGTGTTACACAGTACGTTTGATCTTCCACAAGAATCAGTGAGGTTTATTCTCATGTTACGAAGTACGTTTGAGCTTCCGCAAGAACCAATGAGGTTCATTCTCGTGTTACACAGCACGTTTGATCCAATGAGGTTCATTCTCGTGTTACGCAGCACGTTTGATCTTCCACAAGAACCAATGAGGTTCATTCTCATGTTACGCAGCACGTTTGATCTTCCACAAGAACCAATGAGGTTCATTCTCATGTTACGCAGTACGTTTGAGCTTCCGCAAGAACCAATGAGGTTCATTCTCGTATTACGCAGTACGTTTGAGCTTCCGCAAGAACCAATGAGGTTTATTCTTGTGTTACACAGTACGTTTGATCTTCCACAAGAATCAGTGAGGTTTATTCTCATGTTACGAAGTACGTTTGAGCTTCCGCAAGAACCAATGAGGTTCATTCTTGTGTTACACAGTACGTTTGATCTTCCACAAGCAGGGCCGGATCTACCATACGGGCAATCTGGGCACGTGCCCAGGGGCCCTTGCGCAGAGAGGGGCCCTCCGTGATCGGAGTGTTTTTTTTTGTTTTTGTGCGCCACGTACACAAGGCTTGGCCTCGATCTTGATAATTATCCAATCAGAATTTTTTTTAAAAAGTGTATATTACACAGTGTTGGGCAAGCTACTTGGAAAATGTAGTGAGCTAAGCTAGCAGTTACTCTACATTAAATGAAGCTTCACTACACTGAAGCTACCACCCTGGAAAATGTAGCAAGCTAAGCTACAGGAACATGGCAAAAGTAGTTCACTACATCTAAGCTATTTTTTTTAATTACATTTTTATATTGAACCAACTTCATTCCAAATCAATGCTATCTCAGTGATCAATAAAACTGTAAGTTCAACAGATAGGCAAGCATAATTGTTCAGTTCAATTGTTTATTCAACAACTGTTCCAAACCAATTTGGCAACAAAAACAAACAAACAAAAAACGTGATCCACATAATAACAAAACCAGGGGCCTGTTTCAGAAAGGAGGTTAAGTGAAAACTCTGAGTATGTTAACCCTGAAATGAGGGAAACTCTGAGTTTTCTGTTTCAGAATGGGAGGTATGTTAAACCTGAGAAAGCAGAGTAAGTCAAGCCCGTTTCTGAAAGAGAGGTAACTTATACTCAGAGTCAGTTACCATGGTAACTTACTCTGTGAACCTAACCTGGTCGGGAGCAGGTTTTCTTCGGTAAACCCAGAGTTTCTTTCGGTCTCCTCCCCTTTTTAAAGAGGAAGTGGTGTTTAAACACCTCATTCATTCTTTCAGTACATTTTTATTAATAAAATTAATCTTTTATTAATAAATAAAATATTGCTATTTTTTACTGCTGTTTTTTTATTTATTTTTTTATAAGATGAAGTCTATATAACTCCTTAACTGGCAACTGAATATACAGTAGTAGATTAGAGTTACATAATGTAGTTCTAAACAAATTCTACAGAATTAAACTGTGGCATTTACTGGAAATCACTGAACTGTTCATCTGTGCAACAGAAGTTGATGGACCGTCCTCCTGCTGTTCTTGCACACTCTGGGGGCGCGGGGAGAGATAAGAATACCCGTTTATACTTAGATTTAAACTTAGATTCTATAGGCTACTCCACATAAAAATGTGGAAAAAATGTGAATGTATAGATTGTTTGATGTGTAGACACATAATGTTAACATTACCTCTGTAGGCCTCTCTGTGGCAGCAGAAACTCTTTATCCCCATGTGATGAGCATTTGGTCGAGTACACTTTATAACACTATCTGTCATAATTTCTGGTGTATTGAGTAGGCGACTTACAACTGCCTGGGGTTCTGTTGGGACAGGAGGCTCCAAAAGACAGATTTTACCATCAGAATCTATTGGGACCAACAAAAATCCTAACCCAAAGTAAAATAAATGGAAATATAAAAAATAGCCTATATAAAAAATAACACATATGTAAACCTCTTACATTTTATGAAGGCACTTGGATTTTTTGGACTGGCTCTGAAGTCCGTCCAGGAATTCCCTCAGCCAAAAATGCTACTGCACTGCTAGACACTGGATGCTTTAGTTATTTAATATCTCAAATGTTTGTAAAGTCAGGTAGCCTACACCTATGATATGCTCAAGCCTTACTTGATTGAATTATGTTTTTATATTTAATTTTCAGCTGCTGCCATGTTCTTTTAATACCTGCAGGATTGTACCTACATGAAAATTAAAATTAGGTTGAATAACATACTGTTCTTTCACCTCTGATATTATAACAGTTGGGTAAGTTACTTGTATTACTAACTACAAATGACATCTTCAACAGTGTAATTAGATTAATGTAATAATGACTATCTTTATAAATTATTGGTCTACTTATTACTATTTACTAAATCCCATGTCAACCTTAAACACTTGAACAATACAAGGAGAGACAAGAAACTGCACTTTTAATGCTTTCAAATAAACAATATACAATTGCATGAATTATTCTTGAATTGACCAAAGTGTGTAGAGGGAGAAGGTTACATAAAAAATATAACTTTTAAAAATGTATGTTAAATAGCCTATACAGAATTGTTCTATAGTCTAATACAATTACATCAGATTCAACTTTAAATTACAGAAGAATTAAGAGTAATCCCTTTAATTAAATTACAGTATTTAGATTACTTGGTAATTAATTACACCCATCACTGTATAACAGTAATTAAAATGTAAACTTATAACTTATAAACGAAATAATGTTCGTACTCTCCATATGTTTGCAGAAGCTCATCCAGTTCTGCTGGTGAGAAATGTGAAGACCTCTTTTTGTCTGCCGCTGTTGCCATGGTGACTCATAATATCTGTGCTCCATTGATAATGGCTTTTTATAGTTGTGGTGCACGCGCTTAACTCAGAGTCAGTCAACTCAGAGTTGATTGAACTAACTCATTTCAGCTGTTCTGAAACCGAAAACTCAGAGTTTCCCATCTCAGGGTAAGTCAACTCAGAGTTCAAGTTTTAACTCAGAGTTGGTTGAACCTCCTTATTGAAACAGGCCCCAGGTGTCGAGAGTGTGTGTGTATTCATCTGTATGTGTACGTATCCATATGCACAACATGTTTGCCTGGGTATGCACCAAGGTTATTTTCGTAAACGAAAACTGAAACTAAGACTAAAACTATTGGTCAAAAAACATTTTCGTAAACTGAAATAAAATAGAAATTTCAACATTAATGAAAACTAAAACGAAACGAAACTAACAACAGTTACTGAAAAAATAACTGAAACAAAATAATAATTTGCAAAAATAAATAATCGTTTTTGCTACTTTATTTTTCAATGTATGACCGTTGCGCTTGAGTCTCGCGTCTTCTGCAGCATCACGTGCATGACACGACGCTCTAAAAACGCGGCACTCAAGTTAAAATAAGTTCAACTTTTGACCCCACTGTGCCTCTCTTTTTCCCCACTGAAAAACTATTTTTTCCGTTTTTCAAAGCAAAACCGACTGTGTGAACCAGCCCTAAGAAGCAGAAAGGCCCAAATCTATTTCCACCTCATGCAAATACAGCTGTACCTTAATTCCAGGTATAAGATAACCATCTCATGTGAAACTAGCCTAAACAAGATAGGCCTATACCACACATATTAGACAAGATACCACACTGAGCAGAAAACGGAAAAAACAAATAGCATGTCTATAGCTCAGAAATAGACGTATATTTGTCAGAGTAGAAGTATAATAAATGTCTGGTCTGAAGAGAACATCTGAATATGTGTATAACTATGATTATATGATTTTAAACGATGCAATAGACAGAAAGCATAAATGGATCAATACAAGAATAATGTTTGAAAGGATTAATAACTGAAATAACCTTAAAGAATAATCATAATAATCATACGCATATCTTTTTCTTATACACCACGTTTAACAAGATTTCATTTTTAATATTATTATATAATTTTTACTTTTTAGTTGCATTTGTTTGGTTCTTTGTTCATCCTCAAACAATTATTTAATTTTTATTATTGAAAGGTTTTCACAAGAGTTAAATGTAAACTGCAAACATTAAACTTTGCTGAAATTAAATGTCTTTAACTGGAAATGTTCTGTTAACTCTGCTAAACTATAATTACTAAAACTGAAACTGAAACTAAATATATAAAAACTAAATAGAAATGTGTTCACAAAATAAAAACTAAACTAAAACTAACAAAACCATTAATGAAACTAACTAAAACTAAACTGAAATGTATAGGAAATTTGAAAATGATATTAAAATAAAAACTAATATAGAATAACTATAATAAAAAAAATATATATATATAATAACCTTGGTATGCACAATTTAGACTTGGGCATATTTGCAAGACTAAGTTAATTTATCTCAACTCAGCTCAAACCACAATAGCAAAATAATTAAGACCTGCTCCAAACAGTACCAACATGGCAAAAAAATGACCACTAGATTCTGGCCAAGGCCCCTCTTTTGCAGGATGTGTTATTGAACCCATCGTCAATACTACGGCAAATGTACAAATATATAAATAAAACATCTAGGTGAACATCAGATTATGTGGTCATGTTTGATACCAGCCAATCAGAAAGATTATAGAGATGCACCGATTACAATTTTCTAGGCCAATTCCGATTTTTCATTGAGTTTGACCCGCCGATACAGATTAACAGGGGCCCTTGGCGAAGTGGGGACCCCACAAAGATATATTGATAGCCTATATGAAGAGTTCAGATGCAAAAGCCTAAGTGCCATCTGAAATTTTCTTCTAGAATGATCATTTTTATCAAGCTTGTATATTTAAGTTCAGTAATTTCACTTAAATGGCAATGAAAATGACCTATTAATTGTCCTTTAAGTGAAATTACTGAACTTAAATATACGAGCTTGATAAAAATGATCCTTTTAGAAGAAATGTTCAGATGGCACTTAGAGGCTTTTGCATCTGAACTCTTCATATAGACGGCGGTGTCTTGGTTCTGTGACCGGGGCCCAACATTTGGTGCTACGCCCCTGCCCAAACTGATTAATAAAAAGTAGTTTAAATGGGTACATTTTCTATACATATTTTTGAATCTTTCTGATTTCTGACATAGCCTACTCTAGTTCTTGTTAAAACACATACATGCAAATTATGCGCATTTTAGGTACTTTTATTGTGAAATCATATTTATTTTGTCCATGAAAAGTGTGCTTTCACTTTAATTGAGCGTGAGCTCAATGGTGAATGAAAAATAGACTCGGCGCCGAAACCCTCAGCTTCACTACTGCTGCTCAGCTCACGCGCTGCTCCTGCTCGCGGTGTGTGAATGCACTTGAACATGCACGCCGAAAACAATTCGCGCTGCTCGCGGTTGCGGTCTGAAACGGTCGTAATTCACAAGATTTCTTACATGTGCGTTCCGTGTGCACGTGTGATGCTGATGTTGCGCGATGTTAATCATGCGGCGCCCGAGTTGAGCTTGTGCTTCAGAAAATGTAGCTTCAGCTTGTGTGGACGCTACCGCACTACTTGATCATCTCAAACAAGCCTATTGTATTAGGCTTGTTTGAGATGAGCAAAATCTGCGCAGAACCGATCACCGGTGATCAGCGCGAGATGCATGCCGGTTAGAAATGTGTCCGAGTGCGGTCCGCCTTGCTCTGATGTCATGCTGACGTATGTCAAAAATCTCTCGCGAGCGCAAGGCGCACCTGTCGGATTCTGCAGTCGAGCGCAGTTGCTTTCCACCGACTGCGCTGATCAAAAGCACGATGGGAAACGACTTGCTGACGACACAGCTTAATGTTCATTGGTTTAAACAACCGTGATGTATTGTTCTCTTTTAAAATGTTTGATTTTAAAACTCTGATATCATGTTTTATACGCATACGTTATGTGTGAATATTCCCAAACTATCTAACAGTGCGATCTCTGTGTTATGCAATGTAATTTTTATAAAAAAGAAAAGAAAAGAAAAAGAAAAAAACAACACATGTCTGTATTAAAGAAAAAAAGATTAATAAACATGTATTTGGAATGTAATTAAATAAGTAGGCTACTTTGGGTGTCTTGTTCATTATATTTATTTTCATATAAAAGCAACAGAACTTAAATTCCATCCAGTTTATTAGCAACACTGTGCATAGGCTACTCTCGCGTACTCTCGCGTACATTTCAGGCGAGGCAAGGCGCATCTCAAACAAGCTTGTTTGAGATGCGCCTTGCCTCGCCTGAAATGTACGCGAGAGTAGGCGGCTGCAGTGAGAGGAGGAGTGAAAAAAGCGCAGGCAAGCCGGACAGATCTCTCTTCTCGTAGTGGATCTGACCATTGCGAGATCAAAGATGGATATCGCGGGATTCACGCTCGTGCAGTGTTGCTAATAAACTGGATGTAATTCAAGTTCTGTTGCTTTTATATGAAAATAAATAAAATGAACAAGTCACCCAAAGTACTTGTTATTTAATTACATTCCAAATACATGTTTATCAATATTTTTTTTCTTTAATACAGACATATGTGTTTTTATTTATTTTCTTTTTTTTTATAAAAATTAAATTGCATAACCCAAAGAGATCGCACTGTCAGATAGTTTGGGAATATTCACACATAACATATACACATAAAACCTGATATTAGAGTTTTAAAATCAAACATTTTAAAAGAGAACAATACATCACAGTTGTTTAAACCAATGAACATTAAGCTGTGTCGTCAGCAAGTCGTTTCCCATCGTGCTTTTGTTCAGCGCAGTCAGTGGAGAGCAACTGCGCTCGACTGCAAAATCCGACACGTGCGACTTGCGCTCGCGAGAGATTTTTGACATACGTCAGCATGACATCAGAGCCAGGCGGTCCGCACTCGGACACATTTCTAACCGGCATGCATCTCGCGCTGATCACCGGTGATCGGTTCTGCGCAGATTTTGCTCATCTCAAACAAGCCTATTATCTCTTATACATACCCTGGTAAACCAGAGTTCTCGCGAGAGCACAAGTTGAATTTGCTCAGCGAGTTACTCTGGTGTCGAGCCATGGAGCTCATTAAATATGCCCCTCGATCTGAGCTGCACCAATCACATCGGGTTATCTGATATAGGCGGGCCAGAGGCGAGCTAAACAGATGACGACAGCGTGTGACGTCGAAGTCATCAGTAAACATTGCAAGATGCCTATGGATAAATAGCAGTGGTTTGAAACGGCTTTGGCCGCTACAATGAACTTGGCTTTTTCCCAAAAGAGGAACAGAAGACGGCGCTCGAATCGTTCCTTTGCAAGTAGGGTGTTTTTGCTGTTTTGCCGACCGGAAGAGTATAATCTACCAGTTAGCTCCCCTGGTAGCTAAGCGTATGGGGTTTATTGTTGTGATTGGTCGTAGTGTTATCCAATTGCGTGCTGTGAGATTTTCAAATGCATGCTTGGTGCCGCCCCTCGAGCTGGCCGATTTTCATTGATCGACACCAGACCATTAATCTTTCAGTCTTTCAATCTTTTTAGATTTAGGTCTGGATTTCCAGGCTATCTTACTCATGCAAATGCTTTTAAACAATTAATGTGCGACAAGACAAAAGTGTGACTGACAAACACACACACAGACACAGACACAGAAAGACGCGCGCGCGCCAGTATCGTGCGCACAGACAGCACGCCAGAATACAGTTATCTTTCGTGCTTGAACTTATAATAACACACACAATTATGCCAAAATGTCCGTTTTGTCGAGTATCTTCATAACATAAGAGCTGTCTGTCTTATGATGAACGTGAAGAGTTGTGAGAGAATGAGGCGCGTCACGCGTGTGAGATCCGCGTCTCCGTCAGCTGGTCTTAAAGGGATACTTCAGCTCTGGGAAGATGAATGTGTATTTAAAATAGGTCATTTAAGTAGAAGAAATGTGAAGAAATTTTTGAATTTGGAGCTTTCTAGACTGAGAAAAGCCAGAAAATGTATTTTTGGCTTATGTGGATGAAAGACAACAACTCCCAGTATGCACTTGCTTCGCTGCCCTAGGAGGCCACGCCTACCGGTAAGAGAGCGCAGTTGAACAAAAAGGCTATTAGGCTAGCCTACGTGATGAGTTTGCCAGGGATTTAGAGATCGCACAAAATGTCTGGGATTCGGCTTTTGCGTTCTACAGTCGCCATTCATCATGTTTACTGTGGCGAGCAGGACGAGGCTGACGGCCGCGGGAGAACGGCGCGAGGCCGGTGGCGTGATCACTGAGACGCACAGGTCTTGCATCTCTCACGGAGGAGCGGGAATTTTCTTAGCAATGGTAAAACGCACATCAACCGATTAGCGTTCATGTAAACACTACATTCAGACTCACCAATCGGAATGAATTCAGTTAGATTGAAACAAGAGGTGTGCATGTAAACAGTGAATGGCGACCGCAGAACGCAAAAGCTGAATCCCGGACATTTTGAACGATCTCGCCCGCCGGACAAGTCCGGGAAAAGGACCACTACTTACTCAGCTTTCTCCTACTATTCAGCTTTCTCCACAGAACAAGAGCCTGTTAGCTTAGCTTCCAAAGAAAGACAGCTGACACTGTGTACATTCTGTGAGTGAGATCCCCCACCCTCTATGGGCGGGTTGAAAACATGCGGAACAACGCCTTCTACTGGCTGTAGTCTTTAGCCTCTGGCCAGAAAATCCTCCGATGACGCAAAATGACGATTTTTGCGTCATCGGAGGATTTTTTTCCAGACAAAAAATACATAAATCTCTTGTCTCAGGGGGATATGAGGGTGGAAAGCATGGTAATTCGAAAATACTACAGGTTTTCTACTAATACAAAGCTTAATGCTAAATCCTGAAGTATATAAAGCTTTCTGTCAGTAAAGTTAATCAAAGAACAAAAAGAACAGAGAAAATGACTCACTGCTGTTGACTAAAGTTTTTTTTTTTTTTTTTTTTTTGCTATAATAAGGATTAGTCTATATTTAATGTATAATTTATGCAGTGCAGTTTGATAACTTTATTCAATTTCGGTATCCTAGGTCTACCTGTTAGACGGGCACAGGTAAATATGACATTTATTTTTAACTCTTGTATTATTGAGACAAATAACAATATTTAATTTTTAAAAAATATTATTTTAATTTGAAAACACAGTGCATTTAGTTGTTTCTAGTTTGAGTTGAGAAATAGGCTACAAATTTCAGCATTATCACTAATCTGTGTGTGCATTTTACTTGAGAAATAAGCAAGTTAACTCAAGAAACTATTTGTTTACTATCGCAATCGCAATATTGACCTCAATAATCATAATATGACATTTTCCCCAAATTGTGCAGCCCTACTTTTCAGAAAAAATAATTTTGTATCATTGTCTTGTGAACTAGTCATTCAGCTTTTGATCAATAGTGATTGGCATGTTAAATCCCACACCTGGTGGGCCACCTGTGTTCCTTTGGAGGGTGTGGTTGTCAGGTAGGGGAGGGGGCCCATGAGCTTCAGTGCCCAGGGGCCCCTGGGTACTAATCCAGCCTTGTCCACAAGAACCAATGAGGTTCATTCTCGTGTTACGCAGTACGTTTGATCTTCCACAAGAACCAATGAGGTGCATTCTTGTGTTACGCAGCACGTTTGATCTTCCGCAAGAATCAATGCAGTTTGTCCTTGTGCATCAAGCAGGTTTGGTTGACCTTCTGTTTATGTTTGCTGATCAGCGTTTATATGTAAATAAAAGCGTAAATTCAATCTGTTCATCATAGCGATCAGGTCTCTTTAGAAAATATAAACCAAACCACTCAATACGGTGACGCATTGCTGCCACATACATATTATTCCCCCCTCGTAATAACGAGATGTTATGTCGTTAAAACGACATCTTTTTTTGCCCTTATAAGGACATGTGTAGTCATGTACAAAATATGCCTTTATCCACATAAAATTGACAGCCTATCGCGCCTTTATCACACGTTCAAAAAGCTTAAGCAAATAGTAGCAGCCCCCAATCATGCAAAATTAATCAATGAGGCCCTTTTTTGAAAATATATTTTAAATAGGCCTATAAGTTTTTTTATATATATATAATATATTATATATAAGATTTATTTTTGTTAATAGGCTATATCTTCATTCATTACCTAGAGATATAAGTAGTCAAAACACAACAGAACATTTTACAACATTGTGTTCTTATTTTGTTTAATTAACGAAATGTCAATCTTCGTCTTTATAACAGAAGATACAATATAATACAAAAATCTTCAAGATGTATAACGGATTGTCACCTTATAAACAGTCCTTTTTTAATGGAATGATACACCCTTATAATAAAGAAAAAGCTTCAGTGATAAAGAATATGAACGCAATGCATTTAATTATACGTTAAGCGTTTTCCTTCCATAGAAACCCTTTATTATAAAGAAAATAGGTGGCTCTTAACGTGTCTTTCTGGAGGATGGCATTGCGGTGCACAGCAAATATTCAATGCATGCAATGCAAATATTCAATGCATGCAATGCAAATATTCAATGCATGCAATGCAAATATTCAAAAATTAAAAATACAAGTAGCCAATAAAATAAAAATATTATTGTGGCATTAATTAGCCCATAAACAATATTTATTTTAAAGCCTAAACGAATTTGTTTAAAGAAAAACACCAGCGTTGGGCGTTTATCTGCAGGCTAAGTGTTTCAGCCGCCCTTTTCAAACTGGCGCAAGAAAATGCAACAGAATTTGATTAGTTAAACATGAAGAGGATTATCCGTCTGGCATGGCCACTCGCTCTAACGTTAACCTAGATAAATGTTTGCTATTATTAAGCGCATATCCAAGTGTTTGTGCGGAGTGTGGAGCGCGCACTATGACATGGATGAAGGCGCCGGTGCCATCACTCGCATTTTCCTATCAACAGTGGAAACAACTTAAAATACTCCATCATTTCTGGTCATACAGAAAATAATAATACATCAGTCGCAACTACTTTTATTTGTGCAAACTCACAACAACAAGAAAACGGTGTGCTTTTGTAAAATAAAAGAAAACGAACAGGGCGCGCTTTCATGATCTCTGTGAATTGGAGCGCGCCTCAAAAATGAACTGAAAAACAGTGTATAGACAAGCCTCACAGACATATAACTATAAAGTTTATACAAAAAATGTCCACCAACGAAAAAAATTCCAATCGAAAGCAAATACGGTACCATCTGATTATGTAATCCTGTCCGTATGAAAGGCGCATCTATAGGCTACATTACAGCGGAGATGTATGGAGATATGTTTGCAGGCAGCCTACACTGATTTAGAAAAGACTAGTTCATTAATAAACAATTAAAATGATTCGTTATTTTTTACAGATACATTTATTATATCATTAGCCTACTTTTGCCGGCGCTTTGCGGCAAGTTTTATGCATGCGCTTGAGCGCGTAATATAGGCTATAGCCTACATGCACCCAGGATTGAATATAAACGTGCGATTAGTCCTAATTGCTTAAATGAATGACTACTAGTCTAGAAAAATCCTTTAGTCTATGGCAACTCTAATCAATAGCCTATAAATATTTGACAATATTTCATTAGTAATTAGTATCCAGCTCTTCACATTTAATTAGTGGAGTTAGCATAATTAATGAACTAATAAAATAATAAAATAAAATTTAAATTAAGATACTAACCATATATTTCTATATAGCATTGCTTATTCCACCACACAAATGACTTTTTATAAGGTGACAATCCGTTATACATGTGAAGACTGTAGGCTGTATCTTGAAGATTTTTGTATTATATTGTATCTTCTGTTATAAAGACAAAGATTGACATTTCGTTAATTAAACAAAATAAGAACACAATGTTGTACAATTTTCTGTTGTGTTTTGACTACTTATATCTCTAGGTAATGAATGAAGATATAGCCTTTTAACAAAAATAAATCTTATATATTATATATATATATATATATATATATATATATATATATATATATATATATATATATATATATATATAAAACTTATAGGCCTATTTAAAATATATTTTCAAAAAAGGGCCTCATTTTGCATGATTGGGGGCTGCTACTATTTGCTTAAGCTTTTTGAACGTGTGATAAAGGCGCGATAGGCTGTCAATTTTATGTGGATAAAGGCATATTTTGTACATGACTACTTGTACTTGTCCTTATAAGGGCAAAAAAAAAAGATGTCGTTTTAACGACATAAGATCTCGTTATTACGACATAATTGAGGGGGAAAAATAATATGTATGTGGCAGCAATGCGTCACCGTACAATTCATATTCTATTGTTTAAAAATAGAATGAAGTCATCAAAACAGTCCTGAATCAGGGTTCAGAGTATTTTGATGACTTTTGTTAACTAACAGGGTTAACAATGTGGATCCTTTTCTTCTTTCATTGCATCTCGTTGGATAGATGCAAATGTTTTTATCACATTGCTGAGGTATAAGTAGAGAAAAAGAACCGTCTCTGAAATACTATAAATTTTAGGACATCTACTTCTATGATGTGCGCTCTTTAACAGTGTTTTGTATGTTTTCCTTCTGCAAGAACAACTATGGCGAGCCATCTTTACTACGGCTCGAGTAACGGCTCAAGTGACAACTGCACCGACGTGGACAAGCTCATGAGGCGCTACTACCTGCCCGCCACGTATGGTGCGATCTTCATCGTGGGCGTTGTGAGTAACATCACCGCTCTGCTGGTCTACGTGCTCAAAGTTCGTCCCTGGAAGAGCAGCACCATCATCATGGTGAACCTGGTCATCACTGATCTTCTCTTTATGGTCAGCTTGCCCTTCTTGATCTACTATTACGTCCTCAATGACACCTGGACACTGGGGGTCGACATGTGCCACTTTGCGCGATTCATGTACCACTTCAACCTCTACGGCAGCATCCTCTTCCTCACCTGTCTGGCCATCTTCCGGTACGTGGCGATCGTGCATCCGTTGCACATGCACAGCATCAAGCAGAAGCGATGGGGCGTGTTGGCTTGCGTCTTGGTTTGGGTCGTGACGGTGGGCGAGTTAAGTCCGATTTTTAACGTGTTTGACGCGGTTTCAACGGACAATAAGACATACTGCTTGGACTTTGCGAGCAGCAACACAAAAATCAGCTGGCCATATAGTTGGGCATTGACCATCCTGGAATATTTGCTTCCTCTGGTCGTGGTCTGTCTTTGCTATTGGCGCATCATTGTAGAGCTAAAGAAGGGTCCTCATATGGGAAGCACGAGACGGATTAAAGCAAGGCGACTCATCGTGTTGATATTGACGTGCTTTGTGGTTTGCTTTCTTCCCTTTCACGTGCTACGAGCTCTGAGAATCTACACGAAACTCACTCCGGAAACCGACTGCATGCTGGACCGCGGCGTTCACGCCGCCTACATTATTTCGAGGCCGATCGCTGTAATCAACATCATTTTCAACCTGCCGCTCTACACGTTGTCGGGGGACTTTAAGCGGGCCTTCATGGATCTGTTCAAATGTGGTCGGCTCATGTCGAAGACTAAAGGGATCATTAAAGTGGCTGTGATCAACAAACCCACGACCAATATGTAGCCTGGCAAGCCAGACCTACATCAAGATGTTAGGTCTGGCAACTCACCATTGGCACGGCTCAATCCGAGGGGCGGGATAAACGGTTGTCTCTCCAGATCCCTCTGCACGCAATAGGATTGCGCTACAACCAATCAGAGCAACGAAGAAGGCTAGTTGGTATATTAAACTTTTGCCGTATCCAGTCGGCAAAACTCCTAACACATCTTCCCTTTTTTAAATAACTTAAGTGCCGTTCTTTGCTCTTTTCTCAAAAAAAAGCTTAACTCCAAGTCCTCCAGAGTCACGGCCAAAGCCGATTCGAAAGACCGCTGTTCGCCAGCAGCAGCAGCAGCATCCATTCTTTGTTTTCAAGTAGCAGGGAACTGTCGTCATTATGTTAAGCCCGCCCCGCCTACTTGAATGACACCATGGGTCACCAAACTAAGGCCCGCGGGCCGACTCAGGCCTGCCACCCCCCTTTAACTGGCCCCCCAGCCCCTCTGCCCCCCACTACTTGAACTGGCCCTATGAGGCAATCCCCAAAAGTCGTCATGGCCTATTTTTTTTAATTGCTTTTTGGAAAATAATAACATGTCTGCATCTGGTATTTTGTTGATTTTTTTCAGTTACAATTTTTCGAATTTTCGTCACCCGACATGCTCGAGATCAAGCAGTGACAGACAACGCACACGCAGAGAACTGTCAGATAACTGTCAGTGTTCAGGACAGCAAAATGGCTAGCGTTAAACGAATAGTTGATAGAGAGTGCAGAGTTTTCAAAGAACAGTGGACCAACGAGTTGTTATTTTTGTTCAGTGTAAGGACCGTGCAGTTTGTATTTATATGTAAAGAAAGTGTGGCGGTTTTCAAAGAATATAATCTGCGTCGTCACCACGAAACCCGCCACAAAGAGTATGCTAGCTTGTGAGGGCAAGCAAGAGAAGACAGGATTCGGAGGATGAAAGGCGGACTGGCTGCACAACAGAATGTATTCCTTCGCCAAACTCAGGTCAACCAGGCTGCTGTCCGAGCTAGCTATAAGGTAGCTCACCTACTAGCTACCCATGGAAAGCCGTTTACTGATGGGGACTTTGTTAAAGAATGCATACTTGCTGTGGCCGAGGAGGTGTGTCCCGACAAGAGGCGATGGCTGTGCCAGGCTAGTAATCTCTACTGCACAATGAATAAACCCGCTGGAGGTCATTTTGGTCTGGGTCATACAATTCTATGTTATATAGCTGCCCCGGCCCCCCCATCACAGTCAGGAACGATAATGTGGCCCCCAGAGAAAAAAGTTTGGTGACCCCTGCTATACACGATGTGATTGACCTGACCTAAGTTTGGTTTTTCCAGCTCGAAAGTCAACGGAGAGTTGCTAGACCACACTGGCTCCAAAATAAATTTTGCTGCCGCTAGGGTGCGTCTAGATTTCTAGGCTACCACATATGAGCAAAGCAGCTGAAACTCAAGCCACTGTCTTAGTCTTACGAGCCAGAGTCAATGCCACTGTGAAATAACCAATTTATGAAGGGATACTCCACCTACAAATTAACGTTCTGCCATCATTTACTCACTCTCATGTCATTCCAAACCTGTACGACTTTCTTACGTTTGTGGAATATAATACGATACTGAAATATCTGAAACGCTTCCAATACTCATTTTCCACATAATAGATACACAATACCAGTTGCGCTTTCTCTCTCTCTCATCTCTCCGACAGCGAGTTACACACAAACCCGCCAGCTCTCACTCACTGGTTTCATTTGCTCTGGATGAATATTGTTGGTGTTACAGGGCTTGAATTTCAGCACGGGATTGTGCATATTGTGCATAATTGTACTCGTTCCCACAGATTTTGTGCTCACACCCAAAGTGCGCGCGCATAAAGCTGCCTCTCAGTACTAAATTGAGTTCTTTTTCACTGCTTATTGTGCTTAAATACACTCAAAATAATGTCAAAACGTCGGTCTTGGCGAGTATTCATGTAAACAGTTATAGTGAACGTAAAGAGTTGAGAAAGAAAACACATGTGTAACAGTATAATGGATCCGTGTGTCAGGTCTTAAAGTGACAGCAGCCTAATATACCTGCTGCTGAATTATGAGATCGATGTCAAAATTGTGGCCAGTGAAAACTTTCTTTGGAAAACTAACTTTGGAAAACCACTAACCACAGTGGCTGGTGAGCAAAAAATCATGAGATTTAATGTCAAGCCTTCATTGTATAGTATTGAAAATGTAGCTCAACCAGAGTCTGGTGCTAACAATGCCAAGGTCATGAGTTTGATTCCCAACAAATGCATCATGAAACGTCATAACATCTCACAAATGCATGAACATAAATATGCATGTAACCAACCCAAGGCCATTTCATGTCAAACCACTCATGTCGCCCTCAGCATGTCAATAGCCTATGGTCGCCACACTGGTAAAAAAAATGGCCCTGATGTAAACAAACGATGATGCCAATCTGTAAAAATGGTATTGCAATGTTCCTGTGCATTGATGGTATCTATGTTTGTGGCAGCTGTATGTCTGTTTTTATTCATTGTGTGCTTGCTTTCCTTCATAAACCTTGACTTTATGATGATGGCGTAGTGTAATTTGTTTGCCATACATGATCAACAGCAGTAAAAGTACTTAAAAAGACATTTGCATTGTTTACTTTTTGGTATGGACAGAGTAGAACATTTAAATCAGAGGTACATATACAGTAACTGTGTTTGAATAATATCTGCATGGCACAATTGACTCTGCAGAGTGAAACTGAAACTTCTCAACAAACAAACTGTTTTTTTCAGAGAAAATTTTTACTCTCAGTTTCTCAATCAATAGTCTTTGTTTTACATAACCTGATGGAAACATTGGCTCTTTCACAAAACACACATGGCTCATTCATACGGTCTAAATGGAATAACTGGTTAAACAAATTCATCAGAAAAAAAGTTCTTGTATAACAGTGTTCTATGGAATTCCATCTGAGGTTTAGATGCACTGTTTTACAGTAAAGGAAGAGGAAATGTGAAGCCTCCAAAACCCAATTGAGATGCAAATCAGGGAATTTTCTAGAGATTTTTGTCACAATTCACACATTGTACAGAAGATTTCTAAATAAAATGTTTAACACACGTTAAACTGTTTGTGTTTGTGTTTTTATTTATTTATTTTTTTTTTTAAGTGAACTTAAGTCACCAGTTTTGTGGAAGGGATTAACTATGTTATGAAATCATATTAGATGAAGTTCCTCATCGACTTTACTTTGTATTAAATATCTCAAGAATCATCTCAGATTTCATCAGTTGTTCACACACGAGGAAACACCTCTCATTGACTGGACGAAAAGGAAGAAGCAGCTTTTGCATATGTATTGTAAATAAACACTTGTTTAGTCTCCAAGGTGATTCAATCTAAGGAAACGGGTTTTTCCAAGCTTCCCGGTGAACTGTATGAGAAGTCCACATCAGTGAAATGAAATCACATGCAGTGTAAACTGAGTTTGATGGTTTGGGGATCATGACTTTAGTTTATATGTATGGTGACATTCCTCTTTCCACAATCTGCATCTCAGTGTAGACAAGTTATATATAGTAACAAATGACAGCTAAATATATTTGGAATTATGCAACAGCAAAAAATAAACAGTCATTGACATCACAAAAACAACTGTTTCTCAATCCACCTTTGAATGCGGTGAGAATACAGACGTCTTTCTTTATTGAACCAACCCAATGAGAAAATTTCTCTTTCACAACTCAGAATACATTCCCCCAGTTCCACAGACAAGACTCAAGCGTCCCGGACTAAAATACATGTTTTAGCTGTTTTAACCGAAATCAACTTGCACTGATATGTCTTAAAATATGTCAGTGCCATTGTTTTGTCTCCAGATGCACACCAGTAATGTTTTTTATTCTAAGGCACGTTTATAAAAGCTACTTAAATGCCCTTATTGAATGAAGGCCTAATCCTGGTTTAATCTAAGCCCTGTCTGTGAAACCAGGCCATTGTGATATACTACATTTCATGTGAGCATAAACTTGGTCTCAGATGTTCCTCCTAAAATTCACTAAGAAGTTTAAATAAAAATGGCATAATTAATTTATATTTGGCATGTAAGAATATAGAACTTTGTGGGTAAGAATTTGATGTGAAATTTCTCAAGAGAAAAAGGTCTCCATTTGACCTCCATTTTATGTCACTGCTATAGAAAAAAAAAAAAAAAAAAACCTGAGATAATAAAGAAATCTCAGTCGTGTCATGAACAGTGATAATGAATATATTGGGACATGATCAATATATGCCGATAATCATGAAAGCATTGAGAGTGTTGGTATGCACCAAACTGTCCTGTAAATTAAAAGAAATCTGTAAAGGTTTACTGCTAAACGGAAACAACATCGCTAAAGTGGCTTCATAACAGTCACACAGTACGGTGCCATTTCATTTTTACATTTCACTGGTATTTATTGTTTTATTTCCTGCTTTCACACAAGAATGTTATGTCACTTTTTTTTTTGACATTTTGGCGGAAGCATTTGGCGGAGGTGAAGTGGTTGGCGGAGTTTCCTTTGCAGCGCTATGTACGCAGCAGTTCGCCGCGAGTCTTCAAACTAGTACACGAGCAGCCAGCAGGTAGCATTAAGCTAATACGAAGTACAAGCTAATGCTACTACAAATAATATCCTACCATGCTGCTGTAAAAGTCGCGTTAGCATGCGAGTTATGCTTAACTATAGAAGTATAACTCGATGTCAGCCGCATTCTGAGTCTGACAATGTCATTCGTTTTTATCCAAGGCCATAGCAAGTGTTATTAGCTTGGGGAAATACATCTAGTGCAAGGAAAGTTTAAGTCCATGTCCAACTCTAAATTGTAAGGAATTTATATATTTGATTTCATAGTAACACTTTACAGTAACTGTACGGTTCATTTGTTTATTATTCATATTAACTAACATGAACTAACCATGAGCAAAACATTTGGTAGGCCTATTAATAATACAACTGTTAATTGTTTGTTCATGTTATGTCACAGTCAGTGCATTAACTATGTTAACAAATACAACTTTTGATTTTAATAATGTTTTAGTAAATGCTGAAATTAATATTAACTAAGATTAATAAATGCTGTAGAAGTGCAGTTCATTTTTAGTTCATGTTAACAAATTTAACTAATGAAACCTTATTGTAAAGTGTTTATAGCTAACATTTCATGAATACATACATAACATAACATCAACATAAATAAACATGAATTCCTCATAATTACCTTCTTGATTCTCACCGTTTTGTTTGGTAAAGTAAATAATATTTAGTAATATTATCATAATTTCCCTATTTTTGTTTGATGTGTTATGCATTCTAATTGTATCAACGTCTTTTCATTGGTAATGAAGAGAGGCTCTCTGACCTGCTCTCCATCGAGCGAGATATTACAATTAATTGTGAGGAAGTCATTAAAATATTTAAAGACACAACAGACAGATGGGTACTGATTTAAATACAGGTGATTTATTTAATAAATAATGTTTTTATTTTTTATTTTTAAATGCACGCCACTGGCACACAGCCCACAGCTGAAGTCTCTGGTGGCATGCGAGGGAGTGAAACCAGTTCACACACTTATAGAAAGGTTGTATTGATGCTGAAAATTCAGCTTGACCATCATAGAAAAATATTACATTTTGTAAAACATCAAAACAGAAAAGTTATTTATATTTCACAATATTACCGTTTTTACTGTATTTTTGACCAAATAAAGGCAAACCTCAACTTTTAATGGTGATGTAATACAGCCTTGGTGAGCAGAAGAGACTTCTTTCAGGAGCATAAAAAACAAATTCCAAACTTTTGACTGGTATACAGATATAGCCTGTTATATTATGCCTGTATAGGGTTTCAGTTGTTATTTAAGTGTGATTATTACTCCCTCTAGTGGTTAAATTGGAGCACTTTCCCTAAGATAGATTTTCTCCGTGACTTTTTGATCATATCATTTTTTACAGTGATGACCTTGGCGTCATGCTTTATTTTAGCCTAAAAGGAAAAAGCGATGCACACTTTAAAATCCACAAAAAAAAACAAAAAAACACCACTGGCATTTTATTGTCTACTAGCCTAATTATCTTGAAAACTGTTTAGGATGGATAGTGTAACAATCTGGACAGCACTATTTATTTCTCTTGACACAGTGCTCGTAAAACTGCATAATTTGCTCGTATGATAATTGCTCCTCGACCCGCACACCCGACCTGTCTGTCCTCTACATGATCAGTTTATCATGCAAAACACGCAACAAAATAATCGTTGGCATCTTGGATGAGTGATAAAAATCTACAAATAGGTCATTGTGTTCATAAAGCATTGACAGCAATGGAATTAACGTGGGCTTGTTAGTAACACACTTTCCCATTGCCAAATATCATATGAATAAGATCATACCTGTGCGGCTCTAAATCCCGCCCATAGGATCATGTGTTGATAGATCATATTGCCTGTGTGTTTTGATGTGACATAAATGAATGCAAATGAATGGGACAGACATGTAGCACCAGGAACTGTTCATCAGAAGAGGGAGGATCAGCTCAGGTGTTTAAACTCATGATCACCACAGTTCGTTTCTCTGAGGAACCAGCGGCTGGATGAGGAGCATCAGACCACATTGTAAGTATTCACCTCTTTTAAAAACAGATTGTTGTTAGCTCTTCTAGTATTTTGGCATTTCATTATTTTGTAATAGTCCAGTAAACATTTCCTTTAAACAATACATTTATTTAAGGGTTAGTTAACCCCAAAATGAAAATGTTGTCATTAATTACGACCTTAATGTCGTTCCAAACCAGTAAATCTTTAGCTCATCTTCGGAACACAAATGAAGATCTTTTTTTATGAAATCTGAGAGCTTGTTAAGTCCAAAATCTGAAGATAATCGATCATTTTATATGATGAAAAGCTTTAGTTTAGGCTTTTATTCACATTTAAACATTCATCAACTCACACATCAGTTGGGGTAAACGGAAGCTCAAGCATGTTCGCTTGACATGCGAGAACCAATGAGGTTCATTCTCGTGTTACGCAGAACATTTGAGCTTCTGCAAGCAACAATAAGGTTTAATTCTCGTGTTACGCAGTACGTTTGAGGTTAGACAAGAACCAGTGAGGATCATTCTTGTGTTACGCAGCACGTTTGAGCTTCAGCAAGAACCAATGAGGTTCATTCTTGTGTTACACAGCACGTTTGAGGTTCGGCAAGAACCAGTGAGGTTCATTCTCGTGTTACACAGCACGTTTGAGGTTCGGCAAGAACCAGTGAGGTTCATTCTCGTGTTACACAGCACGTTTGAGGTTCGGCAAGAATCAGTGAGGTTCATTCTTGTGTTACGCAGCACGTTTGAGGTTCGGCAAGAACCAATGAGGTTCATTCTTGTGTTACACAGCACGTTTGAGGTTCGGCAAGAACCAATGAGGTTCATTCTTGTGTTACACAGCAGATTTGAGCTTCAGCAAGAACCAATGAGGTTCATTCTTGTGTTACACAGCACGGGCATGTTCAAGTTCAAAACGGTGCGCAACGTTTTGCTACGGTTTCCGGGTTGAACGTCATGTTTCCTGGAAACGGCGTGCACCGGTGTGCAACGGGGTTTGAGATACGTTTTCTCTTGTTTGGTGGGTGTGTCAGAACTGCAGTCCAATCAGCAGCAACATGTATATAAAACACGGGGTATTAAAGTGAACTTGCACAATGGGTTCAAGGAAAGTAATTTACAAATGTGTTCGATGCAGCTCGGTATACGCAACAACTGAGGATATTAGAAGACATGTTTGTCGTAAGTTTTATTGTAAAAATATAGGATATCAACATAATGATGTAGTTGTTTATATTTTTAGCTTCATTGCAAGTGTATGACATTTGGTATAGAAATAAACAATGGTAATTAAGTGATTTTCCTAAAAATGAGAAAGAAAATACAGGGTATTAAAACAGTATGACCTACAAATAAAGTCAGTATGTGAGGCTAAATAGATGTATTTTAGTCTGAATTAGGTAAGATGTGTGCTTCCATTTCAGTTTCAGCAATCCCTTCACTCGATTGGGATGTTCTCTTTTGTTCTGGGCGGCAAGTGCAGTAACTGTAACATCGAGCATATTTTGTAGTATTAAACACATATTTATACCGACTTCATCAGGCTCAGAAAATTCTTCACAAAGAACACAAAGAATGAGCCTTCTCAGCTGCCATAGTTGCAACTCTTGCGTCATCAGAACAGTGTGTTCAACGCATCACCGTTTCTGTTTAAAAAACGTTGTGCAACATTTTGCCGGGGCTGAACGCAGCCCACATTTGAGCTTCAGCAAGAACCAATGAGGTTCATTCTTGTGTTACACAGCACGTTTGAGGTTCGGCAAGAACCAGTGAGGTTCATTCTCGTGTTACACAGCACGTTTGAGGTTCGGCAAGAACCAATGAGGTTCATTCTTGTGTTACACAGCACGTTTGAGGTTCGGCAAGAATCAGTGAGGTTCATTCTTGTGTTACACAGCACATTTGAGCTTCAGCAAGAACCAATGAGGTTCATTCTTGTGTTACACAGCACGTTTGAGGTTCGGCAAGAACCAGTGAGGTTCATTCTCGTGTTACACAGCACGTTTGAGGTTCGGCAAGAACCAATGAGGTTCATTCTTGTGTTACACAGCACGTTTGAGGTTCGGCAAGAATCAGTGAGGTTCATTCTTGTGTTACGCAGCACGTTTGAGGTTCGGCAAGAACCAATGAGGTTCATTCTTGTGTTACACAGCACGTTTGAGGTTCGGCAAGAACCAGTGAGGTTCATTCTCGTGTTAAGCAGCGCGTTTGAGGTTCGGCAAGAACCAATGAGGTTCATTCTTGTGTTACACAGCACGTTTGAGGTTCGGCAAGAACCAGTGAGGTTCATTCTTGTGTTACACAGCACGTTTGAGCTTCAGCAAGAACCAGTGAGGTTCATTCTTGTGTTACACAGCACGTTTGAGCTTCAGCAAGAACCAATGAGGTTCATTCTCGTGTTACGCAGCAAGTTTGAGCTTCAGCAAGAACCAATGAGGTTCATTCTTGTGTTACACAGCACGTTTGAGGTTCAGCAAGAACCAGTGAGGTTCATTCTCGTGTTAAGCAGCACGTTTGAGGTTTGGCAAGAACCAGTGAGGTTGATTCTTGTGTTACACAGCAAGTTTGAGCTTCAGCAAGAACCAATGAGGTGCATTCTCGTGTTACGCAGCAAGTTTGAGCTTCAGCAAGAACCAATGAGTTTCATTCTCGTGTTACACAGCACGTTTGAGATTCAGCAAGCAACAATAAGGTTTAATTCTAGTGTTACACAGCACGTTTGAGCTTCAGCAAGAACCAGTGAGGTTCATTCTTGTGTTAAGCAGCACGTTTGAGGTTCGGCAAGAACCAGTGAGGCTGATTCTTGTGTTACACAGCACGTTTGAGGTTCGGCAAGAACCAATGAGGTTCATTCTTGTGTTACACAGCAAGTTTGAGCTTCAGCAAGAACCAGTGAGGTTCATTCTCATGTTACGCAGCAAGTTTGAGCTTCAGCAAGAACCAGTGAGGTTCATTCTTGTGTTATACAGCACGTTTGAGGTTCAGCAAGAACCAGTGAGGTTCATTCTCGTGTTAAGCAGCACGTTTGAGGTTCGGCAAGAACCAGTGAGGTTGATTCTTGTGTTACACAGCACGTTTGAGGTTCGGCAAGAACCAATGAGGTTCATTCTTGTGTTACACAGCAAGTTTGAGCTTCAGCAAGAACCAATGAGGTGCATTCTCGTGTTACGCAGCAAGTTTGAGCTTCAGCAAGAACCAGTGAGGTGCATTCTCGTGTTACAGAGCACGTTTGAGATTCAGCAAGAACCAGTGAGGTTCATTCTCGTGTTACGCAGTACGTTTGAGGTTAGGCAAGAACCAGTGAGGATCATTCTTGTGTTACGCAGTACGTTTGAGGTTAGGCAAGAACCAGTGAGGATCATTCTCGTGTTACGCAGCACGTTTGAGGTTCGGCAAGAACCAGTGAGGTTCATTCTTGTGTTACGCAGCAAGTTTGAGCTTCAGCAAGCAACAATAAGGTTTAATTCTCGTGTTACACAGCACGTTTGAGCTTCAGCAAGAACCAGTGAGGTTCATCCTCGTGTTAAGCAGCACGTTTGAGGTTCGGCAAGAACCAATGAGGTTCATTCTTGTGTTATACAGCACGTTTGAGGTTCAGCAAGAACCAGTGAGGTTCATTCTTGTGTTACGCAGTACGTTTGAGGTTAGGCAAGAACCAGTGAGGATCATTCTTGTGCTACGCAGCACGTTTGAGGTTAGGCAAGAACCAGTAAGGATCATTCTCGTGTTACACAGCACGTTTGAGGTTCAGCAAGAACCAGTGAGGTTAATTCTCGTGTTAAGCAGCACGTTTGAGGTTCGGCAAGAACCAGTGGGGTTGATTCTCGTGTTAAGCAGCACGTTTGAGGTTCGGCAAGAACCAGTGAGGTTCATTCTTGTGTTACGCAGCAAGTTTGAGCTTCAGCAAGCAACAATAAGGTTTAATTCTCGTGTTACACAGCACGTTTGAGCTTCAGCAAGAACCAGTGAGGTTCATTCTCGTGTTAAGCAGCACGTTTGAGGTTCGGCAAGAACCAATGAGGTTCATTCTTGTGTTACACAGCACGTTTGAGCTTCAGCAAGAACAAGTGAGGTTCATTCTTGTGTTACACAGCACGTTTGAGGTTCGGCAAGAACCAGTGAGGTTCATTCTCGTGTTACACAGCACGTTTGAGCTTTAGCAAGAACCAATGAGATTCATTCTCGTGTTACACAGGACACTTGAGGTTCGGCAAGAACCAATGAGGTTCATTCTCGTGTTACGCAACACGTGTGGGTTAATTCTTGGGGTACGCAGCACGTTTGAGGTTCGGCAAGAACCAATGAGGTTCATTCTTATGTTGCACAGCAAGTTTGAGGTTCGGCAAGAACCAATGAGGTTCATTCTTGTGTTGCACAGCAAGTTTGAGCTTCAGCAAGAACCAATGAGGTTCATTCTTGTGTTACGCAGCATGTTTGAGCTTCAGCAAGAACCAATGAGGTTCATTCTCATGTTACGCAGCACGTTTGGGTTAATTCTTGGGGTACGCAGCAAGTTTGAGCTTCTGCAAGAACCAATGAGGTTCATTCTCGTGTTACGCAGCAAGTTTGAGCTTCAGCAAGAACCAATGAGATTCATTCTCGTGTTACACAGGACACTTGAGGTTCGACAAGAACCAATGAGGTTCATTCTCGTGTTACGCAACACGTGTGGGTTAATTCTTGGGGTACGCAGCACGTTTGAGGTTCGGCAAGAACCAATGAGGTTCATTCTTGTGTTGCACAGCAAGTTTGAGGTTCGGCAAGAACCAATGAGGTTCATTCTTGTGTTGCACAGCAAGTTTGAGCTTCAGCAAGAACCAATGAGGTTCATTCTTGTGTTACGCAGCATGTTTGAGCTTCAGCAAGAACCAATGAGGTTCATTCTCATGTTACGCAGCACGTTTGGGTTAATTCTTTGGGTACGCAGCAAGTTTGAGCTTCTGCAAGAACCAATGAGGTTCATTCTCGTGTTACACAGGACACTTGAGGTTCGGCAAGAACCAATGAGGTTCATTCTCGTGTTACGCAACACGTGTGGGTTAATTCTTGGGGTACGCAGCAACTTTGAGCTTCTGTTTATGTTCGCTGATCAACGTTTATATGTGAATAAATTCAATCTGTTCATCATAGCGATCAAGTCTCAAGAAAATTTAAACCAAACCACTCAATTCATATATTCTATTGTTTAAAAATAGAATGAAGTCATCAAAACAGTCCTGAATCAGGGTTCAGAGTGTTTTGATGACTTCATTCTATTGTTAAACAATATGGTTAACAATGTGGATCCTTTTCTTCTTTCATTGCATCTCGTTGGATAGATGCACATCTGTCTATCACATTGCTGAGGTATTCAATGCCAAGTAGAGGAAAAGAACAGTCTCTGAAATACTATCAATTTTAGGACATCTACTTCTATGATGTGCGCTCTTTAACAATGTTTTGTATGTTTTCCTTCTGCAAGAACAACTATGGCGAGCCATCTTTACTACGGCTCGAGTAACGGCTCAAGTGACAACTGCACCGACGTGGACAATCTCATGAAGCGCTACTACCTGCCCGCCACGTATGGTGCGATCTTCATCGTGGGCGTTGTGGGTAACATCACCGCTCTGCTGGTCTACGCGCTCAAAGTTCGTCCCTGGAAGAGCAGCACCATCATCATGGTGAACCTCGTCATGACTGACCTTCTCTTTATGGTCAGCTTGCCCTTCTTGATCTACTACTACGTCCTCAATGACACCTGGACGCTGGGGGTTGTCATGTGCCGCTTTGCGCGATTCATGTACCACTTCAACCTCTACGGCAGCATCCTGTTCCTCACCTGTCTGGCCATCTTCCGGTACGTGGCGATCGTGCATCCGTTGCACATGCACAGCATCAAGCAGAAGCGATGGGGTGTGTTGGCTTGCGGTTTGGTTTGGGTCGTGACGGTGGGCGAGTTAAGTCCGATTTTTAACATGTTTGACACAGTTCCAACGGACAATAAGACATACTGCTTGGACTTTGCGAGCAACGACACAAAAATCATCTGGCCATATAGTTGGGCATTGACCGTACTGGGATATTTGGTTCCTCTGGTCGTGGTCTGTCTTTGCTATTGGCGCATCATTTTAGAGCTAAAGAAGGGTCCTCATATGGGAAGCAAGAAACGGATTAAAGCAAGGCGACTCATCGTGTTGATATTGACGTGCTTTATTGTTTGCTTTCTTCCCTTTCACGTGCTACGAGCTCTGAGAATCTACACGAAACTCACTCCGGAAACCGACTGCATGCTGGACCGTGGCGTTCACGCCGCCTACATCATTTCGAGGCCGATCGCTGTAATCAACATCATTTTCAACCTGCCGCTCTACACGTTGTCGGGGGACTTTAAGCAGGCCTTCATGAATCTGTTCAAATGTGACCAGCTCATGTCGAAGACCAAGGGGATCATTAAAGTGGCTGTGATCAACAAACCCACGACCAATACCACATATGAGCAAAGCAGCTGAAACTCAAGCCACTGTTTCAGTCTTACGAGCCAGAGTCAATGCCACTGTGACCAATTTATGAAGGGATACTCCACCTAAAAATAAATGTTCTTTCATCATTTACTCACTCTCATGTCATTCCAAACCTGTATGACTTACTTACGTTTATGGAATATAAATACGATTCAGAAATATCTGAAACGCTTCCAATACTCATTTTCCACATAATAGATACACAACACCAGTTGCGCTTTCTCTCTCTCTCTCATCTCTCCGACAGCGAGTTACACACAAACCCGCCTGCTCTCACTCACTCGTTTCATTTTCTCCGGATGAATATTGTTGGTGTTACAGGGCTTGAATTTCAGCATGGGATTGTGCATATTGTGCATAATTGTACTTGTTCCCGCAGATTTTGTGCTCACACCCAAAGTGCGCGTGCATAAAGCTGCCTCTCAGTACTAAATTGAGTTATTTTTCACTGCTTATTGTGCTTAAACACACTCAAAATAATGTCAAAATGTCGGTCTTGGCGAGTATTCATGTAAACACAGTTATAGTGAACGTAAAGAGTTGAGAAAGAAAACGCATGTGTAACAGTATAATGGATCCGTGTGTCAGGTCTTAAAGTGACAGCAGCCTAATATACCTGCTGCTGAATTATGAGATCGATGTCAAAATTGTGGCCAGTGAAAATGCTGAGTGGCTAGTAACTTTGGAAAACCACTAACCACAGTGGCTGGTGAGCAAAAAAGTTAATGTCAAGCCTTCATTGTATAGTATTGAAAATGTAGCTCAACCAGAGTCTGGTGCTAACAATGCCAAGGTCATGGGTTTGATTCCCAGCAAATGCATCATGAAACGACATAACATCTCACAAATGCATGAACATAAATGTGGATGTAACCAACCCAAGGCCATTTCATGACAAACCACCCATGTCGCCCTCAGCATGTCAATAGCCTATGGTCGCCACAATGGTAAAAAAAAATGGCCCTGATGTAAACGAACAATGATGCCAATCTGTAAAAATGCTATTGCAATGTTCCTGTGCATTGATGGTATCTATGTTTGTGGCAGCTGTATGTCTGTATTTATTCATTGTGTGCTTGCTTTCCTTCATAAACCTTGACTTTATGATGATGGCGTAGTGTAATTTGTTTGCCATACAAGATTAACAGCAGTAAAAGTACTTAAAAAGACATTTGCATTGTTTACTTTTTGGTCTTTGTTTTACATAATGGAAACTGGCTCATTCATACGGTCTGAATGGAGTAACCGGTCAAACAAATTCATCAGAAAAAAAGTTCTTGTATAACAGGGTATGAGGTTTAGATGCACTGTTTTACAGTAAAGGAAGAGGAAATGTGAAGCCTCCATCAAAACCCAATTGAGATGCAAATCAGGAAATTTTCAAGAGATTTTTTGTTACAATTCACACATTATACAGAAGATTTCTAAATCAAATGTTTAACACACGTTATTGTTTTTAAACTGTTTGTGGTTTTTTGTTTTGTTAGTAGAAGGGATTAACTATGAAATCAAATTAGATGAAGTTCCTCATCGACTTTACCTTGTATTAATTATCTCATGAATCATCTCAGATTTCATCATTTGTTCACACACGAGGAAACACCTCTCATTGACTGGATGAAAAGGAAGAAGCAGCTTCTGCATATTTATTGTAAATAAACACTTGTTTAGTCTCCAAGGTGATTCAATCTAAGAAAAAAAATTAAACAGGTTTTTCCAAGCTTCCCGGTTAACTGTATGAGAAGTCCACATCAGTGAAATGAAATCACATGGTGTTTCTCTAGATCTGCAGTGCAAACTGAGTTTGATGGTTTGTGGACTCATGACTTTAGTTTATATGTATGGAGACATTCCTCTGTCCACAATCTGTGTCTCAGTGTAGACAAGTTATATATAGTAACCATTGACAGCTAAATATACAATTATGCAACAGCAAAAAAAAGTTCACAAAACACTGACTTCTGTGATGCTTTATATAGCGTGAGTCATTGACATCACAAAACAACTGTTTCTCAATCCACCTTTGAATGCGGTGAGAATAGAGACGTCTTTCTTTCTTGAACACCCAATGAGAAAATTTCTCTTTCACAACTCAGAATACATTCCCCCGGTTCCACAGACAAGACTCAAGACTCCCGGACTAAAATGCAAGTTTGAGTTGTTTTAGCTGAAAGCAACTGAAATGTCTTAAACATATCTTACAATATGTCAGTGCCATTGTTTTGTCAAGATGCACACCAGTAATGTTTTTTATTCTAAGGCACGTTTATAAAAGCTACTTAAATGCCCTGATTGAACGAAGGCCTAATCCTGGTTTAATCTAAGCCCTGTCTGTGAAACCAGGCCATTGTGATATATTACATTTCATGTGAGCATAAACTTGGTCTCAGATGTTCCTCCTAAAATTCACTAAGAAGTATAAATAAAAATGGCATAATTAATTTATAGTTGGCATGTAAGAATATAGAACTTTGTGGGTAAGAATTTGATGTGACATTTTTTCATTCATATTCTGAGGTCTCCATTTGCCCTCCATTTTTTGTCATTGCTAGGAGAAAAAAAACTGAGATAATAAAGAAATCTCAGTCGTGTCATGAACAGTGATAATGAATATATTGGGACATGATCAATATATGCCGATCATCATGAAAGCTTTGAGAGTGTTGGTATGCACCAAACTGTCATGCAAATTAAAAGAAATCTGTAAAGGTTTACTGCTAAACGGAAACAACATCGCTAAAGTGGCTTCATAACAGTCACACAGTACGGTACCATTTCATTTTTACATTTCACTGGTATTTATTGTTTTATTTCCTGCTTTCACACAAGCATGTTATGTCACTGGTACACAGCTGAAGTTGCGGCACGCGAGGGAGTGAAACCAGTTCCCACACTTAGAAAGGTTGTTCATAAAACTGACATATTAAAACAATTGGTATTCTAAAAATATACAAAAGGTATTTATCGACTCAGCTGTCAGGAATGCTGTTCTTTAGAACTTTCTAATCATCAAAGAATCTTGTAAAACAAAATGTATCATGGTTTCCACAAAAATACGAAGCAGAAAAACTGTTTCTTGAGCAGCAAATCAGCATATTAGATCAGTAATGATGCTGAAAATTCAGCTTTGAATCACAGGAATAAATTACATTTTACTATATTCACAAAGAAAACAGCTGTTTTAAATTGTAATAATATTTCACAGATTTTGCAATATTTTTTTTATCAAATAAATGCAGCCTTGGTGAGCAGAAGAGACATAAGAGAGATCACAAAAACAAAACAAAAATCTTACAAACTTTTAAATGTGTGTGTATTTTAGGTGTTTTAACTGGTCACCATTTTTATCGTTTACTAGTTAAAACCTATGGTTAAAACGGTTGTGTGGTGTGACAAAAAAGTAAAAGAGCAACTTTTCAGTCTCAATAAATATGAGCTTGCCAAAACTTTAATAATTATAAATAATAACTATAAGAACTGAACATTTTTAAATGTCAACTACCCATATATACAGTGGGGAGAACAAGTATTTGATACACTGCCGATTTTGCAGGTTTTCCCACTTACAAAGCATGTTGAGGTCTGTAATTGTAATCAAAGGTACTCTTCAACTGTGAGTGACGGAATCTCAAACAAAAATCCAGAAAATCACATTGTATGATTTTTAAGTAATTAATTTGCATTTTATTGCATGACATAAGTATTTGATACATCAGAAAAGCAGAACTTAATATTTGGTACAGAAACTTTGTTTGCAATTACAGAGATCATACGTTTCCTGTAGATCTTGACCAGGTTTGCACACACTGAAGCAGGGATCTTGGCCCACTCCTCCATACAGACCTTCTCCAGATCCTTCAGGTTTCGGAACTGTCGCTGGGCAATACGGACTTTCAGCTCCCTCCAAAGATTTTCTATTGGGTTCAGGTCTGGAGACTGGCTAGGCCACTCCAGGACCTTGAGATGCTTCTTACGGAGCCACTCCTTAGTTGCCCTGGCTGTGTGTTTCGGGTCGTTTTCATGCTGGAAGACCCAGCCACGACCCATCTTCAATGCTCTTACTGAGGGAAGGAGGTTGTTGGCCAAGATCTCGCGATACATGGCCCCATCCATCCTCCCCTCAATACGGTGCAGTCGTCCTGTCCCCTTTTCAGAAAAGCATCCCCAAAGAATGATGTTTCCACCTCCATGCTTCACGGTTGGGATGGTGTTCTTGGGGTTGTACTCATCCTTCTTCTTCCTCCAAACACGGCGAGTGGAGTTTAGACCAAAAAGCTCTATTTTTGTCTCATGAGACCACATCACCTTCTCCCATTCCTCCTCTGGATCATCCAGATGGTCATTGGCAAACTTCAGACGGGCCTGGACATGCGCTGGCTTGAGCAGGGGGACCTTGCGTGCGCTGCAGGATTTAAATCCATGATGGCGTAGTGTGTTACTAATGGTTCTCTTACGAGAGGTCTCTCGTACTGCGTAAGATATCTTACGCTAGGGGGAAAATCCTTTTTCCGCGAGATATTGAAGCCAAAAATTATCCTTAATTTTGTAATAATGCAAAACGCGTTGCGGCAGCATGCAGACATAGGCGAGGCAGCTCGCGCGCCTATTGGCTGCTCTGCGGCAACTGCAGCAGCCTATCGAGCGAGGCCTGGCGTGACGCCAGACCCAATCAGGGCACTTCGCGCCCGCTGCGTCACGTCCCGCCGAAATGGGCGTGGTCTAGGCCTATAAATACCGCTCGCAGGCAGCTATTATCTGATTTTTCATCCTTTAAGCGAAGCACACGCATCGCTGGAGCTGGAGAAGAAGCCGCGCCGTCTGAAAGAGTGCACCTTCAGCGGGACGAGTCACTGAA
This sequence comes from Leuciscus idus, assembly GCA_021554675.1. NCBI lineage: Eukaryota > Metazoa > Chordata > Actinopteri > Cypriniformes > Leuciscidae > Leuciscus > Leuciscus idus. The sequence continues at coordinate 54,438,282 of CM038623.1, forward strand.
GTCGCTGGCCGCGCCGCCTTCCTTGCCTTCCTGCTGCGCTATCCGGCGCTATATCCTTTCTCTGCTACTGTGTTTATGTATGTGTGTGTGCTCGCCGCCGCGACACACACTCCCATTGCACTAAAAGAGCTGGGCGTCTTTTTGAAGACGCCCCTTTTCCTGATCACGCAGCTCTCGCGCTCGCTGACGGCGACTGCCCTCACTGCGAGCTAGTTACTGCCTATGGTGACTCTGAGGACTCACCTGGCATCCTTCTCCGACAGCAGGCGAGCCTGTTTTAATACAAGCGCGCCTGCAAGCAAACGCCGAAGAAAACATGTGACGCTCTTATATGCTCGTGCATCCGAAAGCCTTTGTGTTCCCACCTGTGGCTCAGTGGCGGAATCATTGGTTTTCCTCACGAGAGACCGGAGTTCGAATCCCGGTCTAGCGGCAGTTAAAATTATGCCGCCAATGCTTCGCTCTGTCAGTTCCCTGAAAAGCGACTGCAGATGTGCATTTTGCAGCCAACGAGCGCGTTGCACAACCCGCTCGCCTGCACCCAAACACCGTTTCTATGGTTTCCGTGCGTCACTGGCGAAAGGAGAAAAGAGCGTTTCTGGTCCCCCCGCGGACGGACCGACCTCCTCTTTCTCGTACATTTCTCATTCCCCTCTGAAGTTCGGGCGACTGGAAATGTCAGTATTGCAGTGAACAAGCCTGTTGTAATACACGCATGCCTGCAAACAAACGCCAGCACGTTGACGCTCTCTTATAATACTCGCGCTAACTGAGTTACAATGTGTCTCCCCCTGTGGCCCAGTGGCAGACTCTCAGGTTTTTGCACGCGAGAGACCCGCGTTCGATCCCCGGGTCTACCAGCAGATAAAATTATGCCGTCAATGCTCGCTCTGTCAGTTCCCTGAAAAGGCGACTGCAGATGTGTATTTTGCAGCCAACGAGCGCGTTGTACAACCCGCTCGCCTGCACCCAAACACCGTTTCTATGGTGTTCCGTGCGTCACTGGCGTAAGGAAAAAAGGGAGTTTTTCTGGTCCCGCTGCGGACGTACCAACCCCCCTTTTTCCTATACATTTCCCATTCCCCTCTGGAATTCAGGCGACTGGAAATGTCAATATTGCAGTGAACGAGCCTGTTGTAATGCACGCAGGCCTGCAATAAACGCCAGCATGTTGACGCTCTCTGTTTCTATGGCAACTTCTCGCTCGTTCAGTTCCAGTAAATGTGACTGTTCCAGTGTATCCTGCAGTAAACAAGTCGGCGACGCAGCACGCTTGCCTGCACACAAACGCCGTTTTTATGGCTACCCAGATAAATCCCATAAGTGTGAATTTTTCTGGTGTCCCGGCCACGGCCGATGGTGCTTTATGTGTAGAAAGAATGCCCACTGCCCAGTGCCCATCTCACAAGCACAGCCTGTCACACAGGGCTTGCGCACATGAATCGACTCAGATCGATTGCGCTTCAAACATGGTGAATGTGCCCACTAACACCACGTTATGCATGTCTCACGGTTTCTGTAAAAACGAAACCAACGTGCATTCGCTTCACTCAAGCGAACGATGCTTTCAGTGTGATAAATGTGCCCGCTGTCCCGCGCCCACATCCACACATAGACATGACAGTTCCTACGGGAACCGCCCAGCCCTCCCCCTCGCGGTTGACCACCGCAGAGGAGTCGAGCGCGGGCAATCTGCCCGCTGTTATCAGCGCGCCCCATGCCTCAAATGTCACGAGCGCGACGCTTGTGTTACAGCACGCCGAAGCCTCTCCATCGCTGAGCGAGCGGAGCGCGCTTCGTATTCAACCCCTAGCTATTCATGCAGACGCATGGGCAAAGCTGCCCGGGGTTTCGAAGTGGGTGCTGGACATTATAAAAAGAGGCTATTCGCTACAGTTTCGCCGACGCCCTCGCCGCTATGCGGCGCGCGTCGAGACCACGGTAAAAGCAGAAGTAGCACATTTACTTCGAGCCGAGGTGGCGAAACTATTGAACTAAGGGGCCATAGAGCCTCTCTCTCTCTCAAGTTCAGAGCGAAGGAGGGCTATACAGCAGATACTTCCTGGTACCAAAAAATGACGGGGGTCTCAGACCCATACTAGATCTGAGGCAACTGAACAGAGTGCTTGTGAAGCGACAGTTCAGGGTGCTCACGACCAGACAAATCCTCGTGCAGATTCGCCAAGGAGATTGGTTTGTGTCAATAGATCTGAAAGACGCGTATTTTCAAATACAGATAGCGTCACGTCACAGGCGATATTTGAGATTCGCCTTCGAGGGCCAGGCATATCAGTACACAGTCCTCCCGTTCGGTTTGTCCCTGGCACCCCGTACGTTTACGAAGTGCATGGATGCGGCACTCGCACCCCTCAGAATGAGAGGCATGCGAGTACTGAACTATTTGGACGATTGGCTGATTCTAGCGCAATATCTTTCCTGGGCACAGAATTGGACTCGCTGTCCATGATAGCGCGACTATCACCACAGCGCGCGGTAGACATTCAACGCACAGCGAACTCGTTCCGCTGCGGCGCGTCTGTCCCGCTCAAGAAGTTTCAGAAGATGCTGGGTCTCATGGCCTCAGCATCATCATCAGTGCTCCAGCTGGGCCTGCTACGCATACGCCCGCTGCAGTTTGGCTGAAAGCGCGAGTCCCACGCCGAGCGTGGGCATCCGGTTTGCTTCGCCTCAGGGTCAATCAGAAGTGTGTCACAGCTCTGAAACCTTGGAGAGCGAACGACTGGTACCAGTCAGGTGTAAGCCTGGGGACTTCCTCGAGGGTGAAAGTGGTGTCCACGGACGCGTCCACCTCGGGATGGGGAGCGCTGCTCGAGGGCAGACCGTTCTTCGGCCAGTGGTCGGAACGGGAGAAGCTCCTGCACGTAAACTGCCTCGAAATGCTGGCAGTAAACAACGCGCTGACGCGTTTTTGTCCCCAAATAAAAGGACGCCACGTCCTGGTCCGTTCGGACAACGTGTCTGTGGTGTCCTACATAAATCGCCAGGGCGGCCTCAGGTCCAGGAACCTGTACAGGCTAGCAGAACGCCTCCTGGTGTGGGCTCAGCCCAACCTGCGCTCGCTCAGAGCAGCGCACGTGCCAGGGCTCCTGAATATAGGACCAGACAGGCTGTCCAGGAACAATGTTCCGGCAGGCGAATGGTCTCTACACCCACAGACAGTCCAACTGCTGTGGAAGAAATTCGGCAGAGCGGAAGTAGACCTGTTTGCGTCTCAAGAAAACGCTCACTGTCCGGAATTTTTCTCCAAGAGCAGGGACGCGCTGGCCCATGTGTGGCCCCGCCGCCCGCTCTATGTTTTTCCCCCGTCTCTCTCCTGCCTCAGGTGATAGAGCGGATCAGGGAAGAAGGATGCTCAGTATTGCTGGTAGCACCGTTCTGGGAAAACCAACCTTGGTTCCCAGTCGTGTTGCAGTTAGCAAGTACTGCCCCGTGGCCAGAACCAGTGAGGAGAGACCTCCTCTCACAGGCCCACGGCTCGATCTGGCATCCTCACCCGGAAATATGGTCCCTTCATGTCTGGGCCATCAACGGGTACATGTTGGACTCCCTAAAGGAGTATTAGACACGATCACGCAGGCTAGGGCTCCGTCTACGAGACGGCTCTACTCCTCGAAATGGTCAGTGTTTTCGGGCTGGTGCACAGCCCGTGGCGTGTCACCCACAGACTGTGGAGTGACGGAGGTGTTTTCCTTCCTACAAGAGCTGTTGGACAAGGGCAGGGCCCCCTCCACGCTCAAAGTTTATGTGGCGGCTATAGCAGCGTTCTCAGGAACAACGCTTGGCCAGTCAATAGGAAGGAACGATTTAGTCATCCGCTTCCTTAGAGGGGCTAAGAGACTGAATCCTCCCAGACCTCCCGCAGTCCCCGTATGGGACCTTTCTACGGTTCTGGAAGCCATGAAAGGTGCGCCATTCGAGCCTTTACAGTCAATTGATTTGAAACATCTGTCTTTCAAGACTGTGTTTCTGATGGCTCTCGCTTCAGTGAAGCGCATAGGGGACTTACACGCGCTCTCTGTGAGCGCGACGTGCATGGAGTTTGGGCCTAATGACTCGAAAGTTATACTCAAACCTAAGCACGGTTATGTTCCAAAATCCCTCAACACACCGTTTAGGGCGCAGGTTATCTCCCTGTCAGCCCTACCGGTCCCTGATGAGGAAAGAGACGCGGGCCTCCCAGTCAGGGCATTACGAGCTTATGTGTCTCGCTCGTCTGTTTTCAGACAAACGGAGCAGCTCTTTGTTTCATTTAGCGGGCGTCCTAAGGGACTAGCCGCGTCGAAACAGAGCCTATCCAGATGGATAGTTGATGCTATAGCGCTGACATACGCTTCCAAGGGCATGCAGTGCCCGTTGGGTGTCAGAGCGCACTCCACGAGTGGCATGGCCTCTTCGTGGGCCTGGTCAAGTGGGATTGCCTTGCAAGATATTTGTACGGCGGCAGGCTGGGCCTTCCCGTCTACATTTATAAGGTTCTACAACCTAGAGGTTCCCGCCCTGCAGGCCAGGCTGCTGTCGGTCTAAGTTAACCAGTATTATCTGACCTGATGCTATCAGCTGAGAATGCTGCGTCTACTGAGCACAGCTCGATGATCGACAGTGAAAAGCAGCAGCACGAGATGTGCCTGGGTAAACTGTGTAAGACCCATATCTCCCCATCAGTTCAGGCCGTACCCCGCCCTGTCTGTATGATGAAATTTGCGTCTAAGCGACGCTGCCATATGTGGAAGAGTGCGGCTCCGCCCCTCCCTCTTCCCGGTCTCCCTGTGAGTTCCCTGAGTGATTGTGCACTATATGTACCCCGGGCTTTCGCCCTTGGGTCTTTGGTGTCAGATCTCAGCATGCACGGCGTTTTGCATTGGGTCCCCTAGCGTAAGATATCTTACGCAGTACGAGAGACCTCTCGTAAGAGAACGTACTCGGTTACTAACGTAACCTCGGTTCTCTCTAGAAGAGGGAACGAGTACTGCGTATCTTGCTGTGCATGCACACGCTCTGGTTGCTTCGATGATGAAAAACCAGATAATAGCTGCCTGCGAGCGGTATTTATAGGCCTAGACCCCGCCCATTTCGGCGGGACGTGACGCAGCGGGCGCGAAGTGCCCTGATTGGGTCTGGCGTCACGCCAGGCCTCGCTCGATAGGCTGCTGCAGTTGCCGCAGAGCAGCCAATAGGCGCGCGAGCTGCCTCGCCTATGTCTGCATGCTGCCGCAACGCGTTTTGCATTATTACAAAATTAAGGATAATTTTTGGCTTCAATATCTCGCGGAAAAAGGATTTTCCCCCTAGCGTAAGATATCTTACGCAGTACTCGTTCCCTCTTCTAGAGAGAACCGAGGTTACGTTAGTAACCGAGTACGTTTTCTTTGAGACTGTGGTCCCAGCTCTCTTCAGGTCATTGACCAGGTCCTGCCATGTAGTTCTGGGCTGATCCCTCACCTTCCTCATGATCATTGATGCCCCACGAGGTGAGATCTTGCATGGTGCCCCAGACCGAGGGAGATTGACCGTCATCTTGAACTTCTTCCATTTTCTAATAATTGCGCAAACAGTTGTTGCCTTCTCATCAAGCTGCTTGCCTATTGTCCTGTAGCCCATCCCAGCCTTGTGCAGGTCTACAATTTTATCCCTGATGTCCTTACACAGCTCTCTGGTCTTGGCCATTGTGGAGAGGTTGGAGTCTGTTTGATTGAGTGTGTGGACAGGTGTCTTTTATACAGGTAACGAGTTCAAACAGGTGCAGTTAATACAGGTAATGAGTGGAGAACAGGAGTGCTTCTTAAAGAAAAACTAACAGGTCTGTGAGAGCCGGAATTCTTACTGATTGGTAGGTGTATCAAATACTTGTTCTCCCCACTGTATATCTCTTAACTTCTTAACTTCTTTAGAGCTTTATGATGATTATACATTAATACGTGTTTTTAATAACTGAATAACTCAATCATAAACTGGAGTTTAAACAAGATTGCAAGTGAGATACAATTACGGCATTACTTTATCAAAATCGTTGAAAACCTCAAGAGCTTAGGGTGTCGCACTGCTTTCAAGTGATACTAAACAATACAAATTTGTACAATGCAAAATATAAATTCTGCACACAGTGATTTTGAAATCATATGGGAAACTCCAGTGAAATAGCTATGCAGAACAGGCTTAACAGGTTTATTGTCTATTTTTACACAGGTTTACACTGTCACCTTTGGCTTTTGTTTGCTTAGTTGGGGACACTTAATATTCAACAATACTGTTGATCTGCCTGCCATTAACACCATTATATGAGAACTGAACTGAGCTGGATGATGTTTTCTCCAGAGCTGCTATATATATAAATTAACTAAATAAAGAACTTTTTTACAACAGAAATGAACCGTCACTGAACTTACTTAAGCTGGACTATGACACTATTTTCTTCTAGATCTGCTGTATAGCAGAAACAAACTTGGTTGCAATATTTTCCAGTTAAACAATCTGTAATGTAAAAAGCGCTTTATAAATAAAGATGACTTAATTATGTAGGCCTACTTCACAATCTTTACTTTCATACCCCATCTTTACTTTCATACCAAAAATGGCACATGTAAAGTTCTCCAGTTAAAGTTCACAGTGGGTTGGAGTTCATTGAATCAACTTCGATTGGAGAACTTTATTTCCCAACTTTGATTGGAGAAGTTTGAGGCTTGGTGAAGGTTCAGTTTTGACATGCATCATTTGTCAATCCAATTCCCCTTCTGTCTCCCTTCACTGTCCTGTTGATTAATATGTAATTAATGAGTTTATCTCCCACCAGTGAAAACATCGAGCCTCCCAGACAGGGGTGTGTTTCCTGAAAGCATCGTAAGCCAACTATGGTCGCAAGTCATTATCAGCAAACGAGTTCAACGAGTTGATGTTTCCTGAAACCATCATTCCAACGAACATTCACAAGCAGCATCGCAAAGTTGTGCGGTTGAACGACAGACCTCGACCTGTGGTTAGAAACAGAGTTTCGAGTTTGCATGACATGTGGACTTAATAAATCCTTATCTTGAGAAAAATAAGCAAGCTGACATTCAGTACAATCTATATCTTTCATTTTGAATACATACAAATGTAAATTACGTCTTTTAGTTTGTCAAGAGATTTAAAGCACCGTTGTGTGCTTTTTTTTGTGTGAATGTGCTCTAGTGCGTAAGAATGAGTGATTTAATCTGGAAATAAAGAAAAATAACTGAGAAAATGAGAATCAGTCCTCAGATGCCATGTCTGTAATTTTTTGCAAAAATCTGGCATTAATTCAATCTCAAATGGATTAACTAAAATAAGTTATTATCCATCACCTGCGTGTCATCAAAGTGGTTCAATGACAAATTTGCGACAATACGGTTTCTTCAGACCCTGATCAAACTCACCTATCTGCAATTTTCTAGTATCTCTGAAGCCCCTGATTAGCTTGTTCAGGTGTGTTTGATAAGGGTTGGCACTAAACTCTGCAGGGAAGTGGCTCTCTAGGGCCAGATTTGAGGAACCCTGCCATAGTGAAGCTGATATTACGCAGTATCTGCTCTGCATCAGACACACAGCTCAAAAAGATCGAGGCAATTCAGACTCAAGCTCTAAGGATCAGCCATGAGGCATTTACAACATCTCCAGACCATCTATTCAAGTAGAGATGGGAGAAATGCCACTAGAAGTTTGTAGGAGAAAGATAAGAATGAGATACTGGATCAATGTACATGATGAAAGACGTCCAGTTAAAAAGGTACTGGAAAACTGTTAATATAGTATGAATAGTTTTGGCTGGGTAGCAAATAAGGAGGCACAGGACACAGGTATAACCAAGATAGAAGTAGCTCCTTCTGTTATAATTCCATCTATACCCCCATGGTTATACCCAATGCCAGAAATAGACTTATTCATACACAAAGAGATACATAAGAATTGCCATTAAAAGTAGTCGTAAAAAAATTCTAACCTCCCCAACTCAAAATTTTCTAGTGACTGGTCACATCTAAATTTTTCAATTGGCACAAGTGAAATTCTGTAAATTATCAAATTAAATTTACAGAATTTCACGTGGGCCAATTGAACATTTTAGATTGGGTTTGCTACTGTAAAAATTTTTTTTACAGTGTAATCAAGCATACAACAACATGACTTAAATATTCAAAAGATCCAAAATCAAGTAGAGCACTTGCAGCAGTGTCTATTCCTCGGTACATTATTAAAATATCAAAAAGAGCAACAGATCATGTATTTGTTTTTACAACAGAATTGATAGCAGAATTGATTCTGACTCAAAATCAGCTCTGCAAAGTTTAGAAAAGTGGAACATCCTCAGCAAGACGAGATATTTTAAATGAAACTACAGAAGTTATGTAAAGGGGAATGAGGAAGCTGACAAACTAGCAAAGGAGTGGTTGAAAGATCCTGAGATCAACATCAGAGTACCGATGAGTGAAGCGGAAATCAAGGGTCTGATTGGAACTGAAGTGAAAAAGAGGTGGCAGAGGATATGGGACAATGAAATAAGAGGAAGACATCTGATAGTATTCAAAGAAATGTGGGGGTGGAAAGAACAACTGTTAATAACAGGAAAACGGATGTGATAATGACAAGATTATACGTATTTGGGCATACAACACTAAATCAAAAAGTTTATATAAAATAGGTAAACATTAAACTGGTAATTGTGATAAATGTGGATATCCAGAAACAGCAAATCTAGAATGTACAGCATACAATAGAGAAGGACTTAAATTAGTGCAGTCACTAAAGGATAGGGGTGTAAGCAATTTTTCACTTAAGGGAATATTTGGAGAAGGAACAAATTATATAATACATGAGGAATTATACTTTTTTTAAATGATACAGGACTGGTAAAAAATATTTAAATCTTTTTTTTGTTGAGTGTGTGTTTTCAACCAAGTAGTGCTTCATACTCCAATCCAGTAGGTGGCGGACAATGCACCTATTAGTTGGTTTGCCAACCACCATTTAAACAACAGAAGAAGGTCTGGGTAATTAACGCTGCGTCCCAATTCGCCTTCTTATACTACGCCCTATAAGTACTATTTTTGTGAAGAAAAAGTACATACTTTTGAGTGTGTAGCAAAAGAGTAGGCAAGCTTTGGGACAAACTGCTTTGTCATCTTAACGGACGGATCTGTCGCGTGCGTCCTGTCACCGTAAACTGCCCTGTCAATCAAATTGTCACAGTTAAAATCCTCCATTCAATCTAATTTAATATCCTACCGTTTCGGAGAGAAATGTGGTTGCACGTTCATCTGCCAGTCGTGGGTCTTTCATGCGGAGACTCTCCTCGAGTGTTTGCAATTTGAATATAATGATGCATTTAAAAGTTAATGGCTAAACGTATCTTTACAAAAAGCTCACAATGCTGCTGCAGATACAATATAATGTAGACAACATTGAATAAATACATTTTCATCAGGTTAGATACTGATAATTAATCACTCAAACCCCTTTATCTAAACCTCTCGCTCGTGCGTCCTCCATGTCTGTAGTTTTTTAACACTTTTCACTCGTGTTTGTAGTTCTAACCAAATCCTCGTCCAACGCGCGACGGGTTGTGGGCAATATCTGCATTTCGGATTCTGAATACCGGGTATCTTTGGAACACTAATTTCAACATACTACGATTTGGGATGTAATAATTCTATTTTCGAATACTATTTAGGACGGATAGTATGCAAATTGGGACGCATAACTGTTTTGTTTGGACGCCATATTAGGGGGAATCGCGCTGCCTTTTTGCTATAGTGTGTTAAAGGGACAGTTCACCCAAAAATGAAAATTCTGTCATAATTTACTCACCCTCATGTTGTTCCAAACCTGTATGAGTTTCTTTCTTCAGTTGAACGTAAAAGAAGATATTTTAAAGAATGTTGGTAACCAGACACTTGATGGACCCCGTTGACTTCCATAGTATTTTCTTTTCCCCCCATGGAAGTCGTGAACTGTCTGTTTATCAACATTCTTTAAAAAATCCTTTCAGTGAGCGTTTCTCAATTTCTTAGGCCAAAAAGCAACACAGCTAAAAGTATTTCTAATATGCTGGACCTTTTATTGACAGTAGCCTAGTTTTACCTGCCGAGACATGCCTTCACAAGCACCCGTAAGAGCTGTGATGTTAGTGACGTAAAAAAAAGCATGAGAATTGTCTGTTTCTCACTCAAATCTACTGTGTAACTTCAGCAGACATGGAATATATTGCAAGGAGCTTTTCTCACTGCCTAAAAGTCCCCACCTCCATTAATAGTCAACAAATAAACATTACATTCTTGTTCATCTGTTATTCTCTAAAATGAAACATCACCAGAGCTCATCTCAACAAGAAGACGCCTCAAAGTTTGTACTTCCCCACACAATCATGTTTGAAGTCCGTCAACAAAAGCCCTTTGTTCAAATCTAGACAGCATTATATATATATATAAAAAAAACATTTTACCTCATGGTGCCAACAATGAGGTAAATTTGGCATTGTCATGAAGGCTAATTAAAATAGTTTCTAGCACGCAAGTTCACAATACTCGCACTAGATTCTCATTTGTACATCCTTCTTACTTCTGGGAAATTAGAGTTGCCTGTAAACACACACACACACACACACACATTCACACACTGACCTTTATACATCTGAACCACAATTAACATGTTCTCGGCCAAAGAACTAACCAAACTAAAGTCTGCTTTCACATTTCTTTCTATGTGCAAGAGAACAATGTGGCATTTGATACCAAACTCTGTTGGCATGAACATGTCATGTCAGGTCACTTACGGGAAGTAATTAAACCAAAGAATTAGAGCAGACGAGAAATCAGAGGTAAAATCTGCTGGGAAATGTTAAGAATCGCCAAGATTCTGCGGCGTCTCTATTCATGCAGGTGTGAAAACATGCAGTTTCCAGTGGTTTTCGTCCTTCAGTGCAATTGGCCACAAATCTACGTAGGTGAGGTTCCAAAGAAAGAAAACCACGAAGGCCTCAATACAGAAATACACAACATCGCACTGCTAAAAACTAGAGAGCTTTGTAGAACACCAGCCAAGCAAATATAAAAGTGACAGAGAGACGCTGAAATGATTTTATTTCAGTCACTTGGCTAACATGGGCTGAGCAAGGGTAAATGTTTAAGGTTGGAGAGTTAAATATTTGAATGTTGAGTTATTTGGACAAGAGTTTTTAATCAGGCCACATGATTTCGGTGACCCGTCACCCGACTTTCTGAGCAGAGACGTGAAAATGCACTATCCAAACTGAAATGGTTGTACTGTAATTTATGAATGCATTGGTATACAGACCTAAGGTTGGTGTCTTTTTAAAGAAGACTATTGCTTAAGATTATTGCTAAAGTAAAAGCACTTCAAAAAATGAAAGTGTAAAAAAGTTATAGAAGTTATAACAAGTTTACTGTTAATTTCACAAACATGTAAGTTCCTATGAGATTTTGTTTAGGCATAATACCAAAAATAGCCACCATATTCCATTTAATTTATTCAATGCGTTAACAAATTAATGAATTTCTGTCACAATATCACTTCTATCACAAAACAGTCACCAAATGTGGAGTCTCAGACCTTTCCGACGATATGTGTTTTGTCAAGATTAGAAAGTTTTGATTGTAAAATTGTTTAATAATATGAAACATGACACCGCCCACTAGGGGGAGGAGCCTGTTAAAGGGATTTAAAGTACTGTTTCCATTCTAATGCAATGTCCAATTTCCAAACGGATGAGTTTTGAGTTTTTAAGCTTTCAAATGATATATAATTTATGATGATTACTAAAACATATGATGGGAAGAAAAGGGCAATAAAAAACGCCAAGTGGGAGGATGACAGTTAAGGGGTTAAAGAATGACAAACAAGCGTTGACAAACAAACACACACACACAAAAAAAAAAATCCTATGGGTTTTTAATGGGGTCAGCGGTGGGTAGAGATGTTTCAGTGGTGAGATCGACTAACAGTTCACACACTGCTTTCACCTGAGTAATCTGAGTTACAAAGACAAAATAAGACAAGAATAAAATAAGAAAATAAGCAAAACTTGAAGGAATTCTTTGGGTTAGTCAATCAAGAGCATTTGGGAGCATGTTGTTTACCATAAAAAAATTAAAAAAAACTTTTTGTGGAAAGATAAAGCAAAAAAAGGTACATTCTTTATTCTGTTCACATGTATTTTTCTGAGCTTTAAAGCTGTTTAAGAAATCATTTCTACAGTACTTGTGTTAACAAGCACGAGTTGAGGCTAAACTATGGGAACAGCGAGTATTTGAACATTTATTGATTGGCCCCATTCACTTTCATTGTACTGTAGCCTACTGTTTAACACCCCAATGTAACCAAGATTTTATAATTTTTTTAAGGAGGGAGTTAACTGAGAGAAAACAGTGGAAAATGTATTTCGTAGTAATCAACTTTACGCCACAAATGCTGTTGACTGAGCTAAACTTGTACCGAACCGTGGAAATTCCTTGAGGTTAAGATAATACCATATGGTTAATGGTTCAAGCAGATTTGGTATGATCAGCACTAAATGTGTAGGTGACATGTTTTTTTTGTTTGTTTAAAAAAAAAAAAAAAAAAAAAGCTTCAATAGTAACATTACATGTTGTTACATAATTTAACTTCAGAAATTTCGGTTACACTTTATTTTAAAGCCCCCTGTGGTGAAAATCAAGGTTTTAATGTTATGTATAAGTCTATGTGGTGTTTTTAATATGCTTTAAGACAAACCATGTGTAAATTCATAAGTCGACACCATTGCTGAGTATTTCCTCCTTAAAACTGCAGTGAACCAAAGACACGCTTTGAAATCGCTGGTGTTTCTGACGTCACAAACTACCTTGTAACCAATCAGATCAACGTGTGATCGTCAACCAGTGGATCTCTGAGCTGAGTGAGTGAGTGGAGGCGGGGCTCATTTGCATATTCATAGAACTGTGTATACTAAATGAGGAAAGGGTGTCGAGTTACATTCAAGATATTTTTAGGCATACATAATTTTTTTTCAAGGACAAAACCTTTAAATATGTCATTTTGGTGATCAAAGATGAGTTTTAAAGGAGAACTCCGGTGAATTTTTAAGTTAATCTTGATCGTTTTACCTTTGTGAGTACTGTCTATAGAAAAAAAAACGAACCGGATCGGTGCTTGCAACGCGGAGCTGTTACAGTTAATGCCCAGAGCTCCCATTCAGCTAAAACGGCAGTTTTGGGGGCATAAACCTAAAGAGTGTCTTTGTTCCTCTTAACAGACACAAAATGCAATTAAAATGTCTGTCCAACATGAACAGGGCCCTTACATGACAACAAGATGCGTTTAGCAACTTAGCCATTGTTTAAACTCACCTAAATAGTGTTTTAGACGGCTAGCTGTAGTCTCGCGCTGAAGTCCCGTGGGAACTCAGTTGTAGCCGGAAAAAGTGCGCGTGATTTTTTTTCCCCCAAACCACTTCAGCGGAAATCCCGCCCTGCAGCTGATTCTAAGGTTTTCATTGGTCATGTCAATCGTCACTGTAACCTAAACCAATTAAATCAGCTGCAGGGCGGGATTTCCGCTGAAGTGGTTTGGGGGAAAAAAAATCGCACACATAGTGCAGGTGGGAGGAGCGTCGTGTTCCGGCTACTACTGAGTTCCCACGGGACTTCAGCGCGAGACTACAGCTAGCCGTCTAAAACACTATTTAGGTGAGTTTAAACAATGGCTAAGTTGCTAAACGCATCTTGTTGTCATGTAAGGGCCCTGTTCATGTTGGACAGACATTTTAATTGCATTTTGTGTCTGTTAAGAGGCACAAAGACACTCTTTAGGTTTATGCCCCCAAAACTGCCGTTTTAGCTGAATGGGAGCTCTGGGCATTAACTGTAACAGCTCCGCGTTGCAAGCACCGATCCGGTTCGTTTTTTTTTCTATAGACAGTACTCACAAAGGTAAAACGATCAAGATTAACTTAAAAAAAAAATCTCCTTTAAGAGATACAATTGTTGACTACAGGGAGACTTTAAGGTGTCAATGTTACAGTGTAATTATGCATTTAAAGGTATAGCGGAGGATGTTTTACTTCCTGGTGAGTAACCTATACTATTGGTCCTCCTAATTGTCAATCATTCTGGTGAATCAATCAAACTTTTCAAAGAGTGGAGAGGGCGGGTCTTATCTAAAATTTGGAAAGATCCTCCGCTATACCTTTAAGTACTGAGTAATATTAATTAACTACATGTACTTACTATAGGGTAAGGATTAGGGTTTGGTTTAGGGTTAGTTGCATCATGTAACTACATGTAACGTGTAACAAGGACACTGTAAAATAAAGTATTACCATAGTTTCTTATTTTTTTTATATTGCCTGTCAAATGTGACATCCAATGACATAAATTTGATCGCTCTGTCAGTCAGTGTACTAATTAAACATAATGTGAATGTCTGACATGTTTAGAGATCAAATATGAGTCTTCAAACAAACATTGTAACCAGTGCCCTGGTAACCAGCACTTAAGAGTATCAGTAACATTAGGCATCATCACATTACATTTTGAGTTGTACATTAGATAGAATCATGAGCATTACAAAGAGAAGTATACAAACAAGAAAACTCCAAGTGTACACACTAACACGAGGCCGAGATTGAGGACAATTTTGGTTTTTGGAGGTTCTTTGAGCATCTCAGTTATACTCCTGATTTCATCTCCCAAAGGTGAATCCGCTTCCTCTGAGCTTTTACTAAAACCACAGAACCAATCCAAACACTTCACACATCTTCCTGCATGTTTGTGGGTGTGTTGAGACTCCAAGTGGCCATTTGGAAGTATTTCAGGGCCTGTTTGAACAACCTGAGATGATGGTTTCATTTCCACTTCATCTGACGTCTTCTCTTTTTTAGTTTCTTCTGAAAGCTGATGAAGCTTGCCGTCGTCTCCCTTCTCTTTTATGTGTGCATCTGCGTGTGTATTCCTGTTGCGCAGTCCCCACAAAGTAGTCGTAGCAATTTGTTCCTTGCTTGGTGGATCTGTGCAAAGACTGACGACTACCGTCACAAGCCCTGAAACCCAAAACAACACAGTCGCCACATACATGAAATGAATATCCTTGATGAAGGACGGACGGTTATCAATTGTGTCGCAGTCCGGCTCTCTATAGACAAAGGCAAGAATTAGTCTTGTGGCTCCAAGTAGGAAGCCCACAATGCCACCCCAGAATGCACCGGTTTCATTGCAACGTTTCCAGAGGATGCCGAGCAGGAAAAGTGCAGCAATGGGTGGCGTAAGATAATCAGACACCTCCTGAATGTAGAGGAACATCTGACCACCTTGCAACTCAATGACCAATGGGACCCAAGCTATGCTAACGGCCACTATGAAGATCACAAACAAGCGTCCCACCATCATGAGCTCTTTAGAGGAAGCTTGACGACGTACCATCTTATAGATATCAAGGGTAAAGATAGTACTGGCGCTGTTAAAGATCGAGTCTAGGTCGCTCATGAGAGCGGCGAGCATCACGGCCATCATCAAGCCTCGTAATCCTACGGGCATGACGTTCATGACGAGACGAGGATATGCGGTGTTTGTGCAACCAGCTTTGCTGTTGCAGACTTGCATGCAGTGCTCTGGACTAATGCAAGCAAGCTCATCAGCAAAAAGCACACGCGAGATCATCCCTGGAATCACTATGATAAACATCGGGAGGACTTTTAGGACGCCGGCCATCAAAGTCGACCCTTTAGCATGGGCAATATTACGGGCTGCGAGGACTCTCTGAACTATGACCTGATCGGCGCACCAGTACCAGATCGAGGCTGGAGTCTGGCCTAGAAGAAAAGCAGGCCACGGCAAGTCTTTGTCCATCGGGCCTCTTAAGATCTTGAACGAATCTGGTTTGGGATGCACATGGCAGGAATTTGAGTAGGTGAAGTTACTTTTTAGCTCGATGGCAGTGATGTTGGGAATGGCGTTCATGTACCTGGTGTGCAAACCCTCGAGACCTCCAACCTTAGCTAAACTGATCCCCATCAGGCACAAAGCACCCGATATCATGAGGAAAGCCTGCAGGGTGTCCGTGTAGATGACCGCCGCTAGTCCGCCAGTGACCGTGAGAAGAGCGGTCATGGTGATGAGCAGGATTACGGACACGTAGAGGTTCCAGCCTAGAGATTCCTGGATGAAAAGCGCTCCGGAGTAAAGATCCACGGAGAGCTTGGTGAAAATGTAGAGGAGGAGTGTTAGGCATGCGAAGAAAACCTTCAGCCGCTTCCCACCGAATCTTTTGGAGAGGTATTCCGGCATGGTGTACACACCTGAGTGGATGTAAACGGGTATGAAGACCCATCCCAGGAGCTGGAGGAGTAAAATCGCATTAAACTCCCAAGCAGCGACGGCGAAACCACTCGCAGCTCCTGAGCCGGCGAGGCCGATGAAGTGCTCGCTGCCGATGTTACTGACGAACAGCGATGCACCGATCATCATCCAGTTCATGGAACGGCCGGCGAGGAAGTATCCGCTTACGGTTCCCCGATTTGCCCTCCACATCGCAAAAAAGCCAAAGCACAGGACAAGAACGAAGTACAAGGCAACGACGGCGATATCTGCTGCTTCCATTGTTGAAGCCATTTTTTATTTGTTGATGGATCAAGACATACGATTCGGTGGGCCACATGTAGCAAATAATTCTAAAAGAGAGAGAAAAAATTGACATTTAGCAAACATGCTACAGATCAGGAAATAAAAGTACAACTTTTTAGAATTTTTGTCGATTGTCTACAGATAGCGTTACAATTTATGAAATACTGTTCTTTTCATTTGTACTTGCATTTTTCCCTTTACATTTTTTATTTATTTAGTTAGTTATTTAGTTACTTTATTGTCCCCAATGGGGCAATTTGTTGTGCAGAAGATGGTATAGTACAAAACACACACAATCACACACACAGTACAAAGATTGCCTAACCTTGCAGGCATAGTTAAAAACAATGAAAAACACTAAACAATCAATAAGTTGTAAGTCAATAAGTTATCTATGGTTCTTTATAGAATTAAAAAGTAGAATGGCTGCAGGTACAAAAGAGTGTTTATATCTGTTGGTTCTGAATTTTGGGAGTTTAAAGCGTGATCCAGATGGCAACATCTGAAATTCAGCCGGTATGGGATGAGAACTGTCTGACAGGATATTTGTGAGCTATCATTAACTGCAGCTAAAAATATTCTTGATATTCTTAAAGTCTCCCTGTGGTGAAAATCAAGTTTTTAATATTGTTAATGCGTCTATGGGGTGTTTTTAATGTGCTTTAAGACAAACCATGTGCAAACTCATTTGCATATTCATAGATCCGCGTATAGGCTACTAAATGAGGCAAGGGTGTCGAGTTCAAGTCAAATAAAATTCAAGCTATTTTAAGGCATGAACTTTTTTTTTCATGGGAAAAAAAACTTTAAATATGTAATTTTGGTGACCAAAGATGAGTTTTAAGGGATACAATTATTGACTACAGGGGGACTTTAATACAAAACAAAGTTATTTGTTTTTTGGGAAGAAAAAAAGTAAAAAAAATACAACATAATTCACCCTAAAAAAGTTACATTTCTGTATTTTTAATTCCATGCTCTTCAACACATAATATGTTCTGAAGAAATGTAAATATGCAAAACATCTGCTTTTGGAGAAATTAGAATTTTCAGTTTAAGTGAAATAACCTCAAACTTCATGCTTGTTAGTGGTTTGTGGATGATGTTGATGTTAATGTGATGAACTACACAGGACAAGGAGAACTGACTTCATACATCCACTAAAAATTAGGATTTAGGACATTGAGCAAAAATTAAACAAATATCTAGTTCAGCCATGAAACTCTAGAGGGCGTGAACACTTGTATGTCACACATGTAAGTTAAAATCGTAATGTTTTAAAATAATGTTAAAAATCATAAAAAAATAAATAAATTATAATAAGAATATCATCCATGAAAAGTTAATATCCATGTTAATTGTCATCTACCATCAAACCAGATGTTTATTTAAAAGTTAACCATCGTTACTCAAATGCACAATTTAACGTTTAACCCGTTAAACTTAAGCAGCAACACCCTGCACAATAATAATAATAAACACATGGAAAACTAGCTGAAATTAGCGTCACAGTTCATGAACAGTCTTAACAGAGATCGATGTGATTTCTAAACGTTAAAAACTCAGACATACTTACCAGAGATGCTGTCAGTGAACTTGAACCGGTGTGTGAGGAGGAAAGAGTTTATCTCCTCCATCCATTTACTCCCCCCGCGCGGGCCCGCGCCCACCCATGACGTCATCGAACCTGCGCATCCGTTCAGCCCGAGCCCACGAGATTAGAGCCCACCCGCGGGAAGTGATGTGTGATGTGGTACAGTGAAGTCATCAGAGACTCGTAGCCTGACATAGTTCTCCAAGCCAGGTACATTAGGGTGCTACTATTGATGTGAATTTAACATGATATATATATATATTGTTTAAACAATATATATGATATATATATAGGCTACTTTTTTTTTTATCCACTTCAAATGTTGACTACTGTGTCTGTATATAGGCCTATATATATATATATATATATATATATATACACACACACACACACACACACACACACACATATACACATTTTTGTCAAAGTTGTCCTAAGACAAGACCAGGTATTGTTCAAAATTCATTTGATGAAAGGTTTTGTTCCAAATGTTGACTACTATATATATACATAAATGTAGCGGTATCAATTGTTACTTAAACTTTGCCGTTTTGCCAAAAACAAGGATAATTACTTTGACAAATAGCTATAGCTATAGCTGAATGATTAACATTAAATCAATGCGTACATGTCCAAAAAAACGTTTTTGTGTAATAAAAATATAAAAATTGTTTATAATAAAATATCAATGATAATATGACATATATTATATCCTGTTTCATGAGGTTGATTTTGTACATGAGGTCATGGCTTTTTTTTTCTTTTTTTTTTGATAGAGTGCTTTAATTTTTCTGCGCTGCTGATAATCTAAACAGACAGACTTAACTATAGGCTACTGCATTATTATGAAACAATAAAATCACTATCTATGTAATAAAAAGATTTAAAAAAAATTAAAACGCTGTTTAAACAAGATCCCATATCAATTTACAAGTAGTAGTCACTATGGTATTTTGTCATTATTGTCATAGTAAACCTTTTAAAGGGACTGTCATTAGAGACAACATCATCTAACTGTTTTCATAACGATCTCTTCATATTCAGCATCCTATCTGTGAGTGCAAACATGAACCAGATAACCAGTAGAGATAACCTAACCCACCAATGATTACACCACATCAACAGGAACATGACATGAGATAACATGTGGGGAAAATGTTTTCACATGGAAAGTGCTATTTTGGTGTAGGTAGTAATACATCAGAGTTTTGAGTAGGGTATGCTACATTTGTGTCTGTATTTGTCTTGATTATGAATGATGATTTATGTGTTGTATCACAACTATTATATTGTAATATATTTAATTGATATGTGTGAGTGTTAATATATGTGTGTGTGCACTATAAACACAAGTGGCAGTGGAATGACTGCAACTACATATAATCATCAGACGGTGGCGGCATCGTCTTTCAGTTCAGAAGTTTCCATGAAGAAGAAGTGCTTTACAATCTCTGAGTGGTAGTTAGTACGTGAGTAGATAAAGATCTTTTTGTATGTAGTCGTAGAGGCCAGGTGTGACTATGTAGGTCAAGGCTATACACACAATAAAACACTTGTGTGAAATCACAATCTGTTTAGTGCTGTACTGTGTAGTCTATCATAATATATATATATATATATACAGTCCAGCTCTGTACAATAACCAAAAAAATTATAATGTCTTTTTTTTTTTTTGGACATGTACCTTTTTTCCGGATATGGATCATGATATGGTATTCCGTAATTTTTGTGTAATGTTGGAAATTTCTAGCATGACAGCTTTTGAAAACAGTACCCGCCTCCTTCCTCCCTGGAGTGCAGTTTTGATTGACAGCTCTCTCTCAGTATGCACTAGGGGGCAGAAGAGCTCAAAGCTGACAGTGTTCAAACATGCAGTGAAGACCAAAGCAGGCGTCTGAGGACGTGTGCTGCAAACCCTGTGGCTATATCTGCAATAGTATACTAACATATTACTATTATTAATATGTTTGGCAGTATAGTATATGCACTTGCACACTTTTGCCCAGTATGCACATTTTCTGTATGCACACTTCGCATATTGTGCTGGTTATGGTCTTCCACAATGCAGTGCACTTGACTGGGTCTTCCATTTCCAAAATGATCAATAACAGAAAGTCACCATTTACTTTGATTGCTTGTATATGCATTTTGCTTGAAATTGCACAATCATATGGATTTCAAAAGACATGAGAGTGGATAAATGATTAACAAAATCTTATTTCGAGGTGTTCTTCATGACACTTCCTTTGACCGCAGCTTCAGGCCCCAGCAGCCATTGAACACAAATAGAAAGAAGAGAAATAGGTTAGTCGAACCCTTGGGTTGTCTCGACACCGGCTCCGACTGATTCTGTGTCTGAGCGCTGTGTAGTAGAGGAGAGGACGACAGAAGATCCCTCCTTCTATGTGCACTTTCTTGCTGGCATTGTACATTATGATTATTGTTGGCTCTGTGATGAATAGCTTATGTTCCTCTATTGCAAGTCGCTTTGGATAAAAGCATCTGCTAAATGAATAAATGTAAATATTTAGGGATGGAGATCACAACAATTACCACCATTTGTGCAACAGACATGAACAATACCTCAAATAATACACAGTTTCTTTATGAATATTTTGTTACATTGCATTTAAGGTCCAACTGAAAGTCGGTTCAAGGTTCGTGTTTTGATTCATTTTATACATTAGGTAAGTTTTGGTTTGGTTTCTCATTGCGATTATGCGAGCGCACTAAAGAACTTTACACACACACTTGCGTCTGACGTCATCATCTCTGTGGGCTGCATCTTGACTTTGATTGGTTTGTAAGCGGACGTGCGTCTGACATCAGCGTGTCGTCAGTTCGGCGGGAAACTTCGACTAGAATGAATGAACAGACTCATATCGTCGCCACTATACTGTTATTATTACGGCATTACTCCCTGCAGCTCCAGCTATACTCCAGGCTAGTTCACATTCGCCAAATCAACGTCCTCGTTGTGTGAACACTTTATGGTCGCCGGCAGGAAAGGAGGAGAAGACTGCGAGCGATCCTGCGGGAACATCCGGAACTTCCTGTAAATGTTCTGAAAGTCCGAACCATACAGAAAATGCTTTCACACTAGAAACGAACCAAACCTTTGTTCAGTTTGATCCGGACCGAGACTACCTCTTCACGTCTGACCACATTTCATCTGTTTGATCCAGATCGTGGCCTGGGGGAGGTTTCACACCTGTAATTTGGATTCGGATCAAACTGAAAAGTCAGAAAATCCGGACCAAACACGGTAGGTGTGAAAGGGCCCTAAATAAGAGTACATTTTATCAGTTCATACACGTCCTGAGATCAAACCCATGACCTTGGTGTTACTAATGCCGTGTGAAGATACAGGGTTGCAAAAGCTACAGAGCAACACCCAGATAGCCACATAACAACACCCTAGCAACCATCAAGAACACCCTAGAAGCAACACCTTAGCGACCACTAGAAGACCCTAGCAACCACAGAGTAACATTCTATCAAACAGCCACAATAATTAACAACCACAAACCATATCAACCACTTAGAAATCCGGAGTGCACATTCGATGGACACTTTAATATTAATATCCCTTTAATAAATAGAGGCCACGGGAGGGGATTTATGAATGACAGTGAAGCGACACAAGTGACGCTTGTAGAATATCATTCATACAACCCAAACAAGGGCACAGCCATCTTTTGAATCTTGTGTTTGAACTTCCAGTTTTGCGGTAGCTCTGTATATTCGGCATTGCTGTCTAAGAGTAATTATCTGGTTAAGTGGATTTACTTATTGTAGTGTTAATGAAAGTTATCATTTAAGCATTGTAATGTTTGAAGTGGATGTCACAACAAATGCCAGTAGACCGGGAAGACTTTAAAACGGGCGGTTCATTCATAAATCCGTAAGATCTTACCTTCATGCTGTGGAAATACAAGCCGGAAGACAGAACACAAGGAGCGCAGTGCTGAACAGGGGCGGGGCTACAGAAGGGGTGGGGCTACAGAAGGGGCGGGGCTAAATTCAAATTCAAATGTAGCACATACTCAGTATAGCATAGTTGAGCTTGATGAAATGGCTTCATTCAGCTGCAAGCACTGCACACACAACGACTTTCACTCTTTGTAGGTCAATGACATCCACTGGAGCTCGACAGAGACCGTGGCATAAAAGAGCACTTCTTCTTCACAGCCGTCAGAGAGTGAGAGCGTTTTCTTCATGTGGTGTGTGTGGACCACAAAACTTCACACGTTATAATAATGAGGACATGCTATTTTTGTCACTCAACCAACAATGAAAGCATGTAAGGCCTCACCAGTGCCCGAGTCGCTCGCATGCCTTACGATGATGACGCAAGAGTTCGAGCGCTAAACGTGCCGATAAGACTCGCCTCCAGGAGACGCTTATCATGAACGCTAATGATCGGACAGCCAGTGGACATGTTTCTATGACAAGAGGAGGACATGTTTCTGATAACCACAGGCACAGATGGAGCTCATCAGACCATTTCAGGAAACCAAAAGACCTGTGTTCACGAGAAATGACTGAAAACGGGGAGAGGAAGAGAAAAATAAATGTTTCTCATAAATGCATTACAATGTATGTGAACATCCCAGATGAAGATGCTCTTTCATATCTCAGGACACTTATTAGCAACATTATTTTGGTATTGTTTATATGCTATTAAATATGCTTTTAATATTTATATTTTCAGTTTTTTCAGATTTTTGTTTTAGTTTTAGCAATTTTATTCTTCAACTTAAACATTTTTATTCCATTTAGCTGCCAAAAAAAAAAAAAAAAAAAAAAAATTCTAATATTTAGCATATTTAAAAAAATAATACAATTTAATTATAATTACCAAAAACTAGGCTTATTTTAGATTTAGTTTTAGTTAATGTCAGCACTGTTTATTGAGCTCTCGTGTTTTTTTTGTTGTTTTTTTTGCCTCAAATGTTTCTCCTAAAATGAATAAGAACAGACCTAACTGAGTGACTGTAGTTGTCATCTAAGATGAGTTCATATCTGACATCTTTAGATTACTGACTGGTATATTGAGCACAGTTTGAGATATTGTTGAGATGCATGTGATGCAAAAAAAAAGAGTCTCCATTCACTCTCTTTTTAATCTCATTGCAGTCTTGTAGAAAAACTGTTATATTAAAGACATCTTGTTCTTTTTCTTTCCCATGAAATGATTAACAGTATATGCGACCCTGTCAGTTTAGTCCACAAATAAACGTACATTCGATGCCTTTGCTGTTTAAAGTTGGACTTTTTTAACGATCAGTCACTTTAATCTTTAAATGAACAGCTTGGGAGAATTACTGCTGACATTATTTGAAGCGCATATTCATAGACTAAAAGGACAGTTACAGATCCTCTGAAACACCAGACTTTTAATATGCCACTGCATTAGATAGCAGAATATCAAAGCAAGTGTTTCTCAGAACGCACTTCACTATTCTTAGACCGGCCATGAAACTGATGTGTATTAAACACAGGGAGACAGATAGCTTTACAAGAAACCTGAATATGCTGCAGGAACCTAGTCTGATTGTAACTTCTCAGTTGGCCTTTAACATTCTCCGTCCAAACAGAAAATAGTTTATAGTTTGGTTTAATGCGCGGGCCGTCCTGTCCGTTTAGTTTACTGTGCATTTACTGAGTGTTGTATATGGTCAGGAAGGATGTTTAGAGTGGTTTGGTGAACATGAGGTGCGCCGACGAGGATCCTTCTGTTGCCTTGAATGGATCCCAAAACTGACTCCACTCCACAATCTGCATGATATTCTGCTCATCTGTTATGATCACTAGCTTTATATTCAATTTGAATGAGGTGTAGGTTGTACTTCTGCAGTATGCATATGGTGTGCAGCATAATGACCTTATTTGCAGAAACATGCACTGTGAAATACCATCTGAAGCCCACAATGCATCTTTCATTTCCAGTTATGAACCAGAACTAATGTCAACTTCAGTATTTTAACATAAACAGATTTATTTTTAAATTTTTTAAATACCATCTGCCATATCTGGCATTTTAAATCCAATTTTGTGTTAATATATACCTATCTGGCAGAAATAAGGTGTTCCAAAATCAGACTCAAATTAAAAACAACTCAATGCAAAAATGAAGTACAAAACATTTTTTTTGGTGTTGATAACTTAATGTCACCTGAATTAAACATGCATGTAAAAAGGGTAATATGACAAATGTAGCGTGCTGTACTAGGTGCGTTCACGCCATGTCGTATCCTTATTACCATAATTACAAGATTGTGAAAAAGTGTTCATGCCCTCAGAGATCGTAATTACAGCTTGTAAAATGGGAATTTTCTGAGAGCTCTTGTACCACGTGACCGCTGCAGCGTTGAGAACGTAAACCACTTAACTGTACTGTATGATATATTGATTATTTTGAGAATTAATCGCATAATAGTGTATAATATTTTAATTATATTGAGATTTAATCGCATAATACTTGTGCAATGACGCACATCCGAGTCCACAAGATGGAGGGAAGCAAGCGAGCAAAGGGCATAAAAATTAGGAGTGGAACAGGCATGGAGTGAACGCAGCAACTGTTTTGAAATAATAGGTGTGTTCACGAAATGTCGGAATTACCGTAATTACGAGATTCCGACTTCATTCACATCCTTATTGAACTAGGAATTTCCTGTGAGCTCCACTGTAGATTCATTTTGACGTTGGTAGCATTTCAAGTCCGTGTACAGCTCATGTACGAGTCATCTTGTTAATTCTGTAATTACAACATGGGCGTGAACACAGCAAATGTGTTGTGTAATGTGCATTTTTAAAGGGGTCCTTGTGTTACGTCCCTTTTGGTCTGTTCATGTGTTTGTGTGTGTATGCTGTTGTGGGAGGTGTTTTGTTTTTATCCAGGAAGAAGACCGGATTGGTTCCTACAGTCTGATTGGTGCCACGCCCTGATTGATCAGCTGACACCTTGACGTGTATGAAAGCCTCCTTCGTTAGTGCTTTCATTAGCCTTGTGCTCACTCGCTACACTTGTCTTGCCTGACTTTGCTACTTAGGGCCCTATCTTACACCCGGCGCAATGCAGTGCCAAGCACGACGCAAGTGTTTTTTGCTAGTTTCAGCCTGACGCAGTTATCATTTTCACGTCCTGCGCCAAGTTGTTTAAATAGCAAATGCATTTGCGCCCATTTTGTGCGCCCATGGGTGTGCTGGTCTGAGAACGATGTTTGTTCCTTACGCATTGTTGGCGCGTTGCTATTTTGAGGCAACAGAAATACACCGCAATATTTTTTTTGTTATTTAATGAGCGCGTTAGTAATGTGCGCCAATAGGCGGGTCCACAACGTGCGTACACTCTGCTTATTACACACACAGGGACGCACAGCAGCACGCAAACATGCCAAATATTTAAAATAAAAGGATTATAATGTAAAAGATTGTGTACATAAAGATATGGTGGAATCCGGCTTGTCCCGTAGATGGTCTGCTTGCGCACTTTAACCTCGCGCATGAGTAGATCCGTTTGCGCTCTGGAGACGCTTCGGTCTTTCCACTATCAAATTCCGTCATGTAAATAGCGAATCTGCCATTGCGCGAGCACAACTGGCATTTAAAGGGAATGGGAGATGAGACTCTGATTGGTTTAACGCACGTAAATCCCCAAAACACACCCATTACTCAGTAAGAGAATAGGGACAACCTTTTAGACCATGCGCCGGGAGCACCGACAATTTTTCCCGTCGTTAAACTAGCAAAAGTGGATTCAGACACACCCTAAGTGAACTTGCGCCCTGCGCTTTAGACCATGCGATTAGATCGTTAAAATAGGGCCCTTAGTGTATTAGTAAGACTGTTGAGAGTGTTTATTCTGGCGTGTGCATTTGTTTAAGAGAGAATAGTTTGTTTGTTTCTTGTGAACTGCCATATTCGTGATAATGACTAACGCCTGTTTAACGACCTAGATTCCAGATTACCCCTGCACTGATTTATTTGCTCTTATACCTGTATATACTTGTGTTTTGGATTCGGGAGGTAGGGAGACCGACGCTACTTTTTCGTTTGATCTTTATTGCCTGTTTTGGATTAGGGAGTTGGGGAAGTAATTGTATTTTCTTTTTCTTTTCTTTTGTGTATTAGGGCAGTAAGAGGTACATACAAATGAGTTATTTTTTTGTTTGTTATTTTGGGCTCTGTTGGCTCCTGAGGTAAAATCCCCAATTGTATTATAAACCTGTAAAAATTCAATAAATATTGTTTCATTCGCTTTTCCATAAAAAGAAACCGTATCGTTTCCTTTTTGTTTACGTTACGCTAGACGGGGCGTAACCCTAGACGGGGCATAACACTTGATTATGATTTCACTTTTCTAACTTTAGTTAGTGTGTAATGTTGCTGTTTGAGCATAAACAACATCTGCAAAGTTACAATGCTCACAGTTCAATGCAAAGGGAGATATTTTCTTAAACAGAAATCACTTTTAAGGACTACAACAAACGGCTGGTAGGAACTACAACGAGCTTCTTCCCGGGTTGGTGACAACACAAAATGGTGGATAACATTGTATCTACTGTATAATAATAATTAAATAAAATAAAACATACCACCCTGAACCGTCCTGTGAATTCCGTATTTGATATCCGTTCAGCTCAATCTTAGTTTTTTAAACATTGTCAGGGTCTGAATCGGGCTCGAAATGTTTTGAAATTGACGCCATTGTTAATATTTGCATCTGAGTAGAGCTTGAGGTTATGAAGGGGCGAAACATTTCCCAAACACGTGCTAAGCGCTGCCAATCATAACACACTGGGCCAGCTAACCAATCACAGCACATTTCGAATTTCAGAAGGAGGGGCTTCATCGAAAACGACGCATTCAACCAGACTGGGAGAGAGGAGCTGTAATAATGTAAAATATGTGAAAAATAATGCGTTTTTTGAACAATTAAGCATGAAAACGTATATTCTAGTACACGCCAAAAACAAAATCAAGACTTTGTAAAAGGGCATAATAAGACCCCTCTAAAAACAGTAGGCCTATATACTGTGCAGTATGCAATAAACAGCACGATAGTGTGCAAATCAGAAACTTTAAGGGTTAAACTAAGCATTTTCAGTCTGGCATGGAAAGTGTCATATGGATGAGAGCGACTGCAGAGACTCGATGGCAACACACACTCGCTCAGTGATGGATGGATGTGTGCCCTGTGCAGCAGACGGCCTTACAAGGAGAACTGGACCTGTTTGAGCACAGGCACATCGATCCAGCATTGTCAGCGTAGAGTTATATCTCACCCTTAGATTTTTTTTATGTTTTTGAAAGAAGTCTCTTCTGCTCACCAATGCTGAATTAGTTTGAGCAGAAATACAGTAAAAATGGAAATATTATTACAATTTAAAACAGCTGTTTTCTATGTAAATATATTTTAAAGTGTAATTTATATCCTTTGATCAAAGCTGAATTTTCAGCATCATTACATTAGTCTTCAGTGTCACATGATCCTTCAGAAATCATTCTAATATGTGGATTTGCTGCATTTCTGATTATTATCAGTGTTGAAAACAGTTGT
The DNA here is from genome assembly GCA_021554675.1 of Leuciscus idus. Taxonomy (NCBI): domain Eukaryota; kingdom Metazoa; phylum Chordata; class Actinopteri; order Cypriniformes; family Leuciscidae; genus Leuciscus; species Leuciscus idus. The sequence goes on from CM038623.1 coordinate 54,466,084, forward strand.
GCTGCTTCATATTCTAATGGAAACCAGGATACATTTTTATTTTTCAGGATTCTTTGATGAATAGAAGGTTCAAAAGAACAGCATTTATTTGAAATAGAATCTTTTGTAACATTATAAATGTCTTTAATCTCACTTGCATCCTTGCTGAATAAAAATCTTACTGCCTGTATATACTGTATATTGTATGTATGGTAATGTACTATATATTCATAAATATATACAAAACTGTATGACCATTACAATTTGCTCACTTTTTTTTTTCCTTTTAAATTTGCAGTGAAATATGACCGTTAAGTCTTTTAATAAATGTGCATATCGTGCAAATATATTCATAAGCATGCACAATATGTGTTGGCACAGTGACTAAGAACTTGAGTGTAAATCCACTCCTCTCCACTGTTTCTCACCATGGTGGGTTTACATTGTTGCCATGACGTTGACGAGGCACCAAAGGATTCCTCGTCTGTCTGACCGCTGGTTTAACATTTACACTGAGGAGCAGAGAGTGATGTTCTCATTACACTCCTCACCGTATTTCACCACTCAGTCCAGACACTTTACAAGCCACTGGAAAATAGAACAATGTTTATGAGTTAGCGACAGGATCAAATGAAGACACCTAATATTTGAGATGACACTTTCCAAAATTGGTATTATCATACTATTTTGTACATGGGACCATAGTAAAACATGTTGTTTTGTATATGCACCAAGATAATGCTTTTTTTTATTTTTTTTTTTACTATGATAATATTTGTAATACTGTACCATGGTGTAAAATTATGATGAAAGTATTGCTCTACAATTGCTGTACCAGTGCATGTTTTTTGCACTGGTTTATACATGTTTCTATATGAGGTTCAGCAGGGTTGCCTCAAGAGCAGAACTGCAAATATAAGTGAGAGTGTCAAATTAGAGTGAATTCGAGAAGAGCGACAGACTGCAGCTAAAAAAAGAAAAGAAGAGGAAAGTGGAACATGCTGCAACACAGAGCGAACAAATTGCCCGTCACACAGTTGACGAACGTCTTCCCAGTCCCACACAGCCAATCAGCAGCAATTACAGCAGAAGAGTTTCCCAGCCAGTGAAAAAAACAAAACAAAAAAAAAAAACAGGTGAATGAAGAGACTGTCATTTCCTTCCAGTGCTGCAAATGCATTTACCAAAACCTTATTGACACATGCATAAAAATATACGGCGCTGTCATATAGAATTCTGCACAAATGACGTGTGGTCATTAAGATATGATAATTATCATAAATAATGTGCTATTTCAGATTTATCTGCACACGACCCCATGCGAAATGCATAAATTTGCAAGTGGATGCCTATGGCAAACTACATTTGCATTTCCACAAAGAAACTGCAGAATCTGCAAGGCAGCAACATAACTGTACAGGTTTTAGATACGTTTAGGTATTAGTTCTCGGCTATACAGTAAAGTTCAAAAGATTTTTTTTTTTTATATAATAAATGTGACAAACAGAAAACAAAAGATTTCTATTTCAAATAAATGCTGTTCTTTTGAACTTTCTATTAATCGAAGCACAACTGTTTTCAACATTGATAATAATCATAAATGTTTCTTGAGCATCAAATCCTCATATTAGACTGATTTCTGAAGGATCATGTGACACTGAAGACTGGAGTAATGATGCTGAAAATTCAGCTTTGATCACAGTATTTTAAAACCATTAAAAATCTTACAGGCACCAAACTTTTGAACCAATCGTAATGAGTTATACACATATGCAAGATGAGGCAGTTAATATTATAACATTTTGATTTATTATTATTATTATTGATAATTTATTACTTTTTCGAAAACAAAAGCACTGGACCATGACATCATATCCTGTTCCTTCTAAAATAACTCTGTATTAATTTTACATGCTTATTATCTATTGTGTCCACCTTTAATCAGTTGATTCACCATGTCACTCATTCAATAACCCACTCAACAGTCTTTCACCAATCACAATTCGGTATGCAAATCAAGTCAAGAACGAAGACCAATCGCTGTTCAGTTTGCATGATGACATCGCTTCATTTTCAATGGTGAACATTCTAACAAAGGGACGGTTTCCTCATTTTCTTAAAAAGTATAAAGTTTACAAAACCCAACAAAGCACACTTGAGACTGAAATCATCTAGAAAATAAAGTTTGAGGGGAGGAGTGTGTATACCTTTAGGGCTGAATTAAAATGGCAGAAGTTTAATACTGAGGAAAAGAGATTGAGAACAAACCCAAACCAGAATGTTTGCAGAGTGCAAACACTGTGAATCTCCACTATCATTCATGTGGGGGCTTTTTTTTTTTGTTCAGGAATGGAGACAAAGGCCCTCAGAAGCAGACAAAGCAGAAAAAGGCCGACCGATGCCCTTGAGGCGTCGCTGAACACAAGCGTCCGTGTTCTGGGGGTCTTTTGGCCTTAATGCACGGCATTGTGTTTCAGCTCTACTTGCTCAAGCTGTTAGCGGAGCTTCAAGACCCAAAGATTCATCCTGAGCGAATCATGACCTCTGTGTGACTCTAACTAGCCTGTCTGTAGCAGTCAATGAGTCGACACTTCTCCAGCTCCAGGGGCGGCCACACATTCATACCCATGTACAGTAAAGGCCTTTGAAGAGTCCGTTCCGCACACACACCAGAGGTGTTTTCCTAAAAGCATCGTTAGACAACTATGGTTGCAAGTTCTGTCATTATCAGTATAGTTCAACGAGTCTGTGTTTCCAAAACCATCATTCTAATGAACATTCGCAAACAGCGTCGCAAAGTTGTGCGGTTGAACGACAGATCTCGACCTGTGGTTAGAAATGGTTTCTTGTTCGCATGACATGTGGACTCAATAAATCCTTATCTTGAGCAAAATAATCAAGCTGGCATTCAGTACAATCTATATCTTTTATTTAGAATACATACAAATGTCATTTACGTCTTTTAGTTTGTCAAGAGATTTAAAGCGTCGTTTTCTGAAGAGTGCGCATGTGCGAACGTGCTCTACTATGTAAGAACGAGCCTATGATTGAATCTGGAAATAAAGCAAAATAACAGAGAAAAAAAGAAATTAGAAATTATCCTCCGCCATGTCCGTAATTTATAGCAAAACATCTACAATTAATTCGATTCAAATAGATTAATTAAAAGTAGTTATTACTCAACTACATGCGTGACGTTATTAACCAATCAACGATGCATCGTACTATGGTGGTAAAGCAGCGAGTTACGTCGTCGTACGGGAAACTCATCCCAGGGCGGACATTAACAGGGGCTTGGGGCAAAAATGCTTCCAAAAACCAAGATATGGTGGAAAAATAGTCTCTGTAAAAGTTTTTGTTTTTAATATTTATAAACAATATCACACGAGCAAAAGTGCCATTTTTCCGAATAACAGCAGCATTGTTGCAAATGTGATATTGATTTTATACAGCAGTTCAATGAACAATAATTTAATAGGCTATTAGGTGACATTTAATACAAAATGTTATCAATATTTTCAGTTTTCCTCTGTTTTGCCAACGAAAACAATAAGTTTCATTGCGCGTCTCTAAACAACAAAGTTTCAGTGGAGTGTTTTTTGACGAATCGTTCTAATTAATGACTCGACGACTAACTCTTTAATACAAGGGTATTTAATTAAGCGCTTTTAGTATCAATCGATTTTAGCCGAGGGACGAAGATTGAATGGTGTTTTTGTTTTCGGTCGTGATTGTAACAATAGTTCTGATTAATAATGTTTATAATGCGACTATTGAGAGAGAAATATGAGGTAACATTGTAAATGTAAGAGATAAAGTAATCGCATTGCATATAATGTTTTTGTCTGTCTTTTTATTCCTTCAACTGTTTCTTTGAAACGAGACTCTGAACTGCAAAGGCCGCCTCTGCACTTGTAAACAGGGACTGTGTGAGAATGTGCGTAGGACTTCTATCTTTTAAGTCGGGTGATTCTGACCCCGCTTGGGTGATTAGGAACATTAACATCACTGATTCCCCTCCTGGCTGATCATCAAACGCTCATTCTGACATCAGTGCCTGTTTAGAGGACATGAACTTACACTACAGAAAGAGAAACTTTGAGGCTAGCTTTACAAAGGTTGTTACAGACAAACTAGGTTTGCTCTGATGGAGTAAGTAGTTACTAGGGTGTTACTATGCAGTCGCTATGGCGTTCTGGGTGGGGTACTCAGAGTGTTGTAGAGTTGATAGGGTGTTTCTATGCAGTTTTTATGGTGTTCTGGGTGGTTGCTATGGTGCTCAGAGTGTTGTGGAGTTGCTAGGGCGTTCCTATGCAGTTGTTATGGTGCTCAAAGTGGTTTATTGGCTTGTTCTTGGTCTTCGCTACAGTAGATTGTTTTGGTAGTTGCTAAGGCGTTTCTATGCAGTTGTTCTGGTGTTCTAGGTGGTTGCTATGATGCTCAGACTGTTGTGGAGTTGCTAGGGCGTTCCTATGCAGTTGTTATGGTGCTCAAAGTGGTTTATTGGCTTGTTCTTGGTCTTCGCTACAGTAGATTGTTTTGGTAGTTGCTAGGGCGTTTCTATGCAGTTGTTCTGGTGTTCTAATCTAGTTGGTTGCTATGATACTCAAAGTCTTGTAGAGTTGCTAGGGCGAGTCAAAGTGTAAAACTGGTTTATTGGCTTGTTCTTGGTCTTTGCTACAGTAGATTGTTTTGGTAGTTGCTAGGGCGTTTCCATGCAGTTGTTATGGTGTTTTAGTTGGTTGCTATGATGCTCAGTGTATTGTAGAATTGCTAGGGCACTTTTATGCAGTTGCTACATTGTTCAAAGTGGTTTCTAAGCTGTTTCTAGGATGTTCTTGATCTTTGCTGCAGTAGAATGTTGTAAGTAGTTGCTAGGGTGTGTCTAAGCAGTTGCTATGGTGTTCAAAGTGGTTTCCAGACTGTTGCTAGGATGCTCTTAGTGTTTTTTTTTTTTAGTGTTGTAGGTAGTTGCTAGGGCATTTCTATACAGTTGCTATAGTGTTCTGGTTGGTTGCTACGATTGTTAAAGTGATTTCCAGGCTTTTGCTAGGATGCTATTAGTGCTTACTAGAGTGTTATAGGTAGTTGCTAGGGCGTTTCTATGCAGTTGTCATGGTGCTCTGGGTGTTTTCTAGGCTGTTGTCATGGTGCTCTGGGTGTTTTCTAAGCTTTTGCTAGGTAGCATTTTTTTAGTGTTCACTGCAGAGTTGCTAATCAGTTCCTTAGGTGTTACTACACAGTTGCTAAGGTGCTCTAGATGGTTGCTAGAGTGTTGCTAGCTAGCTAGCTTGACAGATGGGTTGTTTTGTCACTGGAAACAGGAGAAAAATTATATTTTAACATTGTGAATTCATCCTGTATCTAAAAAAACTTCAAACTATCTTCAAAAATGATATATTCTTTCAGGTCTAAATTAATTTCATATCCTTAAAATGTAGTGTGACCGCCCCTATCGCATTACAGTTAACCAGTTGATAATGTTTGGCTAGTTAGAGGGATGGGTTGGTCAGAACTGGTCGACTCTGGATGGGTTGGGAAACAAAACTGAGTGATGCACACAGTACGACAATGAACAACGTCACAAAATCACGGATAAAACATCGTCTTTCCCATTGTGACTTGGGTTCAGCTCCTCCCACGTCTTGCAGAAGGAGAGTAGCACCATATTCAGAAGAATCATGGTATAAACTAGTATCTTTAAACCCTGATCTGGAAGCAAACAGTCTCTTTGGAGCTTGATGTAGTGTAATATAATCCTTCAATTTGTCAAAATCTGCTTGGATCTTGGCAGGTATCTCCTCAGAGTGTAAAAAAAAGTCTTTCTTTAACACTTCTTGTTTCAATGCAGACTGTTGATAATTCCAACAAAAGTGTTCCTGGCTGATATAAGAATGTGTTTAGTGCAATATTTGAGTGATTCGCCCTGGTCGTTGACTCTGATTCAGTAGTTATTTCCTCTGAGAATGTAGTTGCTCCTTCCAGGCGGTGCATAATGTGACGGGACGTGTCCCAGCGTTTATCAGTTGTCACCACGCCGTCCAGGACGGAAGAGGACAACTGTACTGTCTTTGTCAATCCATCTCCAGCTCCATGAGTTTGTTGCGAGAGCGTGGAGTCGCTGTAGCTGTTTTACAGCAGCAGTGAGCACAGACCAGGCCCAGGACCAGAGAGAAGACACCCACAGTTACTGAAGCACAGATCCCATACAGCAAAGGCAGCTTCATCGAGTCCCACACTGAATATATGCACACGGACACAAAGAAGTTAGTGTGCGTTCATAAAGAATAATGATAAAACACAAGACAAATTAGGTATGATTTAAACAGCTTTAGAGCTAAACTCAAGTTTTAATATAATTTATAATAATTTAAATGTTTGCATGCATCAATGCTTGCATAAATTCATAAATATTTAAATAAAGCTTTTGCATGCGCATAAAGAGTAATAAAAGCATGATATCAGATCTTTGATACATGTGATGTATCGTATGACTTAATAAGCCTGGGAAAAAGTCATATCGACTTAAAGGGTTAGTTCACCCAAAAATGAAAATTCTGTCAGTAATTACTCACCCTCATGTTGTTCCAACCCCGTAAGACCTTCGTTCATCTTCGGGACACAAATTAAGATATTTTTGATGAAATCTGAGTGCTGGATCACTTCTCCATAGGCTGCTAGGTGACCGAAACTTGCTGGCCCAGAAAAGTTATTAAAGAGATCGTTAATATAGTCCAAGTGACTACAGTGGCTCAATCTTAAGTATATCAAGCGACGAGAATACTTTTTGTGCGCAAAAACAAACAAAAACAACGGCTTTATTCCACAATTCATTTCCTTCTCTCTGGGCCTCTAGTTGGTTCACGTAGTGTTTTTGCGCTGCACGTCTGTGTTATACGTCATCACGCATCACACACATGACCAGCGTCGGCCAATAGTGAGCCTACGTGGTGACGTGTAACACAGACGCGCTGCGCAAAAACACTACGTGAACTAACTAGAGGCCCAGAGAGAAGGAAATTAATTGTGGAATAAAGCCGTTGTTTTTGTTTGTTTTTGCGCACAAAAAGTATTCTCGTCGCTTGATATACTTAAGATTGAGCCACTGTAGTCACTTGGACTATATTAACGATCTCTTTAATAACTTTTCTGGGCCAGCAAGTTTGGGCCACCTAGCAGCCTATGGAGAAGTGATCAGCTCTCAGATTTCATCAAAAATATCTTAATTTGTGTTCCGAAGATGAACGAAGGTCTTACGCGGTTGGAACAACATGAGGGAGAGTAATTACTGACAGATTTTTCATTTTTGGGTGAACTAACCCTTTAAGATTTTTATGGTGTTTTTGGGCCTTTTTGGTGCTTGAGAGATTCACTATGAGAATTTTTGTAAGGAAAAGAGCTGTGTGAACAATTTCAGATTTTTTTATTTATTATTTATTATAACTATTTATCTTCTAGGTTTTTTTAAGACTTCCTGAACACTAAAAGGATGACAATTAACCTTTTTTTCCTGGACAATTCCTCTACCAAGCAAATGCACAAGCTGTTTTAATATTACACATGCATGCTCCAACATGCATTGTTACGTTTCGGATGAATGTAGCATTGTCATGGGAGTGAGTGTCAAATGCTGGCAGACTCCCATTAGTGTATAAAAACCTGTTAAACTTGCATGAGGGTTACATTAGCAATTCTGTGCACTCCTCTGTTACTCATCTTAGAATTTGTTCAGTCCACTTACATGCGAACTTCACGTTGAGGAACACTCTCTGTGAGGAGACGTCCGGCGCTTTGCTCCAGATCCCGGTGGCGGGTGAGCGGATCCAGGGTGTGACGGTGCAGTGATAGTCTCCGACGTCACTGTCCTGTGTGCTGTGGACGTTCATGGCGAATCTTCTGTGTCCCAGGCGCTCCAGGCTGCAGTCGCTGCTGTCGTTGCGAGGGGTTTTGTGCACGACGCCCCAGCGGTCCATACTGGCTAACAGGGTCTGGCTGCTGGAACCCCTCAGACGACCCAGGAACCACTTCATCTCGTACGCTACATCATCTGATGGGGAAGAAATCACAGAATTATCATTAATACACACAGCAAAATAAACCAGTAATCTATGCGAGGGCGTTTTACCACGGCATTTGGTGATTGGTGAAAAATATATTTCCCCCTTTCCCTCCCTTTTGTTCCAAATCAGATAAAATCTGGATGACAGTGAAGGATAAACAATGGAAGTGAATGGTGCCGATCTGCAAACGTTAAACGTACAGTATGGGATTTTTTCTCCACTAGGGGTCGCTAACCTATTTACAATAACAAAGGCGTAGATTGATGACGCAACATTTGCTATGAATTATGGATTTTGTCGTCAACGTCAAGCCGACCGATCTAATAATGTATATGGATTACTGAATACATCGATGCTTTTATCATGACTGTGATATGAAACAGTTCGGGATTGCTAAGAGACAGCTATCAGCTCCAAACGCGATGCGAGTCCCGCGGATATAAAAGGAATATGGACATTTCATTCTACCGAACTACACGCAGAATTACTACTCACAGGTCAGTTTATTAGACAAATTAAACTTGAGAGGTAACGCAGCGCTGTTTCACTTGGTCTAACATTACACTATCACTCTAAACTGCATTTGAATGTGTTGAAATGTATGTGTTAACGTTAGTTTGTCTGTATGAGACTAGCAGTAAGCTAGCTAGATCAACATTAGAATAACATACAGATCATATTCTAACATTTTATCATTGTTGAACTATATAACCTTGATTAGTTTTATGTAAATGTGCTCACCTGTTTAATAAAGTACATGTAGGAGTTGTCGAAGTCTCGGACGTGGAGCTCTCGTTTATATACTGTCTATGGGAGCTCTCGACATCTCGAAAACACCGCACTGATATTGATTCTCGGTTTAGTTCTCCTTTTTTATCCAAAGTCTGCTTGCCATGGTCCATAATGTTTGAACGAAACAACAACAGCGTGCAAATAGACATTGCGAACTACACAGTTGTCCGCGTCAGTTTGGTTACTATCAGAGGGCTCTGGTTCATAGCTCTGGTTGCCATGGCAGCACGAGCGGAAACCAGAGACAACACGGATATGACGGCATTGACGGCGACAAAACGGAAATAAAGACACGGTCCGTGTCTTCGAATTAAAATATTAATTTCTCTGGATTTAGAAGTTAATTGGAACTGTCGGGATAATGTAAATACACAACTTTAAAAAATATATAACATAGATATAGTGATTTTTTATATTAAAAAAAAAAAAATATATACATATTGTGCCTTTAAGCCACAAGACGTAAACAAGATGTAGATGTAAACAATATGAGAGTTAACACGATTTTACATTGCTTACTAAGTTATATCCAATTTTACAACAATATTGCCATGACAACAGAATACTTTAAACCCTAAATTGACTAAGAATTATGATTTAAAAAGTAGATTTAAAAATGTGTAAATAAACGTATTTCAAAAAATGCACGTAAATTAATGCATTTAAAAAAATGTAAGTAAATAAATGGATTAAAAAATTGCATAAATTAATGCATTTTTTAAAAATATGTTAATAAATGCATTTAAAAAAATGCATAAACAAATGCATTTAAAAAATAGCATAAATGCATGCATTTACAAAAATGCGCAAATAAATGCATTTACAAAAATGCGCGAATAAATGCATAAAGAATGCATACATGCATACATAAAGCAGCTTAACTTGTATAAAACCTGGATTATACTTTTAAGAGGTGTTCATCCTCTGCTCAGTGTGCAGAGAGTAGTGAACACTGCTTAGAGACCCTGTGAATTTAGTTACAGAGCTCCATCGAATTACAAATTCTGGCATGTGTTTTTTTCCCTCTCAATATAAAACAATAACCTTGTGCCATAAGAAGATATTAAGTTTAAGTCTTAAATCTACCTCAATGTGGAGCATAAAAATCAGAGAAAAAAAATGCCTCTGGATTAAAAAATACTACCAACAAGGACATATTTTTAGGACTGCAAATCTCAAAAAACCCTTTCCTTTGAGATGCATTTATTTAAAGATCTTCCACCACGTTTTCTAGTATAGCTTATTATTATGGAGGTCGTGCCAAGATTTCATCAAATTGCAAATCTTTCGGCTCCATTTCTTGCAAAAGTCTTTTCCCCTCACTAACACATACTGGTTCAAAGAACACAAGATCAATTAGAAGATGTGGCATGTCCCATAAAAATAACGCTTTCCATCTCCCGTCACTGGAATGGCAATGAAATGCACATCTATGCACAGATGTGGCTGGCGCTGTTGAGAGAAAGAGTGAGAGCGACGACTATAAAGCCATGATGGTCCCAAACTAGCAATTAGACTGACTGTATGACGGCCCACTGCTGTCAAACCCACGCACTGACTCAAAGACCTGAGCAGCGGCGTCCTTTACAACGGCCCCTCTCCAGTATTACACAGATGAGGAAGACAAAGTGGGGAAGAGGAGGAGAAAAACTGAGAAAACAAGAAAAAGAAAAAAAATTACCAATCCATTACAGGACATTAACCTAGAAGAAAATGTTATCGCTCTTTATAGCTCAGGAAACTTGTATTTAATTTTACAACATATTTGCTATGACAATAGAACGCTGTAAACCCTAAAAATACAATACATCTTTACAGCTAATATAATACACAAGTTTTAAAGGAATAATTAATATAAATGCACTACAGATAAATGCACAAATAATCAAATGGATAAATAAAATGCATAAATAACAACTGACTGAATGACTGAGTGAGTAAATGACTGAGTGAGTGAGTAAATGACTGAGTGAGTGAGTAAATGACTGAGTGAGTAAATGACTGAGCGAGTAAATGACTGAGCGAGTGAGTGAGTGAACGACTGAATGAGTGAGTAAATGACTGACTGCGTGAGTGAGTGAATAAATGACTGAGTGAGTGAGTAAATGACTGTGAGCGAGTAAATGACTAAGTGAGTGAGTAAATGACTAAGTGAGTGAGTGAGTAAATGACTGTGTGAGTGAGTAAATGACTAAGTGAGTGAGTAAATGACTAAGTGAGTGAGTGAGTGAGTGAGTGAGTAAATGACTGAGTGAGTGAGTGAGTGAGTGAGTAAATGAGTGAGTGAGTGAGTGAGTGAGTGAGTGAGTGAGTGAGTAAGTAAATGACTGGGTGAGTGAGTAAATTACTGGGTGAGTAAATGAGTGAGTGAGTGAGTGAGTGAGTGAGTGAGTGAGTAAATGACTGAATGACTGAGTGAGTAAATGAGTAAATGACTGAGTGAGTGAGTGAGTGAGTAAATTACTGAATGAGTGAGTAAATGACTGAGTGAGTAAATGAGTGAGTGAGTGAGTGAGTGAGTGAGTGAGTAAATGACTGAGTGAGTGAGTGAGTGAGTGAGTAAATGAGTGAGTGAGTGAGTGAGTGAGTAAATGACTGAATGAGTGAGTGAGTAAATGACTGAGTGAGTAAATGAGTGAGTGAGTAAATGAGTGAGTGAGTGAGTGAGTGAGTGAGTGAGTGAGTGAGTGAGTGAGTGAGTGACTGGGTGAGTGAGTAAATGACTGGGTGAGTGAGTAAATGACAGGGTGAGTGAGTAAATGACAGGGTGAGTGAGTAAATGACTGAGTGAGTGAGTAAATGACTGAGTGAGTGAGTGAGTGAGTGAGTGAGTGAGTGAGTGAGTGAGTGAGTGAGTAAATGACTGTGTAAATGTCTGGGTGAGTGAGTAAATGACTGAGTGAGTGAGTAAATGAGTGAGTGAGTAAATGACTGGGTGAGTGAGTGAGTGAGTAAATGACTGAGTGAGTGAGTGAGTAAATGACTAAGTGAGTGAGTGAGTGAGTGAGTGAATGAGTGAGTGAGTGAGTAAATGACTAATTGAGTAAATGACTGAGTGAGTGAGTGAGTAAATGAGTGAGTGAGTGAGTGAGTGAGTGAGTGAGTGAGTAAGTAAATGACTGAGTGAGTGAGTAAGATGGAAATACCAGTTATGCTTATTTTAAGAATTAACTTGATCTCAGATTTATTTCTTCAGAAAAATAAAAACAATAACTGATAAATTTAGAAGACAGAGCAATAAAATGAATGTGAGCACTGCTGCTCGTCCATTGCTGAGGACGAGATGCATGTGAGATTACTGGAGTCTTTTGTTCAGGAGAAACATCTGAGAAGCAGGAGACTCTCCATTTAATCTCAATACCGTCTATGAGAAACAACTTTTTAAAGATTAAAGAGTTATTAAAGATCTCATTGGTGATTTTTTTTTTTTTTATCCTGTGATGAACATATAAAGATGTACAGAGAACCAAAGTGCACTGACCTGGAGCGCAATATATTTGAGTCATATTCGATATCCTGCTAATTACAGTTATTCTGTGGATTCGTCAGAGGATTGTGGGTAATGCGGTTAATTATAAGCCCAGCGCTCATGTTTGACCAGGATGCTATTGTGCTATTGTGTAATCCTTGGACGCCAAACTGTCTCATTTATAGCGATGACTGTTTGAGGGGGATGTGAATGTTAAAATGAAAAAAATATCTTGTTGCTATATAATTTCACCGTCTTTCGATGTACATCTGTGGTAATTAATCACCCGTTTTACCGTCCAGCAGGTGAAAATCATAAATCCGACAGGGTTTTGTTCGAGTATGAGCACTAGTAACAGTGATGTTCACCTTAGCAAACACATTTTTGAGGACTGATGTGCATCTAATCGGTGGACGATCAACTCTTCCAAAAATGGCAAGGTTTAATCTTCATGACGTCTCGAGTCATTCCCTTGCGTTTGAGATAGCGAGACGCTCTCAAGCAGAAATGCTAAGGCTCCATTATCCCCTCCTACGATCTCCATCCCGTGTCTATCCTGAACTAATGTGTTTGGAACTTGACTTAGAATAATGAGGAAAGGGTCAGCGGTTGGAGTGCAGTTGATAGAGTTTGTGGGAAAGGAGCGGACGAGGTCACAGAGAGGCATTGTGGGATATGAGCTGACGAACACACGCACACATCTGGCCTGAGGGACTCATGAATAGCGAAAAGCCATTCAATTTAATGTGCTCAACCCAAATGATTTGCACAGGGGTCACAGATTTTTGTGAGTCCTCTAAATGCACATGACAGACCTCCGAAGGCCTATTCAAACACATTTTCACTGAGACAAAATTCTAAAGTGATATGAATAATGGTCATTATTCCGTTTGTCTTGTAATCCTTATGAAATTAAATAATTTTTTGATGCGTAGGTCATTTCTCATTTTCTTTCACTGAAAAAATTCACTAACCAGTAAGATATAAATAAAATATTACATTTAAAATTTAAAAAGTAAAATATCAAATTTATTAAGAATAAATACAAATATTAAAAACATAAAATAAAGTGTAAAAAATATTTATTTTATATATATATATATATATATATATATATATAAAATATTATATATATATATATATATATATATATAAAATAAATATTATATATATATATATATATATATAATATTATATATATATATATATATATATAATATTATATATATATATATATATATATATATATATATATATATAAAAACATAATAATAATGTGTATATATACACACAATTTGAGTAATAAATGAAACTGTAAAATAAAATATATATAATTTTATTTTATCAAATCAAATTTTGTGTGTGTGTGTATATTATTATTAACTATATCATTATTAAATGAATATATTAAATAAATAGACTTTTTAGAATTATTTTCTTATTTAAAATCTGATGAACAGATAAAAATATTAAAAACATAAAATACACATACTAAAAATATATATATTTATGAGTAAAAAATGTCACTGAGAAGAAAATACTGAATTTCATAATTATTGTTTTCTTAATATTTAAAACCTGACGATCATGTTCACCAGCATGATCTGAGATGCTCCAAAGCGCATCTTGAGCTTCAATGGAAGCAGGAAAATCCGACCGACTGTGCAAATTTGCATCCCAGATTTTCAATGTGGTCTCAGACATTTGAACCCACAGTATCTCATCATAAGCACGTGTGGAGGAAGGAGCAAAGGCACGTCACGCTGATGGAGACACAGACGGAGGACTAGGACCTGCTCTTTTCTGGGACAGCAGCAAAGATGGTTATGAAGAGCCACCGCCGAGGGGAAGTACATGCTGTTCATCCCCTGAGATTACAGTGTTACTGACGCGGCAAGACTCTGGCCTTAGGAGAAAATAAAGCAGCAGAGAATGAGATCTATTAGAGGAATGATAGATTCCAACGAGTTAAAGCATCCTCACAGATAAAACAACACGCCAGGATGTGTCTCCAGGAAAAAAAGTTGTTCGGATTTCAGCTGCCACACTTTGATCTCAACATGACATGATAATACTGTTATACACACACACACACACACACAGGCTCATAAACACACGCGCATAGGAAAGAAAACTCGTAAAAGACAGGAGATCTCATTTGGTCCTTGTGAGTGTTGTTATTGCTAACTAAAATTAAAACCATTAAAAAATTGTTTTCATTAACTGAAATAAAGAGGGAAAAAAACTATTATAAGTATTCAATGAAAAACTAAACGTAATTGAACATTAGAACTGTCGCCTTGGCAACTAGTAGAAGTACTAAAATGACAAAAACAGAAATAAATCTAAATTAAATCTAAATAAATTAGGGCTGTCAAAAGATTAATCGCGATTAATCGCATCCAAAATAAACGTTTTTATTTACATAATATATGTGTGTGTACTGTGTATAATTATTTTGTATATATAAATATACACACATGCATGTATATATTTAAGAAATATTTACATACATATACTGTATATATTTATATATAATTTATATTCTATATAAATATATATTTTTTTATATATAAATAACACATTTTTCTTAAATATATACATGCATGTGTGTGTATTTATATATACAAATTTAATTATACACAGTACACACACATATATTATTTAAACACAAACTTTTATTTTGGATGCGATTAATCGCGATTAATCTTTTGACAGCCCTAAAATAAATATTTAAAAACAAATACAAAACCTTATAAGAATGACAAAGCACATAACAATTACAAAAACTTAAACTGAAAACATAAAAATAAAAGCTAAATATAAATAAATACTATAATATTGCATAAATAAATCTGAAATAAGATTAAAAGACATTAATGGAATTAAATAAAGTGTTCACGCAACTGTATGTGCACACGCTTCGGATGTGTGCGCTCAGAAAACCACACATCAGAAGTTTAGACTGAAATGGCTTTGAGACGCATGCAGATTTAATCTTTCATGATGATGAAGAACTGTAATGTCACGTGAGCGCAATACAGATGATAAATAAAAAACAAACACGTTTAGTTTGTTGTTGCCGGAGTGTCGGAGGCACGAGCTGTAAAGGCTCCGCCCTCTTCTGGAAAGGGGGCGGAGCAGCAGCTCATTTGCATTTAAAGATACACACATGAAAACAGCATTTTTTCCTTCCACCCAGAAAGGGGCATTTACAGCATGATCTGTGGGGATGCTGGAACTTTGCAGACACATTCTGGGAACAACTGAGACATATTACATCTTGACAGAGCATTTTTACGCTATTAATCCATAATATATGAGGATGATGTCTTGATCTTCACGCAGCGTGACATGTTAGTGCATGCTGAAAAACTCACACTGGGTGACCCAGTTTCACATGACATCAGTTAATGAAGTCTTTTTCCCAACATTAAACATTCATTTCCACGTTAGTAACTGCCATTAAGAACAAGCGCAGACACATCCGGACACGATTCCAGTTACATCCTGATTAAAATCAATTATTGCCTCATTTCGACCAACATTTAACCTTTAGCAGGTTACAAATATTTCCAAAAAAAAAAAAAAAAACGTCATCATTAAAGTGAAATGTGAATTTTTTTCATAATCATATTCCAGTTTAATGAAAGTCATCCAACATGGTTTTTTTTTTGCATTGTTTTGTGTTAGTCGCACACACACCTTTAAGAAACTATTAGACTTTCACTTTAATTATATATTTTCTTAAATTTTTTTTTTTACATTTCAAAAAGCAAGTTAACTTAAGTAAATATTAAAGTCTCAAGTATGTCTACTCTCAAACTGACTGAAAAAGGGATTACAAACTGAAAACCTCTATAGAATTACATGTAAATTATATTGTGCAGCCAGTCGATTATTATTGCAAAATAAATGCTGACTGTTTAACCTGATGTACTTCAATAACTAAATCTACTACTAACTACTAAACTATTAAAAATGACAATAACAGACAATCAATTCATTAAATATTTAAACGAGAAATCTAAAAACTCAAAACTAATTCAAAATATAAATATAAAAGTATCTCATATATATATATATTAAAACTGTAAAAGCTCATGCTAAATGATTGCGCATCGCAAGTAATAAATTAAAGTACATGATGTTGTCCATCTAGTTTAATTGTTCACTTTGTTCATTATAAAAACACATTAAACATATTGTGGTTATAAGAGGTTGTGACTGTGACACAAAACAACAATGAAAAACAAAATAGTTCAAAGTTAATGGAGAATGTAAACCTGTAAGTCAGAGATTATCTTTTCCTTTCACAGAACACATGAGACAAAATCTCTTTGTTTGTGCTAACCTCGCTTGAGCAAATGTACTCTAACAGTGTGAACATTCTTTCATTGTGTAATGATGCATCAAACCGTGTGACGGTAAACACACCTTAAGGAAATAAAATACGGAAATGGATGATAAATCAACAGTAAAGTAAAGTAATCACGCGTGTCATATGACTCAAAACCGCTTGATCTTTAGGCTTTGTGAATAAAACCGAATAAAGTGAGGATTGTGCTGTGGAAACTCCTGCTCGATGTCAACAAACCGGTTTGAACGTGCAGAACTCAAACACAGCTCTAGTTTCTCATGTCTAGTGCTTGTTTTTGATCCAAATGCAACATGCAAACACAAGCACATCTGCAGGAACTTCATCGGGGTCTCGCTGTGAAGCTGCTGATTTTGGCCGGTGTGTGTGGAACAGGAACAGGGTTGGCATGATCTTTCTCAGCTGTGCCGAAGCGTCTGATAGTGTTTAATGAGCAGCGCAAGCCTGATAACAGCATCAGCATGAGCCAAGCTTGGAAAAATTACTGGAATATGGCATGAGATGAATAGATTTGAACTTGAAAACTACTGTGATGTCTTGTCAATTTACTGTTTTCACTGTAATGCTTCCTTTTATACGGAAGCCACGGGACGTACTTTTTGTCTTACATTTCAGAGCTCGCAACGCTTTCAATTCTCACAGATCTGAGAAAAAAAGCTAGAATTGCAAGTTTATTTCTCACAATTGCGAAAAATAAAGTCAGAACTGTGAGATAAAAAGTAGGAAGCCACGGAATTACGTAATTGTGACTTTTTGTCTTACAATTCAGAACTTGCAACTGCGAGATTATGTCAATTATGACAATTCTGAGAAAAAAGCTAGAATTGCGAGTTTATTAAGTCAGAACTGTGAGATAAAAAGCAGCAATTACCTTTTTTACTTTTTATTCCGTGGCAGAATCAAGCTTCCATAGTTTACCATCAATAAATGCATGAAACATCAATGAGATACAGTATATAGTAGAAGAAAAGGTTAAAATTGAACTTATAGTTTTGAAGGTCTGAGAAACCACATTTAACAATGTATTTTTATAAAGATCTTTGCTAGATAAAGAGATAGCACTATCCTGTAAAAAATCACTGCTGTTTTCCAATTAAAATATATCGAAATCTTCAAAACAAGATCAATTTAATTGAGCAACAAAACTGCATTAGATATAAATATATATATATAGAATTATGTTTATTTTCTTATGTTTAAAACATGAATCTAACAAGATTTAGTTCATGCTTAAAACTCTTCACTTTCAAGTTATTAAACTGAGATTTATTTTACACTTGCAGTGTAAAGTACTTCATAATGAGCATTAATCTGTGTTGTTGTGTGTTCAGTTGTGTATGTGCACTCGCCTGTATTGGGAGACGTGCCGCTCACACTGACGTCACACACCATCTTAACAGTTTCCCAGGGGAAAACACTCGTTGTGTCTGAACTGATGGACACATCAAACGTGGGACCTTTAAAACAGGACAAATATAGCATCATTCCAGTCTTATAAGATTGACATATTAAAGCATGCTGCATAATATATATATATATATATATATATATATATATATATATATATATATATATATATATATATAATTACAAATACAGTGTATTACACAAATACATAAACAGTGTGACATATTATTACAAAAATAACTGTTTTCTATGTGAATATAAAGTAAAATGTAATTTATTCATGTGATCAAAGCTGAATTTTCAGCATCATTACTCCAGTCTTCAGTGTCACATGATCCTTCAGAAATCACTCTAATATGATGATTTGATGCTCAAGAAACATTTATGATTATTATACATTTTAAAAACAGTTGTGCTGCTTCATATTTTTCTGGAAACTGTGATACATTTTTATTTCTGAGATTCTTTGATGAAAAGAAAGTTAATAACAGCAGCATTTATTTGGAATAGAATCTTTTGCAACATTATAAATGTCTTAGTTTATAGACTTATAAACTAACAGACTTTAGTTTAGGATCCAGTTCTCACTATTAACTAGTTGCTTATAAGCATGCATATTACTATGATATTGGCTGTTTATTAGTACTTATGAAGCACATATTAATGCCTTATTCTGCATGACCATATTCTACATCCCTAAACTTAACAACTACCTTATTAACTATTAATAAGCAGTAATTAGGAGTTTATTAAGGAAAAAAGTCATAGTTAATAGTGAGAATTGAAACCTATTCTAAAGTGTGACCTTATTAGACTGTTTAATGAAGCTCAGAGGGACATTAATGCACTTAACCTGCAGTTACAAAAGCAGAAATAATGTTTTGATGTTTTAAACACTGTTAATGAGTGAGTAATTGAGATTCGACCGATTCATTCAAACAGCCAATTAATTCATGAACGAAGCATTTGACTGTGATAATGAGAGAGTCATTGAATCATTCACTCGAACGATTCGTTCATTCAGTAACGAAACACTGCCGTGTGTTGCTCAGAGACAGTCCTGTATATTATTAACGTATAATTATTAATTAAATATTAACGTTGGCGAAATAGAGCAAAAACAGGCAATACTGTGTCTCACTTAATATTAACTTCTTGTTTATTGAACTGTTGTATAAAATCAATATCATATTTTTAATTATGCTGATATTTGGCGGGGGAAAAAACAGCACTTTTCGTGTGATATTGATTAACTATATAAAATTATATAAATATAAAAGACATACAGAGGTATTTTGCCCCTTATCTTGAATAATGAGTGCATTACAAATGCATTTTAATAGAGTAAATCACGCAGTGAAAGCGCACTAGTCTAACTTATTTGACTACTTCATGTAGTGTATGTGTGCGCTCTCTAGGTGTGTTTATGTAAAGTGATGGACAAACTCGATAATGTCAGATCGCACATCGTTAAAACAACAATTATGATCTTATTGCAGATGATATATATCACACACCCCTATGTAGAAGTGCTGTGCATTGTTCATGTTAACTAACGTAGTTAACTAATGTAACACAGTGTAATCACCATGGGAAAATCTCAGAGTAAAACTGGGAGTTGTGAAAAATATGATACACCGTTGTTTAGACAGATGAGAAGTTTATCTATGCATCATCTTTCTACTCTTTTTAATTCATTATATAACTGTCTCATACATCTCTTTTAATTCCTTTTATAACTGTTTTAATCTTCCTTGCTTTTATTTTGTGATTATTTTAATTCCTTTCTGTGTAAAGCACTCTGAACTGCCATAGTGTATGAAATGTGCTATTTAAATAAACTTGCCTTGCCTTGCCTAATGAAACCTTACTGTAAAGTGTCACCGTAATTTGGACGTTTTCATGAATAAGCCTATGTAGAAGTATTGTGCATTGCTCATGTTACCTAACGTAGTTTACTAATGTTAACTAATGAAACCTTACTGTAAAGTGTTACCGTAATTTGGACATGTTTTCATGAATAAGCCTATGTAGAAGTATTGTGCATTGCTCATGTTACCTAACGTAGTTTACTAATGTTAACTAATGAAACCTTATTGTAAAGTGTTACCGTAATTTGGACGTTTTCATGAATACGCCTATGTAGAAGTATTGTGCATTGCTCAGGTTACCTAACGTAGTTTACTAATGTTAACTAATGAAACCTTATTGTAAAGTGTTACCGTAATTTGGACGTTTTCATGAATACGCCTATGTAGAAGTATTGTGCATTGCTCATGTTACCTAACGTAGTTTACTAATGTTAACTAATGAAACCTTACTGTAAAGTGTCACCGTAATTTGGACGTTTTCATGAATAAGCCTATGTAGAAGTATTGTGCATTGCTCATGTTACCTAACGTAGTTTACTAATGTTAACTAATGAAACCTTATTGTAAAGTGTTACCGTAATTTGGACGTTTTCATGAATACGCCTATGTAGAAGTATTGTGCATTGCTCATGTTACCTAACGTAGTTTACTAATGTTAACTAATGAAACCTTATTGTAAAGTGTTACCGTAATTTGGACGTTTTCATGAATACGCCTATGTAGAAGTATTGTGCATTGCTCATGTTACCTAACGTAGTTTACTAATGTTAACTAATGAAACCTTATTGTAAAGTGTTACCGTAATTTGGACGTTTTCATGAATACGCCTATGTAGAAGTATTGTGCATTGTTCATGTTACCTAACGTAGTTTACTAATGTTAACTAATGAAACCTTATTCTAAAGTGTTACCGTAATTTGGACGTTTTCATGAATACGCCTATGTAGAAGTATTGTGCATTGCTCATGTTACCTAACGTAGTTTACTAATGTTAACTAATGAAACCTTATTGTAAAGTGTTACCGTAATTTGGACGTTTTCACGAATAAGCCTATGTAGAAGTATTGTGCATTGCTCATGTTACCTAACGTAGTTAACTCATGTTAACTAATGAAACCTTATTGTAAAGTGTTACCGTAATTTGGACATGTTTTCATGAATAAGCCTATGTAGAAGTATTGTGCATTGCTCATGTTACCTAACGTAGTTAACTCATGTTAACTAATGAAACCTTATTGTAAAGTGCCACTGTAATTTGGACATGTTTTCACGAGATTCATATTCTCTACCTTTGTGTGCAAAAGCGACCTTAATCTTATTGGACACATCTTTGGCCATCTCGACCCAGTCTTCCCCGGCCTGTTTCGTCCAGGCTTTCATTTCACACGAGTAGAAGCCGCGATCGGTCTCCTGCACCGCTTGGATCCGGAACTGAAACTCCCTCTTCCCGGTCTTCACCAGCATCAGGCTGTCCCGTCGGCCCGGCTCGCCCCAGTCCTCCAGCTGAAGAACCGTTTCCGGGCCCAGCGAGGCCAGTTTGCGTCTGGGAGACCTGTCGTCCCCCTCGAACAGGACGAGGATGGAAAAGGAGGTTCCCGGCGGGAGGTTTTGCACATTGGCCTGGCAGCTCATCTCAAACGTGGAGCCAGTAGCCGTAGCTTCACGGAGACGACGGGCTACGGCACCGAGAACAGGACCTGCGCGACACCAACACAACAGAGCTCATTATTAATATCTCAACTGTTCCTCCAAGGCAGGAATGAGATTACATGGAGATTTTAATGTCTATACATGAGGTTTCTCTCCTCCAACTGTTCATATTCGCTTAGATGCAAAAGTCAGAGATCTCAATATGAACTCAAACATTCTCATCAAAAGAGCTGAGTTGCTATCAATCATTAAATATTAACAAAGAATACAATGCAAATGATACACCAAGCGAAATAAAATTAAAATAAATATTTTTTATTAAATAATAATAATATTATTATTATTAATGATGTGATTATTATTTATATTGTAATTATAATAAATAAATAAATAAATAATCATATCATTATTATTATTATATTATAATAATATAAACAATAAGAAATATTTAAACTATAATAACATTAACAAAATAAAAGCACAAACATAATAATAATACTTAATTAATACATTAATACACATTAATACATTAATACATAATTAATAATACATTATTATTAATTATGTATTTATTTATAATAATAATAATAGAAATACATAGTAATCATTATTATTGATGATGTGATTATTTATAATATAATAATAATAATAATAATAAATATGTATATTATTATTAAATATGTATATTATATTATTATTATGAATGATGTGATTATTATTAATAGTAATAATATAAATAATACATATTTAAAAAACAATAATAACATTAACATTATTATTAATTATTATTATTATTATTATGTGATCATTATTTATATTACAATTATGATAATATAAATATAATAAATCGTAAAATAAATAATAATAATTGTATTATTATTATTATCATTATTAATTTAATAATAATAATATAAATTATTAATATTATCATTATTATTATTATTATTTTATTTTTTTGTAAAAGCAGTTTGTGCTACAAGCATTTATTCAGACCTCAGTTGGCTCTGTTTATTTCTCCTAATGCATTTAAAGAGAAACATCTGAGACAAACTTGACACTTGAAACTGAGAGCTGGGAACTCTGAGCTCTGAATGAATTTACGCAGCAACACTGAACCATGTCTTCTCTGTGAAAGAGAGTTATTGGTCTTGTGTTACATAAGACCATTTATTGCCAAGACTCTTGGAATATGACAAAGTGTCCCAATATAGGAGCGACAATATTAGATAATGGCAAAATTATGCCAAATGTTCTTAGAGGTCATTAAAGCTGCAATTGCAGCTGTATAACTTTGAGCAGCAACAGTTTTGAGCATAACCGTACAGCATGTCAGAGTAAACTGCACCCTGTGGAGAACTGCATCAGTCCAGCAGCTCACAAAACACATCAGAATATAATACAAACGGCATCATTTGTACCTCCTCATGAAACACAATTCTCCATTACAGAAGACGTTGCTGGTTGAAGTCAACCGGTGCAAATGCTTCCATGCATATATGTATTGCGTTCAGGTAATTATAGAAATGATGCAGGAAATCAATGAGCTGAGATGTCATATGTCAGACCAGAATAGAAGCGTGAACATTTGAGCTGCAATATTCACAGATGTCTGAGGCAAACTAGACACCTTTTAATGTTTGATATTGGTAACACTTTACAATAAGGTTCATTAGTTAACCACCTTTATTATCATGAACAATACTTCTTCAGTATTTATTAATCTTAGTTAATTTCAACATTTACTAATACATTATTAAAATCAAAGGTTGTATTTGTTAACATTAGTTAATGCACCTTGAACTAACATGAACAAACAATGAACAGCTGTATTTTTATTAACTAACATAAACATTAAGATTAATAAATACTGAAACAAATGTTCTGCTTATTGTTAGTTCATGTTAGTTAATACATTACAGGCAGGGTAGGCAGGTTTTTTCTAAAAAAAAAATAAAAAAAATTTGTTTAAACTGTCTTTATATACCAGTACATAATTAAAATGTAAGTACTCTGAAAAAGAGAGTATACAAATCGAGTGTCTGTAGTCCTCTCAGGGCTGCAATAAACACAGCTACTTATGTCCATTCACTCCCACCCCCTCCCTTCTGAGCTCCTTCCAAAGCCACGCCCCCAAAACACATGAACGCGCGATGCCGACCGCTCAGCTGGAGGACGCGTTTGCCAGCGCATGTAGTGACATCATGTCAGAATCACATGTAATAAAATACCTAACTTTATCATTATGAATATAAACAACTAACATGGCTGTTAGTACTCACTATCAAGCTAGCATATCGATACTGGTAAAGTTGAAAATATATTGAGTTTGATTCGGTAACGAGCTAGTAACATAAGGCAAAGCTAAAAACAGGTTGCACTGATACACGTTTTCCCATTACCATCAGTTACACTGTGATGAAGGTGAATTTCGTGTAAGATTCATATATGGTGTTTTGCATGTAAGAGCTTCCACGATGAAAGCACTGTTGGCTCTGATGAGGACTAACGTTACACTCCGGAGACAAGTAGCCTACCTTTCTACCTTACTAGTTCCTTTTTTTGCCTTGTTTGCCTTCGCTGACTGTATATGCAGGTACTGGGAATTTTGACTGCTCTTCCTAGCTTCCGTGCCTCTTCCCCTCCTGGAGTCAAACGGGTGTGCGCATGTGGGCAGCTCCTGTAGCGGCAGGGGTGGTAGCCATGGTAACGAGGGAGAGTGATAGTCGCCCAGCCAATCATTTCATTCGTTCCGAATGGACATAAGTAGCTGTGTTTATTGCAGCCCTGCGAGGACTACAGACACTCGATTTTTATACTCTCTTTTTCAGAGTACTTACATTTTAATTATGTATTGGTATATAAAGACAGTTTAAACAAATTTGGAAAACATTTTTTTTAGAAAAAAAACACCTTTAACTAATGAACCTTATTGTAAAGTGTTACCTTGATATTTTATATACAGAGGCAGAGCTAACTAAACAAGCAAAGTTTGTTTGTTGGTCTTACTAAGACGTGCAAAACCCCTAGAAGATTACATAAGCATTTAAATGCATGCACACTTACGCTTGTTAGCAAAGCTGACTTTAAGCGCTGGGGTCAAATGCTCCACAACCTTTTTCCAGTTCCCATGACGAGTCGGGATCCACGCCGTTACGCCACACGTGTATTCTCCAGCGTCGGCGTCCGTCGTGTGAAGGAGGCGGAGCTTAAATGTGGAAGGCTCCGCCCTGGTCGCTGTAATAAGCCCCGCCTCCATGCGTTTCTTGTACGTCTTGCCTGGCACGAGGGTCCCGTTCTCATCCAATGACGCGATAGCGTGAGTGGATACTGGAGCGTCACCGGGAACAGCGTCTCTGTAAAGCCACGACACTCCCAGTCGTCCGCTACGGAGATTGGACACGTTTGTAACTTTGCATTCCAGCTCCGTCGGGTCGCCGAAGAACTTTGCGTTCACAGATGAGTTTAGGACAACGGTGTAGTCTGGATCTGAGAGACACAGAGATAATAGTCAAAATAAAAATAAAGCGTCGCATGTTTCAGATTAAATAAAAAAAAAACACACATTAAATAATGATGTATTGTAGATTTGCACATTTTTAAAGCATGCCATGCATGATGGGATGTTGTTTTAGCACATTGCCTGTCAGGGTGTTGCATTGCAGTGAGGTGTTTTGAGTGTTGTGATGTTTCTATATGGTGTTATTGTGAGTGTTATGGGCAGTTGCACACTAGTTCAAGTCAAAAGTGATTCTTGCCTAAACAAACACCAAATAAAACATCACCCTGTGGTGAAAATCAAGCTTTTAATGTTGTTTATAACAATCAATCAATCAAAACTTTTATTACAGACTCAAGATCCAAATCTTACCCACAACAATACATAAATACATATCCATAAAAACACATGCATACACACATACCTACACAAAAAAATTTAAATAATAATAATTTAAAAAGAAAATCATTGTTCTACCAGGAGACAATTATACCAGTGTTTCCACATACGGGATTGAAGCAAAGATGAGTTTTAAGGGATAAAATGATTGACTACAGGGGGACTTTAAATTGTCAATACTGGCAAATAACCATGGCATAAGTGGGATAATCTACAGCTAGCTGTGCATTAAACAATTTGAATGCACTCCGCTTCATGTCGGGCTGTTCTTTGCCTCCACGTCGTGCATTAAAATCGTTTAACCAAACAGTTTCTGGTCCCCCATTGACTTCCACAATACGGGGAAAAAACACTATGGAAATCAGTGGGGACCAGAAACTGTCATTCTTCAAAATATCATCTTTTGTTTTCAGCAGAAGAAAGAAATTCATACAGGTTTGGAACAACATAAGGGTGAGTAAATGATGACACATTTTTTTATTTTTGGGTGAACTATCCCTTTAACTCTGTCCTCACCAGAATTTTTTTAAGTTGCCAGTCAAGCGCCAGAATTTTTCATCATTTTTATTTTTGGCTGAACTATCCCAAAGTGACTCAGTCCATGTTTGTTGAAGAGAATTAAGCTGGATTATTGATTAAATGGTGATAAAACTGATTCTTCAGCAGTGAAAAGAAACTGTAAATGACTACAAATGTCCCTCACACACCTCTAAACATCCACTCACGTGCACATTCACACACTCATTAAAGCTGTTTCTAGGCTCTCAGCGCACCAGTGTCAAGTGTTTGTGGGCAGCCGGCCCGATTAGTGAAGGGCTCCCTGCGTCTCTTCCTATACAGCTGGGACCTTCATGCTCGGGTGAGCAGTACTAGAGACACACAAAGACTTACAGCGGGCCAAAGCCAGTGCTATTCTCCCACACGGACAACCTTCACATAGTCACATGACGTAAATAGCTCAGGAAAACACATGAGAGAGGCACGGGAACACAGACAAGTGAAAATCATCCAGACAATCATTGGCATATACAACCCCACTGAGCATCACATGTGGTGGTGGGTTTTGCGTTAAGCTTTTTGGACGTCACGCCGGCTGAGTCACTGGGACCATCTGTGCGTTGTGGCTCTCATCCGCATCACTTCCTGTTCGCTAAGCCCCTCCCACTTATAGCCATTTACTTTGGGGAACATCTTATTGGCTCTGATAAAGACTACTGCACATATGCAGCAAAAATAGGTTTTATCCCTGCAGTCTAGACCTGATAACCTAGTCCAGCTGGTGCTTAAACTCTTAGCGCTGGTTACCAGTGTAAGGTATGTTTTGGGCACTTTTAACCCTCTTGTGCTGATTT
The DNA here is from genome assembly GCA_021554675.1 of Leuciscus idus. Taxonomy (NCBI): domain Eukaryota; kingdom Metazoa; phylum Chordata; class Actinopteri; order Cypriniformes; family Leuciscidae; genus Leuciscus; species Leuciscus idus. The sequence continues at coordinate 54,492,937 of CM038623.1, forward strand.
TTTTGCAAAATGGTTACGAAACATGGTTAAAATCATGGACATGATTCAAAAAGGTTAAATGGTCCTGAAAAAAATAGTCACACTTGTATTGTTCACAGTCAAAAAATGAAAACAAATTTCATCTAGTGGAAACGTTTGGTACTGCGGCCAGAGATAATGACCTCAAATTTGGAGCACAGCTTGTTTAGATTTATGGCTTTGATTTTCTCACAGTTTAAGGTATGTTTTACTCATTTACTCCTTAACGTGTAAGGAGTAAACGAGTAAAACGTGTTTTAATATATATATATAATATATATATATATATATATATATATATATATTTGTGCATTTTTCATAACAATAAATATTGCTTCACTTCAGCAATAATCTGCCAAGTGTCGTCTTTAAAAAGAGACCAAACTGAATTCTTCAAAGCATTCAAGATTCATGACAGTTTAAGCTGGAAATTTAATTTTTAGGTCTATGCTCAAAAAGTGAATGAATGGATTATAACTCCTGCATAAATATAAATGAGTACCATAAAATCCCCTAAAAATACAAAATATTAAATAAAAAAACATTATTGGACTAAAATATAGTACAATCATTTCAAATTCTGTAATTTTTGACCATCAAACGAAGAGCATCAGAGGGTTAATGCAAAAAATACTGCTCAAAATAAAAAAAAATGTTTCTAGATAGAATTTGATGAGAAATATTCCAGTTCATATTGAGATCTTTGACTTTGGATTGCAGACGTTGGCAAATCTTCGAGGCGTTATTGAGATCTTGTATGAAACACAAGATAACTGGAGTCTTTATACTGAGATACAGAAGAATTAAGATTAAAATCCCCTAATCTATGGGAGAAACAGCTGAGATATTAAAGTTAACAATAGCCAATTTAACTTGCTTGTGGAAGTAAAAATTAAACTAGACATTTCAGACGGTTCAACCCAGCGCTGTCATTGTTAACTAAAATTAAATAAAAAATTGTTTGAGATGAAGCAAAAATAAATAATATTCGAAGAAAATATTTTAAATTAAATGCTTAGAAATAGACATGAAGTAGAAGTTGTAGTAAAAAATTAAAACTGAAACAAAAATGAATAGAAAATATAAAAAACTAAAACTACAAAAATGACAAAAACATAACAAATTTCCTAAAATGACTCTAAGATTAAAATGAAAGCTGAAAATAAATAAAAATAAAAGCCAATTCAATGAATACATTTTTTTTTTCAGCATTGCCAGTTAACTAATAACTTTTTAAAGTTAGTTACTTAGTTTGTTGCTTTAGCTGAAGACCTTTATAATTCTGAGCACAGCTTGGTAATGAACTTTTGGGATCAAGTGAGGAGAACCAGGCAGCGAAAGAGAGACTTCTAGTTAAAGAAAGATAAATAAAGACAGGACGAGAGCAGGTCTACAATGTGTTTCTTTACCCGGACAAACAGAGAAGACAAGATGAATGTCTGAGAGGAGCTCTATAGCCGGTCGCTATGGACGGGAACCGAGTGTCCTGGGAACGAAACGAGGATCTGTCAATCACGATTCATTAAGAGCCTCTCCACTGCAGACATTCAATCTGCATTATCAGACTTTATCTCACACTCGCTCTCTCGCTCTCGCTTTTGTCTCCGTCTTCCTCTCTCCATTTCGTTCTCTCGCACTTTCTTCTGGCTTTCCGCACACCTGTCTAGAGAATGAGCTGTGGTGCTTGTTGGAGCATCAGGTTAGTGCTTGTGTGTTTGGTGTAATTGTTATTCAAATACACAGAGAATGATGCAGACGAGTGAAAGCTGAGTTTAGATTACAGGTCACATGATCCCGGGCTTTTGACATCAGCACTAAACTGGAGATTAGTAACCAATGGACACCCGATAATCTCGAAATGATTGGGTGTAGAATAGACTCACTTAGTAGGATCAGGATATAACTATAAATACGAATAGAACACAACTTACTGAAGAAACACTTAGATTTTATAAAAAAAACAATGAATCAAAATATACATTTAGAAATCAGAATAAACAAAGAGAATCAATTAATTTAAAAAAAAATTATAATAATAATTTTATGAATCAGAATAAAATAGAACTTTACTATATATAATTTTATTTAACTTTATTATATATTATAATAGAATTTTATTGATGTATTAATTTAATTTTATAAAAAAAAAACTGAATAATTTAAATATAAATTGAACAATCAAGATATAATTTTAGAAATCCGAATACAGACTAATAACAGAATAAATCAAACTATAATAATAATTTTGCTTAATAAATGAGAATATAAATTTGGAAATCAAAACAGAATAGAGAAACTAAAAATATATCAGAATATTTTTGATTCTTAAATCTCTTCTTAAATAAATCAGAAAAGATAAAATAAAATAATAAAATAAAAACAATATATAATATTATAAAATAAAATATAAAAAGTTAAAATAACTGAAAACCAAGCGACTCATTATATGTACATACACTATGATGTACAATTTACAAACAGGCCACACACACACACACACACACACACACACACACGACTCTATAGAGACTATACAGAATTAACATGCTGGTTGCTGGGCTCACCGGGTCTTAAAGTCATTAACGCTAATGAGTTTGAGCAGCACAAGTCATCCATCAGTGCAAGACAACATGAAGAACATCTCCTGAAATCCTGACAGAGACTTCAGCTGTTTCCACAACAGTAAGAAGCGTGAGCATATGGCACGGGTTCAGGCGGTACAGTACGTCAGCGTGAGGTTAGTGCACTTCACTGCTTTGATCGAGCGTCGTCCACAAACACTCTGTTCTTCAACACTGGATGATAACGGCAAATACTACAAAGTGAGCTACTCATCAGACTCCATGATAACAGACGACACCACCTTCACTATCAACACACCACAGACTCAGACTTTCATCTCACAATGCAAAAATAGGCCACAAATAAACATGCTACACACACACACACAGTGGCGTGTTTCTCTGAGGAGACCAAATAAAGACATCCAGATCACCGTGTATTAAAGAGCTCAATTATAAGATTGAATTATAAGAGCAAACACGAGAACTGAGTCATTTGGCACTGAAAACAATGTTGGAAGGAATGATACAAAAGTCAAAAGCTGTGGATATTTCACACTATGCATTGCCTTCGACATGAGCAATAGTTAGTGATGTTTGACTTTGCAAACGCCACTAATAAAGACAATTTTCATCTCCACAGAACGGATCAGTGGAGATATTAGTGGCGTTTGCAAAGTCTAACATCACTAACTATTGCTCACGTCGCTTCAATCAAAAATAAAGGTTCTTTATTGGCATCAATGGTTCCGTGAAGAACCCTCAACATCCATGGAACCTTTTCATTCTACGAAAGATTATTAAAATGGTTCTTTTAAGAACTGTTCTCAAAGGTTCTTTGAGGAACCAAAAATGGTTCTACTATCTACTTCTGATTAACATAGAAAAAGGATTTTTTCAAAGTTGGAAATAAAACTAAGATTATTAGAGTAGGTTTTATAAGAAAATGCTATTGCAGTCTTTTTACTTAAAAATTTCACATTTAATTCAATGTTTTACTTGCCGCTTCTACACAATTATTTGTAAAAATTCACTAGCAATTTCTGAGTGGAAACTGTTTCAAAGTAAATCCTACTCCAATTTTTTTGCACTTGGTCAAATAGTCAATTTTAAGACTATTTATGAACCTTTCATTAAAACCTTTTGACACATGAACTATATTTATAGTCAATACTTTCAAATACACTTTCAAATACCCATCGCAATCATTCTGCGATTTCCTTCCCTACTAATGATACCGCTCAAAATATTTCATTTTAAAATAAATGAACTCTTTTATTCAACAAAGATGCATTAAATTGACCAAAAGTGATAGTAAATATATTTATAATGTTATAAAAGATTCGATTTCAAATAAAAAAGCTGTTCTTTTGAACTTTCTGTTCATCAAAGAATCTTGAAAAATAAAATGTATCAGTTTAACGACTGTTTTCAACATTGATAATAATCAGAAATGTTTCTTGAGCATCAAATAATCATAACAGAATGATTTGTGAAGGATCATGTGACACTGAAGACTGGAGTAATGATGCTGAAAATTCAGCTTTGATCACAGGATATAAATTACACTTTACTATATATTCATATCGAAGACAGTTATTTTAAATTGTAATAATATTTCACAATATTACAGTTTTTACTGTATTTTACTGTAAATAAATGTAGCTTTGAGGAGTCTTCTTTTAAAGGAACACAGTAAAGCAAAGATTATTTGGTACATTTTACAAGAAAAAAATTATTTCAGTTTTTACTACTAATTTATTGATTGATTACTTTATGGGGAAATTGTTGTTGCTTGTGGTTCAACATGCGTACACACAAAGAACCAACAATGCACATAAATATAAAAACAACCAATATTTTTTTTTTACTAGTTTCTAATTTACTAGAAGTTTCAACACCATCAAATTGTAAATCCTACACCAAATATGTTGTCAGGTGATTATATGTGATGCTGCCTAGAGTTTGATCATCAAGAGGCATCCCAGAAGGCAAGAGTAATCATGCTGGCCTTTTAGCGAAGCGTCTAAAGAGAAGGAAGTGAGAAAACAAAGGAGAGAACAATAACACTTTTCAGCGTCCCACACAAAAACATGTTCTCAAGTTCAAACATTAGCAGTTCTACAGGTCGGTGTTTCGGCATGAGACCGGTTTCTTGGAACCGCGTGGAGGAACGAGAGCCAAAATGTTCATGGAAAGTGTAAAAGTTGCTCTTTTAAAGAGGACCTATCATGCTTTTTTCACATGTTCATAAGTCTTTAGTGTGTAATGTTGCTGTTTGAGCATGAAAAAGCTCTCAAAGTTCCACAGCATGATATAATTATTCTCTATATCAGTGTCACGGGAACGAACACGTCACAATATTCCTCATTTACATAATTAATACGCAGAATAAAGGGGCGGGGCCTGGTTGAGTTAGTAGTGTGTTAAACTGGTGGTTATGGTAAGGGGCGGGACATTTCCCAAACACACTCGAAGCGCTCGACCAATCACAACACACTGATCCAGCCGCCCAATCAGAGCACAGTGTGCTTTTCAGAAGGAGGGGCTTCATAGAAACAGGAAGTAAACAGAGCGTTACTGACAGACTGGGAAGAGAGGAGCTGCAACAATGGAGAATATGAGGAAAATAATCAACATTCAAGCAGGAAAACCTGTTCTAGTAGAGCCTAAAAACAACATTAAGACTTTGTAAAAGGCATAATAGGTCGTATTTAAAGATCTGGAAACACAATGAGATTCTCTTTAACGTTTTTACAGGAGTAGTAAGCCTACTCACATACTGGAAAACGAATAATAGCATTTAATTCTCAGAGATTAAAGAGCTTGTGTAAGTACAGTACATGTGTGGATTTACCACAAAGATTTGACCATCTAACCAGCAAAAACTAATGCTCTTCAAATTATTATTTTTAATGCAGTCAAAGTCAAGAGTCCTGCGATCTGGAGGCAATTTCTTTATAGATGAAACTGCTGTTGTGCTCTAGTGTTTCCAGATGTGTACCAACAAAGATGTGTACCGTCACATCTGGCCCTGAAACACGACCACGGCCACTTCAGGAGGTCACAGACAATACCTGATGTCTTTCTATGGCTCAGACGGTTGTTGGTGTGCAATGCTGGTGAGGATTTCCTATTAAAACCCATTGAAACCCACTAACCTAAATCTAGCTTTTTGTTCTCTAGGAAATATGAAAAAAAAAAAAAAACCTTTGCCAATACTAAAGGAAAACACAAAATAAACAGCAGTTTGAGATTTTTAAAAATGTTTTTGAAAGAAGTCTCTTCTGCTCACCAAGGCTGCATTTATTTAATCAAAAATACAGTAAAAAAAAACATAAATATTGTGAAATATTATTAGTACTTGAAATAATTGATTTCTGTTTGAATATAAAGTAAATTATAATTTATATCCTGTGATCAAAGCTGAATTTTCAGCATCATTACTCCAGTCTTCAGTGTCACATGATCCTTCAGAAATCATTCTAATATGTGGATTTGATGCTCAAGAAACATTTATGATTATTATCAATGTTGAAAACAGTTTCATATTTTTGTGGAAACTGTAATACATTTTGTTTTCAGGATTCTTTGATTAATAAAAAGTTAAAAAGAATAGCATTTATTTGAAATAGAATCTTTTGTAACATTATAAATGTCTTTCCTCTTTAGGGCTTGCTCAAAAGTATTATTATTAGTATATATATTTATTCATATTTTTCATATTTATTTATATTTTTCAATTTTCATTTTAGTTTATGTTTAAGTAATTTTATGTGCTTTTGTCATTTTTACTAGTTTTTTTTTTTTTTAAGAATTTTAAAGATTTTGTTTATAGTATAAGTTTTTCACTTAATATTTTTATTTTATTTCAAATTTATTTCAATTAGCAAAATCAATTTTAAAATAGTTTTATTTACCAATATCAACACTGGCGTCAAGAACCTTAGTCTTTACTCATACTAAAGAATATTGATCTATTCTTTTTTAAACTACCATCTCAAATGAAAACTCTTGCATTTTCCTTGTAAATCTGATGAAGGAAGCTTGCCTTTCTGGCCGTGAAAACGCTTGGATAGTGAAGAAAATAAACAGCATTTTATGAATTCCAACAGTGTGATATTATGAATTAATAGAAATCTGCAGCGTTTAATTAATCCTTCTGTGTGTGATCACCAGTTTTATACTATTATTTATATAGTATTATAGATTTCAGTTATATTTGAATGTAGCTTTTATTTATTTTCAGTTTCAATTTAATTTTAGTTGAACTTTTACTCACTTTGTCGTTTTGTATTTATTTTAAATTTTTTTATATTACTATTTAGATTCCTTTTTTTTTTTTCTGTTTTGGCTCAATTTAAGTTATTTATTTATTCCCAATAAGTAACTTTAATGCTTCAACTTAAAACATATTTCAGTTAGTTTTCAAAGTAACATATCTAATTTTTATTCAGGTTTTTCCTATAATATTTTATTTCAGGCTTTTTTCAATAACACAAATGTTTTTAATAGTTTTAGTTGCACAACCCTATCGAACACATCAGATATTAGAGTCGTGACCTCCTGTTTAACAAATAAGAATCTGAATTCTGAAACATATATAGAAACCTTTTGATCTCAGAACTGCATCTCCTGCTTTTGGTGGGAAGATTTTCAGTGAATAATAACTTAAATGTCTGTTTTTTCCAATTTTCCAAGTCAAACAAGGCACATGAAGACGCATCACACCAAGTTTGCACGACTTTGATGATATTTTCTGTCAATTTTGGATCAATTTTGGAAAATTCAGCATGTTTCGAAATCAACGAGCCGAGTAAACAACTCCAGAGCTTCCCTTTTACGGTGAAGTACTCCTTCTCTTTCTCTGTAACTCCGAACAGAATAAACAGGTTGAAGCTCTTCACTGTTAATCACGCTGACAACGAGATCCCAAGCAATTAACTGTGACTTCTACATGAGCAACTGGCTTTTAGCCTGTAGATCTAGACAGCGGTTCTCCATCAGAACGACCACACACAGGCCTTTGATGCATTAGTACGCAAATCTTCAAGCAGACACGAACACACACACGCACACACGCGCGCACGCGCGCACACACACACACACACACACACACACACACACACACACACACACACACACACACACACACACACACACACACACACACACACACCTCATGACTGAAGCTTACTTATTAACACAACAGCACTAAACTCCCACAAACACACGTTTACTTTCACTTAGACGGCTGAAACTGATGGACAGGTTAAGAGCAAACCAGTCGAGTGTTCTAGCTGAGATTTTATACTTATATACGCTTATTAGGGCTGGGCGATATCTGAATATTCACAAACATTTGTGATCATTTGGAAAACATAAAGATTTAGGGTATTTTTGTATGTTTATTATTATTTCACTTGGTCTAAATATTATGTCTTCTCAGATACATAAACTTCAAAACCAAAAATGCCGATTCATTTCCATTAAACTAAATTTAAGAAACTAAAAAAAAAAAATCATAGAAGTCACTTTTCACATATTAAAATATTTTAGTCATATATATATATATATATATATATATATATATATATAGGCAAGTATGTCTGTTTATTGTTTTCATATATGCTACCGTTCACATGTTTGGGGTTGGTAAGATTCTTTTAATTGATATGCTCACCAAGTCTGCATTTATTTGATTAATATACAGGATTTTTTTTAAATATTATTATTTTTTAAAATGTGAAAATATAATAAAGTGTAATTTATTCCAGTGATTCAAAGCTGAATTTTCAGCATCATTACTCCAGTCTTCAGTGTCACATGATCCTTCAGAAATCACTCTAATATGATGATTTGATGCTCAAGAAACATTTATGATTATTACCAATGTTGAAAACAGTCGTGTTGTTTCATATGTTTGTGGAAACTGTGATACATTTCATTTTTCAGGATTCTTTCAGTCAAAAGTTCAAAAGAACAGCATTCATTTGAAATGAAATCTTTTGTAACATTAGAAATGTCTTTACTGTCACTGTTGAACAATAGAGTAAACTAGAATGTACATTTCCTGAAGAAAATGTGAGTGGTGCTTGCAGTGGCAAAATTCGTCACGGTTGCTAGGGTGTTTCTAGTGGGTTGCTAAGGTATTATGGGTGGTTGCTAGGTGGTTTCTAGGGTATTCTGGGTGGTTGCTAGGGTGTTCTGGGTGGTGTGTTTAAATACAATTATTCTCAGTGGAAAAAGTGTGGAAAATATGGCTTGCTTATTTTTTCATACATTAACTGTGTTAGTTAAATATCTTGCCAACAATTACTGAATGATTCATCAAACTTATTTACACAAAAAAATAATTTAAAGCTGTTTCAGAGAGAATAGATAACTAATGAGATATATGTATATCATCAAAAAGCTGAAAATTATATTTGAGCTATATCATCCAGCCCTAATTGTCTCATCCATGATCTGCGAATCATCTTTTAATAGACAACCCAAGGCCATCGTCTGAAACACTGAGCTGACATATGGAAAGATATTTTTAAGTGCACAAATATGAACGACATATGCTTTTAATGTCATTTAAATACCAAATAATCAACATCAAATTAATATTTTATGGATGAGGGTCTCAGCTCTGGGTAAAGCAGAACGCATTCATACGCACTGGTAAAGAGCCTCAGATGGCATTTTCTTGAAATGTCACCCACTAAATGTGAGATGCAACGGGGTGTTTATGATCCTTAAAGGGTTAGTTCACCCAAAAATGAAAATTCTGTCAGTAATTACTCACCCTCTGAGTGAGTTGACGTAGTGTAACAGCGCAGGGCTTCTGGGTTGTACGTCAGAACGGATGCTCACTATTGGCCAGCATCACACACGTGACCACCGTCGGCCAATAGTGAGCCTCCGTTCTGACGTACAACTCAGAAGCGCTGCGCTGTTACACTACGTCAACTCACTCAGAGAAACACAGAAGAAAATGAATAGATGAATAAAGTCGTTATTTTTGTGTGTTTTTTTGCGTACAAAAAGTATTCTCGTCGCTTGATAAACTTAAGGTTGAGCCACTGTAGACACTTGGACTATATTAAACATTGTCTTTACTAACTTTTCTGGGATGGCAGATATCAATTACAGAGAAGCCTATGGAGGAGTGAGACAGCTCTCAGATCTCATCAAAAATATCTTAATTTGTGTTCTGAAGATGAACGAAAGTCTTACGAGGTTGGAACAACATGAGGGAGAGTAATTACTGACAGAATTTTCATTTTTGGGTGAACTAACCCTTTAAGGGCCCTATCTTGCACCCAGCGCAATTGAATGAATGAATGAATGAGGCATTTATTTAGCGCTTTCATATGTACTACTGTACACCCAAAGCGCTTTACAATCATATCAGGGGATCTCTCCTCAACCACCACTTGGATGATGCGACGGCAGCCACAGTACAACGGCGCCAGTGCGCTCACCACACACCAGCTATAGGTGGAGAGGAGAGAGAGTGATAGAGCCAATTCAATGTAAGGGGATTATTAGGAGGCCATGATTGGTAAGGGCCAATGGGTGGAATGTGGCCAGGACACCGGGGTTACACCCCTACTCTTTACGAGAAATGCCATGGGATTTTTAATGACCACAAAGAGTCAGGACCTCGGTTTTACGTCTCATCCGAAGGACGGTGCTCTTTGACAGTATAGTGTCCCTGTCACTACACTGGGGCGTTAGGACCCACACAGACCACAGGGTGAGCGCCCCCTGCTGGCCTCACTAACACCTCTTCCAGCAGCAACCTGGTTTTCTCAGGAGGTCTCCCATCCAGGTACTAACCAGGCTCAGCCCTGCTTAGCTTCAGTGGGCAACCAGTCTTGGGCTACAGGGTGATATGGCTGCTAGCGTTGACTTTGTACACAACGCATGTATCATTCCTATATTGCTCCTGATGCACAGTGGACTTTTTCCTCCACAGACGCACGTCGGTAAATTAGGGAATGAACTTGCGCTCCCGGGGGCGGTTCAGCGCAAAGAGGAGGCGTGTTCCGGCACAAACGTTCCCTGGTGCTATTTTGCAGTTACAGAAAACAATTCCGCCACTGACCAGGAAAAACCTAGTCTAAAGTCAGTGGCGCATTCAGATGCTATTTTAAGGGCGCATGCTTGGCCATAATGTAGCGTGTGCACCAGTGGCGGCTGCTGGTCTTTCAAAGAGGGGAAGCTCATTTTCGGCCTACATCATAAAAATGATTCATTTATTTATGCGTAAATTCTACGTTCCTTTTCAAGAAAATGCTCTGTGAAAAATGAATGTAATAATATAATAAAGGTATAAATAATAATACAATAAAGTATAATAATAATGCTACTAATAATAATATGTTTTTTAAATGATTTTAATAATTATTTTTGAATTATTACTAATAATAATATTTAAAAAAATATAATAAGTAATAATATAATAAAAGTATAAATGTATAATTGTGTGAAATGTATTATGAAAATTGGCTAGCAATTTCGACAAGCAAATACCAAGAAATAGGTTGCAGCAGTTTGTCTTTGAAAAATCCGCGATGGGACTGAGCCGAACAGCTTCAACATCAGCGACTTTTTATTGTATGAAATCGCTGTCAATCAAAAGGAGACGCAGCCTTTCGACAGATCCTCCAATCATCACGCAGAAGCCCGGAGTCCAGGCCAGCCCACTCCTCATTCACCCCCAGAGAAGCTGAGCATCCGCGGGCGGGACATAATCGCAGCATTTATCCAATGACCGTCTAGTTTCGAAGCACTGAAAAAAACTGTTCAAAGCAGCTCCATTGAAGTCAATGGAAGCTGGGCTTCAACAGGAAAATGCACTGTGACGCTACAGGAATGTATGAGAAGGAAATCGAGTCAGCCGACCTGCTGTATGTAACTGATTCTGAACGAACTCGTCTTTGAGATGAACGTTTTCTAACGCATTTTTAGTCAATACATTTTTTTATACAATAGTACATATTTGACCATTCATTTTTTGACATTATTTCTCCATCCCCATACATCACTTCTCTGTGTTTTACGGTCCTGACGAGAACGTCGGTCTCCTCGGCTGTGAACCGCTCCTGGCGTGAGTCTGGCAAATCCGCCGTTATAATAGCCATCCGCCATGGAACAAGCGCGCCTGCTTTTAAAGGGAATGTGAGATGACGCTCTGATTGGTCTATTTCACATTACGCCCAAACCACACCTATGAGTAATGAAGCTACTTTAGACCAACTCATTTTAGATTTGCGTCGGGCGCAAGAGTCATTTATCCCGCCGGTATAATAGCAACAGCGCCGGAGATCCGCCCACAAAGTTACTTGCGTTTCGGGTTTGATACTTGCATTTCAGGTTTGATACTTGCATTTCAGATCGTTAAAATAGGGCCCTAAGAGTCGTGAATGATGCAGTGTGATGATTTCTCTTACTTTGCTTGATGACGTGAACTCGTACGGCGTCAGAAATCTTCTCCGCGGCCTTGTACCATCGTCCACTCATTTGCTGAACCCACACGCTCACTTTACAGGAGTAGAGTCCTGCGTCAGACATCTCCACGCCGTGAACTTTCATCTGGAAATCCCACTTCCCCAAGCGCCTGACGTCCACGAGCTCGGACGAGATGTTCCTCAGGCCGTCCCGGCTCAGGTGTGCCAGCGTACGACTGGTGTTCAACATCCACGTCACCTCCAGCCCCACGGAGAGCTCGGTGTCCACAGAGACCGAACAGGTGAGCAGCAGCGGCTCTCCGGTGGATAATGTGCGGTCGTCCTGAACCACAACCGTCAGGGAGTTCGCTGAGGATTTCAAAAGACAGAGATGGAACAAAAACAACTCAGATCATAATGATACAAAATCAGGACCTTAACCAGCCTTTTTTTGGGGGGTTACACTTTATGTTACAGTGTCCTTGTTACATATGTTACATGCACTTACCATAGTAATAACAGTAAATGATGCATAATGCAACTAACCCTCAACCAAACCCTAATCCTATAGTAAGTACATGTAGTTAATTAATATTACTCAGTACTTAAATATATAATTACACCAGAACAATGACACCTTAAAATAAAGTGTAACCCACTCATTATATAGTACGCACATGTAGTAACGTGTAACTACGTCCCCTTAAAATTAAGTGTTACCTTTATTATTACCTAAAGCTATTAAAAATCGTTTTTTAATGATGTTGACTTGGGAAGTAATTTAAATAAAATTATGTTGAAATAAAAAAAAAACTAAAAAAAACCTAAACAAATAATTGAGGCTAAATAAAATAAAAAATAAAAAATACTAAATATGAGAAAAGCGCATAAACATACTAAAACTTAAACCCATAGATAACTATTTTATATGTATATATATATATAGTACAGGCCAAAAGTTTGGAAACATTACTATTTTTAATGTTTTTGAAAGAGGTTTCTTCTGCTCATCAAGCCTGCATTTATTTGATCAAAAATACAGAAAAAAATGTAATATTGTGATATAGTATTACAATTTCAAATAATTGGTTTTCAATTTATTATACTTTAAATTATCATTTATTTCTGTGATGCAAAGCTGAATTTTCAGGATCATTACTCCAGGCTTCAGTGTCACATGATCCTTTAGAAAGTTTAGAAATTCATTATCAAAGTTGGAAACAGTTCTGCTGCTTAATATTTTTTCATAACCTGTGATACTTTTTTAAGATAGTTTGATGAATAAAAAATTAAAAAAATTAAATTAAAATAAAAAAAAGAAGCAAATGTTTTAAAAATAGAAATCTTTTGTAACAACAATATACACTACTGGTCAGTCATTTGGGGTCAGTAATTTTTTTCTTTCTTTTTTTGAAATAAATCAACACTTTTATTCAGCAAGGATGTGTTAAATTGATAAAAAGTGATAGTAAAGAAAATTTATATTATTAGAAAATATATATATTTTTTTAATAAATGCAGTTCTTTTTAACCTTTTATTCATCAAATATATTAGGCTGCAGAACTGTGTCCAACACTCATAATAAATCAGAATATTAGAATGATTTCTAAAGGATCATGTGATAGACTGGATGTCACATGTGACACTGAAGATTGGAGTAATGATCCTGAAAATTCAGCTTTGCATCACAGAAATAAATGATAATTTAAAGCATAATACATTTAAATATAATTATTTAAAATTGTAATAATATATCACAATATTTAAAAAAAAATCTGTATTTTTTATCAAATAAATGCAGGCTTGATGAGCAGAAGAAACTTCTTTCAAAAACATTAAAAATATGTTTCCAAACTTTTGGCCTGTACTGTATATATATATATATATAAATTCTATTATAGTATAAAAATAATATTAAAATAACACACATTTTACTTTTTCTTCAATACAAAGAAAACAGACCCAAACTTTACAGTAATTTTTCATGTTAGTTTTGATGTTAAAGGCCCTGATATATTTCAAGCGGAAACGAAGAACGAACTGGTGTGACGTCATATCAAACAAAATCAACCAAAACCGAGTTCGTTCTGGAGTTTGAAACAGCTTGCAAATGTGAACTTTCCGGAAATGTAGCTCTGGCTGCTAAACCTTCGTTTTATGGCACTTTTAAGGCCTACGTTTATGGCGCTTTTGGCTGTTTCTACTTTCTACTTTTGTTATATGAAAAAGAGCAGCAGGAAGAATCTGCAAAACATCTACTTTTGAGTTTTGACAAAAAAGAAAGAAAGTAATTTGGGTTTGCAATAACATGAGTGAGGAAACGGGGGAACTATTCCTTTAATTTCTCCAAGCAAACTCTCAATCATTTCTCTGGGGAACAATGTGATATTCAGTACGCCTCGCTTAGATTGCACAGGCTGCTTTGTGTTCTCTCAACATCTTTCGGTAACAATCTCAAACAACACGAAGTCTCTGAGAGTTTGTGTAACGTCTGCTGGATGGGTCTCTGGAGTCGTCCTGATTTTAATTAAAAACTCTGCAGTAACATTGACAGTATATATGGTAACCAGACAGGAATTTCACCGGCTATGAGGATTCAAACAGCCTGGTTTGTGAGAAAGGTCTGAAGACATTAAACAAGATAAAACTGGACAAAAGAGCACATCTATTCTTCTCAAGGGAGGCGTTGGAAGAACTGAATAACCATAATCGAAACTCTTTCGTTTCTCTATTTCCTCCAAATGCAACTTATTTATCAGTTTTTTTTATCACACTTAAAGATCATCTGAGCAAATTACATAACAGCGATTCATCATAGGTACTTTTATCATATCAAATCAGATTATTTCATGGCATAATCTCTGATCATGAATCTATAACAGCTTCTCAGGAGGGCACAACAACACAACTAAACTGATAAGCAAAAACACAACAAGATAAAGCAATAATGCAACAGAATTAAAATAATAGTTCACTCACAAATGTTCATGTCAGAATTTTCTCTAGATTAACTTTTCCTTCAAACCACAATTCAATATGAATAGACATTTCAAGATTTGACAATAAATTATAAATTACATTTAAATTATGTAAAAATGATGCAAGTTCATACATAATTTAATTTAATTTAATGCATAATTCAAAAACGAATAAAATGTAGAGTTTAATTTGATTTAGTGCATCATTTAATTTACATTTAAAAATATATATAATTTATCATTGAATTTAATTGAATGCATAATTTAACTGACATCATTTTAATAAACAAAAAAATAATATAATGTATAATTTAATGTAATGCATAATTTAATATGCACAATTAAAAAAACTATTATAATTTATTCTTCAATGTAATGCATATTTTAATAAACATAATTAAGAAACTCATATTTTATTTATAATTTCATTTCATTGAATGCACAATTTAATTTACACAATTAAAAAAAACTAATATCATTTATACTTTTATTGTAATGCATCATTTAATATACACAATTTCAATGAAAACAATTTAATTTACATAATTAAAAAAACTAAAATTAATAAAAATGACAAAAGCACAACAACTTTTAAGTTTTTACATATAAAAAAATTAAGCTAATTAAAATAGTATATAAATAAAAGTAAAATATGAAATATAAAAAAATATAGATGCATTTTGTCTCAAATGTTTCTCTTAAAAAATTAGAAATGTAAATAAACAATTATGTGTTGCATATTTTTTTTTTTTTTTTATATTTCAACTGAATTAATTCCATTGCGTTGTGGCTTCATTGTGTTGTGCTCCAGCCTATTTTTATCGTGTTGCACCAATGAACTAACCTGTGGGGGTGACAGTCACTTCCCCCATTTCCATCGTCTTCTCCTGAATCCTCTTCCAGATTCCCTGCTCTCTCGTCCACAGTCTGGCTGTGCACACGTACACCCCTCCATCTTCCGGCATCGCTCCGGAGAGCACGAGACTGTGCGAGACCCCATTTCCCATTTCTAGACGCATCCCGCCATCAGTGTAGCGTCCCGTGAACCCGTCGCCAACCGTCACACCCAAATCTGGACCAAAGGTCAGCAGGTCCTCTAGTACAGACGAGCCCTTCTGGACCGACCAGGTTAAAGACAGGTAAATTCCTTCGATGAAGCTGCGGGAGACGTTGCACAGGAGTCTAATGGATCCGCCCTCGGGAACCACAGGGTTTGGGGTGTCGGGAGCCACAATAAGACTGTTAGGAACAACTGAAATAGAAAGATAAAGGGTGCATCAGTGTGCCTTTCATCTTTTTAATTTGACATGAAACAAAGTTTCGAAACATTATAAGCTGTTAAAGTTTTAAATGCAAAAACAAGGCAGGTCAATTCTAAGGCAAATGCAACCAGCAATTATAACTGGTTTGAATGACACTTTGTTTGTTTTAACACTCCTTACGATCAATGAATTACAGTAATCATACAGCAGGAAATGTCATTGCACACCGCCATCAAACCATTGGACAAAGCTTATATACAGACACACATATAAATGAAACAAAACACAAAGAAGATACAATGTTAGTCTGACAATAAATCCAACTTTGTGTCTGCCAGGTCTAACCACATGAACATCATTCATCACCAGTGACAGAACCAGATTGACAAGTTTAACCAATCGTGTGGAAACAGATGTGCTAAGGTTCTGCAGGAAAACAAAGTTAACTCTCTCCGCACAATGCTGTACTGGCTATATCACAATTAATATATATGAATTGTTGGCCCAAAACCTCCTGCTTAGAAAGGAAGAGACGAGCATGTAAAATTATAAAAAATGAGTGGAATCTGTAATTATGACTGTAAGCTATAAATCTAGTTTACTTGTTTAGTGAATGGACTAAACCCACTAGTCTCATATTACAGTCTCATGTTTCAAAACTGTATGTGTGTTCTTCCATTGTAAGTGCGTAAATAGACGGACAGAGGGAAGGGCGAACATATGGATGGATGGATGGATGGAAAGTTGGACAGATGGCTAGATAGACGGATAGATAGACGGATGAATGATGGACGGATGGATAGACAGATGGAGGGATGAATGATGGATGGATGGATAGAAAGTTGGACAGATAGCTAGATAGATGGAGGGATGAATGATGGATGGATAGAAAGTTGGACAGGTAGCTAGATAGATGGAGGGATGAATGATGGATGGATGGATGGATGGATAGAAAGTTGGACAGATAGCTAGATAGATGGAGGGATGAATGATGGATAGATGGATGGAGGGATGAATGATGGATGGATAGAAAGTTGGACAGGTAGCTAGATAGATGGAGGGATGAATGATGGATGGATGGATGGATAGAAAGTTGGACAGATAGCTAGATAGATGGAGGGATGAATGATGGATAGATGGATGGAGGGATGAATGATGGATAGATGGATGGAGGGATGGATGGACAAAGTTGGACAGATGGCTAGATAGATGGAGGGATGAATGATGGATAGATAGATGGAGAGATGAATGATGGATAGATGGATGGATGAATAGAAAGTAGGACAGATAGCTAGATAGATGGAGGGATGAATGATGGATAGATGGATGGAGGGATGAATGATGGATAGATGGATGGATGGATGGATGGAGGGATGGCTGGACAAAGTTGGACAGATGGCTAGATAGATGGATAAATGATGGATGGATGGATGGATGGATGGATGGATGGATGGACAGATGGCTAGATAGATGAATATATAGATGGATGAATGATGGACGGATGAATGAATGGACGGATGGATGGATGGACAGAAAGTTGGACAGATGCTAGATAGATGGCTACATAGATGGATGAATGATGGACGGATGGATGGATGGATGGATAGATGGATATATAGATGGATGAATGATGGATGGATGAATGGATGAATGATGGACGGATGGATGGATGGATGGATGGATGGATGGATAGATGGATATATAGATGGATGAATGATGGATGGATGAATGGATGGATGGATGGACGGACAGAAAGTTGGACAGATGCTAGATAGATGGATATATAGATGGATGAATGATGGACGGATGAATGGATGGATGGATGGATGGATGGACGGACGGATGGATGGACAGAAAGTTGGATAGATGGCTAGATAGATGGATATATAGATGGATGAATGATGGATGGATGGATGGATGGATGGATGGATGGATGGATGGATGGATGGATAGAAAGTTGGACTGATGGCTAGATAGACTGGTGGATGATGGACGGATGGACCGACGGATTGATAGACGACAGACAGACAGATAAATGGATGGATGGTTGGACAGATGGAAGACAGATGGATAGATGAACAGATGAATGGATGGATGGATGTACGGATAGGCAGATTATAAATAACTAGCCTAAGACGCTGTACTGGTCTTGTCTGGAAAGTGAACTGTAATTAATATGATTTTTGTTGATCTTTCCTCTTTACACACTGAGGGACGAGTCGTAATTATTTTCAGTGCTAACCAACAGAACAATAGTTAACCGATGAGTTTATCAGTGCGGATCCCACTGATCTGAGATCTGCCAGAACTCTGCACCTGCTACAGTGAGTGTGTAGCGGACAGGAGGGAACACAGCACCTGATGACTCCCTTCATCAGGAACACTGCTTATCTGTTCCCGCTGAGAGAGAAAACATGAAGACAAACCCGACAGAAACAAGGAGTGGTTTCATGAAGTCAACATCATTAGACAGACCGGTTACACTTTATTTTAAGGTGTCAGTGTTACAGTGTAATTATATATTTAAGTACTGAGTAATATTAAGCAACTACATGTACTTACTATAGGGTTAGGGTAGGATTTGGTTGAGGGTTAGTTGCATGTAATTATGCATAATTTAATGTTATTACTATGGTAAGTACATGTAACATATGTAACAAGGACACTGTAAAATAAAGTGTTAGCGACAGACCTTTAGCGGATCAGCATACAATATCAAAAATCTCCATTAGCATTTAATCCCATTGCTGTCAGGAGAAACAATTAAGATGTTTTACATGTCCTGTGGGTTCTCACACAAATCTGCTGTGATTACACTAATTTTCAAGACGTTCAGTCAGTGCTCATGAACTAAAGATAATGATAATATCATTAACCCAGTGAATTTTGCATAATGAACGCTGTTGGCATTCAGAGAGACTTGCTAGTCCACAGATAAAAAATAATTACGTTTTCACAGCAAAAATGGTTTTGAACACATCAAACAAAAGCCGTTAGCAATTAACGCATTGCACAACTTTTTATTTTTTTAAATGATCTTTTAAATGTGTGTTTGTATTTAAAACTTTACTTTTGTATGAAATCTTTTCTGCTCATGCATTATGCAATGTTTTACGTTGGATGAATTTAACTCTTTAAAGCAGCATAATACATAATCACTTGCAGCTGGACATCTGCCTCGTATTGATATTAAACAATATTTTTGACTTGCATAAAACTACTAGCATTAAATCTTGAGATATTTTGAAGTAATATTTCACAATATTAATGTTTTTACAGTAATAAATAAATGCAGCCTTGGTGAGCAGCACAAAATTCATCTTTTAAAAACATTTTTAAAAATCCAAATTATTCTAAACTTTTGATCAGAGAAATGTAAATTAACATAATTAAGTCTTAAAGAAAGAATCAACCCAAGGTGGGAATGGGATGTACAGTATGTATGGATGCATGTATGGATGTATGTATGGATGTATGGATGTATGGATGGATGGATAGACGGATGGATGGATAGACAAATGGACGGATTATAATATCATTAACCCAGTGAATTTTGCATAATGAACGCTGTTGGCATTCAGAGAGACTTGCTAGTCCACAGACACAAATAATGTGGTTGTGGTTTTGAACACATCAAACAAAAGCCATTAGCAATTAATGCATTGCACAACTTTGTGACATTAATGACACTGCATAACCTTTTTTGTTCATGCATTATGCATTTGCATGCAGTGTTTGTGCCAGGTGAGTTTTTTTTAAAAGAGTTTATACATTCTCACCTTGCAGCTGGACATCCGCATTATAGTTTCCACTAATAATGGAGTCAGTGCTGGGAGTACTGCACTGGTAGGTGGCGCTGTCACTAACTCGAGCCTCTTCAATCCTCAGTTCCACTGCGTTGTCCGCTAGTCGTGACATGCTAATGTCGCCGCTCTGTATGCGGTCCTGAAGAGAGCGATCTGAGAATTTTTGGTCAAACGTTGAGATCACTTTGATGGATTCTGTCCCTCGCGTTACCATCCACTCGAAGTCCTGATACGTCGGGCCCTCGTAGTCCGAAACATTACAGCGAATAGACAACGGCTGGCCCTCGACCCGGAGCAAAGGGCCCCTAGACACCGTCACCGACCTGCAGTGGCATAAACCTTTAAAACACAAACACAACAGAGCTTTATTGATTGCTCTTTATATCATATTTAATTTCATTTATGTCAAATGGTGTTGGTAGAGCATTTAATGTGTGAAACAGAACAAACAACCTCAGTAGGGACTCTATTGTGATTTATTATGGTTTTATCCATAGTGTAAAAGTGGTAACCCGTAGTCGTTTCCTTAAAGAGCCGTTTCTCCTTGACTGAACCCATTCCACTTGGTATAAATTAATGTATTTAGGTGATTTGGGCTAGAATAAAGCCAGTTCATTCAGGAAGGCTTTTAGCAGATCAGCATATAATCTTGTAATATTTTGAAATAAGAGTTTACAATATTACTGCTTTTACTGTATTTTTTATCAAATAAATGCAGCATTGCTGAGAGACTTCTTTCAAAAAACCTAATTCATCAAAACTTTTGACCGGAGAACATAAGTGAGTCTTACAGTAAGAATCAAACCCTTTTATTGTGATTTATTATGATTTTATCCACACCGTAAAATGGTAACCTGCAATTGTTTACTAAAAGAGCTATTTCTACATGACTGAACCCATAAAAACTTGTTTTGTTGGTAAATTGAATGGATTTAGGTGATTTAGCAATATTAAACTATATTTTTGACTTAATTAATTTAGACAGGCTTTTAGCAGATCAGCATCAAATCTTGAGATATTTTGAAGTAATATTTCACAATATTAATGTTTTCACAGTAATAAATAAATGCAGCCTTTGTGAGCACAAGATGCATCTTTTAAAAACATTTTTAAAAATCCAAATTATTCTAAACTTTCAGAGAAACGTAAATTAATATAATTAGGGCTTAAAGAAAGAATTAACGATGGATGGATGGATGGATGGATGGATGGATGGAAGGAAAGACAGTTGGATAGATGGATAGATGGATGGACGGACAGTTAGATAGATGGATAGATAGATAGATAGATAGATAGATAGATAGATAGATAGATAGATAGATAGATAGATAGATAGATAGATAGATAGATAGATAGATAGATAGATAGATTAAAGAGCTATTTTAACGTGTTTTAACCCCTATAACTTTTTTTGGCATAAATTAATACATTTAGGCGATTTAGGTGATATTAAATAATATTTTTGACTTGAATAAAAAAACAGTTCATATAGATGTTATCCTTTTTAAGATACCATTTTTTTCAATGCACGTGTAACTGAGGAAGCATCACTAATTTGCTAATCTGATAACCTGATTTCTGAGTTTCATAAGCATACAATAGTTTGGCATATGGCACTTTACAATGGGATTATGAGGATTATCTTCAAAGCACATGATGGCACTTTCATAAAAGACCCCAAATGCAAATGAATCGCTATGCTAATGATAACTCTGTCTCTCTCTCACCCCACTAGACTTGCAAATGACACCAAACGAAAAAAGCCTATCCTAAAATATTCCTTTCTTACAGGAAAGCTCCTGAAACACAGGCTGACATGCTGAAGGAACCTTCTGGGCAGCTTCAAAACTCGGGAAGACACAGGAGAAATGTGTTTGTAAAACCTTGTTATTTTCACCATATACTCATTTATTTTCTTTTGTGCGTATTAAAAGTCCATTGGGATTTCTGTCAGCATGGGGAAATAACAAATTCTTAATGTTCAGCTTTGAAGTCGATAGAGCAGTGTTTAAGAGACCGCTCTATATTATAAATGAATACAGAACAGCAAGAAAATAGAGGTGATATATATATATATATACCCTACATGAAGTAAAAAAGGTTTGATGTTTGTTTACATGATTGAGAATATGTGCATATGCAAATAAATGCAATTTAGTCACTACATGTTGACCATGTAAATCTAAGACTGGTAAGAAATCAAGACATACATTTCTATAATAAGAGGCTTATTTAGGTCTCATGTAACATATACAACGCAACAGAAGTAGACAGTTTCACCCTTCTTTTCTCTTTGGCTTGATCTGAGTAAAGAATGAACTGTCCTTCAAGGGTTCCTTGCAGTATTTTTCAGTTCAACAAATAATCTGTTTTCATAAACAGCCAGTTTTGGCTGCGCAGCGTTCATGATTTGCTATATGCTCTTTGAAGATTAATTTTTTTTTGGTGTTTCATGACAGGATCTTCAGATCAGTGTTTTGGATTCTGGCTTCTTTAAACCCCTGTATATTGAAGGTTTTCTACAGAATTAGAGAATAAACAGTAATTTGCGGAACTTACAATGATTTAATCTATTACATGAAACCTTTTCGATTCAAATTAGAAACCTTAAAGTATCAGGTTGCATGCCATTCATGTCACATAAAACTCAGTTTCCAACTTTCATTTTGTCATCACATGGCATGGCATGTTAATTATAAATGTTAATTATTTAATATTTTGCAAATCTTTCATTTTTTTAGACTACTATTTTTGACCATGTTAAAAAATATATAATAAATCAATACAATTTTATGAAAATGAGAATTAGTCATTTTATATGCAAATGCTACACTTTGTATTAAGTAAGATACTATAAAACTTTGAATTTTTGACCACACAATTACAGTTCTATAATGATTCAGAGATAAATCTCATTTTATATGCAAATCTATGCTTGAATATGAAAATCATTTTGAAAAAAAAAGTAAAAAAATCAAGGCAGAACAGTTCAATGATGATGCTCATTCAATATGCACATCTATACTATCAATATGCATAGGCTATATGTTATAGGCTACTACTTCCTTTGAGGTAGCCTATTTACTATGAAATTTGACCATGTAAATCTAATAATACTAAGAAATCAAGGCAGAAGAATACTATAATAATATTTGGCAGATTTAATTAGATCTCATTTAATATGCAAACATCTAAATATGCCTATATTTCCATTGAAAGAACTATACATTTTGACCATGTAAATCTAATAATAGTAAGAAATCAAGGCAAAAAAAAAATATATATATATATATATATAATGATTGATAGATGTTGAATTAGATCTCATTTTGTGCAAAGCAGCATTTTTTAAAGCTGTAAAAAGTGAAATCTACCCAATTTGACCCTTTAAAATCACTAAGCTGTAAACAGGTTCATATTAAATCATAGCTAATTTACACGTCGCCACGAGAAGCACATTTTAGTCACCTTTAGAGAAAACACTTTGACTGTTTCTGACTATTTGCCTTGACAGGAACGCTGTTCCTCGTGTTAATAACACAGGCTGAGGGTTAGTCTTCTGTTCCCGAAGGAAACTCACCGACAGCGGCGAACAGCAGGATCAGCGCGCGCGTGTTTCCCATGTCCACCGCTTACTCCTGATATGAGCTGAAGACGGACTGAAGGACAGACAGACACACAGGTTCACACACACACACACACACATACACCTGTGATCCAGAGAGAGAGAGAGAGAGAGAGAGAGAGAGAGAGAGAGAGAGAGAGAGAGACCCTCGCTGGGATGACGTCAGGATCGCAGTTTGGGAGCGAACGTGAGATGACTGACGCGCGCGTGCGCGCCCGTGATTGATTCACGCTCGTGGAGGTTTAACGACCGAATGACGGAAGTGAAGCGGGATTCCCTACGTCTCTCTCTCTCTCTCTCTCTCTCTCTCTCTCTCTCTCTCTCTCTCTCTCTCTCTCTCTCTCTCTCTCGCTCCCTCCCTCTAGGATAGATAGATAGATAGATAGATAGATAGATAGATAGATAGATAGATAGATAGATAGATAGATAGATAGATTATTCAGTATTATTGCAATTTAGTATTATATAAGTTTCCGTTCCATTCTGCAATCACAACTGTAATCTGTTTAGTAGAAAAATGACTTTTAAATTGAGTTATTCTCTCAGCACAGCAAATTAGAGGCGTATAAGCCTACTATGCCATCTAGTGTTGAGAAACCTACAGTTATAGTAGACACTTCCTATAGGCTATGTGACTTTCAGCACCCTTGAGGAACAACCTTACAGAATAACCTGGAGTAGGCTACACCGACTCACTTCATGTTTACGGTTCACTTCATGTTGACTCAAACCAGCATCATTCTGGCTGTCGGCTCTGAGTCATTGAGCCTACCCTAACCCTAACCCTAACCCTAACCCTAACCCTAACCCTAACATCCCGGCTCATTCAGTGTAAATATGAGCATTGATTATTACACTGCAATCTTGAGTTTGTGGTGCATCTTTATTAGCAAGAGTCAGTTAATGTGCCACTATCAGGGTAAAGGTGCGGTTTCAGTTCGGAGAAAAAAGAGAGAACTGAGAATAAAATGTTAATCGATTCTGTAGATTTCCTTCTGCTTCTAAAAACAGATGGAGACTGCTGCATTATGGTCAAGAATGAGGCATAACATCCTGATTGTAAGGCAAGAGACAGTCTTTAAAAGATTAAAGCCCTTTACACACATTGTCTCTTAGCATTTCTCAAAAAAAGTGTTTAAAGTCCCCCTGTAGTCAATAATTGTATCCCTTAAAACTCATCTTTGATCACCAAAATGTCATATTTAAATTTTTCCTTGAAAATAAATTTCTTCCTGCCTTAAAATATCTTGAATGTAACTCTACTACACCCTTGCCTTATTTAGTATACGCGGTTCTATGATTATGCAAATGAGCCCCACTTCCACTCACTCACACCAGCTCAGAGATCCACTCCCTTTTATTTAGAATACATACAAATGTCATTTATGTCTTTTAGTTTGTCAAGAGATTTAAAGCACCGTTTCTGAAGAGTGCGTATGAGTGAACGTGCTCTACTTCGTAAGAACAAGCCTATGATTGAATCTGGAAATAAAGCAAAAATTAGAAATTGTCCATGTCCGTAAATTTATAGCAAAACATCTAGCATTAATTAGATATTCATTAAAAGTAGCTATTACTCCACCACCTGTGTGACATCATTAACCAACGTGGTTAAACAAGCACTTTGCAACACTACGGTTTCGGGAAACAGTCGTGACTGGCTTGTTGATTTCTTCAACGATGCATCATACTATAGTAAGGCGGGTGCCAGTAAGTCTGGGCTACCCTGCAAGAAAGCAAAAGGCTCTCTTGAGAATTAACATTTGAACTCTCTCTTGCATATGTAACAGCAACATCCGAGACGTACGCACCACACAGTGCAAATCACACCTCACTTCTACAGTCTCATCATCTCTCCTTCTCACCTAAAACTCACTAAAAACCTATGCAATGTTAAATGTGTGCAATAAGTAATTATACATGTTTGTTGTGATTTGAAATGTCTCAGTGCGACTGGTACAAAGGTCTCATTCCCAAAGAAGTAAACCAAAAGGTAATAACGTTTTTAAAGTCCCTGTAAAGTCAAAATTAAGTATGTGTTCTGAGTTTGTCACACCACAGAAAAATGTGTTATTAGTCACCCAGTCAAATTTGAATGGAAAAAAAAGCCGGCAAGTACATAAAATAAGCTATCAAAATCTTGAAAAAATGAGCAGGAGTCTCTGCTCTCAAACGCTGGGGGCGTGTCCGCTGGCTGCGCTGAAACCACGCCCACTCGCGGGAAAGCTGCCGTCGCCACACTCAACTGTCTGTCACCGCTACAGCCGGAATGGATGCTCCTAGCAGCTTAATTGTTTTTACAAAGCCATACATGTTCGAGCCTGGACTACCTACTATAATTATAACATAAGCACACAAGGCAACTTACACTCATTGGTGGGCACGCACTGCCAACGATGGCACCAGTTGTCGGCGCGACGGGAGGATGAAGGCCGAGGCGAAAGATAGTCGGCTCGGACCCATTCACCAGTAACAGCGGATTATCAGTGAATCCCAGTTGTCTCCGACGAAAGTTTATAAAACTATCCCGTGTAAAATGATCACTACAGAGGCAGGTTTTGGCGGTGATTCCTCAACTCTCCATCAAGGTGGCTCTTCACAAAATTAATCCACCTCTTGTTGATGTGATACGTTAGTTTTTCGGAAATTTAAATAAGGACACTGATCTGTTTTGTACGTGATCGCATCCAGGTTACATGCATTTCCGTGATGAGGCATAGCTAGCTAGCAAACTGTAGGCTGTAGTAACCATATATATCATATAAAGCCTTTATGATATCTATGGTAGTAACTAACAGTACTGACAGTAACTCGCGATCGGCAAACTGATGTGAATGTGCTCTATTTATATTGTTAGGGGAGGGGACAGCGTCAGGGGCTCCAGTGCGTCATCAAGTAGGGGCGTGTCCAGGAGCTCAGGGGCTTCAGTGCGTCATCGAGCCCCCGTTTTAGACCCGCCCAAAAAATCCGGAAAACAGCAATGGTGAAAAACTGTTTAACGGTCTAACTCCACAATTCAGTACTTCACAGTTCACAGTCTTTGTAATATGTTTTAGCAAAACATTTCTAACATTTCTAATGTGTTTAGAATTTTTTTTTAGAATTGCCTTTACAGGGACTTTAATAGTTTAGAGATAACTCACACACAGAGGAGGGCGTGTCTTCCAGGCAAATGGCATTCTGCTCCCAAAAACTCTGAATGCAAACTCCCATTGTTAGCAAATGTTTCCACATGAAATAAGTTTCTGTCTTGGTCTGGGTATATAATGAATTGCAACAAGAGGCTCAGGGCGATTTGTAGCTCAAACTAGATGTACCGCATCGCGGTACAAAATATGACCGCCGCTCAGGCCTGCACTGGCTTTCCACAAAAATAAATGACGTGGAGTAATTTGGCTGTATTGCGTGTTTATGTATATACCTAAAAAAAGTAATAGTATGTGCATGTCTGTGTGTGTGTGTGTGTGTGTGTGTGTGTGTGTGTGTATGTGTGTGTGTTTGTGTATGTGTGTGTCTGTGTGTGTGTGTGTGTGTGTCTGTGCGTGTATGTATGTGTGCGTACATGTGTGCGCGTGTGTGTTTGTGTGTGTGTGTCTGTGCATGTGGATTTGTATGTGTGTGTATGGGTGTGTGTCTGTGCGTGTGGATGTCAGTGTGTTTGCATGCTTGCGTTTGTTTGTATTCCTGCATGTGTGTGTGTGACAGTATCATCCTAAACCAGCAACCCTTCGCTCAACAGCACCATCTACAGGCCGATGAGTGTACAGTCACTAAATGTGCACATAAATGAATTTATTTTATACCCCCCCATGGATGAAATTCTACAAAACTTAGCAGAGGATACCCCCAGAGGATGTCAAGTTAATCATACACATGAAATATGGTGCAGTTCTGAACATCTCCACTGAAGATAGGGGCGATTAAAGCAGAATAATATTGCATTTTCATTTTTTATGGGAGGGGCGCAAATCACAAATGAGTGATTATGGGCTAGGTTGATGTGGGCCCTTAAGACCAACATACCATAAAAATTTCTTCATCCTCGGTGCCACGGTTCAGGTAGTTATTTAGGAAAAACTGCATTTTTTGGGGTTTGGGGGGGCCCAGCGCGGGGGGGGGGGGGGGGGGGGGTGGGGGGTGGGGGGGGGAGTGGCCCCCGGGGACCAAACGTAATTTTTCCGTAGAAGTCTAGTGGGGCTACATGCCCACCAATTTTCATGTTCCCCGGTGTTTCGGTGTCCCTGGTATCGTTGACGAAAAATTTACGGGGGCCCCAGCGCGGGGGGGGAAGTGGCCCCCGCGGACCAAACGAAATTTTTCCGTAAAAGTCTAGTAGAACAACATACCATAAAAATGTCTTCATCCTCGGTGCCACGGTTCAGGTAGTTATTTAGGAAAAACTGCATTTTTTGGGGTTTGGGGGGGCCCAGCGCGGGGGGGGAGTGGCCCCCGGGGACCAAACGAAATTTTTCCTTAGAAGTCTAGTGGGGCTACATGCCCACCAAATTTCATGTTCCCCGGTGTTTCGGTGTCCCTGGTATCGTTGACGAAAAATTCAAGGGGGCCCCAGCGCGGGGGGGGAAGTGGCCCCCGCGGACCAAACGAAATTTTTCCGTAAAAGTCTAGTAGACCAACATACCATAAAAATTTCTTCATCCTCGGTGCCACGGTTCAGGTAGTTATTTAGGAAAAACTGCATTTTTTGGGGTTTGGGGGGGCCCAGCGCGGGGGGGGAGTGGCCCCCGGGGACCAAACGAAATTTTTCCTTAGAAGTCTAGTGGGGCTACATGCCCACCAAATTTCATGTTCCCCGGTGCTTCGGTGTCCCTGGTATCGTTGACGAAAAATTCAGTAAGGTGACGAAAAAAAAAAAAAAAAAAAACTTTGACAATCCCTATATGACCGCTTTCGCTAGCTACGCTAGCGGCGGTCATAATTAGCCCGTGATGTGGAGTGTATGCGAAACACTCAGCATCATGTATTTTCTAATGTCAGGTTTGCATCTTTTCCCTTTATTCCAGAGCATTTGATGTTTTGTATTAATTATCTTACTTTGAACTGATTATGAAATTGGCATGATACATTTACCTGACATAATAAATTGTTACATTTGATTTATTCCGACTGACTCTGAAATTGTTTTCCCAAGTAGATTAAACGGATTCGTAAGTTACAGCAAGTTTTGCGTCAGATTAGTGACGACTAATATTTGGCACTAATTCAAGTGTACGTGGTTTGCTCAGACAAGAAGTGAATTTCCATTTAGGGCAGCAAACGTGCTCCTTGACCAACCTAAATCTGGGTGTGTCTTACCTCTGTTTTCATTTAATGTTACTTTAGATAAGTGTACGTGGGAAACACGGCATGGCCAATCCAAAGATAGATTTTATAAGAGAAGTAAAGTTGGTTGACTTATCTGTAGTAGTGACCATACCTCTACTGAAGTAGTCGCTACGTTAAATTCAAGTGTATGCAATTCCATGGGGGGCTATACCAAAGTATCTTTGATTGTGTAAGCGTGAATGCGAACAATCTCAGGTATATAGACAATTACCGCTGTTTGGTGACCAAAACTGATGAGCTTGTGAACGTGAGACCCATTTTAAGCGTGAGGACCTCTGAGCGACATAGCTTCCTAATATGAACGGGTAAAATATAAGTAAAGAATTGAAAAGAATAATCAAATGTGCTGCTAAACTATTATATGATTTACCAATAACCAATTGACAATCTAACCTAAATTCAAGGTCGTCAGATAAAAGCTTTAATGGAATTCAATTACTTTGCCGTGCGGAAAGACAGTAACACGCAGGGACCTTCACCCGTTCTATCGGATACCACCTTTGGACCGACCCAGACGGGCGTACAATGGTAGTGAAGCAGCGAGTTATGTCGTTGTACGAGAAACACACTCCTGATTGGTTACAAGGTAGTTTGTGACGTCAGAAACACCAGCGATTTCAAAGCGTGTTTTTGAGACTGTCTTTGGTTCACTGCAGTTTTAAGGAGAAAATACTCAGCAATGGTGTCGACTTATGAATTTACACATGGTTTGTCTTAAAGCATATTAAAAACACCACATAGACATATAAACAACATTAAAAGCTTGATTTTCACTACAGGGGGACTTGCACTTTTCCTCTTTAATAACGTTTAGTTGCATGCAAACAGTGAAGCATGCAGCCCATATGCACAACTTAACCATGACGCATACATCATCCTTCAATAACTGTCCCCAGAAGTTTCGTATTTGTGCTTCTGGTGTATCTAAACTTATTTTAGCCACTTCCTGTGTGGACAACCTAAACAGGAACAGAAACAGGAAACACATACATATAGAAAATAATTAAATCTACACCACAGTCTTGTCAGTTCCAAAAGCAAAAACAAACAAAAAAAGTGTTTGTGTCAGTTTCACATATTCTCCTGAAAAAAAAAAAAATGGTCACACATAATGTGCTTTGTGACTTCCTTTGAGGCGTTCAAATGTCACACAGATGAGATTAAAGCGTTTCTTATTTCCATGATGACAAATTTCTGACCAACACCAAGATTAGCATGCACTTCTCCATTTATAATAACCGTGGAAAAAAGATCTCATGATGGTGATGATTCATTTGAAAAATTGTCACAATGTGCATCAATAAACTTTCTGGCTTCACTAGTCTAAATGTGGTGAAACAGAACAGAGTATGTTTTATTTATTTATTTATTTATTTATTTATTTATCATCCCTTCGATTTTAATGCATTCAGTCCTTTCAGACATTTTTACGTAGACAATATTCAAAACTTTACTTCTTTCTTCATTGTGTAAACGCATCACTTATTAACCTCAAATTTCATTATTACTTTTAGCTTAATATTTTATTAATAACTTGCTTTCTTTGCACGACTGAAAAAGTTGAAAGAGTCAATATTTTCTAATATTTATTAATTTATTAATATAGAAAATTCTAATACTTCTTTAATAATTAATAATATAATAATTCAAAAAAAAAATTACAACTTCACTCAGACTGGTGTTTTACTTACATTTGAATCTTACAGGCCAAATTTGTCACAATAGGATGCTGTCATTTGCAAACAATTGTTCTAATTGTGTATGGAATATGTATGCATGTCACATAATGTATTTTTATTAAATGCTAAAAGAACAAAACAAAAAATCTCAGTTTACCACATGACTGGCACACAAGAATAAACTTTTTCTCATGCATTATTTATTTGTACCATTTTAGAACAAACTATGGAGCAATATTCACTGTGTGGCTGGGATTAATAATCTCATGTAGGGAAACAAGTTGATGTTTTGACTCTTAAGTGCAGTCTTCATCTTCAGAGGCCATCATCTCCCACGCACAGGAAAACAGCAAACAATAGCAGAAAAGCTGACATGGCTGTGGGTGAAATGAGATGCAGTTAACCACATCCCTGAGGCCTTCAGTGCTGGTAGATGTGTAGATTTTAAGTGTGAAAACGTCACCACAGTGCACAAGATCCGAAATGAGTTTTGCACACAAAAGCATAGCCTACTTTGCATTTGCACAATGATTCGGTGCAATTGTCATAGCATTGTCAAAACCAATTTTTGTTGTGTCTTTATATTTTCAGAAGACCTTAAAGGAGAAATAATGCAAACGACGGAACTGAAAACCTTTCAATAATTTAAATAAACTATTTAAAATCATAAGAATTGCTTTGCAAAAACTCAAATAGCCTATATAAATGCCTTTATTTAATGTAATAAATGCAGCGATCATCTCATAGACCAACTATACACTTTTGCAAGTTTTACCCCTAAAGAATGATATACATGATGATAAGGGAAAAAATCAGGTAAGTTGTATGTACATAAGGATGATTCCCCCCAGAGTTAGACATACCTTTTTCATCTCCGTGCGTGCCGTAACTCTGTCTGACGCGCCCACCGCTAGCCTAGCTTAGCACAAAGACTGGAGGTAAATGGCTCCAGCTAGCACACTGCTCCCAATAAGTGACAAAATAACGCCAACATTTTCCTATTTACATGTTGTGATTCGTATAGTCACAGCGTGTACAAATAACAAGGTCACATGAGAGACAGCCATCTTCTAACCGTATACATACTGGGAACTATATTCTCAGAAGGCGAAGCACTGCTACTTCTGCAGAGTAGCAGTTGGACTTATTGGGATTAGTATGCTAGCTGGAGCCATTTACCTCCAGTCTTTGTGCTAAGCTATGCTAGCGGTGGGTGCGTCAGACAGAGTTACGGCACGCACGGAGATGAGAAGGGTATGTATGGACTTATCTAACTCTGGGGGATACGGTGAATAAGCTAAACTCCCAAAAAGTCGGCGTGTTCCTTAAAGATAAAACAACCAACTGTCTAGAATAGATAATAAATAAAAGAAATATTCATCCACAGCAACAGATGTAAGTATAATGTTCAAGAGCTCTGTTGCTTTGTTTAAAGAGACTGCGCGGATTAATCTGATCGCTTGAGGCACGCGCTGTGGCCGGTTTGTTTACAATGATCGCTTTATCAGTGCGAATGTCACTGACGACATCAAAACTCTCCCAGTAACGAAAGACAGAAGGAAATTCCCCCAAAAATGTGTCATATGGGCAGATAAGCAGCTTATATCCTGTTGTTTGGACCTATTAAAAACAATTGTTTTTGAATAACGTTGCTAACGTTTGCCAACATAACAAATGCTATTAATATCAGATAACAGTGGAAACTATAACTAGGCATGAAGGTGAGGCATGGCAAGAGATTGGCATTGTTTCTGTAATGTATTACAGTTACCAACCGAAACATTGTTTTGTGAACCTAGTTCACAGATGCTATGCAAACTATGTTGATTCGTGTTTATTACGGTTACTGTCGCTTTCCATTTTTGCTTGCACACTTTTTTTTGTTGTTATTGTTAGAATATCTAATAAATATTCTTTCCTTTATTTACCGATATGACGTAAAAACGCACGGAATAATGAAAGCATGCAGTTTAATAATTAGTATAAATTACACATTAGTATAAATAATTGTTATCGGCCAAAAGAAGATTGGATTTTGTTCATCTTCATTCTAAAGACTTGGCGTATATAGCACACATGTTGTTAAGACTATTTTTATGGTAAGCTTGTAAATCAGCATCTACTTTCCTTGTATGGACAAGAACAGCTCGGACATTCTGCCTAAGACGAAGAAAAAAATATATAATAGCTAATAGTTGTGAGGGTGAGTATATGACCGAGTTTTAATTTTTAGAAAACTGTTTCTAAAACGTAAGAGTTATTTTTATGACACTCTTACAATCAATATAGCCTATGGCTTTTACTCAATGAAAAACATTCTAGGAAAGTCTCATATATTATGGTTCAGTCTCATTCCATTGGTCGGTACGGCTCTGGATTCCTCTTGGTCCGGTGCTGTTTGCTCCTCGGCTGAGGTAATGGAGGCGGATCGTCCTCGTCCTCGTCCTGAGGCGGTGGGGGGGGTCGAGCACGGATCTGGGCTTTGGGTTGAGTCTGGCCTCGAGGAGGGGTTTCTGGAGTTGGGCTGCAGGGCATTGAGTCCTCTTGCGGGATGGGTGGCGCCGGTTGTCCTCTAGCGGTCTGTTTGGATCTGCTTGTACCATTATGACCTGGGGTAAGATCTGCCAGCCTGAACTCTTCCTCATCTGGAAGATATCAAAGACAAGATGTTCATAAACTTGCATTTTTCAGATGTGCGTGATCTAAAGTTAATCTGTAATGTGAAGTGGTGGACTGGTATGGATTTTTCAGAGAGAAGGATGACCAATATTTATTTACATAATATTATATAGCAGCTAGTAATATACCTGTAGAAAGTTCTTGATTTGTGTAATCCAGTTGTAGTATCTCTTTAGAAATAAAGAAATTGATAAAAACGTGAATCCAAGTAACCGTGTTTAGTAATCTGGTAAGTGTGCATGCACTGGGAATCATATTTTCTCAAATTAACACCAAGTAACGCTAATTCTAAATACAGTAGACAGTGAATATGATATATTTGTCGATCAGCGAATTGTACACATTTTTTTTAAAGTGTGGATTCTTAGAAAAACCTGTTTTTAGTGCCCATTGTTCTGTAAAATACCACAGAAAACCACATAAAGACGTTTATACAGGATATTATGCGGAGCTTGGTTATATCTGTTTTCTAGATCTGTCTGGTGCCGCCTAAACAAAGAGATCTGGCAAATGCATTACGTAACAGTGGCCTATATCAAAATGTACAAATATTAAGCATTAAACGTTTTAGTTTTTTTAAGAGTCAGAGTTAACATTGAATCTAATACATATGAGAAACAGGAAACTGTGGTAAACAGCTTCACTTTCCAGTTTTAAACTTGTTAATTATAACAACCAGTTTTTGAGCAGATGCATTTAAAGGAAAGATTTATAAAGATTTATTTAAATGCCTGTATTTAAGAGAATGCTGAGGATTCTGAACATTTCAAGCTCAACAAGGACAACTTCAGCTTCAGTTTGATCTTTTGTTGAAAACACAAATGCTCATTGATTTATTTTAGAGGCGATGAAGACGTTGCTGACCTTGTTGACGCTTCGCACGTTGCCGACAGCTTCGACACGCACAGATGATGAGAACACAGATCAGCAGAAGCAGAAGCGCTCCTCCGCCTCCTAGGATGGCCACCATTACCCAGAAATCAAAGCCAAAGAGTTTACCAAAACCTGAACCTGAACCTATAACACATGGACCACATGAAATCAATAACAGACAAGAGGATCATTAAAAGACATCTATTTTAAGCTGTTTAAAATCAAACTGCATCTATGTAATGCTGTATAATCCAACGTTATTTCATGAGAGAGTCAAATGTTTTGTACACACTTCATTCTTAATTAACTTTTAAAAACAATTTGAGCTGAAAACTTCCATTTAAATGCTTAGCATTCATTTCATTTTAATGTCTATGTAAAGTAGTAAAAGCATCATCAAGTGTGCAACATGCATGTTCCTCCTTCAATAATCTTTAAAAGGCTGGAATCTACAGTACGACTCAATACAGTAACAAGTGAACCATTTCTAATGTAGTCTGGGTTGTATTTTCTCTCACTTTGCATAGTCTTGTTCCTTGGGAATGTCAAGCATGTTGGCAAATTCAAATACCATTGAGAGTCTGAATGAACACAACATTTGGCATCAACATAAATGAAGCATTTTCTCCTATTTATCTTATCTTAACTTTTTTTATTTATTTTTTTATAAAGAACACTGTAAAGAAACAAATTAATTGTCGTTTTAATTTTAAAAAGTAAGTGTTTGTGCTGCTTTAACATGTTAAGTTATATTCAGATTGAAATGTGAAACTGTATTATGTGACAACTTGGATATTTGAGTAATCTCAGCAAGTTAAAAATCCAGATAAGTTATTCTAATGATACATTTTAAGTTGTGATAGCTAATTTCAAACATTTTTTAATAGTGAATAAGTGTGTCCAAACTTTTGGCTTATCTTCAGTAAGTTCACAGTTTAACACCATTTTGCAATTTAACACCATTTGAGTCAATGTGAAACATACTGTTGTTTTACTGTCATAGATTCATGATTGTACGTCAGCAGCAAAAACAGGAAACGGCCCAAAAACCAGTTCATATACTTCATGAAACAAAAGTGAAATCGTGAAAAGTGCCAGAGCTGCAAATCTTAATGCTTTACATCAATGTTAAAGTTCAGATCTGTTTAAGGTCTAGATTTAGATGTTTCCTTACAGAAAACACAAGAGCATTTTTAACCATTTAACTAAGAATAAAAAGCATGTGAAATAAGAAATACTTACATGGCACTGTAATACTCTCACTTTTGACTTTGCTGACAGGATTGTGTGCCTCGCATGAGTACGGTTTATTCTCCTGTACTTGAGTAGATGACAAGAACACTTGAAGTTTATTTTCATTCTGGGTCATTTTGTCTTTATCTTTATACCAGGATAGAGTCAGATCTTCTCTTTTTCCGAAGACACAAGTGAGAGTCGCATTCCCATCTTTGCAGCTGTGCTTCACATCAGGTTTAGGGGCCTTTTCTGTAACAGAAACATGGTGGTTATTTCCTAATACTGTAACTACTATAGAAATATACAGTCTGATTTGATTATTGTGTCGGAAGGGTAGAAATATTTGTCATCTTACCATATACTTTGATTTCCATTTCTCCTTTACCAATCTCTGAACCAGCATCATTAAATGCGTTGAATGTATATTTGCCCGTGTCATTCAGACTAACACTTGAAAATTTCATTGATCCATCTTCTTCCATAGATACACCTTCAGATTTGTCTTTGATAGCCCCACCTTTCTTGCGAAGAATGGTGCCGCGTGTGTCATGGACCCATCTAATCTCAGGAGGTTTCTCTTTGTTTCTTGTTGTCAGCTTAATGATGCAGGACGTTCCCACTAGTAGATCTTTTTTACATGTCTCTGTTGAGACTATAAAAAAATAAAAATTCATATTTGTATTTAATAAAACTCAACAGGGTTCAACTACTCATGTTTGGTTCACTATGAGGAAAAAGCATAAAAACAGAGAATGAATAATTCTCAGGGTGGTTTTCTTTATAAAAATTAATTTCGGTTCAGACACTAACTTTAGACAACACAGTTCAATATTATATTCCCACCATAAAAAAATTAAATTACGCTGTTCATTTAACACACACTGACTCCTAACAGCAACAGGATCTGTCGTCACTGTACGGGGTAAGTTGTCACAAACGGATTTGCGCAAGTGCCTATTAAATCAGAATTTAAACTATAAAGCTATTATAAAAACAGAAGATATGTAAAAGGTAATTTAAATACCAAACCATTGTTATGGCCAACAGAATTTAAACTTGTGTAAAATGACAACACATATGCAAGAAACTGTTTCGAGTTCAAATCTGCCTTCATTATATAATGACATGTTAGTGTGTTTATCTTGTGTTCCTCTGTTTATCCTACAGATAGTTAGCAAAAATAATATGATACTGGAATTTCACACAAAAAAATATTATAATTATTAATTAAGACCATTTTGAACCAGATGTTTGAAACCAACAAATCATTGCTTGATTAGTTTCTGAAATACAGACTTTCTGCTATATATAATAGAAAGCGATAGAAAAAAACAAAAAACATTTTGGGTTCCCAAAGAACATTTCAGTCAAAAGCTCTTAAAATAACCATTTCTTTCTTATTTTGAAGAACATTTAAATAATCTAATGAACCTTTTTTCACTTCAAATAACTTTTTGTGGAATAGAAAAATTCCTTCGATGTTTAAATCTTCTTCACAGAAACATAAAGTCCAATAAAGAACCTTTATTTTTAAGAGTGTAACACTATAATTTGACAACATATCTAAATATCCGACTTTCTGTGAGTGTCTTCTATTAAAGACCGACACGAATAAACACTCATTGCAGCAGTTTGCATGTAAACGACACTAGATTTGCATTTTAAAAGTGTCCAAAAATTACAGTAGAAGTGCATTTGTTCAAGTGGCCACTATAATATCCCATTTGTTGCTTTAAGGGCATATTTTACCTGATCTAACACTTAAAAATGGCCTTCACTAGTGTTTCTGACAAAAGCGAATTTAGATGTTACAGTGACTTGATAAAATTGAGTTGATATAAAATAACGCAGTGTGCATGAGATCAAATGTTAATATGGTTTACTATTCTTGATATTTTTTAATCGCATCGTAACATTTGATCTCAGCTACAAAATATCAATTTACAAAATATATAAGAAAAACAGCTTCTACACTTCAGTCTATTAACATATCTATACAAAATGAAGTCAGAACCTACCAGAGAGTGCAGCGAAGCCACAGAGGAATAAAACCAAGAGATAGTATTGGCAGCTCATTGCTCTTCTGAACACAGCAAATGTTCCAGAACCTTTTTCACAATCAACTGGAGGAAACAGAAAGAATTTCCTGTTTTGCGATCAGAGAGTTGGCGGTTATGTGCAGACAGAATCATGAAGTAAAGATGTCAGTTGCGCAGAAATTGAGACGGCGCTTGCCAGGTGTGGAAGGATGTCATCTAATGTGCTGCATTATGAACCAGGTGCTTCTGTCTAACAGATATAGAATAGATACGAATGTTTTGAGATGTTGGCCAGCTATTTTTATCTTTGGTCTTGCGGACTAGAAAGCTGGCAAGCACTGATTTATGAATAAAAATAAAATATTGTATATGATTTAAAAATAGAAAGGCTGATGGAAAGGTTTGTTGTAGATGTTTTTCATATTTTCTCATACTGGATCTAGGACAGTGGTTATCAACTGGTGGATCACGACCCAAAAATGGTTTGCATGTCTGTAGCAGTGACCTGGTGGCTTCAATACATAATTACGTCACAATATAAATGTCATACAATGCTGCCATCTTGTGAGAAACTTTTCTTTTGAAATGCCTTAAAATTGATACATGTGCATTAAAGAGGACCTGTTATGCCATTTTACAAAGTCTTGATGTTGTTTTTAGTCTCTACTACAGGTTTTCCTGCTTGAATGTTGATTATTTTCCTCATATTCTCCATTGTTGCGACTCCTCTCTTCCCAGTCTGTCAGTAACGCTCTGTTTAGTTCCTGTCTCTATGAAGCCCCTCCTTCTGAAAAGCACAATATGCTCTGATTGGTCGGCTGGAGCAGTGTGTTGTGATTGGTCAAGCGCTTCGGATCGTGTTACCATAACTCTTTTCGTTTACATTTAAAGAATAATAAAACATATTAATGTGTGGTTCAGGCAATATGTGAATATGTATACTCTGATTATCTTCACTGAAATAAAATAAAATATAACACAAAACACAACCCTGTCTCTTTTTGTTAAATGTCAGTTTTAATGTGAGGTTTAATTTAAAGTGAAAGGGATAAGAAGCTGTACAATTAAAATGAAGCAAACAATTCAGTCAAATGTACAAAGTCAGCGCTCTAGTAGTAGGCAGCTACAAAGATAAAGATCAAATTTTCATATAGGCGCTTTTCATTATCAATAAACCACAGATTTGAGCTTTAAACAATTACATTCTCGCCTGAAAACTTGTGACACAACAACAGTTTTATTTTTAAAAATTTCGTTGGTTTTCTCCTCTGCCATTGACGCTTTCTGGTTAGTGTGAGATGCAATCTGGGATACCTGGCTGTCTCTCAAGTCCGCACAAGTCATCCCATCCTCGATAAAAGAGGCGGATCAAGAACACATCCGGGGATTTGAACTGTACTTGGCTAGATGTGAACTTTGAATTCAAAGCAGTACTTGGGCAGCGATTGATGACGTTTCACAGGAACACAAGTACAAACAAGAACGCACATTGAGAAACGGCCTACTAACTAACTCAACCAGGCCCCGCCCCTTTATTCTGCATATTAATTATTCAAATGAGGAATATTGTGATGCTTTTGTTCCCTGAAGAAAACTCAAGACTACAATGGAGGCATTTCAGGGAGTTCAGAAACACTGACACTAGCAGTGTTTCCATTACCCTTCAAATTGCGCAAATTGACATTTTTTATTGAAAATACGCCCAATGGAAACACGTAAATTTCGCAAAAACTCCCATTTATTGCAAAGTTTTTGTGCAAAATATTTCGCAAAACTGCAATGGAAACAGTTTTTGCGCATTTACAGGTCACCTGACGTAATGACACGGTGTGTTTGGACAGAATATAAGACAGAGTTCTTTATTAGATTCATAAAAGACAAAAGAATTACAGGAATACTGGATTCTAAACCTCAAAGAAATGCCACAATCAAGACCTCGACGCAGATATGAGGGAGAAACACCCAGAAACACCAGCCAGGTCTTTCCTTACCATTAATGCTTGAATAACACACACATACGTCTCCTTAGATGAATAGCCAGTGCAGTGGCATAACGCATAACATCAGTTAATGGAAACGCCGTCATTTCGCAATAGTTTTTTGTCGACATTTAGAAAGAAAAAAATCGCTAAAGTTTTGTGCAAATCTGTAATGGAAACGCGCCTACTGATATAGAGAATAACTCCTGCTGGAGGGACTTTGCAGAGCTTTTCATGTTCAAACAGCAACATGACAAAATGAGCATTATCAATATTAGCTTTTGCCTATTTTAGTAATGAAATATTTGTCAGGGTAAAATCAATTTATTTATTTTGAAAGACGCTTCTTTTACCTTAGAGAAAGGGTATAAACATGTGTCACACAATCAAGCAGAGGTTCTCTTGTATTTTCGGTGAAGTTCATTTCACATTGAACCTTCCTCTGTGCCACAAGAGGGCACTGAAAGATCATGAACCCAGCCCAACCCACAGACTCGAGACAGACAACAGCTCTGTTACATGCCTTCACTAGATTATACACTCACACAAAACCAAGGAGATCGAAAGAGAAGAAGAAAAGCAGCGTGAAGATGTTCTTCAGATGTTCTCATATTCTCTGGATCTTGATCATCTGCGAAGCTGTTTCAGGTACTGTAATAGTTCAGACTTTAGCACATATAAGTTAGTTATATCATGGTACTGAATGTTTATTTGGCATTTGCAAAACACTCCAAGATACTTAAAGCTTGAGAAAATCATGGTACTACTCATACATGTCCAAAAGGTTGTTTTTTTTGTCCTTTTTAATGTAAGAAGTATTCACTTTAAAAGAAAATCAAACCTCTTAAATTGTATATTCATGTTTAATTTGGTGCCTTGGGGTTTCAAGTGTGGTTAAAAATTACAACCACAAAAGTCCATTGCACTGTGAATTTGATTGAATATCTTAAATCTTAAAATAAAATATTTTGAAAACTAAGTGGTTGTTAAAACAATGATTTTAGATTTTTTATGTTGTTCTTTAAAAATAAAAAAATAAAATATATATACTATGCAATGTCAAACTTGCTTATAAGTTTATATAATGTGGTAATATATCATTTCTCTCAGGTGATAATGTGATGAAAGCGGTGAATAGTGAAACTGCGTTCACTCCAGTGTCTGGATCTGTGTCTCCCAGTACCACCAGCATCACATGGA
Source organism: Leuciscus idus (assembly GCA_021554675.1). Classification (NCBI taxonomy): domain Eukaryota; kingdom Metazoa; phylum Chordata; class Actinopteri; order Cypriniformes; family Leuciscidae; genus Leuciscus; species Leuciscus idus. The sequence goes on from CM038623.1 coordinate 54,533,659, forward strand.
AACACAGAGACAATGCTGGAGTTGTTGTGAAGGTCATTGAATGGGACCGGGAGGAGGAACGCACTGAAATTCCCAACCCTAAATTCAGATCCCACGCAAGCCTGGACAAACACAATGGAGAACTCACTTTAAGATATCTACAGCTCATACACACTGGAGTGTATACCCTCGACATCAACAGTAAAGAGCAAAGAAAACAATTCACTCTGACTGTTATAGGTGAGTCAAAATACTGGCACATTTCATTTTCATCATCATAATTAGAAATAATTTAGTAATAACACAACTAATGTATTCGTTCTGGGTCATAACAAAAATGTATATAAACATTAACACATTATTTCAAATTATAATTTTCTTTTTGATGGACAAAAATACACCAGTATTTTTTATATAATTTTATTATATTGTGAATTAGCTTTCATTTTTATTTTTCATTTTTATTAAAATTTTAGTTATTTAGATATTTAGTATTTTTGTAATTTCTTTGTTCTTTCGCGCGTCCAAAGCGAATAGGTTGCACGTATAAAGCAAGCGTTTGAAGCGAAATTGCCGCGCGTCCGAGGAGAAATCCGCTTCTTGTGGGAGGGGCAAGTGCTAGGCGGTTTACTGTTTGCAAGATGGCTGATGTTGATCGAGCATTAATCGAGAGAGTCACCGCTCGTATTGCTCTGGAGAGCAGAACAGCGGCGTAGGGGTCATCGTCGCCGTATTTGGGTCCACCAGCCCCTCCGGATGCAGTTTGGCGAGTTTCACCACTTGCTCCAGGAGCTACGCCTGGATGACGGCCGCTTTCAGCGGTACTTCCGCCTGTCCCGCGCCCAGTTTGATGACCTGTTGTCCCGAGGGTCACCCTCACCCACCTAATCAGTAATTATTTTTGTTTTGATGATAAATGGAGCCAGCCATTTAACCCTAACCCTTACCGGACGCGCAAATGAGGCAAATTTGCGTCCACCACGCCACGCTAAACGCCTCATTTGAGCCGCAGGACCTCCAGAAGCGCGTAAACTCGTTTTTACATTGACTTTACATGGAAATCACTAGCACCAGACGCTCTATTCGCGTTTGGTGTGAACGCAGCATTAGACTGTGCAGGGAATGGATGTGAAACCCAGGCTATTATAGGGTGAGTTAAACAAGGTAATGAGACACAAGTGGATGCAATCAGGAATGATGAGTCCAGGCAGAGAGTTAAGGGAAATGTAGTTTCATTAGGGAATGACAGTAGTCCGGGTGGAGTGCCCTCTGGTGGTAATGATGGGCACTCTCACTGGTAATCGTGACAATATAATATATGTTAATTTTCATCTTAATTCACAGAGCCTGTCCGCAAACCTTATATTAATAAAATTGGGTGCAAATTGGAAGATGTTCCTGAATGTTCCTTGAGTTGTGATGATGATGGACCCGCTGAAAGTACAGTAATCTGGAACTCAGCTGGAGGGACGCTGTACAGACGAGATCGTAATACGAGGGTATTAACAGTGACCAAGAGCAGTAACCCAGAGAACTCCTACAGCTGCACACTGAAGAGCGCCGTGAACGAGGAGACCAGTGATCCAGTGTATGAGAGAGATCTGTTTGATGGTAAGACTAAAGTAATAACATTAATCACCTTACTGGATATCATCAGGCCACAACCATTTTTACACAAGTACGCAAGCGCTTGGTATTCAATTATAAATTGCATGCATGCCAATACTTTTTGCACATCCACGAATTGCAAAATTTTAAATGCACGTAATTTTTTTTTTTTATTCCGAGTTTTCTCTCAATTCCGAGTTTACATCTTAAACTTCTGACTTTTTCCTCTCAATTCTGAGTTTATATCTCACACTTCTGACTTTTTTCTCTCAATTCTGAGTTTATATCTCGCACTTCTGACTTTTTCCTCTCAATTCTGAGTTTATATCTCGCACTTCTGATTTTTTTCTCTCAATTCTGAGTTTATATCTCGCACTTCTGACTTTTTCCTCTCAATTCTGAGTTTATATCTTACACTTCTGACTTTTTCCTCTCAATTCTGAGTTTATATCTCACACTTCTGACTTTTTTCTCTCAATTCTGAGTTTATATCTCGCACTTCTGACTTTTTTCTCTCAATTCTGAGTTTATATCTCGCACTTCTGACTTTTTCCTCTCAATTCGGAGTTTATATCTTACACTTCTGACTTTTTCCTCTCAATTCTGAGTTTATATCTCACACTTCTGACTTTTTTCTCTCAATTCTGAGTTTATATCTCGCACTTCTGATTTTTTTCTCTCAATTCTGAGTTTATATCTCGCACTTCTGACTTTTTCCTCTCAATTCTGAGTTTATATCTCGCACTTCTGATTTTTTCTCACAATTTCGAGTTTATATCTCACACTTCTGACTTTTTTTAATCCGATTTCGAGTTTATATCTCACACTTCTGACTTTTTTCTCACAATTTTGAGTTTATATCTCACACTTCTGATTTTTTTAATCCGATTTCGAGTTTATATCTCACAATTCTGACTTTTTTCTCACAATTTTGAATTTATATCTCACACTTCTTACTTTTTCCTCTCAATTCTGAGTTTATATCTCACACTTCTGACTTTTTTCTCTCAATTCTGAGTTTATATCTCACACTTCTGACTTTTTTCTCACAATTTTGAGTTCATATCTCGCACTTCTGACTTTTTTCTCACAATTTTGAGTTTATATCTCACACTTCTGTCTTTTTTCCTCACAATTTTGAGTTTATATCTCGCACTTCTGACTTTTTCCTCTCAATTCTGAGTTTATATCTCGCACTTCTGACTTTTTTTTATCCGATTTTGAGTTTATATCTCGCACTTCTGACTTTTTTCTCACAATTTTGAGTTTATATCTCACACTTCTGACTTTTTTCTCACAATTTCGAGTTTATATCTCGCACTTCTGACTTTTTCCTCTCAATTCTGAGTTTATATCTCGCACTTCTGACTTTTTTTTATCCGATTTCGAGTTTATATCTCGCACTTCTGACTTTATGAAGTTCCTAAACGCAAGTTAGGGAGGAGTGAGCCCATCTAATCTTTCAATCAACAGCCTGAGTATATAAGCAGCCGCTTACCTCTCTCTAGCATCAGCTGTTCCAGTATCCCTCCACCTCCCCAAACTCCACCTTCATCTCAGGTACCTTGCCCTTCAATTATCATATCCTACATTTAGCCACTGGGGGGTATATCAGAGCTCGAGTTGAAGCTGCTTCATCGAGCCCCTCTTCAGTGGACAGCAAGCCAAATAAGTTTAACCTAATATCTTAAAGATTTTATGGGCAAGCAAACTCGTTAATTTCTCACAATTTCGAGTTTATATCTCGCACTTCTGATTTTTTCCTCTCAATTCTGAGTTTATATCTCGCACTTCTGACTTTTTCCTCTCAATTCTGAGTTTATATCTCGCACTTCTGATTTTTTCCTCTCAATTCTGAGTTTATATCTCTCACTTCTGACTTTTTTCTCACAATTTCGAGTTTATATCTCACACTTCTGACTTTTTTCTCTCAATTCTGAGTTTATATCTCACACTTCTGACTTTTTCCTCTCAATTCTGAGTTTATATCTCGCACTTCTGACTTTTTCCTCTCCATTCTGAGTTTATATCTCGCACTTCTGATTTTTTTCTCACAATTTTGAGTTTATATCTCACACTTCTGACTATTTTCTCACAATTTCGAGTTTATATCTCACACTTCTGACTTTTTCTCTCAATTCTGAGTTTATATCTCACACTTCTGACTTTTTTCTCACAATTTCGAGTTTATATCTCGCACTTCTGACTTTTTTCTCACAATTCTGAGTTTATATCTCACACTTCTGACTTTTTTCTCTCAATTCTGAGTTTATATCTCACACTTCTGACTTTTTTCTCACAATTTTGAGTTTATATCTCACACTTCTGACTTTTTCCTCTCAATTCTGAGTTTATATCTCACACTTCTGACTTTTTTCTCTCAATTCTGAGTTTATATCTCGCACTTCTGACTTTTTCCTCTCAATTCTGAATTTATATCTCACACTTCTGACTTTTTTCTCACAATTTCGAGTTTATGTCGTGCACTTCTGTTTTTTTCTCTCAATTCTGAGTTTATATCTCACAATTCTGAGATTTTTTTTCTCTCGATTTCGAGTTTATATCTCACACTTCTGACTTTTTTTAATCACAATTCCGAGTTTATATCTCACACTTCTGACTTTTTTCTCACAATTCTGAGTTTATATCTCACACTTCTGACTTTTTTCTCACAATTCTGAGTTTATATCTCGCACTTCTGACTTTTTTTTATCACAATTCCAAATTTATATCTCACACTTCTGACTTTTTTTTTATCACAATTCCGAGTTTATATCTCACACTTCTGACTTTTTTTTATCACAATTCCGAGTTTATTACACCTCTGACTTTTTTGTTGTTGCATTTTCGAGTTTATATCTCGAACATCTGACTATTTTCTCTCAATTGCGAGTTTGTCTCGCAGTTCTAACTTTTTTCTCACAATTCCGAGTTTAAATCTTGTATTACCTATTTCTCCGACTTTTGTCTCCGAATTATGAGATAAAAACTCACAGTTGTCATAATGTCTGAATTGTGAGACAAAAAATTACAGTTATGTTTCTGTTTTGTTTCTCGTGGAAGAAACAAGCTTTAATACTGGCCAGTGCTTGCATACATTCACATACTTACGTAAAGTAGGCTATATAAGTTTCTGGCTATATTCTATCACTTAGGTAATGCTATAATTCAGTAATGCAAGATACAATTTAATAATTCCCTTATTAATTAATAACCTTAAAAATCGAATAGGATCTATAACATGCATTTAGAAAACAGATAAGTGAATTTTCATTTCATGCCAACTGTAATAACCTATTTTTTTTCTACAGAAGGTTCAAACACAGTATTAGTCACTGCAATTGTCGTCCCTTTCATCGCTGGGGTCCTGTTCTTGATCCTGATTATATGGTAAGACTGAATTTAATCTTTCAAACATCTGAAATGTGTTTCTTTATCATTTGCTCAACACAGCATTTGAACCACTGCCCCACACTTGAGGAAATTTGCCCTTTGCAACCTTTTTTACTTCCATAATGTCACATTCTTTGTGAAAGCAGACATTGCAAGGCAGGACTTGATTGTATCTGGGAATTTATTAAATTGTGAAAAATGGCAGAATGTGTAAAGACCTTAATTTTGTCAGCAGCTCATTAATCATTCACAGTAAAAAATAAAAATGTGTATTTAGTATAAATAGGGTTGATTATAATTTCATGTTGACTGTAAATGACTAGTGTAAGTGATTAATTTGTCACTGTTGTTCTTTAAGGTGTTTCTGCTGCTAGCTTGGGAGACACACTAGTAGAGTAAGTGTCTTAGTTTCTTAATTCCTCGTGGAAAATCTTTACTGTATGCAACATTATAGAAAACAATTAATCTTGGTCTCTATGGGTTCTGTACAGCTGTGACCAATCAGCATCCAAGGAACTAATACTGTATGTTTTTTTATAATGTACATTTAAAAACAAGCATTTTTTACAGTTTTCTTTTCTCCTCAGAAATGACATTCATGAGTGAATGACTGATGCTCATCATGAACCTTCAAATGGAAAGCCACGTGGATCTTCTCGACACATTTTACTAAAGCATCTTGTCTTGATTTATGAGGGGGGTCCACCTGAGAGTGGCATTTCCTTCGCTTCAGTTACCCCGCAAACTCGACGTCAACGCGGAAAGGGCCACAATAAGAAGTCTGTAAATGAGAATGCCACCAATGTGTCTGGCTTACTAAAACATATAACTATCTAAAAATATTGTTCTGAATAAAGAGGTTTCTGTCATCTCTGTCTCTCTCTCCCAAGTCAAGTGAGAGAGCAGTGACAAGGGTCCTTGTCCACAAATACAAAGGAACTGTTGTATCGTCAGAGAACAAGCCACTGACTGGACAAAGCTATGCGTGTACAGGAATAGCAGGACTACAATTGCTGGGATCAGCAGATGTACATGTGATGTTGAACTAATAGTCATGTGCCTTACTGTACTTATGATGACGACCTCTGAATTTAAACTATAAAAGAAGAAACCTGGACAGTACTTGCTCGTCCTTGCAATCTCCAATCCGGAACGCCAGCAGTTTCCGGATTCAAGAAGCTGTAAAGCCTAGCTAATATCTCTCTGTTAGTTTAGTACTCCTTTTTGAATCTGTAACAAGTATTCTTTTTCATTTTGATTCTTTTAATAAATATTGTTAAACATTTATTCTAAATCATCTTGACTGGACCTTGGATTCTTGAGTACGTGTCACCTTCCTTTCTCTGGATCAGGGAGATCCTAACTGGAGGACACGACAGGAGGGTAAGCATGATTTCTGATGAGAATAATCATTGTGAGATTTGTTTGATTGAATAGCCTAGCCAAAGAGGCAGCTTACGACAGGGTTATTGTTGTATAGCGAACACGGTTGAAGAGTACCTACATAGGTAGACTTATAGGGGAAATCTATTATCTTTATAATTTATTATCTTTATAATAGAATACGAATTTGTAGAGACTGATCGCCTAAACTCTTAAGGGCACGACTAAAGGATAGGCTCTTTAGTTACCGCGGGATTATCCATATGTCCTTGATAGGATGTAGGATAATTTGGAACGGTATTAATCGTGAAAACCTTTACAATCTGCTCTTAACCGTCTGTGCCTTCAGAACTTTTACTGTCTCTTCTGGTTCTGAATATATAAATCTTTTTCAAGGAGGGACAAGATGAGAATATCTTACTGGCACCAAACAGAGAGTAGCGTATAAATAAACAAATCATCTATTAATTTTTCTTTTGTGGAGAAAAGCAGAGAATGCATTTAATTCTGTTTCATGAAGCTACAAAGGCAAAGGGATTGTTCTGCGCTCACATCCAAAATATGATGAGTTTGATAAAGGGACATGAACCAATAAAATAGTAAACATTGAATGCAGTGTGTCACTTTGAATAAAATCCTCTGTAAAATGTAAAATGTGAATGCATCTAGTGTGGTTATTTTTCATGCATTATGGTTGTGGTTTGTAGTCTTGCTGGAGGCAGACACACTTGTGTTGTGCCAGACTGGTCACAATAGTGACCGTAAAGAAAGTCTTCATTTATGAAGCTCTAAAAATGTTACTGACTGCTGTTTTAGTGCATTTCCGGCAAATATGGAGAGAATAAAGGGTCTCAATTAAATGTTGTGTTGTTTCACATGGTAAGTCCGAAATGTCACATGACCAGAGCAGTTTAATTCTTGTTTGCACCATAGATGATGTCTGCATCAAAGCTCCAACACAAAAGGTTAGTAAAGAATGTTAACATAAAGACATTACAAAGCTTTTTGGTACACATTATCTTGAAAGTGTCTAGTATTCATATATGAATTCACAATTATTCAGTTTTGTTGAGTGTGCTCATAGAATGATAGTGACCGGTGGGAAAATATAGATGGTTGTATTTTTATTTTATTTATTTTTATCTCAGTATTTCTATAAGTGTTGTATAAAGGTTTTTAAAGAGTGGATGAAAGAGTTTAAAATGTGTTAAATAACTGGGCCGATATAGGCTATAAGAATTGTCAGTATGTATACTGTGTACTATACACATTATCCCACCGGTCACAATTGTTCACAATAAAAATTATTATTGATTATTTCAAGGGGCAACTAATGACACCTCATATGGATATTTTCATGTGTGGGAAAAGTTTGGGATTAAACGGGTTAATTTCACACATTTGCAATGAACGTAAGACGGCAGCAGTGACCCTTTACTAGTGGAAGACCAACACAATGCCAGGCGTTTTCAAACTTCCTCTGTTCTTTTAGTCGTGGGCAATACTGCAAATTTCGGTATCGATCCGATACCAAGTAAATACAGGGCCAGTATCGCCGATATCGATACCGATACCGATACTTTTTCATTTTAAAAGCATGCACTTGAACTTGTATGCACTTTCCTGTGCTAGAGCAGTGTGTCATGATTTATGAGGTGAATGCATCATTAATATGCTAAATCTGAATACGTTTTCATGACTACTAGGCCTAAATATTTTGTGATTTGTGCTCTCAACTCGCCTGTAATTAGTCAGTGACTTTTACAAAACTACCCTAATTATAGTACTAGCCTACTGTTCAAAAGTTTGGGGTCTGTAAGATTTTTAATTCTCTTCTGCATTTATTTGATCAAAAATACAGTAAAAACTGTAATATTACAATTTAACAAAGGCTATCTGTTTTCTATGTCATAGTAAAATGTAATTTATTCATGTGATCAAAGCTGAATTTTTGGCATCATTACTCCAGTCATCATGATAATTCATTTTAATTCTGATTTGCTGCTCAGGAAACATTTCTTATTATTACCATGATACATTTTATGCAGAATTATTTGATGAACAAAGTTGAAAGAACAGCATTTATATGAAGTAGATTTTTTTTTTTAACAGTGTAAAACCCTAGACTGTCACTTTTGATCAATTTAATGCATTGATCCTTGTTGAAGAAAAAAATGAATTTCATTAAAAAAAATCTTACTGACGTCAACATTTTGAACCGGTATGTACACTTTTGGTTTGTTTATTGCGAAATAACTCCCGATTGTTTCTCTGTCATCTAAAGCAAGGCTTTCCCAAACGCACTGGGCTTGTGAGCTCAGCGAAGCACCAGCATCGAACGCTCTCTGTGATTGATTGGTTTCGTCTTGTATCCAGATGACTAGGAGAAAAAGTTCTGTCCTACACAATTATCCGCTAACATTCGATTATTTTTCCACTTAGAAGCTTATTTTACGCACTGAATTGCGTGCTAAATTAATAATAAAAAAATTACATTAATTAAAATAAACACACACATTTGGATCGATATTTTTATGTGAGGATCGATCCTTTTCGATACCACGTCAGTATCGAAAGTATCGATACTTCAGGATCGATCCGCCCACCCCTCGGTGTGTTTGTGTCTCTGAGCAAAGTCTCGAAGACAAGTGAATAAAGTGTAGGCTACTTTTTCTAACAAAAATGTCATTTCAACTCTTGACGTTGATCTCCATCGTTGTGTTCTTCACCACAGGAGCTGTTTCAGGTGAGTTATTAACGTGTTCATGGAAATAACACGCCGTTCTTGGCAAACCTAAACAGGGTCAGATTTACTAACAGCTTCCTCCAGTGCAAACCCTCTTTTGGCGTTAGGATTTACTAAAGACACGCTGTGAAAAATTAGCTCTGAATAGGATGGACAGGGTTATTTTGCGGTGGACCTTCATTATTGCATGAGTTTCACTTTCAGGCGCAACATTTATGGCGGGAGGAGATTATTTAAATGAATCACACAAGGTGATTTACTGGTAGATTGTGTTGGTCATTATGGAAATGATCTGTTCTTTCATTTGCACGTCGTCAGTAGATCACTCGCTAAACTTTACACACTGTTTTGGGATTGCGCTCTCACACTAATTTGCTCTGTTTAGTAAATCTGTCCCTATAAGTTAGTTACATAACTAATAACTATTATCATAGTATTGTATTCAATTTCTTGAATATCAAATGACAGAAGAGACTGAAGAGTTTCTGTATTGACCTTATTTTTTATTTTTTATTTTCTAATTTCGTTTACCATCAAGCAAGGGCTATATTCACTTCCTGGAAATTACACAGCTAGACCAGACTTTCTTGTTGAATGTTGACTAACATAATCTCTCATATTTTAATGATTAGGTACAGAGGTGGTGAAAGCAGTGGGTGAAGAAGTTTCCTTTGGTCCAGATAAACTTCCTCCTCCTCCTGTCTCCAGCATCACATGGAAACACATTAAAGATGGTGAAACTGTTAAGGCGATTGAATGGGACGACGGAGAAACTCTAACCCCGAATCTGAGATTCAATGGCATCACGACTCTTGATACAGCGACCGGACAAATCACGATTAAGAACCTAAAAATCGAACATAGTGGAGTTTATACCATTGACATCAGCGGTAAAGAGCAGGCACAAAGATACACATTGACTGTTATGGGTGAGTGGATGCTGATTATTCATTAATATTATAAATGCATCATATTATTATTATTATTATTATTATTATTATTATTATTATTATGGTTGTTTTTACTTAGCATCACATGCAGAAAAAACAAAACAAAACAATGTAATTGTACAATAATGGCATCAGATTGTAATACCATGATACTTTGATTAATACCGTGGTATTTACATGGTACTCCAAGATACTTTCAAGAATACCACATGTCCAAAACACCATTGTAGTATTATAGTACTTTTTCTGTAAGTTATGGTTTTGTTTAGTAACTGGATTTTACCCTCTAATACTATCATTGTACTATGGTACTGTCACAGTACTTTGTGCAATGCTAGTGTAGTTGTGTTTGATTTCATTGTGTAATGCTAGATGCATAAAGCAACACTAAAGATTATTTTTTACCTTAAAATAATGTTTCCAAAATCATTTCAGTGGTTCATCAAGTCGTAACAGGGTGAGACTTAAGCTTTCGCTTTGCGACCCTCTATCGGCTATAACCGCACTATGCAAGTTTGACAGATCGGGTCGCGTTTCTGTAGTTCGAATGAGACATAAGAAACTACAAATTTGACTTGCTTTACGGCAAGCGTTACAATAGTCATTATTTTGTTTTTCTTCGTTTCTGATGTCGCATTACATCATACTTTCATAAAATCATGCAACATACTCTACCTTGTCTGTGGACATCGTTCATTCCAATGCCGGTGCTGGATAAACAGCGAGCGTGTGACGGTCGGCTGCGTTAGGCTAAATTATTTACGACAGCGGTAATGGACAATTCCACTTCCAACCTGTAGGGGGACCGAAGAAGAAAAGTTCTTTGGTGTTGCTTTAATAATGCAATATATAATTTAATAAACTTGCTATGATAATTTAAATACAGTATGCTTTCCTGGAATTGGTTTTATAACATATTTTTTCCCCCACATTAGCATCAAACAAAGGATGTGTCGTTGCAGCTGTCATTCCTTCAATCACTATGATGATTATTATAATCCTTTTCCTATCATAGCTTTTCACGGTAAGACAACTGTTGTGTTTAATCTTTTAAAAATAGTCAAATATGTTTCCATTCTTTCATCTATGCTTATCATTTGCTCAATTTAAAAAAAAATATGTAATGTAATAAATGTATTAAGAAATATTCACGTTGACTGTAAATAGTAACGGCCACCTGATTTGTGATATACCTTTAAGACAGATTAAGCTTATCTATTTTTTTTGTGGAAAATCATTGCTATATGTTTTATAAATGTAATAAATAAAACACCTGTTTTCCCTCAGAAACAGCATCTGTGAGTGTGTGTGATGCCACACACTTCTGCTCATCATGGACTCTCTGAATCCCAGCTTCACTGCATCGACTGCAGCTCTGAACCATCTGTCTTCAGAACTGTGACTGTTTCTCAGCTTTCACTGTTGCTCTTTGACCTTTCTGTCTGCTGGGTGTTGGAACTTCATCCTCAGGTTATGAATATATGAATGTACTGTTAAATATGCAGATATATAATTTATTACTTACTGTCACCAACGTAAACAGAGAGTTTTGCAGGTGTGATTGTGTAGAAATAAATTGCTTCAAAAAATTTATATTGTTCAGAAAAACATTGAAAAAAATACATGACAATACATTTTACACTATTTTACAGTAAATTTCCTGCTTCTTTTTTCTTTTGTGGTGGAAAGTAGAGAAGGCTTTTAATTCTATTTTATTTAGCTACCAAGGCAGAGGGATTGTTTTGCACTAGTGGCAATGTGAAGAGTTTGATCCAGGGCAATGTAAACACAGAATGCACTGTAAATCACTTTGAATAAAATCCTCTGTCAAATGTAAAATGTGAATGTATTCTGTTAAAGACTTCTATTTGAAAAAAAAAAAAAAAATTCAGAAGAAGATTTGTGCCAGTAGTGAAGTATTTCATTTTTATTTATTTTTTAATTAAGTTGAATCAATTACAAACTGTATCCATCACAGTTTTGTTTGTATAATTTAATTACATATTTACAATATATAAAAATATTGGTGTCAGGCTATATCCTACTGTAAGTCAGATATTATAAAACAGCTACTGTTTTTGGGAACACACTCTAAATACACACTCCATTTATTTATTTATTTTGACAAATGCATTACGCCGGCACAAAGACCCCAGATCCATCAATTAAGCAAAACAAAAATATTGGGTCACTGATTTTTTATGGGCTGTCAGACAAAAATAAATAAATTATGAGATGTATAATCGGCCCAAAAAGCATGTCAGTCTCCCAGATGACCAGTCCACCCCTTCCATAGTATTTTCTTTACTGTGGAAGTCAATGGGGTCCATCAACTGTCTGATACCAACATTCTTCAAAAATTATTAATTCTTCAAAAAATATCTTTGTTCGCATTGCCGGCAGTAATTCAGACTTGTAAGTCATCCCAGTGCATCACCGGTTCTGTTCATCATTTTTATGGACAGAATTTCTAGACGCAGACAGGGGCCGGAGAGTGTCCTGTTTGGGGACCACGTGATTTCGTCTCTGCTTTTTGCGGATCATGTTGTCATGTTGGCCTCATCGCATCAGGACCTTCAGCGTTCACTGGGACGGTTTGCAGTCGAGTGTGAAGCGGCTGGGATGAGAATCAGCGCCTCCAAGTCCGAGGCCATGGTTCTCAGTCGGAAAAGGGTGACTTGCCCACTTCAGGTTGGTGGAGAGTTCCTGTCTCAAGTGGAGGAGTTTAAGTATCTTGGGGTCTTGTTCACGAGTGAGGGAAGGATGGAACGGGAGATTGACAGACGGATCGGTGAAGCTTCTGCAGTAATGCAGTCGATGTACCGGTCTGTCGTGGTGAAGAAGGAGCTGAGCCGCAAGGCGAAGCTCTCGATTTACCGGTCGATCTACGTTCCTACTCTCACCTATGGTCATGAGCTGTGGGTCATGACCGAAAGGATAAGATCCCGGATACAGGCGGCCGAAATGAGCTTTCTCCGCAGGGTGGCTGGGCGCTCCCTTAGAGATAGGGTGAGGAGCTCTGTCACTGGGGAGGAGCTCAGAGCCGCTGCTCCTCCACATCGAGAGGGGCCAGCTGAGGTGGCTCAGGCATCTGTTCCTGATGCCTCCTGGACGCCTCCCCGGGGTGGTGTTCCAGGCACGTCCCACCGGGAGGAGACCCCGAGGAAGACATAGGACATGCTGGAGGGACTATGTCTCCCGGCTGGCCTGGGAACACCTCGGCATTACCCCAGAAGAGCTGAAGGAAGTGTCTAGAGAGAGGGAAGTCTGGACGTATCAAGATAAGCGGAAGAAAATGGCTGGATGGCATTTTCCCATCATGAGGACATGCTTTCCACTAACAGGTCCTCATGACTGCCATCTTATTCACTCTGTGGATTTTTTACCTGTTGTGATTGGCTGGTGACGGGAGAGAAGTAGTATAAAGCTTCAACGGTCACTGAGAAGAGGAGAAAATTACTGAAATGAATGTGCCGTCTGGAGAGAATGTCTCCCTCCTCAGATCCAGCTTGACCCAAGAGTTGACTGTCCTCCAAACCGAGTTTACCTTTATTGTCATAAATAATAGTCAATATTTTCAATTTGTACCATCTCTCCCTCACTTGCTGTTTCAGCTGTTCTTATGGTTGCTAGGTATTCATTTCAAAGATCAGTGCAAATTGTGAAAAAATTGGTTTAATTTATTTATTTTTTTGTTGCTGATCTATTCTACCCTAATTGTAATGTTTTGTCATATGAAAGTTTTATGAATACTGTATATACCAATATCCTGTTCCGTTTAAAGAATTTAATTCTGTGATGAATTCTATTCCAAGCTTTATAATGTTTTTGATGAAAGCATCCCTTACCCCCGAGTCATATCTAAACGACTATCTCAGTTTATGTTTGTGACGTGTTTCGTTTTTAAAGAATGTAATAATAAATGTATTCGTCAACTTTCTCAGTCTCGAAACTCAATTACTATGATATATGACATTCAGTGGAGGAAAACTTGGTTATTACCATACAAATATTGCATACCCAATAAAATGAGAAAAATGCATGTTGAAAACCTGCATAAAATCTTCCCTTGCAGTGCACGTTTAAATACTGTGATGTAATTGATATATAAACCTTAAGCCATAAATGAAACCAATGAAAGTGTTCTTTTTTTTTTTCTTCTTGTTATGTTTCATCACTTTTCTGGAATGATTTAAAGGGATACTCCACTTTAAAATGAAAATTCTGTCATCATATACTCACCCTCATGTTGTTTCAAACCTGTATGAATTTCTTTCTTCTGCTGAACAGAAAGGAAGATATTTAGAAGAATGTCAGTAACCAGACAGTTTCTGGTCCCATTGACTTCCATAGTATATATTTTTTCCTACTATGGAAGTCAATGGGACCAGAAACTGTCTGGTTACTGACATTCTTCTAAATATCTTCCTTTCTGTTCAGCAGAAGAAAGAAATTCATACAGGTTTGAAACAACATGAGGGTGAGTATGACAGAATTTTCATTTTAAAGTGGAGTATCCCTTTAAGTTTCTATTGCATTTCTAAAGCTAATATTAATTGTAGCTTTTTTCATTTGTTTCATTTTTTTTTTTTTTTTTTTTTTACTGAAACAAGTCACTAGAATACTGTTTTTGTTTTTGCAACCTTTTTTACTTTCTAATGTCACATTCTTTGTGAAAGCAGATATTGTAAGGCAGGACTTGATTGGACTTACACAGGATTTAATTTTGTCAGCAGCTCATTAATCATTCGCAGTAAAAATAAGAATGTGTATTTAGTATAAATAGGGTTGATTATAATTTCATGTTGACTGTAAATGCCTATAGTGTAAATTATTAATTTGTCACTGTTCTTTAAGGTGTTTCTGCTGCTAGCTTGGGAGACACACTAGTAGAGTAAGTGTATTTTCTTTATTCCTTGTGAAAAAAATCTTTACTTTATGCAACTTTATATATATATATATATATATATATATATATATATATATATATATACAGTGTTGGGAAAGTTCACTTTCTACATGAACTAGTTCAAAGTTCAGTTCACAAATTTTAAAATGAACTAGTTCAGTTCATAGTTCAAACTTCAAAATTTTGAACTAAAGTTCACAGTTCCAAAAAATGAACTAGTTCAGTTCTTTTTTCCATATGTTGCTGCGAGCTATTATTTTTAAAAATTATTGCCACAGCCCATATAAAACCACAGACAGCAATTATGTTATCAGTTTTAACACTGAAACTATGTGTCAGATTTCATCTTCATATCCAATTTTAAAATCCTTATCCAACCAGGGTTTACATAGCATTGAGGGTAGGGTTGCCAACTAAACAAATGCGGGACAATCGTGCATGGTTCTTTACAGGAAAATGAGGGACACTCAAAATATTTGTAGGCTATAGGCTAGGCCAACATAACACAGTAGGCCTATATGTCATTTCAGGTTCGTATGTGTTTAAAAGGTTTTCAGACAACACATTTGTTTTGATTAAAGTCATATTACACACAAACCATAGTTCAAAATAATAGCATTTAAATCTGAAATAGAAAGCTTTTGTAATTATACACTACTTTTAAAGAAATTAAAGAAATGAATAGCCTACTTTTATTCAGCAAGTACATTTATAATGTTACGTTTTTTTTATTTCGGATAAATTTACTTTGAACCTTTTATTCATCAAAGAATCCTGATTTTTTTATTTTTTTATTAATAATAATCAGAAATGTTTCTTGGGCAGCAAATCACATCAGTATATTATTCCCTCAGGACGATTTCATGGTTTCTTGCGTGGCTGGATGTATGTTGGACTCACAATAATCACGTTGTTTGAATTCGTCAAAACTGATTTGCCGAAATCAAAACCCAGTCGGACTGTGAAAGGGATTTGCCGGTAGCGCGAGTCCGGATCGAAGCGACCAGACAGCGGAGGATTCTGTGCGCAAATCAAATTTGTCCCAAAATAATCATTCATTCTCAATTTAGAGTTTGTTATTCGTATGGTCTGGTGCGCGTGAGTGTGGACTGTGATTGGATGATGACCGGTGTGTCGTGATCAAGTGCCGCTGTTGTACGTCAATAAACGGGACAACGGAGGTTCCGAACGGGACAAATACATTTCTATAGAAATCTTGCACCCTTATGAACGAAGTTAAACTGAGAGAGCGTGCCGTTCACAGACACCAGAATGAACGAGTTCACAGTAACGTTCGTTCATCAGGCAGCAATAGAGTACGTTCAGTTCACGTTCGCCCAAAATATGAACGAGTTCATGAACTATCGTTCAATGAACGCGTTCAGGCACAACACTGTATATATATATATATATATATATATATATATATATATATAAAATATTAATCTTGGTCTCTATGGGTTCTGTGCAGCTGTGACCAATCAGCATCCAAGGAACTGTATGTTTTTTATAATGTACATTAAAAACAAGCATTATTTACAGTTTTTTTTTCTCCTCAGAAATGACATTCATGAGTGAATGACTGATGCTCATCATGAACCTTCAAATGCAAAGTCACGTGTGGATCTTCTCGACACATTTTACTAAAGCATCTGCTCTTAACCCTCTGTGCCTAAAGAATGTTAACATAAAGACATTACAAAGATTTTGGTACACATCTTTAAAGTGTCTAGTATTCATATATGAATTCACAATTATTCAGTTTTGTTGAGTGTGGTCATAGAATGAGCAAAGATGTTGATGGCAACAATAGTGACCGGTGGGAAAATATAGATGGTTGTATTTTTATTCTTTCTTTATTTTTTTTTATCTCAGTATTTCTATAAGCGTTGTATAAAGGTTTTTAAAGAGTAGATGAAAGAGTTTAAAATGTGTTAAATAGAATTTTAAGTATGTAGGCCTATACTGTGTACTATAGGGGAGCGCGGGGCACAACCTAACGCGGGGCTAGTTGTAACACGCTTATTTTAAATACTTCCGCACATGCTTGGATGACGAAACTTTGTGTATTTACTAGTTGCCATATCAACACTATATAGAAAAAAAAAAAACGCCAAAATTATTCTTTTTTTGGAAGATATCCATAGACATTTATTAAACCATAGCAAAAGTACATTTCTTATTTAAGTTAATTTTTCATCTCTATTTTTTGTGTTTATTTAAAATAAGACAAATCTGATATTATTTTAATCTCCAAGATGTTATTTAACAGTTAAGATAGATCTTTAATGCTTCGCTAACTAGCAGAAGACACTAGCAGGGTTTAAATCCCAGTTGTGCAGGCGGGGGCATGTTGTCACACTGCGTTACAATGTACCCCTATTAGAAATATGCTATTATATTCTATACTTTTATTAATTTTATTGGGAAAACGTGAGAAAAAGGTGAATAAAGACTGAGAGTCAATGTTCAGAAATGACTAATTATTTATTTGTTTTGAACTATGTTGTATAGCTGTGTTTTCATGTGTTCGTAGTCAAAACTCAAAAATTTGTTTATATTTAATTATTAAAAATTGCCATTATTTTATATGAAAAAGTTTTTTAATTGTATTTTATTTAGAAAATATTTTAGTTTGTTTTGTATATATTTTTTATTAGATCAGATAACATTTTAAGCTGTCATATGTCATGTTACAATGTGCCCCACACATGTTACAATGTACCCCACCTATGGGGCATGTTGTCACATTTCACTTCCATTCTTTCGGGGTATGTCAAGAAAAAAAGTATATACTGTATTAATAAAACAAAACCACATAATTGTACTAGACATGTGGGAAATTAATGTGGGAAAAAATAAATACTCTGAACCATAAGTAGATTTACACAAACTGAGAAAGTCAAAAAGCGTTAGGTTGTGCCCCGCTCTCCCCTACACATTATCCCACCGGTCACATTGTTCACAATAAAAGTTATTATTGATTATTTCAAGGGGCAACTAATGACACCACATTTGGATATTTTCATGTCTGGGAAAAGTTTGGGATTAAACGGGTTAATTTCACACATTTGCAATGAACGTAAGATGGCAGCAGTGACCCTTTACTAGTGGAAGAGTCAGACCAACGCATGCCAGGCGTTTTCAAACTTCCTCTGTTCTTACACCACGCCTCGGTGTGTTTGTGTCTCTGTCTCGAAGTCTCGAAGACAAGTGAATAAAGTATAGGCTACTTTTTCTAACAAAAATGTCACTTCAACTCTTGACGTTGATCTCCATCGTTGTGTTCTTCACCACAGGAGCTGTTTCAGGTGAGTTATTAACGTGTTCATGGAAATAACACGCCGTTCTTGGCAAACCTAAACAGTTAGGGTCAAATTTACTATCAGCTTCCTCCTCCAGTGCAATTATGGTTCCTCTTTTGGCGTTCAAAAACTACTGTCAGGATTTACTAAAGACACGCTGTGAAAAATTTGATCTGAATAGGATGGACAGGGTTATTTTGCGGTGGACCTTCATTACTGCATGAGTTTTCCTTTAAGGCGCAACATTTATGGCAGAGGAGATTATTTAAATGAATCACACAAGGTGATTTACTGGTAGATTGTGTTGGTCATTATGGGAATGATCTGTTCATGCATTTGCACGTCGTCAGTAGATCACTCGCTGAACTTTACACTCTCACCGGCACTGTTTTGGGATTGCGCTCTCACGCTAATTTGCCCTGTTTAGTAAATCTGCCCTTATAAGTAACTAATAACTCACTGATTCTTGAGAGTCGGGACAAAACATGTCCCACATAGAAAAGTCTAATTTATAGCAAAAATTAAGAAATTCATCATGATTGACATACTTACAAAGTTAAATCTAAAGGAATTGTATATACCTATCTGATTTTTAGAATAAACTTTTTTATCTTTTTGGGGAAAATTTGTTTAAATGTATAGTCTGTGGTTAGAAGGTCCATGTTATTGCACTTGTCCTCAGCAAGAGGTCACAATATTAACCATCCCAAAAAACTTTAAAAAAGCTCTACAATTGTGAAAACATATATATCAAATAAAAAATAAGGGGTATAAATATAAAAAACAATGCATGAAGTGAACATCAAACAATATTTTCCATAAAAATCTGCCTATTAAAGTTGTGTCCTCAGTTTCTGTCAACTCCGTCAGATTTTTTCATAAAGCTCTTTAAATCAGGAAATAGCATGGTCAGCTATATCCCTGAGGACCCCTTTTCATCTCCCTTCCTGTGGTGAATGCAGCACTACCACACATGCTTTGGTGCGTTTTACATTTTTTTATATATTTTAGACAAACAATGTCAATATTCCTATGGTCACAGCTGCACCATGTCAATACCATCTTTCTGTTAAGATACTTTTTTTTAAACCATAGTGGATTGAATTTAAGCATTTTAGTGAGGTTATTGGGACAGCTAGCAACTGAGGAAAAACTACCCAGCTGCAGTGTACAATACATGTTTTGGCGGGAAAATACATGCCCTTATGTCAACTCTTAATGTGCGAATATAATATTATTTGTGAATATAGTGAAGGGTTAAACTGTTATTTCAGGGTTTCACTACACATAAATGCACATACATAGCATGCATTACATTATTTAACCATACGCATCTGACTTGTAGAGAATGGGCAGGCAGTGGTCTGCTTATTATTGTGTAACGTGTAACTTTGCCAGCACTTTAATATATATATTTATATATGTAGAGACAGAGATAGAGAAATGAGAAGCCAGTGTAGGGCTGGGCGATATGGCCAAAAAAAATGATCACGATAATTTTTTTTTATATCAGTCGATATCGATAATTATCACGATAAATGTCAAATCTTTCTTTCTTTCAAGTTTAAAGGCAGATTTTTGCTCCTAAGTGAAAGTTGTAGAAAACAGAGCGTTAATTGTGGTTTTAAACTACTCTTTATTGTCGGAACATATCATGACAAACAGGTGAACATTTCACAAATCTGAGGTAAAACATTCAAACATTTTTCGTCAACACCGTCAGATCTTCGTCAACAGCGTTTGATATATGAATGTTTTTGTTAATTTTTTTGCGGGAAAAAATATTCTTCCTTCAGTTTATGTTGTTTTTGTAATAAAGGACCATCTGATCTACATCCTCTTATGTTTTATTTATTTAAGGAATTTGTTTTTACAATATTAAAATTAAAATCAAAGTTTGAAAATGCAAATATTTAGAAATCTGAGTTTTCAGAATAGTGTGAAATCACAACTTAAGTTTATATATTGGATTTTTTTTTACATATCAGAGTAACTAAACACTATTACAATATACTTCAGAACTTTAGATTCTTGTTGGATTGGAAGAATTAAAATTGTATACTTTTTAGTGTGTCTGACGGAGTTGACACAAATCCAGTTCTGAAGGGAAACATGTTTATTTGTTAAAAATGTGTTTTTATTTAGAACCTGTTCCTTTACATGGTTAAATAGCTAAGACCTTTCTCTGCAGAAACATATAACTCTAATTGATATAGTGTGTGTTTTTAAAAAAAGTTTTTTAAAACGTGTTTTGTCCCGACTCTCAAGAATCAGTGAACTATTATCATAGTATTGTACTCAATTTCATGAATATCAAATGACGGAAGAGACTGAAGAGTTTCTGTATTGACCTTATTTTTATTTTCTAATTTCATTTACCATCAAGTAAGGACTATATATATATATATATATATATATATATATATATATATATATATATATATATATATATATATATATATATATATATACACACTTCCTTGAAATTACACAGCTAGACTAGACTTTCTTGTTGAATGCTGACTAACATAATCCCTCATATTTTAATTATTAGGTACAGAGGTGGTGAAAGTAGTGGGTGATGAAGTTTCCTTTCATCCAGAAGGGCTTTACGCCCGTTTATCACATACTCCGTGTGCACACTGTAAAAAATAATTCCGTAAAAAAACGGAAAATTAAATAATTTTTTTATTTTATTAATTAATTAATTATTAAAATCATTTTATTTTAAAAATAATTCCGTAAAAAATCTGCCTTACTGGCAGAAAATTACCAGGACATTTTCCGTTAAATTACGGACAGTTCCTTCACCTCTAAAACGGAAAATTCTGTATATTAACAGTACATTTTCTGTACTATTAACGGATAATCCTTATACAGAAATAGAATATATAGAATATATATAGAATATATACCTTATATAGAAATTTTATAGCATATATTTTGGTGGCAAATAATTCAAGAACGATATATACAAATTGAACATGGTTTGTTTTTGTACAAATTTTCATGTAAACATTCTTAAATACATTAAATGGGTAAAGACATTATTTATATATATATATATATATATATATATATATATATATATATATGACAAATGAAACCATGTACAAAGCACCATTAAAAAGTGCTTGTATTGTGGAATAAGTTTTTAGACATTAAACAAACAAGAGACAGAATTAAAAAAAGAAAACATGAGAAGGTACTTGCACAATATTGGTGTTGCACCAAATAGCTCACAAAATTCTCTGAAAAAAACTTCATAAACTGTGAAAGTCAAGATTCAAAACATTTCCCAATACAAATACAATACAGAAACAAACAAACAAAAACAAATGGAATACGAATACAGGTCGGCTGCTTTTATCATTAAAAATAGCTTTAGACAGTCAATAGTAGAGTGAAATGTTAGTGTTGATGCCATTTTCCTGTAAGAGAACACCATATTCCTTAAAGGGTTAGTTCACCCAAAATTTTAATTGCCATCAATTACTCACGCTCATGTTGTTCCACACCCCACAAGACTTCCATTCGTCTTCAGAACAAAAATGTAAGATCTTTTTGAGGAAATCTGAGAGATTTCTGTCCCTCCACTGACATCTTACGCAACTACCAATTTCAAGGTTCAGAAAGGTATACAGACATAATCCATGTGACTCCAGTGGTTTAACCTCAAATTTATGAAGTAATTTCTACCTTTCTGGAGCTTGAAAGTGGTAGTTGCGTAAGCTGTCAACAGAGGAAGAGAAAGCTCTCAGATTTCATTAAAAAGATCTTAATTTTTGTTCTGAAGATGAACTAAAGTCTTGCAGGTTTGGAACATCAGGAGGGTGAGTAATTAATGACATTAATTTCATTTTGGAGTGAACAACTTGCGTGAAAAACTTTCCTTCTTCGGTATGTTCAGTTAAAGGTCCATCATGAGATTTGACAAAAGCTTAAACTTTACATGGGTTTTCAGTTGTTCATACAGGAACTTCAGCAGTCTTGGAGGAGTGTGTAGACGTTTGGTTTCCTTCATCTCAGCCTTTTCGACCTTCGTTCAGGATTTCTGCACAGGAAAGTTGGATATGAAGAAATAAAAATTATGTTTTTAGCTACACAAGAAATTAAATAAAGGAAATTGAACTACAAAGTATCATACAGACCAGGTTGAGGTTGAAAAACAAATGTACAGTATTTTACATTCGTTAAATTCAGTGGCGTAACTTTGTTTTAAAAAGTGGGTGGGACAGGTGGGGTGGGGGTTGCTAATAATGCTAAATCAGATATATGTACAATAATATTACGATGTCCAGTAATTGATTTAAATAGTAGGCAACATGGGGTTTTAATTTGTCGTTTAAAGGACAATTCCGGTGAAAAATGAACCTAGGGGTAATTAACACATGGTTACCGAGTCGATCGTTCCCTGGGATGCGTTTTCATGAAAATCGAATGTAAAGAGTTTTATCTCTAAAAACAGATTAGCTTATAACGCTAGTATATGGGGCACAGAGTAAGTAAAAGTAAATCGCTAGTTAACACCACTAACAAGGCTCAAAATAGCCTCACACTAACACGGTAGCATAATGAGGGTCCCTGCATGCAATCCGAAGCATTGAGAACTTTGTAAGTGTACAGGCAGTTTAATAAGAAGATACTTTATAAAGACAGTACATTACGCGTTTACAGGCAGGCGTCATCTCAGTCTCGACTAATCGAGTCATGAACGCCGTGCTAAGTGAGCTGGTCGATAGGAATTATGTTTGTGAAATCTAACGTAGCACGGCGTTCGTGGCTCGACTAGTCGAGACTAGACCACACGCGAAAACAGTGTATCCGCGCCACTGATCGCAGCGGCAACGAGCACTTTGAGCACTTGATTTAAAAAAACACATTTCAGCGCTAGATCGTCTCTTACTAAAAAAAACTAACGAAATGAATGCTCTGCCACTTAAAGGGATACTCCACCGATTTTTCATATTAAACTATGTTATTCCCTTAACTAAGACGAGTTGATACATACCTCTCTCATCTCAGTGCGTGCACTCAATCGCTCTGTCTTGCGGCGAAACTTTGTTAGCACTTAGCTTAGCCCAGTTCATTCAATATGGGCCAAGCAGAGAAGCTACCAAACACCTCCACGTTTTCCCTATTTAAATACAGTTACTCGCGTAGTGTAACTCGACCTAGGACGGTGACACAAAACAAAACGTTGCGCTTTTCTAAGCGTGTAAAATGGATAACTATATTGTATGGCGGAATACCATAGCAAGTGCTTGTAAGCACTTCGACTTGGCGCAGTAATATCTTCACTAGAGGGAGCGGGGGCCGGTGAGAGGATTTTTCACGAGTGAAGATCATGTATCAACTCGTCTTAGTTAAGGGAATAACATAGTTTAACATGAAAAAACGGTGGAGTATCCCTTTAACTGGAGATGTTTTATTTATTTGTAGAATTGGTACATTCGTGCCGCGAGATGTTTTAAAAAGTGGTGGGGACAATATCGACCCTGGCAAAAAGTGGTTGGGACATGTCCCACCCGTCCCACCCGCAATTTACGCCTATGGTTAAATTATCAACTGCCTTCCCTAATTCTTTCAAATTCAAACACTGTATAAAATGCTAAGACTTCTGTTTCCAATGGACTCCAATTGCATGTCATGTTAGCTTGTCTGCTCAACTATACCTTATGTTTCATTATTTTCATTTATATAAACAGTAACACAACAACATGCTCTATAAAAAGTTTTCATTAAAAATGTGTTGCTTACCTTTATATGAACTCCAGGATAAGTGCCATTTTCTTTGGGTATTTTGTAGCTCACTGCCTCAATGGGGTAGGAGATGTGGTCAATAATAACTTCTTGAATGACAGCAATCCTGCATGCCCATCACCTTAAACAAATAAGATATTACAAAATGACAAACATTACACGATCACTTCAGAAAACCGCTCCAAAAATAGTTGTTTAAATCTTCCCTATACAATGTTTTTTCTATTGACCATATAAGCATAAAATCTTTGAAGGGGGTATTCAGCAACCAACTTTTTCTATAAACATTTTCCCTCAGACTTTAAATTTAAATGTGTTTTGCCAATATTTAATACTCATAATGATAAAAAAAAAATATATATATATATATATACTAATAAAACAAAATACAAACCCATAAGGAGCATGCAGGGTGGTGCTTGGGATGCACAGTACATCAGCAAAGTGCTGTCAATAGATAAGAAAACAGAAACAGAAACACTATGAAACAAACTAATGAGGAGGGAGCTGATAAAGAATGACTAACGTTACAGGCAGAAGTATAACAGCAGTCATGTTAAATGTAAATTAATCTTTCAAGGTCATTATTTGGGGTTTAAAGTCAAATAATATGTTAAAGTGTGTCTCTGTGTTGTCTAAAAGACGAGACAATAAAAAGTCTAACGTAAACATAACATTAACGTACCTCATTTGGCAGAAAATGTGGTGTTATCCTTGATCCAGCTGTAACGTTACTGCATCTTCACACACAGTCTCTTCACGTTGTATCTTCAGGCCTTTTAAATCAAGCAAGTCTTAAATGGCCTTTCCTTTTCTTGACGATTCATCTGGTAGCTTTTGTTTGAAGCCATTAAACTGCTCCAAAAACACGAGTGCTAACGTTACTGCACTTTATACTGGTTAATGGGTGCGCTCGGCACGAAATAAACCGCATCACTGACTAAATAATAAGCCAATAAACCAGTTACGACGAGGACACTATAACACATACAATCAGGGGAACTTCCACAAGTGTGAACTAAATCTTTCAATGTGTGACGATATGCATAAAACGATAAACGCGACGGCTCGGACATTGCCTAACAAGCCGGGTGGCAACTAAATAACGTTACGTAAACAGCTTATTTGACATTTAGCAAAATATAATTTTTGGTTTTTACCACAGAAGTGTCAGAATGGCTTCCACACATCTGAAATCTGACTTTAAAATGCAACTTTGGCCGCGTCATCTGTGTGTGTAATGGCGCTTGCGTCTCAAACTTTTCGCGCCGATCAGGTTCTAGTTCCCACAATGCAACGCGTAATTAAAAATACGGGTAAAAGTCCTGTAAAAGACAAATATGGAAAATTCCTTCAAATTATTATGGTACTTTGTACCGTATTTTTACGGAATTTTTTTACAGTGCAGTGTGTATGTGCATGCGGTGCAGGAGCAGCACGCTATAGTGCAGGGCTATTCAAATACATGTACAGGGGGGCCAAACTAGGAAATTCTCAAATTTGTGAGGGCCGGACGGACAAATTGATATCAGCTAAAGGAAATTAAAATATACTATATACTAAGGTACATAATATATGAAATAAAATAAGGTACATTATTCTTTTGGTTTCCTTTATTATTTCTACACATTCAACTTGTATTGATTAGGCCTACAGTGCAATCTGACGTGTACTCAGACTGGTGCATAGATATATACACACTAGATGTCGCCATGTCTACGGCAGTTCATTGGAACTAATGTCTTTAAGGTGTCATCTAGTGTATATATCTATGCACCAGTCTGCGTACACGTCAGATCAGATCACTCGGACATGGCTGTGTATAAGAGGTAAAAACGATATAAATACTGTTCGTTTTCTCACACAAACCGCTCGTTTCGTGTCTTAGGCCATCAATGTGTACTTACGATGGGGAATTGTTTAATTTGGACGACGGGGAATTGTTTTAATTTGGACTCTGTGCATGCTCTTTGAGATAATGACCATAGACCTGCATTATATGACTGACAGACAAGAACGGTTTGACCTAAAAATATCAAAATTGAAACTACTGCGGAAAAAAAGACACCTACATCTTGGATGCCCTTGAGGTAAGCTAAAACATACCAAAAATTAATTTCAAAGTGAACTATCCCTTTAAGATAGACAAGATTTCTCAACAAAAACGTTTATTGAACACTTGACCAATCTGCACTTGTTGTGACCTTGAGATATGTTTGGTAATTGTACCTGAATGAATTGAAAATTAATTTGCTACATTTCAGATTAATATATTTGTTTTCCTTAATTTTAATTAACAGTAACTTAAACACTTTGCAGTTTGAATGATGTCTTGTATAAACAAAATGACGGAGTATGTTTTTATGTTTCCACTGTTCGATCGCATCCGCGCCACACACACACACACACACACACACACACACACACACACACACACAAATATAAGTAAACACTTTAAACACACGCAACTTTTCGATCGCGCCCACGCCCCTCTCTCCCTCTCTCTCTCTCTCTCTCTCACACACACACACACACACACACACACACACACACACACACACACACACACACACACACACACACACACACACACACACACACACACACACCATATTCCAGCATTGCAATCTTTACATCGCAGCCTGCTCAGAGAATGTCTAATAGGAAGAGAATTGGCACTCTCTGCTTACTTCCGGTTTCTGGACTGGCTGCAGTAACACGTCTCTGTCCATGCGGGGGCGCTCGCAGGCGAGTGCAGAATGAATGGAGGTCTATGGCGAAAAACCCTCAAAATCCACTTTTCTCAGGATATAATTTTTTGTCTAGTAATTTGAATGTTGTATTCGAAAGGAGATGCAAAGAAATTACACATTGCTGGGTGTTAGATTTTTTAGAGTCACTTATTTGGTTTAAAAAGTCTTTTAAAATGTCAATGATGTCAGAATGCTGACGTCATTAGCAGAATGCTAGCGTGTTATGGGCAACAACAACTCAACCTGTAAGAAATCGAAAAGAAATAAGTACTCGTTCATTCAACTTTCGACCTATAACCCATGTTGAACTTGCAAAACCTACAATAAAATCTGAGATTTCTCAACGGCAATCGGGTGAAAGAGACACATTTAGCCGTCTAGCCCCATTGACTCCCATTCAGTCTGCACTCGCCCGCGATCACCTCCAGTGGAATTCTAATGGAACTGCAACCAAGATCGATACAATGGGGCTAATAGGAAGTGCCAAGGCTCTCCGTAGACGGGCTCTGGCCTGCTTCAGAGCTAAGGCGGAGCTACAGATTAGGTGTCCCCAAAGAACCCGCGTATCTAACAGTAGTTTCGCATTACATTAATTAATTTGCACGCAAGTTTTATTTATTTTTATACCATGTAACGTTATTCTCCGTGTAAATTTATACACGGAGCCGTGACGCCCGTACCGTTTCGGTTCAATACGAATACATGTACCGTTCCACCCCTAGTCTACAGTGAAATACAGTCACACATTACACTGTTTGGCCAGCATTTTAACCGTGTTTAATCCAGCTACTAGCTAACAGTAGCCTACAGAGCATCTAAGAGAAGCACAGGCATAACAGTAGCACCGAAATGAAGCAAAGAAATCCGCATTGATATTCGGTCCGGTAAATAACCAGTGCCGTATTAGCACCGGGTCTGTCTGTAGCTACCCAACCCTAGCGACGACGCTAGCAAAGCAAAGCCAGCCCTTCACTAACCTATGGTCACTTTTTTATTACTTATTTCTCTGCATTGAGTGACAACCCTCTCAAATATAAGACACACAGAACAGAACAAATAAAAGTATCAGATTCTCTGTCTGTAATTGCAAAATTCTTGCTTACTTATTGTGACATAATAGCAACCCTTCTGCTGTGCTAATGCAACCTCAACTACGCTATCAATATCCAAAGTAGCCGAACGTCATGTCGCCTATTCATATTTTTTCTCGAAGTTGGCAGTAACATATCAAAAGGTTTTAATTAAATATAAAGGAGTTTTCTCCAAGGAACTTAGCTCCTTCCTTAGGCACTGGATGAGGTCTGCAAAAAAATAGGCCGATTAATCGGTCGACCGATTAATCGGTCGATCCCTACTCGTGAATAATGCAGTGTAAAAACTGCATTTGAGGTGCCACAGCTGACAGTCTGACTGCTAGTCCTTGCACTCTTCCGAGCATAGCTGGTGCTCCATCAGTTACTAGCAAGCAAACCTTTTGTAAATCCAGTTTATGCTCACTGAAAAACGCGACAACATTTTGAAACAGCACCTCACCTGTCGTATGTCCCTCCAGTGGAATGAGTCCCAGAAGCTCCTCACGAAAGCGAACTCCATCGTAAAATCTCACATAAACGCACATCTGGGCCACATCAGTTGTATCTATCGATTCGTCAATAGCAATGGACATCAGCTCCGTTTTTTGGATGTTTTCCAGTAGTTTATCAAATACATCCTTTGCTAGTAGATCCACTCGACGAAGAGCTGAGGTGTCTGACAGTGGTACTTTTTTAATAGAGGTGGACACGTGGTCTTTAATTTTTTGGTCAACAATCATTTCGTCAACAACCGCCAGCATGCAGTCTTTAATAGTCTCTGACTCAGTGAAGGGCCTCTTTTTTCTCGCGAGTATCCACGCCACTCGTAGAGAGGCAATGAAAGCTCTCTCTTGTTCTGTACAAAACCCGCCAATTGCACGCTGACTTTGCTCAAAAGAAGTTACCAGTCTGTCTATTTTACGTTGTCTCTTCTCTGAGCCCTCTTGGTATTGCGCAGAAAAAGACGAATGTTTTGTAGTAAAATGTCTCTTCACATTATATTCTTTGGCCACAGCCACTGATTCGTTGCACAGTAAACACACAGGTCTGTCGGTCCCTCGCTTGCTTGCCGTAGTTGGCACAGTATACAAGTACTTCTCCGTCCATTCACTCTGAAACTTACGATTTTCTCTGTCAACTTTGCGGTTTGGCTTGGACAACGCCATGTTAGATGCATGTGTCATAGGCAGCGTGAGAACATCGAATCATCGAGACTGAGTGTTTGTCACCATGGAGACGACCTGCTCCGCCTGTACTCTTGTCTGTGCGCTGCGGTAGATTCGTAGATATTTTTTTTTAGACTTTTTTTTTTGTAGACTTTTTTTTTAAATCTGGTATAGGCCTGCTATAGTGCTTTCACATATGCTGCGTTTGCAGTGTGTAACTGATCCACGGCTGTACCACAAACACATACTCACTATTTTTATTTGAAATCCAGAAGTTATCAGTAACTTTTATATAAAAAAAAAAGTTTTGTCAGCATTGCGATTCTCTTTGTACACATTTACACTCTTTAATAGACGCATTCACGTTTAAACACAATTTAAACAACGCATTATTCAGTGCATTAGGCCACTTCTATGTAGATATTATATATTAAGTTGCTCAAACAAGTGGTAAAATATTTAACCATGTACTTATATTAAAATCACAAACATTTTAAATTAAAACTTAAAATTGACAAAAACAGCAGACTCTCATGCCTTTTCTTTTGCATTTAAATTTTAATACAATAAATCTTGCATGTCACAAAGAACTTGTTTTTCCACCTCCATGAATGAGACTAGTGTTGTTCATTATGTCGCCTTGTTGAGGTAAAATTTTTAGTTTTCCTTGCTTTACCCCGGTCTTAAAGTAAAAAGATGACTGTGAAAAATAGTAGCCTATTTAATTAAATACATTTATGATGATATTACTACATTTTATGGTGAGATAGATTATTATATTTTCATGTCAATCTGTGTTAATTTTGACCACGAACCATGTGCTGTCACTTTAATTCAGCGCGTGCAGCACAGCAGAAATAGACCATCTCTGCACTGCTATATATGCACCGCACCTGGAACGGATCGCCGGACCGCATCCGTGTGCAGTGTGAAAGCTCTAACCTGTTAACATGCATACGGAAAGAAATACGCACGGCATACGCACTGCAAACGGAGTATGTGTGAAACGGGCGTTACAGTGCGTATCATAACTAATTTTCGCGTATACATTGCACGATATACATAATGCGTGCTATAGAGACGCATCTAATGAGAACACGTTGTTATGGACTATATGAGAGCATGCATTTGCTCATCTCACATGTACAAAACAAATGAACTATTCCTCAAAACGAATAAAAACAGTGAACGCAACATTGTAACGCATTTCTTTTAAAAGTAACTTTACCCAACACTGTAGTTTTAAACTTTATTATAATATTGTAACCTAATTGTCAAATATTAAATGACTGTAGTGGATGACAGAGACTTTCTTGTTGAATGTTGACTAACATACTCTCTCATATTTTAATTATTAGGTACAGATGTGGTGGGTGCAGTGGGTGGTCAAGTTTCCTTTGGTCCAGATAAACCTCCTCCTCCTCCTCCTGTCTCCAGCATCACATGGAAACACATTAAAGGTGGTGGAACTGTTAAGGCGATTGAATGGGAAGACGGAGTAACTGACACCCCGAATCAGAGATTCAGCGGCATCACGACTCTTGATACAGCGACCGGACAAATCACGATTAAGAACCTAAAAATCGAACATAGTGGAGTTTATACCATTGACATCAGCGGTAAAGAGCAGGCACAAAGATACACATTGACTGTTATGGGTGAGTGGATGCTGATTATTCATTAATATTAATATTATAAATATTATATTATTATGCATCATATTATTATTATTATTATTATTATTATTATGGTTGTTTTTACTTAGCCTCACATACAGAAAAACAAAAAAAAACAATGTAATTGTACAATAATGGCATCAGATTGTAATACCATGATACTTTGATTAATACCGTGGTATTTACATGGTACTCCAAGATACTTTCAAGAATACCACGTCCAAAAAAACGTACTTTTTTTGTAAGTTACGGTTTTGTTTAGTAACTGGATTTTACCCTCTAATACCATCATTGTACTATGGTACTGTCACAATACTTGAAGCAATGCTAGTGTAGTTGTGTTTGATTTCATTGTGTTTCTTTATAGACTGAATGTTCATATTTGTTTTCTTTCACAGAACGGGTCCCCAAACCTGCGATTGAAATAAAGAAGAAGACTGATAACCCTGGTGTTGTGTATTTAATATGTGAGTACAGTGATAAAATCATCTGGAAGAAATCTGCTGGAGAAACACTGACGGGTTCAGCTCACCAACCGAAAGGAGAGTTCATTACTGTCACAAAAGGAGGAAATCCAGAAATCTTCTACACCTGTACACTCCAGAACACAGTGAGTGAGGAGACCAGTGATCCGGTCTATGTGAGAGATCTGTTTAAAGGTGAGACGCTGGACGGACACTAATCACAACCTGTATGCAAGAAGAATATACTTATGCTTTTATTTAGATTATGCAATCATTCAATAATGCTAGATGCATAAAGCAACGCTAAAGATAATTTTTTACCTTTAAATAATGTTTCCAAAATCGTTTTAGTGGTTCATCAAGTCGTAACAGGGTGAACGGCACTTCTGCATTCGCTTTGCGACCCTCTATCTGCTATAACCGCACTATGCAAGTTTGCCAGATCGGGTAGCGGATCTGTAGTTCGAATGAGACATAAGAAACTACAAATTTGACTTGCTTTACGGCAAGCGTTACAATAGTCTTTTTAATTTTTTTATTTTTTTTTATTTCTGATGACGCAATACATCATACTTTCATAAAATCATGCAACATACTCTACCTTGTCTGTGGACATCGTTCATTCCAATGCCGGTGCTGGATAAACAGCGAGCGTGTGACGGTCGGCTGCGTTAGGCTAAATTATTTACGACAGCGGTAATGGACAATTCCACTTCCAACCTGTAGGGGGACCGAAGAGGAAAAGTTCTTTGGTGTTGCTTTAATAATGCAAGATATCATTTAATAAACTTACTATGATCATTTAAATGTGCTTTCCTAGAATTGGTTTTATAACACATTTTTTCCCCCACATTAGCATCAAACAAAGGATGTGTCGTTGCAGCTGTCATTCCTTCAATCACTATGATGATTATTATAATCCTTTTCCTATCATAGCTTTTCACGGTAAGACAACTGTTGTGTTTAATCTTTTAAAAATAGTCAAATATGATTCCATTCTTACATCTGTGCGTATCATTTGCTAAAAAAAAAATTGATATGCAATGTAATGTATTAATAAATATTCATGTTGACTGTAAATTGTAACGGCCACCAGATTTGTTATATACCTTTAAGACGCCTCCTTTTATGTGGGAGACAAGATTAATCTTATTTAATTTCTTTGAGGAAAATCATTGCTATATGTTTTATAATGTAAATAAAACACCTGTTTTCCCTCAGAAACAGCATCTGTGAGTGTGTGTGATGCCACACACTTCTGCTCATCATGGACTCTCTGAATCCCAGCTTCACTGCATCGACTGCAGCTCTGAACCATCTGTCTTCAGAACTGTGACTGTTTCTCAGCTTTCACTGTTGCTCTTTGACCTTTCTGTCTGCTGGGTGATGAAACTTCATCCTCAGGTTATGAATATATGAATGTACTGTTAAATATGCAGATATTTAATTTATTTATTACTTACTGTCACCAACGTAAACAGAGAGTTTTGCAGGTGTGATTGTGTAGAAATAAATTGTTTCTAAAAATGTATGTTGTTCAGAAAAACTTTGGAAAAAATGCATGGCAATACATTAGACACTATTTTACAGTAAATGTTCTGCTTCATTTTTCGTTTGTGGTGGAAAGTAGAGAAGGCTTTTTATTCTATTTTATTTAGCTACCAAATCTTTGATTTGACTTTGATTTGAAAGACACTATTTTACAGTACATTTTCTACTTCATTTGCGTTTTATTTTATTCTATTTTATTTATCTACCAAGGCAAAGAGATTGTTTTGCACTAGTGCCAATGTGAAGTTTGATGCAGGGCAATGTAAACATAGAATATAATGTAAATCACTTTGAATAAAATCCTCTGTCAAATGTTAAATGTGAGTGTATTTTGTCAAGACTTCTATTTGAAAACAAAAATTTAAATTCAGAAGGAGATTTGTGCCAGTAGTGAAGTATTTTTTTTGTTGAATCAATTTCATATTGTGTCCATCACAGTTTTGTTTGTATAATGTAATTACATATTTACAATATATAAAAATATTGGTGTCAGGCTATATCCTACTGTAAGTCAGATTTTATAAAACACCCCCCAAATATTCACTCTAAAATTAATGTCCGAGCAAAAAAGATCCAGAACCCAGAGAGTTAATTTGTGTTATTATAGTAGTTTATGCAGTGCACTTTTGTTATGCAGTGGCTATTTCTCATGTGTTATGTATGTAGTGGTCAGGGTTGGTGGTCTTGCTGGATAGACACACACTTGTGCCAGACACTGATATTAAACATTTGCCATGAGTGTACACAAGATGGCAGCAGAACTGTAAATGCTGAACCCCAAAAAGACCAAACCGATGGAGAAAGACCTGGCACCAATAACTCGTTGCATGGGCCGGTCTGTGTTTTTTTTTTTTTTTTTTTTTTTTTTGACACATGCGTTACGCCGGCACAAAGACCCCAGATCCATCAATTAAGCAAAACAAAAATTTGGGGTCACTGATTTTTTTATGGGCTGTCAGACAAAAATAAATAAATGATGAGATGTATAATCGGCCCAAAAAGCATGTCAGTCTTCCAGATTACCAGTCCACTCCTTCCATAGTATTTTCTTTCCTGCTGTGGAAGTCAATGGGGTCCATCAACTGTCTGGTACCAACATTCTTCAAAAAATATTCATTCTTCAAAAAATATCATCTTTTTCAACAGAAGAGAGAAACTCTTACAGGTTTGCAAGTAAGTTTACGGAGTAAATTATGACAACATTTTCATTTTTGGGTGAACTATCCCTTTAACCCACATCTTCAGTTTATGATTCTGTCAGTAAACCGCCAACTCTCTGATCGCAAACAGGAAATTATTTCCGTTTCCTCGAGACAGAACCACTTCAACCACAGCAGAGAATGTCTTATAAGGGGAGAAGTTTCACTCTCAGTAAACTTCCGGCTTCTGAACTGGTTGCAGTTCCACTCTGGCTCCATATGAGGGCGCTCACAGGACGAGTGCAGAATGAATGGAGGTCTATGGCGCTATACCCCTCAAAATCAGGGGGGCAGGGTTTCATATTATTTTGAAGTTTCCCCGGGCGCCGCCATTGATTAGCGGACCCTCACCTGCTGTTAGCATCCCATTGACTCCCATTCATTTTGGCGTCACTTTGACAGCGAATAACTTTACATCTGAGGCGTTTAAAGACTCCATTTGTCCATTATTTATTTCTAAAGAAACACGAAAATGTATAAAAGGCTCCATTACCTTGTATCTTACATTATGGCCCCGTAGAAGCCGTTTTTGTAAAAATAGGGTAACGATTGCGTCATAACCACGCGACTCTCTGTCTCACAGTAGAGAGATTACCGTATGGACAGGAGGAGAAGCTCGCGGGCAATCGGGGGGACGTGGAGGCAAAATTACAAAGTAATTAATCAGAATACTTAGCAAAAGTTTCTCCTGCTCCTAGCTCATGGACACCTCCTACTCACACTCTCCGTCTCTGCAAGTTTCGGAAGGGAATGATTCAGATTTCTCTTGGCACAGCTACTAGAAGACAGACGGGTTGCTCACGTCACATCTACGTCATCAAGCTCAGTTTGAGTCTGCGCAGTACGCTCGACCATCAGGAAGTTAGTGCTTCAAATTGACTTCACTTGTCTCCGTTGAATCCAATGGGGTCGCTGTTGTCAGGAAACAGAGAGGTCCAGAGACGAAAAGCAGGTACAGTCTTTTAATAGAAATTAGGCAACGCCGTTCAGGCTGATAAACAGAAAGTCACTTCTCAAATAAACAACCAAGGAATTCCTCGCTGCTTTCTCAATATATAGAAACTGGAGAAATTAGCCGTTGATCTGGACGACTCTTGAGCAGTGAGAACTGGGAAACAGATGAGCAGTGGAACCCTCTGCAACTCTCCACGGAGAATACTGGATACAGCACAGAAGAGGTAAATCACAGCAATAGATAACTGTAGCACATTAATTAGCAGGACTGGACAGGACAAGACAGGACAAAACTTCAGAGAAGCTTTCCTGTAGCTCAGTGGTAAGAGCATTGCGTTAACAACGCAAGGTTGTGGGTTCGATCCCAGGGGATTGCACATACCTATGTATAAATGTATAGGATAACGCAATGTAAGTCGCTTTGGATAAAAGCGTCTGCCAAATGCATAAATGTAAATGTAAGTAACAGCCGACGTGCATCACGGTCAAACAATAATCCAACAACACAGACACGAAAGAGAGAGCTAGATATAGCGTAGACAAAAGAGAAAGATAGAGAACAGGTGTGATGGATGGGATGTGAATGAGAACCAGCTGAAGGTGATGAGATGAAGGGTTAATGGGTGTGTGCGTAAGAGTGCGAGAAAAGAGAAGGTAGGGCGTAAAACAACCAGCAGAGGGAGACAAAGGAAAGAAAAAGAGAAGGAAAAGAGCCAGGATCATGACAGTTGTGTCCAGTTTATATACTGTCTATGCTCAAAATCCACTTTTCTCAGGATACATTTTTTTTGTCTAGTAATTTGAATGTTGTATTCGAGATGCATGGCCGGGCTCTCCGTAGACGGGCTCTGACCACAGCCACAGAACCGGAAGTGAGGGGCGGGGCTTTAAACAGTCATAGTTGCGCTATACACTTAATTTTCTTTTTTGTTAAATATATGCTGTTTTCATATGGATTTTGATCGGATCCATGTCTACAATATTTAACAACAATACTTCTAAATAAAATCACTTTTCCATTATACGATATCATGATGTTGAGCAAAATTTTAAAACATAGCATATTGATCATGTGTAATGTCAATGAATGGATACAAACGCAGTAGTTTATACATCAAGGATATAGGCTACAACTATACACCTTTATTATTTCAAATAATATGAATAAATGTGTAACAAGTTGTAAAGTGTTTCCTATTTGACTGTATGTGGCCTATATGTGATAGTGTTATTTCCTTCACGTTCATGTTGTTACAAATAATAGGCCTATACTTAACGACACAGAGTATGAGAAGATTTAATGTAAATGGACACACACACACACACACACACACACACACACACACACACACACACACACACACACTATAGTTTATTGTTACTTCAATGACACAACTATAGCCTACAAATGTGTAACATGTTGTAAAGTGTTTCCCATTTGACTGTATATTTGATCGTATTATTTCTTTCATGTTCATGATGATAAAAATAATACTTAAACAGCGAGTATGTGACGTATTTAATGGCAAATAAAAATAACCATTTAATACAACGCCAGGACAAGTGAAACCTGACTCTGTATGAAAACAAATAGGATATTTAAAAAATTATAGATTTGAAATGTATTTAAATGGCTCATAATAAAAATAAAAAGATGCAAACAACAAAAAAATCTTCTTAAAACACAAAACTGTTGACTCTTAACATGCCATTTCTGCAAAAAGACCTGGCTCCCCCCCCCCCCCCCCCCCCGCGCGCCTCGAAGATCAAACGAAATGAATACTGACACTTGCAAAACAGGAAATTCGTTCTGTTTCCTCCAGTCGATTGTGAAAAAGTTTCTGCAACATTTGCATTGTTCAGAAGAGCAATGAGCTGCCAATACTATCTCTTGTTTTTATTCCTCTGTGGCTTCGCTGCACTCTCTGGTAGGTTCTGACTTCATTTTGTATAGATATGTTAATAGACTGAAGTGGAGAAACAGTTTTTCTTATTATTTTGTAAATATATTTTATTGCTGAGATCAAAAGTTGTGATCAATGGATATTAAGAATAGTAATCCATATTAACATTTGTTTTCATGCATACTGCATTATTTGATACCAACTCAATATTATAAATCATATTAGAACATCTAAATTGTCAGAAAAAAATATAGTAAAGGCCATTTTTAAGTGTCAGATCAAGAAAAATATGTCCTTAAAGCCTTATGTCCTTAATATGTCCTTAAATATGTCCTTTTTTTTTTTTTTTTTTTGCGACCCATAGGCCTATTCTTAAGCCTTTTCTTAACAACCGCTTTTGATGATGCACATGCAGTGGCTTATCCATGACGCGATCGCAGCAAAGTTGATTCTGCACTCTTTTGATCTAGCTAAAGCTACAGGGATGCTAATTAACCGGTTAACCATTGTACACTGTAATCTCCAAGTGATCAATTTCAAGTGACCGATAACATCTAAATTTTTCAATTAGTCTGACGTATTATTTCTCATTGAGCCAATGTTAACAGACTATTGCAACAAGAATTTCACTTGGGCCAATTGAAAAATGTAGATGTTATCGGTCACTTGAAATTTTTGATTTGGGAGGGTTAGAAATTTTTTACAGTGTAAGAATTTTAACTAATTAATATAGCCTACTATCGTTTGATGTATGCTTAAAAAAATCACTAAAAATTTTCCACAACAAATCCTTTAAATTTAATGATATTCAGAACAGAACAAGAATGAAAAAAATATCTACAAACAAGCCAAAACGAAATAATTAAAAGAGAAAGTGAAAATAAGCGGCGTTGGGCTCACGTAACTCTCTCATTCGAATAAATTTTTTTCCATATTCGCGATTTATTTGGATGCTAGACTATTATTTATTATAGGCTTCTAAGAAAAAATGAAAATGATTATCCCCCCAAATTTTAAATATTTATTAGGCTTCAAAAAATATAAAAACTTTTAATTTAAGTGAACTTAAAACAAACCTTACATAAACCCATTATGTCATATTTACCTGTGCCTTTCCTGTCTAACAGATATGAAATATACAGAAATTGGATAAGGTTATCAAAACATTCCGCACTGCATAAATTATAAACTAAATATAAATAAATCTGTATTAAAGCTATATGCATTCTTTAGCCAAGAGCAGTTAGTAATTTTCTCAGAGAATTAGCTGCTGCCACTTTAGACATGTCCCCCCTGTCCCCATAGGAAATTACGCCCGTGGGCTTCTCTGTACTTCAATCATGTTCCAATATCGATCCCTCTTCAAAAAAAATCACCCTCTTCACATGAGCAAAATGTGCTTGGAAACATCACAGTGGAGCGGTGCTTACGCTGAATGGCACGAATTGTAGGCTACTGACTATTTAAAGAGAGCAGTGTAATTTTTATGTGAGGTCGACTATTTTATTTTGATAATGAATCGGCTGCGATGTCAAGATTGCAATGCTGGAATATGTTGTGTGTGTGTGAGGCGCCACCGGCGCGATGGACTCATACAAATATACTCCGTTATTTTGTTCATTCAGGACATCATTCGAAACTGCAAAGTATTTATTTATATTTGTGTACACTCGCAATAAAACACAACATTGTGCTTTTGTAAAATAAAGAAAACAAACAAACTGCCGTCTTGGTTTCCTTTCCGTCAACTTGTTTGTGAGGCGCCGCGCCTCACAGAAATATTTCTTTTATATAGGCCTATAGACTATGATTTTATGAAAACAAATTTAGTTTTTTAATTTAATTATATTTTCCTTAAATCATCCTGGCGACCCATTTTTTAAGTCTGGGTCGAATCAGACCGAGGGTTTGAAAACCACTGCCTTAAAGCAACACATGCACTTTTATAGTGACCACTTGAACAAATGCACTTATACTGTAATTTTTGGACACTTTTAAATGCAAATCTATAACGTTTACACGCAAACTGCTGCAACGAGTGTTTGTTCGTGTCAGTCTTTAATAAAAGACACACAGAAAGTCGAACATTTAGATATGTAGTCAAAATGTAAGTGTTACAATAAAGGTTCTTTATTGCCATCTGTTTCTCTGAAGAACATTTAAACAACAATGGAATCTTTCCATTCCACCAAAAGTTCTTTGAAGTGGAACATTTTTATTTTGATTATTAAAAGTTTCTTTAGATTATTAAAAATGTTCTTCGAAATAAGAAAGAAATGTTCTTTGGAGACCCAAAATGTTTTTTCTATCGCTGCTGAAGCTCCCTTTACTTTCATAGTTCAGCACAAAGTCTGTATTTCAGGAACTATTTTGAGTCTTGTTTTATCAAGCACTGATTTGTTGGTTTCAAACATCTAGTTCAAAACAGTCTTCAGTATCATATTATTTTTTGTCATTATATAACAAAGGCAGATTTTAACTCAGAACGGTTTCTTTATAGTTATATAAATGTCAGGTCAGGGCATATTGTGTTGAAATTTTACACAAATTTAAGTTCTGTTGGCCATAACAATGGTTTGGTGTTTTTAAGTTACCTTTTACCTTTCAGCTGTTTTTATAATAATTTTACTGTTTAAGTTCTGATATAATAGTCTGTCTTACACAAATCCCCGTTTGTGACAACTTACCCTGTACAGTGTGATGAAAGATCTTGTTGTTGTTAGGAGTCAGTGTGTGTTAAATTAACTGTTTTATGGCGGGAATATAATATTGAACTGTGTTGTCTAAAGTTAGTGTCTGAACCGAAATTTACTTTTAAAAAGAAACTCACCCTGAGAATTATTCATTCTCTGTTTTTATGCTTTTTCCTCATAGTGAACCAAGCATGAGCAGTTGAACCCTGTTGAGTTTTATTAAATTCTAATCTAATTTTATTTATTTTAGTCTCAACAGAGACATGTGGAAAAGATCTAGAGGGAACGTCCTGCATCATTAAGCTGACAACAAGAAACAATGAGAAACCTTCTGAGATTAGATGGGTCCATGACACACGCGGCACCATTCTTCGCAGGAAAGGTGGGATTATCAAAGGAGAATCTGAAGGTGTATCTATGGAAGAAGATGGATCATTGAGATTTTCAAGTGTTAGTCTGAAGGACACGGGCAAATATACATTCAACGCATTTAATGATGGTGGTACAGAGATTGGTAGAGGAGAAGTGGAAATTAAAGTATATGGTAAGATAACAAATATTTCTACCCTTCCAACACAATAATAATAACAAAATCAGACTGTATATTTCTATAATAGTTACAGTATTAGGAAATAACCACCATGTTTCTGTTACAGAAAAGGCCCCTAAACCTGCTGTGAAGTTCATATGCACAAAAGATGGGAATGCGACTCTCACATGTGACATCGGAAAAAGAGAAGATCTGACTCTATCCTGGTATAAAGAAGACAAAATGATCCAGAACGAAAATAAACCTCAAGTGTTCTTGTCATCTACTGAAGTACAGGAGAATAAACCGTACTCATGCGAGGCACACAATCCTGTCAGCAAAGGCAAAAGTGAGAGTGTTACAGTGTCATGTAAGTTCTTTTTATTTCACATGCTTTTTATTCTTGAAATTGTTAAAAATGCTCTTGTGTTTTCTGTAAGGAAACATATCTACTGTAAATCTAGAACTTTATGGGTTTGAACAGACCCGACCTTAAAAATTGATATAAAACGTCTCGGTTACATAATATGAACGGAGACGTACGTCGTGGTGATCGACGAATAGTAATCTCGCTAGAGGGACTGTCACGAGGAGCATTAGTTTCTGGGAACCAGGTCCGGGTGGGCCAATAGGGAGCCACCAGAAGGACCTACTCCTCGTCCTCCCTGACTTTGCACAGCGTCTGTGCAAGAAGGCTCACTGGGGGAAACGCATATTTGCGAAGGCCCCGGGGCCAGCTGTGTGCCAGTGCGTCCGTGCCGAGTGTTCCCTCGGTCAGGGAGTAAAACAGCTGGCAGTGGGAGATCTCTGAGGAGGCAAACAGGTCTACCTGAGCCTCCCCGAACTCTCTCCAAATCAGCTGAACCACCTGGGGGTGGAGTCGCCATTCTCCCGGAAGCACAGCTCGTGATAGCTCGTTGGCCACACGGTTGAGCACACCGGGGACATACATGGCTAGACGTGACCTCAGATGCTTCTGACTCCAGAGGAGGAGATGGCGGGCGAGTTGCGACATGCGACGGGAGCGTAGACCACCTTGTCGGTTGATGTACGCAACGGTCGCAGTGTTGTCCTTACGGACCAGTACGTCTCTGCCCTGAAGCAGCCTTTTTAAGCGGCTCAGAGCGAGACGTACTGCAAGCAACTCGAGGCAGTTGATGTGCCAATGCAGTTGGGGGCCCGTCCACACCCCTGACACTGCATGCCCATTGTACGTGGCACCCCAGCCGGTGGCAGAGGCATCTGTGAATACCACAGCATGCCTGGACACCTGTTCCAAGGGGACTCCTGCCCGGAGGAACAAGGGGTCTGACCACGGACTGAAGGTCTGGCGGCACACCGGTGTGATTGCCACCCGGTGAGTGCCGTGATGCCACGCCCATCTCGGGACTCGGCCGAGAAGCCAGTGCTGAAGCGGTCTCATATGGAGCAGTCCAAGCGGGGTTACCGCTGCTGCTGCTTCCATATGCCCCAGGAGCCTCTGAAAGAATTTCAGTGGGACCGCCGTCCTGCCTTTGAACGTGTTCAAGCAGTTCAACACCGACTGAGCGCGCTGTTCTGTGAGGCGCACTGTCTGAGCGACCGAATCCAACTCCATACCGAGAAATGAGATCCTCTGCACGGGGGCGAGTTTGCTCTTTTCCCAGTTGACCTGAAGGCCCAGCTGGCTGAGGTGCCTGAGCACGAGGTCCCTGTGTTTGCATAACTGATCTCGAGAGTGTGCCAGTATGAGCCAGTCGTCGAGATAGTTGAAAAATAAAAATAAAATAATAATAATAATAACGCAAAGCGCAGAATCGGCCTGTGTCGAGGAAGAATCGAGACATGAAAGTATGCGTCC
Organism: Leuciscus idus; assembly: GCA_021554675.1. Classification (NCBI taxonomy): domain Eukaryota; kingdom Metazoa; phylum Chordata; class Actinopteri; order Cypriniformes; family Leuciscidae; genus Leuciscus; species Leuciscus idus. The sequence continues at coordinate 54,575,497 of CM038623.1, forward strand.
ATCAGGTTGATCGCTACAACCAATCTCGGGGATGGATGCATTCAAAAATGCATCTCTGCGTGAGCATTTTGAACGGTAGCTAGTGAAGGCTCCAATTCAAAAGTCGCAGATCCAAGATCGGTCGTAACCCACCACCTTTCTTGGGTACAATGAAGTAGGGACTGTAGTGTCCTGACTTCATATCGGCTGGAGGGACTGGTTCTATCACGTCCTTCGCCAGTAGGACCGCGATCTCCGCGCGCAAGACATGGGCATTGGCTGCTCTCACTGTAGTGGAGTGAATGGCCCGAAACTTGGGGGGATACCGGGCGAACTGAATCGCATAGCCGAGCCTGATGGTCCGAATGAGCCAGTGAGACAGACTGGGGAACGCTAACCAGGCTCGCAGAGACCGTACAAGCGGGACCAAAGGGACCGTAGGCGTACCCGGAGTGGGGCAGCGAGGTGGAACACAGGGGCTCGGCTCGGGAGGCTCTCTCTGGGAGGCAGCCCGTAGTGGAGTCTGAGTGTGCTGAGCAACACTTACCCTGTTCCACGGGGCAGGAGGTGCAGGAGGCGGCTTGGTTGCATTCTCGAACTGCACACTGTTGCCTGCTGGCGATAGAAGAGGCGGATGAGAGTGGTGAGGATTCTCTCCTCCCACTGCTCTCCTGGCCCTCTTCAGACCCAGGGATAGAGGAACTGCTCTTTTTTTTTTTTTTTTTTGAGAATTTAGGTACCACTGTGACTCCAGTGGTGGAACACTCAAAAGATTCATTCCCCGGCCCAGCTCCACCCATCTCCGGGTCACTCATCTCAGGGGTGATTGTTTCACCGACCACTTAAACAGCGGCTGAGACGGGCGGTGTCATCCTCCTGCAGCGGACACAGTAGAGCAGGCTGTGCCGGAGTGTTTTTTTGGGGGGTTTTTTTGCAGGGGATGACACCCTTGGTGATGAGTAGACTGAGGGGCGGCCCACGAGGCACTCTGGTGGTACGTCGGGGGAAGCGCTTCAGTCTGCTGCTGACTGCGGAGAACTGCTGGGCCAATTCTCAACAGTGTCGCCGAAAAGGCCACCTTGTGAGATGGGAGCATCGAGCAAGCGTACTTTGACAACCTCTCGCACCTCTGCAAGGACAGCCAGGGGCGCTTCTGGACCACCAAGGTAGACATCGTCTGGCCGAGAACTACCACTCAACTCCGGCTCAGAACTTCCCTCGTGCAATAAGAGTGCCTTGGCCTCGCATGCAGGGCAGAGGTGGCTCGCCAGAGGCACAGCCACCCCACCATCGAGGGTAGCGAGAGAGGTGAAAACTTATGCAGAATTTGGCACTTTTGGCGTTCCATATTTTGGCACCGATATAGCTCCATACTGCTAAGTTTTCAATGCACATCCGAGAAAGACCCGAGAAAGCATGGCTGTCAGTTCTGAATCTGATTCAGCATAAGCACACACACTATTACAGTGGGAACTCAGCATCACCCTCATTTCCAGAACGAAACAGGCCCTCTCTCCGATGCAGCAATCGACAACTGCCCTCAGCTGGAGCCCTGAATGAAACGCTAGGTTCTTCCAATTTTGAAGGACCAGCAATCCCATCCAGAAGCTGCACAACTTGTGATGCGCTAGAGAGGGAGGAGCCCAAGGGAGTTGGTTCCCCGAAGGAGAAGCCCTCAGCTCTCAGATCACCCAAGCCATTCTACTGAAGTAGACCTCTCCTGGTGGCCACCAGGGAGGGCGCTACAACGGAGAATAGACAAGGAGACCGCGCACCTAGAGTGCCGAGCGAGCGCTGGGTTGCCGTGATAACCCGCGCTGCAGCCCGGCAGCTCGCCGATCTCCACAGTCTCCCAGAGTGTCGAGCAGACCTGCAGCTGTGCTTATACACACAAGCAGAGGCTGGCCAACAGCAGAGGGGACTCAAGCTTTCCGGAGAAAGAAGAGTTGACCGGCGTGCCGACGTGGTCATGTTCCTGTGCGAAAACATGAACCACCCACGAACACAGTCTCACATGTTTCCCAGGCATGCTAGACAGTGATCGTGGCCGTCAGTGAGGACAGGAAACAACCGCAACCAGAAACACACGGGTGGAATGTCATCTTTAGAAAGACGCAACTCACACCCATGTAAGCTCTTTCAGGGGAATATTCTCCTTGGTACTGAAGCACGCAGGGAAACGGTCGCAACGGACACAGACAGGAAATATGCAACCTGTCGTGCGTGGTCTCTCTGCACGGCGGTCTTACCAGCCGTAAGAACGGCAATTCAGCGCTCTTGGTGCACCGTTACCAGCTGTGAAAACAGCTTTTTGTTCTTTTCTTTTTTTGGCTCAGTAACACAAAAACAAAAGAGAGAGAAAAAGAAAGTCGACCCCGCTGCTGCGCTGTATCGCCCACACCAGACACGAGAGATCATCTTGAAGAGCTTGCTCGTTGTTTGATCACTCAGTAGATTAAACAGCATCGAAACGCTCGTCTCCGAAGCAAAAAGCTGAAGTGCAATCGCACCAGCTGCTCGTTAAATACCCGCGCTGCGAGGCTGCACAGCTGATGCAAATGATTGCACGCCAATATGCATTGGCTCGTTTAGTTTCACTCGAAGTAGATTGGCCTCTCTAGCGAGATTCCTATTCGTCGATCACCACGACTTACGTCGTAGTGACCGGACGATAGGGAACATAATATTCCTGTTTTTGCTGCTGACATACAATCGTGAATCTATGACAGTAAAACAACAATATTTTTCACATTGACTCTAAATATTTTTCACATTGACTTTCCCTAAACCTAACTAAGTCCTATCTCATCTGACCTAAGTCTACCGGGGACGTCGCCAATCGACGTTCTCCCTGGGCCGTCTCCAATCGACGCTCTCCCTGCGCCGTCTCCAATCGACGCTTAATAAATAGCTGGGCCATCTCCAATCGACGATCCCTAACGTCTCCAATCGATGCTTAATATATAGTCTACCTAACTAACTTGCTTCCCTAACTAGCTTTCTTCCTGCGCAGGAATAATTGACAAACAGACCTTAGCAAATGTCCTTTAAATGCTTTAATCACGGCTGGAGGATCTCTCGAGCAGTTCTCAGAGAATCTCCCCCAAGAAGAAGCAAGGCTGGAGGATCCATTGAGAATCCCACTAGCTAAAAGAATACAACAGTTTTTATAGAATAAGTAGGTATGGCAAAAATGTCATGCTGCATTACAAAATTTCCCCACAATTTGATTGGTTTTCATAGACAAACCCTTCTGTTACCTGGTAAAGTAAAATTTGTTTTAATGATTACTTCATTGTTAATCACAAGGTTCAAATTTAGTCATCTGTTTAGTTTCATTCCCATATTTGATATTTATACACTCACACAACCAGAGTAAAAGGGGTATGGCAACACAACACACAACATTCAAAAACACACAACAGAACGTTTTAGTATTGTGTTTCAAAGTGTTATCATGTTAGGCCTGAAAAAGGAAGTAAGGTTAGATGTTAGAGACATGGTTAGTTTAATATACAGTTTACTGTTTTATCGATTAAAAATCTACCACACTGTGAACTTACTGAAGATAAGTCAAAAGTTTAGAAACACTTATCTATTCATTGTAAAAAAATGATTGCAATTAGTTATCATAACTTAAAATGTATCATTGAAATAACTTCCCTAGATTGAACTTGTTGAGATAACTCAAATATCCAAGTTGTCACTTAATACAGTTTCAAATTTAAAGCTGAATATAACTTAAAATTACGGCACTACAAACACTTAAAATTGAAACAATTAATTATTTTCTTTACAGACTTCTTTATGTACTGAAATGTACACTTTTGGTACCAATATGTAACTATGAGGTACTATTATGCACTCTTTAGGCAAGGCCTTTTGAAAGTGTACCGCCCCAGTGACAGCTTTTGTACCTTTTTTTCTGAGAGTGTATGTATTATAATTATAGCATTACACTCTTAAAAGTCATCATCAACCGTCGAAGTTCAATTCTAATACTCAAGAACGCAAGAACAGAGGACACATGAAAGTGCCCGGATGTGTTCTTGATATCGAGGATGCATCGAATATGGGCTGCATCCGGAGACCTAGGTCAAGTCAAGTCACCTTAATTTATATAGTGCTTTTATCAATATAGATTGTTTCAAAGCAGCTTTACAGTGATAATAGGAAATTAAAGTAACAGAGATTGTTTAGGCTTTACAGCAGCTCTAGAATAAAGTTATTGTCCAGCTAAAGTTAGTTTTGATTGATTCACTTCCGGGTTCTGGTAAGAACTCGAGCTGCTGCGTTTTGGACCAGCTGTAGTTTGTTCATTAAGCGTGCAGGGCAACCACATAGGCTTAAATGAACCTTGTGAACCTAATGAGGCTTAGAGATCAATGAACGCCTCAGGGTCATCCTTAGGACCCATCTTCGTTAGAGGCATGTGATTGGGCAGGGCATGGGTAGATGGAGTCCCCGCAGCCTGAACCTGGTCCATCCAGCTCCGGAACAGCTCGCAGTTCTGTTGATCCTCCCGCGTGTCCACCAGTGTCTGGTGTTGCTCATAATGGAGTCCCGCGAGTGAGTGGATGACCTCAGCAAATGGCGGAACTGACGGGATTTGCACGATGGCGGCGGTGCTCTTCTTCCTTCCCGGGTTTCTGCCAACCAAGTGGCAGGAAGTGGGTCAATGAATTGACTTGGAGAGAGCAGAGGAACATTACACAATTCATATATCCTCCTAATATCAAATAATGTGTATGTATCCAGTTTTGGTATTCTAGAAAAAAAAAATTGTGAAGAAAAGACTATCGTCATAGTTTGGTGCACATACAAGTAGTTGGGAAAGTTAACAACTACTATGACATAGCGACCTGTAGAGTCTGCTTGAATTGCTAGCAATGAATGAATAACATTTTTCCTTAGGGACACTACAATGCAATGCCTGATGTGATATTGTAGTAGACGGTTGCATAGTTATAATTTTCTCCCTGATATTATCAACCTTATAAGTGAAGAAGTTCATAAAGTCATTACTGCTGTGCTGCTTGGAAACTTCTTGGCTTGAAGCTTTATTTTTCGTTAGTGTTGCCACTGATTCAAATAAATACCTAGGTTTTGTTTATTTTCTTCTAATAGGGTTGAAAAATAAGCAGATCTAGCAGCTTTTAAGGCCTCTTTGTATGCAATCATGCTCTCTTTCCATGAAATGCGAAAAACCTCTAATTTTGTTTTCTTCCAGTTGCGCTCCATTTTTCTGGCTGCTCTCTTAAGGGCCAGAGTGTACTCGTTGTACCACGGCGTTGGACTATTTTCTTTAATCTTCTTTAAGCGCAACGGAGCAACTGTGTCTAAAGTGCTGGAAAAGAGAGAGTTAAACATTTCTGTCGCAATATCGAGTTCTTCTAAGCTATCTGGGATGCTGAGATGATGAAACTGATCAGGAAGATTATTAATAAAGCAATCTTTACTGGCAGAAGTGATAGGTCTAACATATTTGTAACACGGAGTCGGCTTTGCAGCCTTGGCTAAATACATTTTACACAAGACTAGATAATGATCTGAGTGATGGGATTTATCTGACCTTGGTGACGTGAGACAGTTAGCAGACGGTCGGTTTAGCCAGTCTGTCTGCTTCCTGACCTGAGCCCCAGATTGTCATGTTTGTAAAGACCACCCATTGGCCCAATGACGGAGTCCAACGGCCTGGGTGAAGGTATAATGCGTGTATGTCTTTTCAGCGCTCCAGTGAAGCTCACTAAATTTATTAGAATTTTTGTTTCAATATTACTTTAGCTCCACGCTTAATCTGACTCCAATTTCAAATGATAATCAAATTTAGATCTTGTTTCTTATTAGAAAATAGTCATAATATAAATTATGAATTCATTTAGATCTTTGATTATTCTGAGTATCTCATAATTTTAAATATTCGTTCATTAAGGACCCGGTGTCGCTTTGAGACGTCACGTCGCGAATGTGCGCTCACGATCACAAACTAGCCAGTTCTGAAATAGTCAGATGATGCAGTGCAAACTATTTTACCCTAAGCGGCCGCTCACTGCTGACTCATAACGAAGGTGTAATTTGTTTAATAGTTGCGAGCTTGCAACGTGCTAAGTCAGTGATAGTCAGAAATCGGAAGGTCTCCTTAATGATGTCCCCCTTGCTCCATTCATAGTGCTTTCGGTTTGATCTATCCTGGACAGAGATTTGCGGAAACACCAGACTGCACTTTAATCTACTATTAATAATGATTTCTGAAAAATGCAGAATAAATCAAGATGTAACATTTATTTGTCAGGTAAAATGTATCATGCCAATTACACAAGTGATTAAAAGCCAATTCAGAAATAATAACTACATGACATCAATTACTCAAAGATGACTCTAAAAGTAAGCAATGCATTCCTGACAGAGACACACAGTGGTGTGTGAGTGTTTTCCAACAGGAAAACATTGAAACAGCACTGTATGGGGGATGATCCTGGTTAAAGGGTCCCAAAGACTGCTCTGTCACCTACCCTTAAATACCCAGACCAGAACAAAAGGGTTGTACCAATATTTTTGGGTCAATTCATGTACCCCAGGGGGTAGCACCTGGTTTCGGGAGATATCTTGAAGAGTCATTAAACCAATGACTGCAATGAAATTAAGACCATTTTACCAATCGCACTGAGACACTTAAAATGATACCAAACATGCAAAGGAAAAACAATAGATTCACAAGATACATCATGTGATATATAGACATTCTTAGTGAACTTTTGGTGACTTGACTCAGGGGGAGAGGAAGGGTGGAGGGAGAGGGGGATGCAGAGATAAGGAAAGAGAAAAGTTTGGACAGAACAATGTTCTGTCCTCTGTCTTTGCTATCTTCTGTCCAGGGTGCGTTTTATGTCTTTATTGCAGGGTGAGTTTTGTCTTAGCTGGAAAATCAGTTCTTACATGTTTGAGCTCTAAGACTATGTGTCATATTTCTAGAGAGAAGAACAGCACCATCCCAGGAGCGATGAATACCATCTCTTTTCAACAGGTCAGGTCTGCCCCAAAAACTTTTCCAATTGTCTATGAATTCTATATTATTTTGCGGACACCACTTAGACAACCAGACATTGAGTGAGGACAATCTACTAAGTATCTCATCACTCCTGCGAACAGGAAGGGGGCCAGAGCAAATTACAGTACTTGTGAGTTCACACACCTCTTTAACATTAATTTTGGTGATCTCCGACTGGCGGAGTCGAACATCATTTGTGCCGACGTTAGGGATGTCAATTTTCACAAATTCCCATGATCGATCGTCGTTTAAATTAACGATCAATTAATCGATTAATCGTTAGCCTTAATACTGCGATATGCGTCTACTGCAGTGGCTATGACAGCATGACAGGGTCTGCAAATGCTGCTTAAAACGCTATATGTTCCTCACCAAATCAATTAGAATGGTTTTAAATATAAATAAAGGGCTAGTAGGATTGTAAAATGTTTCGATCATGTGATTGATAATTAAATTAATTATTTAATAATCAAATATAACTACTAATACAACGTGTCACCAACGCCGCCTCATATGCGCTTAGAATGTGTGACTGTTGTGGACGCGCTCTTCCTGGAACAACTGCACGCGCTGAATGAATCTGCTACCGTTAAACTGGAGCACTTTGCTAGCACGTTATTTATCTAAAAGAAACGCGTCCTATATGAGATTAATCAGTTATATTCAAAATAAACATAATATTACAAATTATATCTGCACAAAATGACGCAAATTCATGCACAAGTGAACTTGAACTAAGTTACGTGCCATTCATTCAGAACTACTCATGTTGTGGACGCGGTCTTCCTGGAGCAAAGCGACGCGGCAACTAAACCCAAATAATTCACAATGGTTTATTACAATATTGTTCTCTTTATAATGTTATGTGATATTACAGTCCCAATAGTCATTATTAGTCGTGCACTGCCGTTTGAGCTGCGCGCGCTGAAGCTGACGCTTTACTACAGAGTTAATTCTTAACCAAATGCATCCAATATGAGATAAATCAGATATAGATAGGCCTACAGAAAATAAACAGTATTACAACTTACATTTGCACAAAACAAAAGGCTGCGAATGCACACGCAAACGTATAGTCATGATGAAGGTGTAAAATGGTCCCAAACATAACTCCGGCGCGCTCGCTTTACATGTTTCGCGGTTGAGCAGCGCGCACGCGCATGAAGACCTGATTAATCGATGATCGATAAGTTGTATCGATTAAATGTATTATCGACAATTAATCGATCGTCGATTAATCGTTGACATCCCTAGCCGACGTAAATAATAATCTTAGAGAATTTACGATTAGCATTAGCCAGCACATTTAAATTTGCTTTGATGTCAGGCGCTCTGGCTCCCGGCAAATATGTGACTATGGTGGCTGGTGGCTCTATTTTCACGTTCCGTGTATTTGTAATATAATTGCCAATAACTAGGGCACATTCAAAGGGATTCACAGTGGGTGTTTCACTGAGAGGGGAGAATCTATTTGAAGTTGTAATCGGAACGGAAGAGCGGTGTTTTGTCCCGCGACAAAACACTGTGCAGATTATGTTAAGTGTGCAGATTATGTTATTTCAACACCTAAATAAAACGTCTCACAAAAGTTGCAGTTTGGTCTGTTTTTGTTTTCGTTTTATTGACCATTTAAAGAAAACATACCAGGTTGACATTTTCACAACGTTTCTAAAATGTTTTTTATTTGTAAGATAAAACTCTCATCCTGACTTTTCTGTCTCTGTTTCTGTCTGTTTTCTCTTTCTCCGGTCTTTAAAGCTGCAAGGGTTGGTAGGGAGAGAAGTATTTGCTTCTCTACACACATCTGTTTTAAAGTATTCTCCATGTGTGTGTCTTGGAAACCGACCCAGATAGAAGACCTGGATTTGGCCAGATCATGTAGCCTACTGCCATGAATATGCACTTCTTCCAAATAGACTTGTTTTTCTCTTTGTCTTGCATTTTATATGATGTAATGTATATTCTTATTGGTTGGTTGCTACACCATCCCAGGACAATGTAGGCCTATAAAAGCCTTGGCTTCATGTTCATGACTCTCTTTCCAGGCATGCAAACTCTTTTCAGTGAGTAAAAAAAAAAGGGAAAAGACTGAGAATGAGGCACAGGAAAAAATAAATAGAGATAAAATAATCTAACAATACTTTTTTTATTTTTTTTATTTTAGGTGTGGTTTCTAAAACGTTTTTTTAAACATGGTATTGCAAAATTACCTAATTGCAACCAAAATACAACGTTGTGAAAATGTTTTGTTTGCTGGGTAGATATTCTCGTGATACCATGTCACATTAAAATACCAAGCATTACTTTCCTGATTTACAGCTCATTCATTCAATCAAACTCATGGATAATGATTGTTTGTAGTGCAAGCTTATAATTAGAAATTATTTGTTTCAGTCTTTTTGAATGGAAGTTCCCCAAACGGGAAGTGTTGCACGTAATTCAAAACACAGTACGCTCATCAGGAAAAAGGTGGATACTCTGTCCTACACCGACTCACACCCAGGCACGGATTTAGAAAGCAGAGGCCCCTGGGCACAAAATCTTGGAGCCCCAAGATGAATGAAATGACAACATAATAACATTAAAATAAAAAAATAATAACATCTTGTGAATAAGTGATTTAATCAGTGGAAGGTTCTAAAAATATTAAAAACAACAAAGCGATACTTCTCTGCAGTGAACTGACGGAAAAAGACGAAAGATATATGAAATAGGCTACTTTTAAAATATGTGAAATATTACATGAAAGTACCCTCAACTAGAGAATGAGTCCCACATATTATGCATTGATAAGCCTAGAACGCGTATCTGGTCATAAAAATGAACAGTCAACATTAATACAACAAAGTTACATGATTTAGAAAGCACTACTTGAACAGGTGTCTGTCACTCCAGCCGGGCTGGGGTTCTCTGTCTTGTCGTACTGGTGCTGATGCTCAGGTTCATCTGAAATAGCAAGGCTGGATGTTTTGCTAAACTCCTCTTTGCTAGCATCACCGCAGGCGCAGGCGCCGCCAGGCTCTTTATCTGGTCGAGCCGACTTTTGTAAAAAGTGGAGATGGTTGGAATATTACTCCTTATTAAATCCTCTCTGCTATCCTTCTCCCTTTTAGCTTTCCGTTTTGTGGCTCCACTGCTCCACCATTTTTTATCCATGTTGTTTGTTTTTTCACTTACTTGAAATTACCCAGCTAGACTTTCTTGTTGAATGTTGACTAACATACTCTCTCATATTTTGATTATTAGGTAAAGAGGTGAAAGCAGTGGGTGATGAAGTTTCTTTTCAACTAGACAAAATTGTTCCTCCTTCTGTCACCAACATCACATGGAAACACATAAACAGTGTTAGAACTGTTAAGGCGATTGAATGGGAAGACGGAGACACTACAATCCCGAATCCGAGATTCAAAGGCATCACGACTCTTGATACAGCGACCGGACAAATCACGATTACTAAACTAACAGTCGAACATAGTGGAGTTTATACCATTGACATCAACGGTAAAGAGCAGGAACAAAGATTCACATTGACTGTTATGGGTGAGTGGATGCTGATTATTATATTAATTAATTTTTACCCTCTAATACCATCATTGTACTATGGTACTGTCACAGTACTTTTTGCAATGCTAGTGTAGTTGTGTTTGATTTCATTGTGTTTCTTTATAGACTGAATGTTCATATTGTTTTCTTGTTTCTTTCACAGAACGGGTCCCCAAACCTGCGATTAAAATAGAGAAGATGACTAATAACCCTGGTGTTGTGTATTTAATATGTGAGTACAGTGAAACAATCATCTGGAGGAATTCTGCTGGAGAAACACTGACGGGTTCAAAACACCATCCGAAAGGAGAGTTCATTAATGTCACAAAAGGAGGAAATCCACAAATCTTCTACACCTGTACACTCCAGAACACAGTGAGTGAGGAGACCAGTGATCCGGTCTATGTGAGAGAGATACTTAAAGGTGAGACGCTGGATGGACACTAATCACAACCTGTATGCAAGAGGAATATACTTATGCTTTTATTTAGATTATGCAATCATTCAATAATGCTAGATGCATAAAGCAACACTAAAGATTATTTTTTACCTTAAAATAATGTTTCCAAAATCGTTTCAGTGGTTCATCAAGTCATAACAGGGTGAACGGCACTTCTGCATTCGCTTTGCGACCCTCTATCTGCTATAACCGCACTATGCAAGTTTGACAGATCGGGTGGCATTTCTGTAGTTTGAATGAGACAAATTTGACTTGCTTTACGGCAAGCGTTACAATAGTCATTATTTTGTTTTTCTTCGTTTCTGATGTTGCAATACATCATACTTTCATAAAATCGTGCAACATACTCTACCTTGTCTGTGGACATCGTTCATTCCAATGCCGGTGCTGGATAAACAGCGAGCGTGTGACGGTCGGCTGCGTTAGGCTAAATTATTTACGACAGCGGTAATGGACAATTCCACTTCCAACCTCTAGGGGGACCGAAGAGGAAAAGTTCTTTGGTGTTGCTTTAATAATGCAAGATATCATTTAATAAACTTACTATGATCATTTAAATGTGCTTTCCTGGAATTGGTTTTAAAACATATTTTCCCCCACATTAGCATCAAACAAAGGATGTGTCGTTGCAGCTGTCATTCCTTCAATCACTATGATGATTATTATAATCCTTATCCTATCATAGCTTTTCACGGTAAGACAACTGTTGTGTTTAATCTTTTAAAAATAGTCAAATATGTTTCCATTCTTTCATCTATGCTTATCATTTGCTCAATCTTTTTTTATATGTAATGTAATAAATGTATTAATAAATATTCATGTTGACTGTAAATTGTAACGGCCACCTGATTTGTTATATACATTTAAGACGCCTCCTTTTAATGCGGGAGATGCAAGATTAAGCTTATTTAATTTCTTTGTGGAAAATCATTGCTATATGTTTTATAATGTAAATAAAACACCTGTTTTCCCTCAGAAACAGCATCTGTGAGTGTGTGTGATGCCACACACTTCTGCTCATCATGGACTCTCTGAATCCCAGCTTCACTGCATCGACTGCAGCTCTGAACCATCTGTCTTCAGAACTGTGACTGTTTCTCAGCTTTCACTGTTGCTCTTTGACCTTTTTGTCTGCTGGGTGTTGAAACTTCATCCTCAGGTTATGAATATATGAATGTACTGTTAAATATGCAGATATTTAATTTATTACTTACTGTCACCAACGTAAACAGAGTTTTGCAGGTGTGATTGTGTAGAAATAAATTGCTTCTAAAAATGTATATTGTTCAGAAAAATATTGAAAAAAATACATGACAATACATTTGACACTATTTTACAGTAAATGTTCTGCTTCATTTTTCGTTTGTGGTGGAAAGTAGAGAAGGCTTTTAATTCTATTTTATTTAGCTACCAAGGCAGAGGGATTGTTTTGCACTAGTGCCAATGTGAAGAGTTTGATCCAGGGTAATGTAAACACAGAATGCAGTGTAAATCACTTTGAATAAAATCCTCTGTCAAATGTTAAATGTGAATGTATTCTGTTAAGACTTCTATTTGAAAAAAAAAATCAAATTCAGAAGGAGATTTGTGCCAGTATTGAAGTATTTTTTTTTTTTTTAATTAAGTTGAATCAATTTCAAATTGTGTCCATCAGAGTTTTGTTTGTCTAATTTAATTACATATTTACAATAAATACAAATATTGGTGTCAGGCTATATCCTACTGTAAGTCAGATATTATAAAACAGGTACTGTTTTTGGGAACACACTCCAAATATTCACTCTAAAATTAATGTCCGGGCAAAAGAGATCCAGAACCCAGATAGTGGGTGCAGTGATGCAGTGCGTAACTGATCCACGGCTATACCACAAACACATACTAACTATTTTAATTTCAAATACAGAAGTTATCAGCAACTTTTATTTAAAAAAAGTTTGTCAGCATTGCGATTCTCTTTGTACACATATTGTCAGGTTAAGAGAAAACTCAAACAGGTGAGTAAATAGAAACAACGTTTGAGAACAGAAGCACGAAACCAGCAGATGCAATGGTGAGTAGGTACTGCAAAATTGAGATGAAGATAAAACTTAGCTGAATAGTAATATGAATGTCTTTGCACGTGGAGTGGAAACCAGAGGGGAGAACGGATGATGATCAACGGAGAAGGCAGATGGCAGATCGGAATGAAGAATGAAGATGAGTATCTCAGGATGGTAGATCAGGTAAGTAACAGGTAGTGAGTCTTGTGCGTCCATGAAAAGACGAGACCAGACACTGAACAGAAGGTGAAGGGTTGTATATAAAGGGAGTGAATGATGAGGTGATGAGGTGCAGGTGTGGTGAATCAGTATTCCGGGGAGAGTGAACGAGTGGGCAGAGTGTGCAGATCTGGTGGATCCCTGACAGTACCCCTCCTCCATGGGCGGCTCCTGACGACTGGGTGGAGAGATGATGACGACGGTCTACCACGACCTCTGGGAGCTGGTCAGTCAGGGTGTTCGGTGTGAAACTGGGTGAGGAGTCCTGGATCAAGGATATCGTCCCGTAGGACCCATGAACATTCTTCTGGGCCGTAGTCCTCCCAGTCTATGAGGTATTCAATTTGGGAACCTCTTCGCTGTGAATCCAGGATGGTACGAACCCTGTATATAGGCTCTTCTTCAGCTAGGTTGGGAGGAGGAGGTACGTCGGCCACACCAGGATCTGTGGGAAGAGGAGTGACAGGTTCAGTGTGAGGTTTAAGGAGAGATACGTGGAAGGAAGGTGAGATACGGTAATGTGGTGGTAAGATGAGTCGATAGGTAACCTGGTTGAGCTGCCTCTGCACGGTGAATGGACCTATGTATCGAGGACTCAGCTTACAGCAAGGCAGGCAGAGGCGGATGTCCCGTGTTGATAGCCAAACCTTCTGTCCAGGTTGGTATTGAGGGGTTGAGGTGCGACGACGGTCGGCTTGGATCTTGTGCCTCCGCACTGCCTGCTGGAGATGCACATGAGCCGAGTCCCATACCCTCTCGCTCTGCTCGAACCAGTGGTTGACAGCTGGAACCTCCGAGGGTTCACCCGACCAGGGAAAAAGAGGTGCTTGATATCCCAGGATGCACTGGAAAGGGGTGAGCCCTGTGGTGAATTCTGTGCGTATTCGGCCCAGGGAAGGAATTGGCTCCAGCTGTCCTGGTTCTGGTGGCAATATGCTCTCAGGTATCTCCCGATCTCCTGGATCTTCCGCTCAGTCTGGCCGTTAGTTTGTGGGTGATAACCGGAGGAAAAGCTTACGGACACTCCTAGGAGTTTAAAGAAAGCTTGCCACACTCTGGATATAAACTGGGGTCCTCGGCCAGGCTGCAGCTTCGAAGGCAGTGGGTAGTCCTGGAAGAGGTATCAGCTTGCTGGCTTTGGAGAACCAGTCAACAACGACGAAGATGCAGGTATGATTTCGTGATTTAGGTAGATCCGTCATGAAGTCAATGCCAATGTGAGACAATGGTCGACGTGGAATAGGGAGTGGAACGAGCTTGCCTTCAGGGAGTTTCCTCGGGGTGTTGGTAACGGCACAGACTGAGCAACCTTTGACGAATCGGGAGACATCCTGAGGCATGGAGGGCCACCAGTAGCGTTGACGTAGGAGCGAGAGGGTACGCCTGCTACCTGGGTGTCCAGAGCCCGGAGAAGTGTGAGCTGAGTCCAGAAGGGCTGGACAGAGAGGAGGTGGTACGTAGAGGAGCCCTTCTGGACCCTCCCGGCGGAGCAGGATTGGTAAGGTTTTCTTGGGGATTTGCTCGTCGATGCTCCAGGGATAGGATCCGGATGGGTTTCTTCAGGAGATGGTTGATGAATACGAGATAGAGCGTCAGCTTTACAGTTCTTGATGCCAGGACGATAGGTGACGATGAAATTGAAGCGGGTGAAGTATAGTGCCCATCGAGCCTGGCAAGGATTGAGTCTTTTAGCCGCCCTGAGGTATTCTAAACTGCAGTGATCGGTGATGACTTCAAACTGATGATTTGCTCCCTCCAGCCAGTGTCTCCACTCTTCTAAGGCAAGCTTAATTGCGAGCAGTTCTCGGTTACCAATGTCGTAATTCTGCTCCGCCGGGGACAGCTTCTTAGAATAGAAGGCACATGGATGGAGTTTAGGAGGATCACCCTGCCGCTGGGATAGGACCGCTCCGACCCCAGTAGAAGAGGCATCAACCTCGACGATGAAGGGGATATCTGGATTTGGATGAGCCAGGATCGGAGCGGTCTGAAAAGCTTTTAGCTGTTGGAATGATTTGGAGGCTTCTGGGGTGAAGGACAGAGACTTGGGCCGGCCTTTGAGGGTGGATGTCAGAGGTGAACTGATGAGGCTGTAAATGTTGATGAATTTCCTGTAGAAGTTGTCGAATCCTAGGAAACGTTGTAGCTCTTTGACGGTAGTGGGTTGAGGCCAGTTCCGGATGCTGTCCACCTTCCTCTGGTCCATCTGGATCCAATGTTGGTCGATGACATATCCAAGGAAATGGACTGAGGTGGTGTGGAACTCGCACTTCTCTAGCTTGAGGTACAGTTGATGCGCACAAAGTTTTTCTAGGACCTGTGTGATGTGGTGCCGGTGTTCAGTGAGGTTTCAGGAATAGAAGAGGATGTCATCGATGTAGACCACTACAAATCTATTGAGCAATTCTCGGAAAACCTCATTCATATAGCCTTGGAAGACTGCTGGTGAGTTGGACAGGCCATAGGGCATCACCCGGTATTCGTAGTGCCTAGAGGGTGTGATGAAAGCCGTCTTCCATTCATCACCTCGACGGATGCGGATAATATTATAGGCACTACGCAGGTCCAACTTCGAGAAGATACGAGCTCCTCTTAGTCGCTCCAGTGGCCGGGTCCAGAGGAAGGGGATAGCTGAACTTGACAGTTCGTGAATTGAGATGACGGTAGTCGATGCACGGCCTCAAGCCTCCATCCTTTTTAGAAACAAAGAAGCTTGAAGCGGCAGGGGATGTAGATGGTCGGATAAACTTGTGGTTGCAGGGCTTCCTCAATGTACTCCTCCATGGCCTTCTGCTCCGGGATGGACAAAGGTTATACTCTACCTTTGGGTAACGTGGCTCCAGGTAGCAGGTCGATAGCACAGTCCCATGGCCGATGTGGTGGTAACTTGGTTGCCAGCTGCTTACTGAAGACATCTGGAGTGTAGACATCCAATGCGGAGCGTCAGAGTGGGGGAGAAGTGACGAATACGACCCTTCCCCAGCGGTTTTCATTGAATGGTGTGTATACGAATATCCTGAGAACATCGTTGCTTGGGTGCATTCAGTTTCTGAAGGAGATCGGCTGAGATGAAGTTCCCCGCTGAACCTGAGTCGATGAGGGCACATATCAGAGGTTAAGACATGAACAGTAGTGCGTGACAATGTTTCAGTCTTTAGTGGTAATTGAATTGTACTTACCGCCGGGCGTAGGGGTCGTACGGGACAGTCATTGATGGCATGATTTTCTCCCCCACAGTACAGACACAGACGATGTTGGATCCACCGTTGATGCTCTGCATGGGTCAGGTGGTAAGCGTCGAGTTGCATGGGCTGTGGTGCTGGAAGAGCGACAGATGGTGCTGTGGGCGGAGGACATGCAGCGGAAGATTGAGATGCACAGGCGGTGAGGCGTTGTGATACACGGATGGTCTTTTCTATGAAGTTTGAGCCCCATCGAATCGTCATACACACTACCATTTGTTGGCGAATGTTGGCATTGAGCCCGTGGCAGTAAACTGTGAGTAGAGCGGTTTCGTTCCAACCGCTAGATGCCGCCAGGGTGCAGAACTGGAGAGCATAGGCACAAACAAATTGTTTACCTTGACGAAGATTGAAAAGCTGATCATGGATTGATAACTCAGACGCTGTTTGGCCGAAAACTTCTTTGAAGTGTTGGATGAAATTGGAAAGGGATTTAGTGACTTGAGCATTAGAATTCCATAAAGATTGAGCCCATTGAAGAGCGGCCAGACAGTAATGAATTCACAAACGCCACTCTGGCTGAATCGCTGGGGAATTGATGAGCTTGCATTTCAAAGTACAGTGAACATTGTAGGATGAAACTGCTGCAGTCCTCCACCTCACCGTTGAATGTTGCTGGTCAGGCCATGGGACTGGCAGAGGCAGCTGGTGGTACAACAGGTGATCGAGGAAGAAGTGACTGGCGTGCGGCGTGCAGGACATCAGCGGGAATGGTGGGTGGGTTATCCGGGTGTGATGGAAGAAAATGAGAGTCGAACAGCATGTACCAGCTCAGCGAATGGATCGCTTGGTGGATCCATCGCTGATTCCGTGGGGTTCTGCATATGGTCTGGTCTTCTGTCAGGTTTAGAGAAGACTCAAACAGGTGAGTAAATAGAAACAATGTTTATTGAGAACAGAAGCACGAAACCAGCGGAACAGACCACACAATCGCACATCTGTATAAAAGTGAAATCAACGCATATTGACCTTGTGGGTTTTTGTGAGAGGAGTTTGATTTTGAGATAGCGGATTTTTGGTGATATAGTGCGATCTGATTAATTATAGGCTATTTAGGCTTACATTTAAATTTACACAACACACTGACTGATAGGCTAGAGACAGACAGAGTATACATATAGTGACACATTAATAGATACATATGTAGCAGGGTGACTGAATCCACTAATGAGGATTTCATTCACCTGTGCTTAATTTAAGCCCCCGCCCCTTGTTTGATATAAGGGATGTGTGTTTGCCACATGGCATGCGTCTTGGTATCGGCCTTGTGACGTCATCCGTGGTTGCCGCAGGCTTGGACTGTAAGCTGGCTTCCTCGTCTGCTCTGTGCTGGCTGCCCACGCCTCACAGGTATGAGTAGCCGTTTTTTATATAACAAGAAGAAATTGACCGCGGCTGATTATTTACATTTTGTTTTCGGTGGCATTGATAGCATGTCATTGATAGCATGTGTTCCTGACTGAGCTGCTGTACTGCAATATGGTGCGCGACTGCGAAGCGGTTTGTGCGCCGGGATCATTCTGCGGTATGTAAGATAGTTTTGTGTGTTAATAATTTGTTTCTGTTTTTAACATTATCTTTCTGCTCGGCAGGCCCCCCCTGCATAACTGAGGGTCTCTTGGGCTATTCGTGAGAATCGAGTATCAATGCTGAACTGTGATCGCGTATAATTGCGACTGCGTCGCTGTTTTGCCTCGACATCCATCAGGATAGTAACTTCTAGCTGCTGTGTCTCTGTTGCACGTACATCGATTGTACAATTCGTCTGACTGTGCGAGCTGGCTGGCTGTCTCCTCTCGCCGCCGTCTATAGAATTTCATCGGTTTGAAGCATCTTGTATGTATGTATGTATATTTGATTATTTGGTTTATTTCAATGTCAACTTGTTTTTATGTGGTACTGAGTCCTAATTATGTCAAGTAGTTTAGATCTTTGAATTATTTGACTTGTTTTATTCGTTTGTTTTATATGTTTTGTGTTTTTATTTATTTTGTCTTTGTTGCAGGAGCTGGGGGTTTATGGAGGGTGAAGGCGAAGCTGCCATTTGTGTGGTGTGTTCACACCTAGTGCTGTGTGTCTTCTGGCATTTAACCCTTCACGTGTGTGTGGGTATTTGTAGTAGATTATTTGGGCGGGTTTGTTTTCCAATTTGGCAGCTGGCCCGGACCTCCAGATACCTCTGCTCCTGGTTGAGTTTCTATAAATTGAGGTTATTTACAGTGTGTATGAGTAGATGCTAATTGATGGTGTTCAGTTATTATAATGCCAGTGTAAGAGTTTTAACTTTGAATTTCCAACTATTTAGTCAACATTGACAAAGAAAATATAACTTTTCTACTTCTGTATATACGACTCGTGTCCTCTCACCCACCCACTCAAAACGAACCTGTGTGCCCTTTGGGCTATTTCCCCGGTTTCCTGGGGTGGCGTAGTCGATCATATATTGCCATTTCTGTTAAAAGTGTGGTAAACCTTTCTCAATCCTCTTGCTCTCGCAACGCTACACATAGATATAAATATATAAAGACAGCTATTAATAGATAGATACATATATAGATAGATTATAGATACATATATAAATACATAGATAGATTATTTATAGATAGATACATATGAAGAGTTCAGATGCAAAAGCCTCTAAGTGCCATCTGAAATTTCCTTCTAGAATGATCATTTTTATCAAGCTTGTATGTCTATGTTCAGTTATTTCACTTTAATGGCAATGAAAATGACCTATTAATTGTCATTAAAGTGAAATTACTGAAATTAAATATGCGAGCTTGATACAAAATACTAATTTTAGAAGTAAATTTCTGATGGCACTTGAGGCTTTTGCATCTGAAGTCTTCATATATAGATACATAGATTATATCTAGATACATAGATAGATTCATATAGATAGATACATAGATAGATAGATTTGGATAGATAGATAAAATGGAGGCTCCCCAGAAGAGATGCTGTACATCTGTGGCGTGGGAGCATTTCCGTTTAGAAACCCCAAATGAAGTGAGATGTGTGTATTGTGATCGGCAGCTAGCCTACTGCAACAATACATCATCCATGATGCGCCATTTGAGGAGAATTAGAAATGTGCGTATTTGCCCAGAACTCATGATCCACTAACTTACTGGAAAGAGAGAGCAGTAATCTTTCCTCATTTGTATGTCCTAGCTAAAAAAATATCTTTGCATGCCAGCAACAAGTGTCCATTGTGAGAGGATTTTTTCAAAGGCTGGAGAAATTATCTGTAAAAAAAGAAGTAGGCTAAGTCCTTCCACAGCAGATAATTTAATATTTTTTAATAAAAATCTCTAAAAAAGTGAGACATTGTGACTTGATTTCTTTTATTAATATTCATTTTGCAGGACCAAAATAACATTATGCACAGTGAGGATAATGATTACAAGCTTCACCTATTAGAAAAATACAATAATAAAAAAAAATAAAAAAAAAAAATGTAATGGCTTGTCAAGGTTGTTTCAGATCAACACCTGCAAGTGACCACTAGGTGTCACCGTTGAGACAGGTGTCGGATTGATTCGAAGCCTCGAAACAATATGGCCCATTTGGTTCAACGGTTTCATTGCTTCACGAAGCCTCGATCTGCCCATCACTAATGATGATGATGATGATGAACGGAGAAGGCAGATGGCAGATCGGAATGGAGAATGAATAAGAGTATCTCAGGTTGGTAGATCAGGTAAGTAACAGGTAGTGAGTCTCGTGCATCCATGTAAAGACGAGACCAGACACTGAACAGAAGGTGAAGGGTTGTATATAAAGGGAGTGAATGATGAGCGAGTGGGCGGAGTGTGCAGATCTGGTGGATCCCTGACACATATACACCATTTATTAGACGTTTAAACACAATTTAAACAACGTATTATTCAATGCTACTTCTACATAGATTTATATATTAAGTTGCTCAAGCAAGTGGTAAAATATTTAACCATGTAGCCTACTTTTAATAAAATCGGAAAATGTTTTAATTAAAACTTAAAATTGACAAAAACAGCCGACTCTCATGCCTTTTCTTTTGCATTGAAATTTTAATACAACAAATCTTGCATGTCACACATAACCACCTCCATGAATGAGACGAGTGTTGTTCATTATGTCGCCTTGTTGAGGTAAATTGTAGTTTTCCTTGCTTTACCCCGGTCTTAAAGTAAAAAAAGATGACTGTAAAAAATAGTAGTATTTAATTAAATGCATTTATGGTGAGATTATTATATTTTCATGTCAATCTGTGTTCATTTTGACCACAACCCATGAAAAATATCACAGCACACACAAATCACAAACAGCACACACTCAAACCTGACTGCACATCACATTTTTGACTTTATTGATTCTGCTTTTATTCATAATGCAATGGACCGGTCAATGGGACATAAATTAATCCTTTAAAGCAGGGGTTCCCAACCCCCGGGACCTCATCTTTCCAGCCGACACTGACATAAAAAAAAACTGGTTTATTAGTAAACAATTAAAATATCTCCTGCTATATTTTACATATTCATAATCATTAATTTTGCCGGTTCATTGTGATAGCTTTTAGGTGCTTTTTTTCGGTCGTATCATTTTATTTTGTTGTAGGCTATTTATCCACCA
The DNA here is from genome assembly GCA_021554675.1 of Leuciscus idus. Taxonomy (NCBI): domain Eukaryota; kingdom Metazoa; phylum Chordata; class Actinopteri; order Cypriniformes; family Leuciscidae; genus Leuciscus; species Leuciscus idus. The sequence goes on from CM038623.1 coordinate 54,596,644, forward strand.
CATCTTAAAGACCGGTCCGTGAAAATATTGTCTGATATTAATAGAAATATAGAAATGAACACAAAAAAACCTGCCTAGCCCTAGTGCTAAACTTACACAACACTGACAGTGGACTTGCGCTCAGGAGTAGCTCTGGGGTTTTTTTTTTTAGGTTTTTTTTTAGCAGCTGTGGACAAATTCTTTCGACCCACACACAATACGTAACACTCTGCGCGTATGTTTTAAAAACATAATTTAACATATAAATAACACTTTTTAAATAGCCCACTTAAAGTGTTTATTACAAATAAATTACTAAATGATAAAAAATAATAAATGTTAATGAACAAACATGTGCGTTGCATTTACAATTCTGTGAAAACAGGGGCTGCAGCACCCCCAGCACCCCCACTTCCCGCGGCCCTGGGGGGTAGTAATTTGGTGGGGGTCGGAATTCGGCACAACACCGGCACAAAGACCCCAGATCCATCAATTAAGTAAAACAAAAATAATGGGTCACCGATGTTTTCTGGGCTGTATAATCGGCCCAAAAAGCATGTCAGTCTTCCAGATTACCAGTCCACTCCTTCTATAGTATTTTCTTTCCTACTGTGGAAGTCAATGGGGTCCATCAACTGTCTGGTTCTTACATTCTTCAAAATATCTTCTTTTGTGTTCAACAGAAGAGAGAAACTCTTACAGGTTCGGAACAACATGAGGCTGAGTAAATGATGACAACATTTTCATTTTTGGGTGAACTATCCCTTTAACCCACATCTTCAGTTTATGGTTCTGTCAGTAAACCACAAACTCTCTGATCGCAAACAGGAAATTCTTTCTGTTTCCCCGAGACAGAACCACAACCACAGCCACAGAACCGGAAGTGAGGGGCGGGGCTTAAACAGTCATAGTTGCGCAATACACTTTCTTTTTGTTAAATATAAGCAGTTTTCAAATGGATTTTGATCGGATCCATATCTACAATATTTAACAACAATACTTCTAAATAAAATCACTCTTCCATTATACGATATCATGATGTTGGATATGGCCATACACCATTATTATTTCAAATAATATTAATAAATGTGTAACAAGTTGTAAAGTGTTTCCCATTTGACTGTATGTGGCCTATATGTGATAGTGTTATTTCCTTCACGTTCGTGTCGTTAAAAATAATAGGCCTATACTTAACGACACAGAGTATGAGAAGATTTAATGTAAATGGACACACACACACACACACACACACACACACACACACACACACACACACACACACACTGTAGTTTATTGTTACTTCAATGACACAACTATAGCCTACAAATGTGTAACATGTTGTAAAGTGTTTCCCATTTGACTGTATATTTGATCGTATTATTTCCTTCATGTTCATGATGATACAAATAATACTTAAACAGCGAGTATGTGACGTATTTAATGTAAAATAAAAATAACAATTTAATACAAAGCCTGAACAAGTGAAACGTGTCTCTGTATGAAAACAAATATTTTTGTTAAAATACATTTAACAAAACGTATTTAAACGGCTCATAATAAAAACAAAAACATGCAAACAACAAAAAATTATCTTAAAACACAAAACTGTTGACTGTTAACATGCCATTTCTGCAGAAAGACCTATTTAATATCAACAACATGAATAAAATATTATCCATTAACCTGGTAATTCAAAAATGAAATCCTCATTGTAGCATACATCATGATATCTAATGCATATATGAACAGAAAAGTGACTTTATTTAAAAGTATTGCTGTTAAATATTGTAGACACAGATCTGATCAAAATCAATGTGAAAACAGCTTGGCCTTAGCCTGGTTGACACCGACCCTTCTACTGAGAGTGGGTCTGGGGAAGCTTCATTCACAGCCTATTTCCAAAGGGGCGTCACCAACGGATGTCGCTCAAATGCCTCTATGCGCAATTGGATAGACCTAAAACCAATCAGAGCGATCGTCATCGTGTAAAGCCCGCCTCAACGTTTGTGATTGGTGCCTCGATTTGGATAAATTGGAAATGGAAAAATTGGAAAAATTGGAAATGAGCCTTGAATGGGCTCTTGGCCATACTGACTTGCAGAGCAAATCTCAAATTTGCCAGAAGTCCTTCTGGGTTTTCCCCATAGACAGTAAAACAGGTTTTCCCAGGCTAGCTTAGGTTGCGTCCGAAACCACATAGTCACTGAGTAGGTACTTAATTTCAATAAGTACTTACTTAACGAGTACTAAAAGAGTAGGTACTTTACAGCCAGATCTCGTTAAGTATGAATGCGAGCCGTACATCATCCTGACGTTGACGTTATCATGTGACGTACGACAATATCACAAGTGCAACAACTCAAAAGATATGAACGACAGGTTTAATTGATCTATCTGTAAATATCTTGATATTGACGAAACTTGCTAATTTTGTGGTCTTGAAGAAACAGCTCCCCATTTATTTTGTGATTGTAGTATAACCAATAAATTATGGGTTGATTTAAGTTCTTATATTTTTAACCCACTAATGTGACACACAGTTTTATCCTTAAAGATATTATTTTTTATTATGAAACCCCCAAATCGTTATCTCTTGAATATGTTGTTAAATTTCTTCGCCCACAAGCAAAAGTCGCTTAAATCTCCATGGTTTAACCATTTATAACCATTTTTGATATATATGATTTAACTTTCGTATTATCCCTCAGGCTTATAAATAGCAAAAAATAAATAAATTATGTATTATGATGAATTATTCAAAGATATTTATCCTTGTCATTGTGCTTTTCCCCCCTGTGTATATAATCTTATATTATGATGTATGCAAACCCATGCTTGACAATACAGAGACAGGTGAAGGTGGGAACGGTGGTCAGCTGAAGAATGAGAACTGCTGTGTTGAGATGGCAGTAGGATGTGGGGTTCACCACCTGTAAATGTGTGATTGTTAGAACAATAAGTATGAATAAAGCTTTGTTTCATGTGTTGCATTAACGTATGTACAGGTGTTCCATTTATTCATACTTATTGTTCTAACAATCACATATTTACAGGTGGTGAACCCCACATCCTACTGCCATCTCAACACAGCAGTTCTCATTCTTCAGCTGACCACCGTTCCCACCTTCACCTGTCTCTGCCGTCCATCATGTCCCTCATTGCTGCAGTCAGACTGGGATCTGATCATGGATGGGAAAGGGACATCGAGGCTATCTTTGCCTGAGAGCACCGTTTGCCTCATCACCTCATACAGAGAGCCTGTACAGAATCTGTGAGACTCGTCTCAACAGCAAACACTCCCGTGAGAGAAGAATAGTAGAGAGAGCCTTTAACTTGCCGATAACAAGCTGGTGCTTGTGCAGGTGAGCCGTGCCTTTTTTGCCTGAGGTTGTTGCTTGGCTTCACAATCTGAGGCAATAAGGGCGGGTGGAGTGATGGAGGGTCTCATCCATGGCACCATTTCCAGGATTCAGCTCAGGAAAGATTATTCTCGCCTACTCTTTTATGGATACTAAGGATTCGGACATACTTATTCGCTCGCCTACTGCTTTTCCCCTACTATATAGGGAAGTATCAAGTACGGTTTCGAACGCAGACATAGCCTATATTTAACAGAAGAAAGCGAAACCCCGCCCATCACTTCTGGTTCTGAAACTGCGGTTTTGCTGATACTATTGGATTTCCTCCCAGTTGATTGTGAAAAAGTTTCTGGAACGTGTTCAGAAGAGCAATGAGCTGCCAATACAATCTCTTATTTTTATTCCTCTGTGGTTTCGCTGCACTCTCTGGTAGGTTCTGACTTCCCGTTTTTCTTATATATTTTGTAAATATATATTTTGTAGTTGAGATCAAAAGTTGCGATCAAAGGATGTTAAGAATGCATTTCTTTTCATGCATACTGCATTATTTTATACCAACTCAATATTATAAATCATATTGTAACATCTAAATTGTCAGAAAAAAATACAGTTAAGGCATTTTTAAGTTTCAAGAATAATATGTCCTTAAAGCAACACATGCACTTTTATAGTGGCCACTTGAACAAATGCACTTATACTATACATACTGTATGCAATGAGTGTTTGTTCGTGTCGGTCTTTAATAGAAGACACTCACAGAAAGTCGAACATTTAGATATGTAGTCAAATTATAGTGTTACAATAAAGGGTTATTGGACTTTATATTTCTGAAGAACATTCAAACATCGATGGAATCTTTCCATTCCACAAAAAGTTCTTTGAAGTGGAAAAAAAATCTTTGTTGATTTCAAACATCTAGTTCAAAACAGTCTGAAATTATAAGAAAAATTGTTGAGTTTCAGTATCATATAATTTTTTTGTCATATAACAAAGGCAGATTTTAAATCAGAACGGTTTCTTTATAGATATATAAATATCAGGTCAGGGCATATGTGCTGCAATTTTACACAACTTTAAGTTCTGTTGGCCATAACAATGCTTTGGTATTTTTAAGTTACCTTTTACCTTTCAGCTGTTTTTATAATAATTGTACTGTTTAAGTTCTGATTTATTAGGCACTTACGCAAATCCCCGTTTGTGACAACTTACCCCATACAGTGTAATGAAAGATCCTGTTGTTGTTAGGAGTCAGTGTGTGTTAAATTAACTTTTTTATGGCGGGAATATAATATTGAACTGTGTTGTCTAAAGTTAGTGTCTGAACCGAAGTTGACTTTTAAAAAGAAACTCGCCCTGAGAATTATTCATTCTCTGTTTTTATGCTTTTTCCTCATAGTGAACCAAACATGAGCAGTTGAACCCTATTAAGTTTTATTAAATGCTAATATGATTTTATTTATTATAGTCTCAACAGAGACATGTGGAAAAGATCTACTAGTGGGAACGTCCTGCATCATTAAGCTGACAACAAGAAATAATGAGAAACCTTCTGAGATTAGATGGGTCCATGACACACGCGGCACCATTATTCGCAGGAAAGGTGGGGCTATCAAAGACAAATCTGAAGGTGTATCTATGGAAGAAGATGGATCATTGAAATTTTCAAGTGTTAGTCTGAATGACACGGGCAAATATACATTCAACGCATTTAATGATGCTGGTACAGAGATTGGTAGAGGAGAAGTGGAAATTAAAGTATATGGTAAGATGACAAATATTTCTACCCTTCCAACACAATAATAATAACAAAATCAGACTGTATATTTCTATAATAGTTACAGTATTAGGAAATAACCACCATGTTTCTGTTACAGAAAAGGCCCCTAAACCTGCTGTGAAGATCAGCTGCACAAAAAATGGGAATGCGACTCTCATCTGTGACATCGGAAAAAGAGAAGATCTGACTCTATCCTGGTATAAAGAAGACAAAATGATCCAGAACGAAAATAAACCTCAAGTGTTCTTGTCATCTACTGAAGTCCAGGAGAATAAACCGTACTCATGCGAGGCACACAATCCTGTCAGCAAAGGCAAAAGTGAGAGTGTTACAGTGTCATGTAAGTATTTCTCATTTCACATGCCTTTTATTCTTAATGTTCTGATTTTGTGCTATAATTACTTAATCTTTATCTTTTAAAATAATAAAATAAATGTGTGTGTTGTCTCAAAGACAAGATAAAACATCTAAATCATGACCTTTAAGAGTTTTGAACATATCTGAAATGAAATATTGATGTTAAAAATAAACATGTCTGTAAACTGTCTGTGTGACTTTTCGCGGTTTCACTTTAGTCTCATAAAGTATATGAACTGGTTTCTGGCCCATTTCCTGTTTTTGCTGCTGACCTTCAATCATGAATCTATGACAGTAAAATAACCGTATTTTGGTGCTTAACCGCAAAATGGTGGTAAACTGTGAACTTACTGAAGATAGGTCAAAAGTGTGGACACACTTATTTATTCACAATTAGCTATCACAACTTAAAATTAAGCATTAGAATAACTTCCCTAGAATGAACTTGCTGAGATAACTCAAATATCCTAGTTGTCACTTAATACAGTTTCACAATTCAAGTTGAATATAACTTAAAATTAAGGCAGCACAAACACTTAATACAGTGTTCTTTATTCAACATCAGAGTCATGGAAACCATGAAATGACACAAGTCTGGGAATTATGTAGTCACCAAAAAAAGTTAACAGATAAAATGAACAGAAGAAAAAGTTTCCTTTGTGTTGATGTCTAAGGTTGTTGTTACGTCCCCTGATGGCATAGAGGTATGAGGAAGACGTACATCATAAAATTAAAACACATTCCTATAGTTTTTGGTCTCTGGGAAGTACTGTGGGTGAATGACTCAAAGACAACAAATAACTGCAAGCAGGTGGTTCGCTTTATTTTCAATACGAACATTACACTTAGCATAAATGAAAACAAACAAACTTATTTACAGCTATATACAATTTAAGCAAAAATAATGAAAAATGATAACTGAAATAATTCACAGAGAGAAAGAAGATGAGCGGTGCTAAACAAACAAAATAACAAAACCAAAACACACGCTAACTAATCCCCAACTCTCTAAACTAACTAAAAACAAAAACAGAAAATAAAGGATTCTTCAGCGCTTAACACGCCATAACTAAAACTTCACTAACTAACCAAACAAAAACGTACTCATAGTTGCACACGCTCCTTCCCTAGTGTTTTTAACAATGGTAATTCTACGTGTATGTAAGGTGTATGTCACGTGACGTACTTTCCTTTTCTCTTCTGTCCGGACTGGTACTATTTAGATCAGGTAAGACATCCTTTGAACTTGAAGCTACTTAAACTTAAAGCTAGCAGAGAGCGGGAAAAAAACAGGAAGAAACCAACAACAGAGGGGAGAAACACAGCAACCAATAACATAAAGGGGAGGGAACAGAAATGCTTGTGTTCATTCAGACTCAATGGTATTTGATTTTGCCAACATGCTTGACATTCCCTCATCTTTACAAGGAAAAAGACTATACAAAGTAAGAGAAAATACAACCCAAATAAGGTTAACTTGGTACTGTATTGGGTAATACTGTAGATTTAATACTTTAGATTACGGTTTAACTTAAGTCAGGTGTGTAGGTAGCCTGGCAAGCCAGACCTACATCAAGATGTTAGGTCTGGCAACTCACCATTGGCACGGCTCAATCCGAGGGGCAGGATAAACGGTTGTCTCTCAAGATCCCTCTGCACGCAATAGGATAGCGCTTCAACCAATCAGAGCAACGAAGAAGGCTAGTTGGTATATTAAATTTTTGCCGTATCCAGTCGGCAAAACTCCGAACACATCTTCCTTTTTTAAAAATTAACTAAGTGCCGTTCTTTGCTCTTTTCTCAAAGAAAAACTTAACTCCAAGTCCTCCAGAGTTGCGGCCAAAGCCGATTCGAAAGACTGTTCGCCAGCAGCAGCCATTCTTTGTTTTCAAGTAGCGGGGAACCGTCGCAACTTTGTCGTCATTATGTTAAGCCCGCCCCGCCTACTCTATACACGATGTGATTGGCCTGACCTGAGTTCGTTTTTTCCAGCTCGAAAGTCAACGGAGAGTTGCTAGACTACACTGGCTGCAAAATACATTTTGCTGCCGCTAGGGTGCGTCTAGATTTCTAGGCTAGTGTGTAGGGGAATTTCTACCACAACACATTTGGATAGTGACGTAAAAGCATCATCAAGTATGCAACATGCAATCACGGCCGGAGGACCTCAGACCAATCCTTGAGAGAGAATCCCTCCACCAAAAAGAGTACAACAGTTTTTATAGATTAGAAGCATGGCAAAGTTGACATGATTCATTACATAGATTTTCTACAATATGTTCTTCATGTATAATTCAGAAAACCCTTCTGTTACAGCAAATTTGTATTTCTTAATTACTTCACTTTGTTACTCAAAGTCACGAGTATATATATGTTTATATAAATATATATTTAGACATCGTGCAAGAAAAATAAATGTTAGTTATGATTAATTAAAAAATTCCATCACAGTATACATTCACACATCAACTATATTCACCTACAAAAAAAAAAGTTTTCAGCTCAAATTGTTTTTAAAGTTAATTAAGAGCAAATTCAATGAAGTGTGTCCAAACATTTGACCCCCTCATGAAATAATGTTGGATCTTACAGTATGTGACAGATTTTTAATAGAAAAGATAGTAAACTAGTTTTTGGAACTAATTATGTTACTAACTATAAAAATCTGACTTTAGATTTCTTTAACCTAATTATAAACTTTCACCTGACTTCCTATTTGGGTCTAATGTTATGACTAACTTTTACCTTACTTCCCATTCTAGATCTTACAAAATAACAAAATAAATCTTACTTCCTTTTTTAGATCTAACCTTCTGACAATTTTTTGACACAATGTAACCTTGAATAATGTAACCTTGGACAATGTACCAGAACGTTCTGTTTTTTGTCTGTATTGTGTTATGATCAACTGAACTATTAACCCTTTACAATGTTTATTCGAAGATTTGAGATATTTTTGCTGATGTCACTAACAGATCACAACATACTTCTTGACAGGCTGGAAAACTGGGTGGGGCTTTCTGGGATAGTCCTAAAATGGTTCAGGTCTTACTTAGATGGGAGAGGTTATTATGTGAGTATAGGAGACCATAAGTCTGAGTGGACATCCATGACATGCGGAGTCCCTCAAGGCTCAATTCTTGCGCCACTCCTGTTCAACCTGTATATGCTCCCAATGAGCCAAATAATGAGAAAGAACCAAATTGCTTACCACAGCTATGCAGACGACACACAGATCTACTTAGCCCTATCGCCTAACGATTACAGCCCCATTGACTCCCTGTGCCGATGCATTGATGAAGTCAACAGTTGGATGTGCCAAAAATTTCTTCAGTTAAACAAAGACAAAACTGAAGTCATTACGTTTGGAAACAAAGATGAAGTTCTCAAGGTGAACGCATACCTTCACTCTAAGGGTCAAACAACTAAACATCAAGTCAGGAATCTTGGTGTGACACTAGAGTCAGACCTTAGTTTCAGTAGTCATGTCAAAGCAATAACTAAATCAGCATACTATCATCTCAAAAATATTGCAAGAATTAGATGCTTTGTTTCCAAACAAGACTTAGAGAAACTTGTGCATGCTTTCATCACCAGCAGGGTGGATTATTGTAATGGACTCCTCACTGGCCTTCCCAAAAATACCATAAGACAGTTGCAGCTCATACAGAACACTTCCGCTAGGATTCTGAGCAGAACCAGGAAATATTATGCTTGCGTTATCAATTTAACCAATCATATTGATAGAACGTGACATATTAGTCATGCTGATTCTATTTTGATGTGTCTGTCTTTATCCTATAAAACCTGATGTATGTTTCTTTTTGGGTGAGATGCTCTGGAGAACTTCTCTGAGATCTCCCGCCCGTGATTAAAGCATTTAAAGGACATTTACTGAAGTCTGTCTGTTATTATTGCTGCAGCAAGTTAGTTAGCGCCTTAGCGGAACAAGGTACAGGTTAGAAACTAAAGACCTTTTAAGTGATAGTGATAGTGTCAATAAGGAGCGAGACGTCGTTCGACTCTTTGTGAGGCTCTTAGGCGGGGTTGGATTGCGGCTTATAGGCGTCAACCCGTGCGTTCAGAGGTAACTCAACTGAGTATAATATTTTCAGGTGTCAAGGACACCCGGTTCAACCTAAGTCAGGTGCGTAGGGGAAAATCTACCACAAGTATTACCCATGATGCAGATTGTAGGATTTTAAGCAGCTAAAAATAGATGTTTTTTTAATGATCCACTTGTCTGTTATTCAGGGCTGGACTGGCCATCGGGCATACCGGGCATTTGCCCGGTGGGCCGACGTGCTTTTTGGGCCGATACATCTCATACTCATACATAATTTTTATTATTATTATTATTTTATTTTTTTTAACGGCCCATAAAATTTGTACATCGGCGGCCCATTCGTTTTGTTTTGTTTTGCTTAATTGGCGGCGCTGGGTTTGTGCCGGTGTAATGCAGTGGTCAAAAAAAGTCAGTGTTAGTTTTTTTTTTTTCTGACAGACCAGACCATGAAACACGTAGATCAGCGGCCCATTGGTTCTTTTCTTGATTGACACTGGGCTGGCCCAATCACAACTTTAAACGAGTGAGCGAGCGTGCAGCAGTGTCAGTGTGTATCTGTCAAAATAGTCTGCGAGATGGAGAAGAAACGCAAGGATTGTGCAGAGAAATAGCGTGAAAAAATAGAACCAGGCCCTTAAAGCAGACACTGTAAAATGTGTCAAAATATATGTTTTCTGCCCTTCATCAGCTCCAGTGATGATGATGATAGTGAGGAGGATCAGGAGAGAGATGAGCAAGTGTAGAGCCTGCGGTAAGCAGAACTACTTTTAAAACACTTAAGCTATGTCATGATCGAGTGTAGGAACCCATAACCCAGTTACAGATTATTTCCACATTGCATAGTTGACGATTACATAGACAATATATAAAGACGATTACCGCAATTCACTAGAAATTTAATGAGAGGCGTTTGTAAACCATGTTTTCCGCCAAAATAAAAGCTTGATGCAGTTTGCGTCAAAATTAAAGATCATGTGCTTATCTCTTTCAAGTATAGAAACTGGTACAAAACTAATTATGAAAGTTTACTTTATTTTTTAGTGCATTTGTTTTACAAAATATGGATATTACTGTCATTGGATTAATATTATAACTATTATTATGTAGTAGGTGTAATGTAAATAGACACTAACTAAAAGAGGTTTGAATTTTTCGTTTAATTTGCACACTGAATATGGGTTTGAGCTTTTAATTTTGAACTCTCAAAGTGCACCAGATTGATGAATTTAACATTAAAATGCACAAAATTTTCTCACGGGGGGGCATGCACCCGCACCCCCCTAGAAGAACCAAGGTCCACCCACCACAGTTTTACCAAAAATCCTGTGAGAAACACTGGTATTGCTATGCCATTGCCCAGTCCAGCCCTGCTGTTATTGATTTCATGACCATGTCTTACAGGTTCAAATCCAGGTCTTAGTAAACTCATTTGCATTGATATCTGGGTCATGGTAAGCATCCTAGCCGGCGGAGGAGCCCTTCTGCTTCTGCTGATCTGTGTTCTCATCCTCTGTGCGTATCGAAGCTGTCGGCAACGTACTAAGCACCAACAAGGTTAGCAACGTCTCCATCGCCTCTAAATAAATCAATGAGCATTTGCGTTTTCAACAAAAGATCAAACTGAAGCTGTAGTTGTCCTTGTTGAGCTTGAAAAGTTCCCGGCACAATCATCAACGTATTTCAATGCCAACTCTTAAATACAGTCATTTAAATAAAATGAAACATTTCTGAACGTTCCAGGTTTCTTTGTCTTCAGAAACCGCATTGTGTGTGTGTGTGCTTATCTGTCAGTCCACTTTGTTAGGAGTTGGAATTCCAGTTGTCGGTGTGGAGAAAATTTCTCAGTGTGAGGAAGAGAAAAAAAAAAGAACATCATGTCGCAAACAATCAGGGGATGCGTGCCTCCCTGTTTACGGCCCATTGCTGTTAATGATATACATGATTTCTGCTTTGAGTGTATGGGGGAAGAGCATGGCAAGTACAAAATGTAATATGCAGTAATTTTGCTCTGAGCGTGTGAAAGTGATTCATGCGCATGATGTCAGTCAGTGCGGCATCGCACGTCAAGTTCATAGAGAGCTTTATTAAGTCCATTTACTTCAGAAGTTCAAGTAAATGCGCTAGAAATCTGCGCTAATTCAAAATGCATGTATTGCATGGACGGTGAGAAAGCACTGACACCTGCAGGATTTCATCTGACAGTACTTTTTATTTAACACTAAAAAGTTAAATAAGCATATATAGTCCATCTGTTCCGTGAGAGCAACGGTAACGCAGAACGAGTGTAGCTTCTATATCTAGAGAAGTTTTTAAATCTGAACTCCAAAAAGCAACGAAATTGTCAGTCATCCATGAGTGCATGTTCACAGAGGAAAACAACTGAAAAACAGCGCTGGTTGTTCTCTCCATACTCGACAACGACGGAATCCAACGCTGTGGGCGAAGGTATAATGTCGATGTGTGTATTAAATTGTTTTAAATAATCCCGAAAAAAGCACAAACACGGCAGAGATTGCAAGTTCAGCATCTGAGATTAGCTGTGGTAACGTGACGCTAACAGACAAACGGCTAGCAGTGACAGCAGCGGCAATCCACCTGTCACTCAAGTGGCCATGCCCTTAATTATGCAGAACTTTAAGACTTAATATCATTTAAACGGATGAGTTATAAAAAAAATTCACCCCCCTCACAGTTGTCATGAAAGGCAAAATTAGGTAGATATAGACCAAAACCACTTTTGCACCAGGCTGTGAACACATTTTTTTTCTGCTGTAAAGTTGGACATTTTAACATGGGGGAGATACAGATTTGACTCTCTTTTGCATCCAGCCTCCAGCGGCCAGTCGATTACAGTTTTTCTCAGTCGCTTTGGTGCATTTCTCACATCACTATTTACATTTGCACAACAGTTAGTTCAACCTCCACAACATTTAGTAATTTGTGCACATCATAGTAGCAGTTTCTCATTCCTTCCAACAAATTGCAAATGCTTTTGGTCATGCATCAATTGCTTGCATACAACTCTCTGCTGTTTTATAACATTATCATTTGCTTATGTCATGTCTGTCAAAATTAACTATACTTGTGAATGCTGAATAGTCATTCCATATAAAACCAATAGTCCTCGTTTCATTGCTTGAGTCATTACATACAAAAATGTTGAACTAGTTGTCAAAATCTGTCAAGCAAATTTTACAAATTTTTTTTAATCTTTTTTAATCGCCACTCGAGGAGATACTTTCCTCGCTGCATTGCAAGAGATGATATTCGCTGTGATGTAGATGAAAATATGTGGCCAGACAGAGAGGAACGTCTGGATGTGCATGAATGATTACAGTACTATGTATGTTGTATGTTCAGTTCCAATATGTACTGCAATATTGTTTCCAGTTGTGCACAGCTCTACCCAAAGGGAGTTTATGTTTATTGTAAATAAGGGTGTATTTTTTCTTTTGCACAATGCTGTGAACAAATTAGAATTGCAAAGAGCATATGCAGTAAAAATGTGAAACATACATATTCAGTGTCTTCCTCACTAAATACAGTAATGTGTAACTTTACTGTATTTTTCAAATGGCTGTGCAAATAGTATATAGTGCTGTCTTGAGCATTTCCAGGTAGTGTCACCAAGATCTGACTTTTTTGCATTGGAAAACATTTACAGAGTAAACTGTCATAATGAAAACATGACAAAGCCATTTGACTATCTTGTTAATAAATGGTGTCAGGACTTTTCATCTTGCTGACACTGACACTTTCATTGACATGAATACTTGCTTTTGAGGAATGAGCTATCCATTTTGAGCAAGTGACACACTTTTGCAGGTTATCAACTAGGTTTTGCAGTTTGTACTAATTGTTTTGAGAACTGCATTAACTGTTGTGCAAATGTAAATAGTGATGTGAGAAATGCACCAAAGCGACTGAGAAAAACTGTAATTGCAGTTTAAGTCACTTCCGTGTTGGTTTCAAGAGAGAGACAGGGAGGTTGCCGCTCAGTTACAACTGGACTGGCCACAGGAACAAGATACCCCCAAACGCTTATAGTTAGCCTTCATGACGAGTTAACTTGTTCATAAAAATATATATAAATTGTGTGTCTTTTATGACCTCAACGTCAACCTATTCAACTATTGTAGGTGCAAAGGCACGCGGTTATATGATGTTGCCTCAGATCGAAGAGACGATCGTGGCCTATCTCTCCCCTTGGAGCGCATCATCATAAAAAAAACCCCCAAAAATAAGCATTTCAGTCAGTGAGTCAGGCTGGTACTGCGCTCCACACCATGGCGGTGTTACCTTTCATCTAGACCGTGTTTACTTGTCTGGTTGATATTTGGCTGCATTTAATGCTGAGGAATTAAATGATAAATACTCATCTGATTTGAAGTTAGATGCTTGTATTAATATCTTGTCTCGCTGTTCTCTGGCTACATTTAATTATGAGGAATTAAATAGTGAAATAGGCATCTAAAATAAAAGGCCTTTGAGAGCACCACCTCCGAGTGCTCCTCCCGCAATTATAAAGTGCATGATAAGTTACTCGACAGATTACAGCTCGACTGCCCCTTCTTTGAGGACCTCCATGACGTTAATTCGCTATTCTTCGCATGCGGTCGTAGATGGCCATTCAGCCCAAGGGATCTGGAGAGGTCATCATCTCAATTGGCACATCAATTGCCTCGAATTGATGGCTGTATTTCTGGCCCTGAAGTACTTCCTCCAGCAGTTAAGGGGCTACCATGTCCTAGTGCCTGGAAATGGGGTGGGGTGCCTGGAAATGGGGTGTCTTTGGAAGGTGGTGCACTGCATGCCTTGCAGACCCAGTTTTCTCTAGCTTCACTTCTAGGAGTTAGTGCTCATTCTACCAGGGGGGTTGCTTCCTCCAAAGCTTTGGCAAGGGGTGTCCCCTTGCAACAAGTATGTGATGCAGCAGGCTGGTCCTCTCCGCATACATTCATCAGATTTTATAGTTTGGATGTTCATGTGACTCAAGGCTCACATATCCTTGAGTCCACATCCCAAGCTCATGTCTGAGAACTTTCATGAGCTTGTGAGCACACTCTACATAACCGTGAGGGGTCCAGACACTTCCAGTCTTGCGCTGTTGGTATTCTCATTCCCACAGCGCTAGCAGCGCAGCATTGAGAGAAGCTTTTGAAAGGGTACGTCTCTGGTTACTTGACTGTAACCCTGTTCCCTGAAAAAGTAGGAACGAGATGCTGCGTTACATTGCCGCACTGAGGATTTTTCCAGACGTCTCTTCAGACAAAGTGATACCTGAAGGCGCACCTGTTTCACATCTATTTATAGCCTCTAAAAAGCCCCAATTCCAGTGACGTCATCGTCAGATGTTATCTGAGGCTAAGTTCCTTGGCATGTTTGCACACATACTTCACAACCGGTCACACACAAAGGTGTTCTCAAAACGCAATCAAGTAACCCAAGACATTTTCTAAGAATCCACACTTTCAAAAATGAGTAGAATAGCTGATCATCAAATATATCATATTCACTGTCTACCGTATGTAGATTTAACATTACTTGGTATTAATTTGAGAAAATATAATTCCCAGTGCACGCAAACTTACCAGAATACTAAACATTCTGTTGATATTTTCCAGATAAAAAGGAGTTCAGGCTAGCAGAACTTACCCCAGGTCATACCAGTACAAACAACTCCTAACAGACCACTAGAGAGCAACCGGCGGCCCCCATCCTGTAAGAAGACCCCATACCCTGCAGCCCATCTCCGCAAACCCCGCCTCGAACCCAGACTCAACCCAAAGCCCAGATCCATGCTCGACCCCACCGCCTCACAAGGACGATCCGCCTTGCTTACCTCGGCCGAGGAACATACAGCACCGAACCAAGAGGAATCAAGAGCCGTACCGACCAATGGAATGAGACTGAGCGATAGTATATGGGACTTTCCTATAATGGTTTTCATTGACTAAAATCCATATTTTGATGGTAGTTTAGTGTCATTAAAGAAAGAGTTTTATAAAAATGAACATTCGATCATATACTCACCCTCATGTTGTTCCAAACTGTTAGCTATCATTACTAAACTATTATTTCTTTTTTTCGTCTTAGGCAGAATTTCCAAACTGTTGTTGTCCATAGAAAGAAAGTAGTTGGTGATTTATAAGCTTAACTTTAATAAAAAGTCTTTACAACTTGTGCGCTATACTCCAAGTCTTCTGAAGTCAATTTTTCATGATTTACAATACCACTAGTGGGCACATATCTTTCACTTTACTGATAACCATTTCCCTTTAAGACAATGCGCTTTATACACCGCACATGCTTGGTCAGGATAAGCATCTAAACTTTAAAGCTGTGTGTGTTCATACAGAGTTTATTTCTCAATACAGAATTAAGTCCCAGCACCGCATTAAGCAAGAGAAAAAAAATATGGAGCTGGAGAAAACGTGCCTCATTGCATCACTTCTTCGAAAATCAGAGAATGAAAATGCAACAGCTGTTCCACAAACCAGAAGTGAACTTGACCCAGGGCAGGTAGAGACTGATATACTCTGTTCACAGAAGGTAGAGTTTGCTCACCACATACCGCATCAGTTAGCTGATAATCCACAGCACTCGACACCTTACAAACATAAGAGTAATTCTGTTAACCCTCAGCCCTTATCTTCACACTCTATTCCTGAGCACATTACACCTCCCTCTACATCCAAACCATTACATGCAGAACCTGTAATTGTTGTTCCTTCTCCTATATATGCTGTAGCATCACCAAGCTTGCAAAACAGGTAAAATTGTCTACTGCAGATGTTTACCCTCCTACAACAGTGCAGCACTCCTTGTATTTTAATAGACAAACCTCTAGTCTTGGCCATTCAGGTGCCCAACCTTTCTGCCTAGACCATATATGTCTCAGGATTCCACAGGGACCAGCTATGCCCAGCCACCTACTTTTGCAGGCACAGTCCAGTCTCAACCTCATCCTCCAACAGGTCAGTTACATCAACCTGTTAGGCAAATGCAGTTTGACCCACAGCTATTTTCAGTGCCTAGTATTCCATGTGAACAGCCACAAACCCAAGTGCCAAGTGCTTCTAGACAGATTAAAAGTGCCAAGTGCCTACAAATTAGCTCAAGCCTACACGCATGACCACACTCTACACACGACTGCATTGCAAGCCCTCCAAGACAAATATGGGCAACCCCGCCAACTTGTACAGAGTGAATTTGAATAGAGAGCGTTTGATAACTTTGCACTGTCCGTACATGCTCTCGTGGGCATGCTTCGTTCCTTATAGAGTGAGAATGGCTATTTACTGAAATGTTGTTCACATGTAAACAAACTTTTAGTTATAAATTACCCCTTACCTCTCAGACTCACCGCACTTTCCTGTTAAAGCCCAAAGACAAGCCTAAACCTAATTGCCATTATTGTGACATGCGTGAGCATTATTTCAGTTGTTGTTAAAAATTCAAGTCACTAACAACTATCCAAATCACAGAGTGGCTTAAAGACACAAACCCGAGCCTTGTACCCTCAAGAAGCCCTGTAAAATATGTCAAAAGCAGCATCTTACTGTGTTACATGATGTAACTATATAGGGGCCCAACAAAGTCCTCATGGTTAGTACCGCTCCAGACACCATTTATATTGACCATCCCAACCGTCCTCAACAGGTCGTGTTTAAGGTAGTCAAAGTACTTCTGCATAATGCTGAACACTCACTATTAAATTCACATTTATTTGTAAAGCACTTTTCACAATGCACATCATTTCAAAGTAGCTTTACAGAATATGCATGAGTCCACATTACAATTTAGAGTGATCTGTTATGAGAGGTAACTGTCTAAGTTATGTATTTCAGAAATGTACATATACAAAATCACAGTTAGCGAAAAAGGTATTAATTTAAACAATGTATTTTAATGCAGAAACAATGAGCTCATTGAAGTAATGAATACTTGTTTGTTAACAAATGATCATGACATTTAGAAAAATGTAGCATTGGTGCATGTTGATTCATGTTGACACTAGAGGCATATGCTTTGCTGGATGATGAGCGGACTATTCTCCTTTCTTCTGCTGCACAATATCTCTAGCTACAGAAAGAACCAGAAACACTCTCACTGAGAACTGTACGGCATGAGGTCGTACCTGAAAGGGGTATCTGTTTCTTTCTAAATTTCCCCAACTGACAACTCTAGACGTAGATACAAGATCCATCATGGACTGAGGAACTGGGTCTTTCCTTTTGGGACAACCTGCAGTCCTTGTTGTGCCACATACACACTCCAAAGGCATGTTAAAGGGTTAGTTCACCCAAAAATGAAAATTCTGTCAGTAATTACTCACCCTCATGTTGTTCCAACCCCGTAAGACCTTCGTTCATCTTCAGAACACAAATTAATATATTTTTTATTAAATCTGAGAGCTGGATCACTCCTCCATAGGCTTCTAAGGCATTATAACTTGCTGGCCCAGAAAATGTATTAAAGACATCGTTAATATAGTCCAAGTGACTACAGTGGCTCAATCTTAAGTTTATAAATAATAATAATAATAATTTGTTACATTTATATAGCGCTTTTTCTGAGACCTCAAAGCGCTTTACATAGATGGGGGGAATCTCCTCAACCACCACCAATGTGTAGCATCCACTTGGATGATGCGAGGGCAGCCATATTGCGCCAGAACGCCCACCACACACCGGCTAACTGGTGGAGAGGAGACAGTGATGAAGCCAATCAGTATATGGGGATGATTAGGAGCCATGATAGACAGAGGCCAAGGGACAAATTTGGCCAGGATGCCGGGGTTACACCCCTACTCTTTTTCGAAGGACATCCTGGGATTTTTAATGATCACAGAGAGTCAGGACCTCGGTTTAACGTCTCATCCGAAGGACGGTGCTCTTTTGGCAGTATAGTGTCCCTGTCACTATACTGGGGCATTAGGACCCACACAGACCACAGGGTGAGCGCCCCCTGCTGGCCTCACTAACACCTCTTCCAGCAGCAACCTGGTTTTTCCCAGGAGGTCTCCCATCCAGGTACTAACCAGGCTCAGCCCTGCTTAGCTTCAGTGGGCAACCAGTCTTGGGCTACAGGGTGATATGGCTGCTGGCAGAATAAAGCGATGAGAATACTTTTTGTGCGCAAAAAACCCCAAAAATAACGACTTTATTCCACTATTCATTTCCTTCTCTCTGGGCCTTGAGTTTTTTCACGTAGTATAACTGCGCAGCGCTTGTACGTCACACGCATCACACACATGACCAGCGTCGGCCAATAGTGAGCCTACGTGTGACTTACAACACAGATGCGCTGCGCAGTTATACTACGTGAAAAAACTTATAAACTTAAGATTGAGCCACTGTAGTCACTTGGACTATATTAACGATGTCTTTAATACATTTTCTGGGCCAGCCAGTTATAATGCCTTAGAAGCCTATGGAGGAGTGATCCAGCTCTCAGATTTAATAAAAAATATCTTAATTTGTGTTCCGAAGATGAACGAAGGTCTTACGGGGTTGGAACAACATGAGGGTGAGTAATTACCATAGACTGTAAAAAAAATATGGACAAAGCGTTCTGAAGAACGGTTTTGAAGCCGTTTATGGGGGGTATGGGTGGCGCCATCTTGGAAAATCTTGGGAAATCCTAACCCCGCCCACCTTCTGGCCAATATATGGGTAAAGGACGCAGCGCGCGTCACTCAGCTCGCTCTGCTACTCCGGTTATTCAATTCAATTCAATTCAAAAGCTTTATTGTCTATCCCCACAGGGGTAGAAAATTGTCTTTAGACAAGAGGCTCAACAAACAATATACAACTAACAATACACAGCTAACAACAATACAACAGACAACCACATAATTTAAGATAAACCCCTCCCCTATTTCCTATTTAAAATATCAAAGGCCATCGGGATAAAAGACTTCTTATATTTGACCTTTTTCGCCAAAGGTACTTTAAATCGTCTACCAGACGGAAGTAAATCAAATGAGCTGTGCAGAGGATGGGCAGAGTCTGACACAATAGCAGATGCTTTCCTTTTTACTGCCACAATGTAAAGATCAGACAGGGTAGCTTGTTTCTCACCAATAGCTATATTTATAATCCTTAGAAGTCTATTTTTGCATTTAACGGAAGGAGAGTTATACCAGGATACAATGTTAAAAGTAAGCACAGATTCGATAAGGGATTTATACACCACAATCAGAATATCTTTTTCCACATTAAAGCTCCTCAATTTCCTCAATAAGCCTAGACGTTGATATGCCTTCTTAAAAACACTTTCTGAGTGCTTGTCAAATTTAAACTGGGAGTCAATTTCTGTACCCAGATATTTAAAAGATCCCACCTGCTCAACTTCCTCTCCATTAATTATCAAGGGTTTAAAAAATGTGCGTGCATTAATTACCCCGGAACACATTTCTTTGGTTTTGTCAATATTAAGCAATAGAGAACTCTCCTTTGTCCAGGCTATGATAGAGTTGACAAAATCAAAATAAATGTCCAGTGATTGGGTATCTCTCATACATCCCACCAGTGCCATGTCATCTGCATATTTTATCAGCATCAGATTCTCATTATTACAGGTGATCTCATTTGTATAGATAGAAAAAAGAATCGGGGATAGAACACATCCCTGTGGTAGACCAGATTTTAAAACTACATTCTCTGACTTTTTACCATTTACTATCACGTGTTGAGGACGGTCCCGTAAAAAATTGTTAATCCATAAAATAAAGGTTTGATGCACATTAAGCTCCTCTAAACGCCTCAAAAGTGTATTTATGTTCACTGTATTAAAAGCAGATGAAAAGTCCATAAATAAAATCCTAATGTACGAGTTTGCCATGTCCAAATGCTTGACTGCCCTATCCAGCAAGGTGAGGGTGGCATCTTCAACTCCGCGCCCAGCCCTATAAGCAAATTGTAAAGGGTCAAGTTTATCGGTCATTGCCTGGGAGAGTTGCTGACAAACTACTCTCTCCATGCACTTGCAGAGCACTGATGTCAAAGCTACTGGTCTGTAGTCCTCAAGCGCCTTAGCATGAGCTTTTTTCGGTAACGGAATGATGGTACTTTCCTTCCATGTCTGTGGTACAACATTAAAATCAAGAGACAGCTGAAAAAGTTGTGTCAACACACCCTTCAGCTGAGATGCACATTCCCTCAGTACCTTGCCCTTTATTCCATCCGGCCCTGATGCCTTTTGGGGTTTAACGTTCATTAAAACCTTTCCCACATTTTGTTCCTCAATTCTTATGGGGAGAAAGTCAGAGTACTCTATAGGAGTCCAGTACTCATTTACATAGTTATCATTAAAACGGGCATAAAACTGATTCAATTCAGTAGCAAAGCTGGCAGAGTCAGGGCATTGGATATTGTGTTGCTTCTGATTTCTTCCCATCATAGCATTTAGGCCCTGCCATGCCATCCGTGCATTCCCCATTGTAAACTTTTCCTCTACCATGCGTTTATATTGCTGTTTGGCCTGCTTAATTTTTAGCTTCAAATCTTTCTGTAATTTGTTGAAACCATATCTATCTCCATTTAAAAAGGCTATTTTTTTAGGATTTAAAAAATGTTTCAGATCCTTTGTGACCCAAGGCTTATTGTTAGGGTAACACCTCACATTTTTTACAGGAATGACACTGTCAAAACAAAAATCTACGTACCCAGATATGGAAGCATTAAGCATATCTACATCATTTCCACAATCCTTAACAAATACATCCCAATCTGTTACTTCAAAACATCCTCTTAGTTTTTCAGTGGATTCAAAGTCCCATACCTGCACAGTCCTAGTTTGCACTTTCTCAGTTTTAAATTTTTGCTTATATCGAGGTAGAAGCAGAACAGCATTATGATCGGAGCGACCAAGAGGCGGACGTGCCTTGGAGATGTAAGCACTTGGTATATTTCCATAGCACAAGTCCAATGTTTTTTCCAGCCTAGTAACACATGTGACATATTGCTCCAGGTGCGGCAGGTGTGTAGCAATGTCACATCGATTGAAATCTCCGAGCAAAAACACCGGCTGATCTCCAACTCTGTTTACAATATTATTAAAAATGTCTGCAATGCATTCAGCAGCTAATATAAAATCAGGACCCGGGACGTACACCAGTATCACTGTTATTTGAGTAAATTCTCGAGGGAGATAATGTGGTCGGAAGGAAACCACCATGATTTCATAATGTTTTGAGCAGTCGGTTTCCCTCAGCGTAAAGTTTGTTGCCCATCTGTTATTCACAGCCATACACAGGCCCCCACCGACAGTTTTCTGAGTTTTAAAGGTATCTCGATCAAACCGAATCAAAGTAAATCCATCAAGGTAAAAATCCGCCGTTTCCTGGGAGAGCCATGTCTCAGTAAAACAGAAAAGGCTCGTGCGACGATAATCCCCATCCTATTTGATCAACGCAGAAAGTTCGTCAGTTTTATTTCTCAGGGATCTAACATTTGATAATATGATAGCAGGTAAGGGCAATCTACTACCTCTTCTCCGTAGCCTTTTGAGTATTCCTCCTCTCGAACCCCTTTTCCTTCGTTTCACTTTAGCGTTGAGTTTTTTCCAACTGATGCCAACCAAGAGACATTTCGGGACATTTTTAAAAAGTGTTGAATCCATAGACGGCAAAACAGCAAGCGGGCGCAAATCCAACAGCAGTCCACGTGAATAAGCCAGGTTTTTCACTGTTAATGCTCCAGTCTGCGTTGTCGGCATTGTCCACATAGCCAATATTGGTTGAGAAATAAACATCAGGAGGCCCAGAATAACCCAGAAGTTAGCCATCTCGTATAAATAAATAAATAAGCAAAACTAAAAAACACTTGGTATGAAAACAAACAAAACAAACATCAAACACGGAGCCTGTGTCACGAGTCGCACAAGCAGCGTTGCGCCCCCAGTTATCTCTGTATATTTTAGGCAACGAAGTATGTTATAAAACACCATACTAACTCTTTTCGTTTTCATTTAAAGAAATCTTAAACATTATAGCCACACAAATGTGGTTCAGGCAACGCGTATTATATTCACTGCATATAACGTTTGCCTATTTATAACAAAACGAAATATAAAACACAAACCTGCATCTTTTCGTTTTAAATATAATATAAAAATATTAAACATTTTAATATGGTCCAGGCAATATGTTAATTTGTACTAAACAACAGATGTTGCAGTAAACAACATTACAGATCATCTTCGTTGTATTAAAATTTAAAATGACAAAACTCAACCCAGTCTATTTTTGTTAAATTTCAGTTTTATCAATATTAGCCATTATAAAAGTATAAGTAAAAGGTACAAGAAGCTATACAAATAAAGCAAACAATTCTGTCAAACATACAAATTCAGTGCAGTCTAACCATACAACGGTAAAGTTAAATAGCTTATAAAGTTATGAAACTTCCCCTCAGCCAAAACGATTGGCCAGGGAACAAATAATAGATTCACAAGACCAAAAATCGCCTATATCTCATTTTTAACCACTACAGAGACGCCAGAGTCAGCGGCAAACGTCAGAACGACTAGCCGAGGAAAGGCTGTTCCAGGCGGGGTACATGAACGCCGAGTGCCCGGTCATCGCTGGATCTCACAACCTGGATAACATTTTCATAAATCTTTATAAATAAACCACAGATTTGAGCTTTAAACAACTACATTCTCGCCTGAAAAACTCTTAAAACTACATTTTATGATACATTATATTTCAACTGTGTTAAAAAATGGCGCTTCTTATGTTGTCATTCTCCTTGGCGCAGCCTATGCTCGTTATCAGCTGTCAATCAAGCTGTCAATCAAAGTTAACCATGCCCTTATTTGTCATACATTTTATATCTAAATACGATCTAAACTAACGAGTTAGAAAAAAATTCACCCCCCTCACAGTTGTCAGGCACTCGGAACCTATCGAAAAATACAATAAAAGTCCATGGGACCAACCTGTAAAAACATGAATTTATGCTGTGAAAACTGACATTTTAACATGGGGTCTATGGACATTTGCTTCCTTTTGGGACCTTCCCCTAGCGGATTTTCGATGTATTGCAGTTTTTCGCACTTCCGGGTAGGCTTCATTTTTCAGATTAGAATGTTGCCGCTTGGTAATTACTGACAGAATTTTCATTTTTGGGTGAACTAACCTTTTAAGGACAACAGCGAAGGCTGCGAAGATGTTCAAAGGTCTATAGAGCAGCCATTCTATGTTGACAATGGTTTGCAAAGTCTTGACTCCAAAGAGAAGGCTCGTTAGCCTGGGAAAACCCAGACGAACTTTCGGCAAATTTAGATTTGCTCTGCAAGTCAGTCTGGCCAAGAGCCCATTCAAGCCCATTTCCAATCTTTCCAAATCTTGGCACCAATCACAAACGTTGAGGTGGGCTTTACACGATGACGATCGCTCTGATTGGTTTTAGGTCTATCCAATTGTGCCTAGAGGCATTTGAGCAACGTCCGTTGGTGACGCCCCTTTGGAAATGGGATGTGAATGAAGCTTCCCCAGACCCACTCTCAGTTACGACCAGGCTAAAGGCTCGTAACCTCATCGACAGTATGCACAGTCTTTTGTCTTCTGGTGTCTTTGAAATCCGCCAGTGGGCCAGTAATGTACTTTCTGTAGTAGAACACCTCCCACTTGAAGCCAGAGCAGCCAGGACCGAATTGTGGCGTACTGAGCATAGTTCAGTCCCACAAGAGCCATCTCTAGGTCTTCATTGGAATTGTCTCATTGACCACCTTGGATACAAACATCGCCAAGTTGTCTACTCCGAACCCACGCTATGAAATGTGTTCGCAGAAGAGGTGGACACACTGATGTATTTAAGATGCGAGAACAGTGATAATCATCGGCAAGGATTCTACTAGAGAAGAACGGAAGTGTTCAGCATTCCACCTGAAAGGAGAGTCCATCACAGTAAAAAAAAAATGAAATCCAGAAAACTTCTACACCTGTACACCCAATAACAGTGCAAGTAAATAGACCAGTGATCCGCTCTGAGAGAGAGATCTGTTTAAAGGCTAGACAGCAGAGAATCTCTTAACAACATAAATATAAAAGTACAACTAGATAAACATGTTTATGGTTTTTATCTATATAATTCAATAATTCAGTAATGCAATATATAATTTACTAACCTAATTCTGATCATTTAAATGTGTGTCTCAGGACTACATTTTTGTTTTGTTTCTTTCTAGGATTTGTTGTTGCAAATGTCAATCCTTCAGTCACTGTGATTTTTATCATCCTATTTATTTATTTATTATAATTCCTTTTTTAACGTAACACTGCTATTAAATTTAATCTTTTAAAACATTTAAAATGTGTTTGGTTTCTTTCATCTGTGCTTCTCATTTGCTTAAAACCCTAAACAAGCATTCTAACCATATATGAATAACATAAATGTTCTGAGTATATCTATTGTTACATATGTAGATAGTTTATTTTCAAGGAAGGTCAAGATGAAAATTCGTGAAGCTTAGTGGATCGGGCGGCAGTCAAAGGCGGGGGCCTCGACAACCCAATCCCTGGACACGGAAACTAGCTCTAGGGACGTGGAACATCACCTCTCTGGCGGGGAAGGAGCCTGAGATTGTGCTCTGGAACCACACTCTTTGAGAGAGGATGGACTCTTTACCACTCTGGAGTTGCCCATGGGTGAGAGGTGGCGGGCTGGTGTGGGTTTGCTTATAGCCCCCCAGCTCAGCCGCCATGTGTTGGAGTTCACCCCAGTGAACGAGAGGGTCGCTTCCCTGCGCCTTCGGGTCGGGGATAGGTCTCTCACTGTCGTGTGCGCCTATGGGCCAAACGGCAGTGTAGAGTACCCGGCCTTCTTGGGGTCTCTGGGAGGGGTGCTGGAAAATGCTCCGACTGAGGACTCCGTCGATCTACTGGGGGACTTCAACGCCCACATGGGCAGCGACAGTGACACCTGGAGGGGCGTGATTGGGAGGAACGGCCCCCCTGATCTGAACCCGAGTGGTGTTCTGTTACTGGACTTCTATGCTAGTTACAGCTTGTCCATAATGAACACCATGTTCAATTATCAGTGCACATGTCACCAGGACACCCTAGGCCGGAGGTCGATGATCGACTTTGTGGTCGTTTTATCTGACCTCCGGCCGTATGTCTTGGACACTTGGGTGAAGAGAGGGGCGGAGCTGTCAACTGATCACCACCTGGTGAGTTGGATCCGATGGCGGGGGAGGAAGTACTGTAAACGTTTGGCCGAATCCCCTGTCAGAGAGATCTTCAGCTTCGACCGGATCCCGAGGGAGTCTGGAGATATTGAGTTCGAGTGGACCATGTTCTCCACCTCCATTGTCGTCGCGGCCACTCAGAGCTGTGGCCGTAAGATCTCCGGTGCCTGTCGAGGCGGCAATCCCCGAACCCGGTGGTGGACACCGGAAGTAAGGGATGCCGTAAAGCTGAAGAAGGAGTCCTATCGGGCCTGACTGTCTTGTGGGATTCCTGAGGCAGCTGACGGGTACCGGCAGGCCAAGCGGACTGCAGCCCGGGTGGTTGTGGAGGAAAAAAATCAGGCTTGGGAGGAGTTCGGTGAGGCCATGGAGAAGGACTACCGGTTGGCCTCAAAGAGATTCTGGCAAACCATCCGGCGCCTCAGGAGAGGGAAGCAGTGCCCTACCAACGCTGTTTACAGTGGAGGTGGGCAGCTGTTGAGATCTGCCCTGAGTGCCTCAAGTCTCTGGATGTTGTGGGGCTGTCTTGGCTGACACACCTCTGCAACATCGCGTGGCGGTCCGGGACAGTACCTTTGGACTGGCAGACCGGGGTGGTGGTCCCTCTTTTTAAGAAGGGGGACCGGAGGGTGTGCTCCAACTATAGGGTGGATCACACTTCTCAGCCTCCCCGGGAAAGTCTATGCCAGGGTACTGGAGAGGAGAATACGGCCGATAGTAGAACCTCGGATTCAGGAGGAACAGTGCGGTTTTCGTCCCGGTCGTGGAACACTGGACCAGCTCTATACCCTCTCCAGGGTGCTGGAGGGTTCATGGGAGTTTGCCCAACCAATCCACATGTGCTTTGTGGATTTGGAGGAGGCATTCGACTGTGTCCCTCGCGGCATCCTGTGGAGGGTGCTCTGGGAGTATGGGGTCCGGGGCCCTTTGCTAAGGGCTATCCGGTCCCAGTACGACCGGAGCAGGAACTTGGTTCGCCTTGCCGGCAGTAAGTCAGACTTGTTCCCGGTGCATGTTGGACTCCGGCAGGGCTGCTCTTTGTCACCGGTTCTGTTCATAATTTTTATGGACAGAATTTCTAGGGGCAGCCAGGGGCCGGAGGGTGTCAGGTTTGGGGACCACACTATTTCATCTCTGCTCTTTGCGGATGATTTTGTCATGCTGGCCCCATCAGACCAGGACCTCCAGCATGCACTGGGACAGTTTGCAGCCGAGTGTGAAGCGGCTGGGATGAGAATCAGCGCCTCCAAATCCGAGGCCATGGTTCTCAGTCGGAAAAGGGTGGCTTGCCCACTTCAGGTTGGTAGAGAGTTCCTGCCTCAAGTTGAGGAGTTCAAGTATCTTGGGGTCTTGTTCACAAGTGAGGGAAGGATGGAACGGGAGATTGACAGACGGATCGGTGCAGCTTCTGCAGTAATGCAGTCGATGTACCGGTCTGTCGTGGTGAAGAAAGAGCTGAGCTGCAAGGCAAAGCTCTCGATTTACCGGTCAATCTACGTTCCTACTCTCACCTATGGTCATGAGCTGTGGGTCATGACCGAAAGGACAAGATCCCGGATACAGGCAGTCGAAATGAGCTTTCTCCGCAGGGTGGCTGGGCGATCCCTTAGAGATAGGGTAAGGAGCTCGGTAACTCGGGAGGAGCTCAGAGTAGAGCCGCTGCTCCTCCACATCGAGAGGGGCCAGTTGAGGTGGCTCGGGTATCTGTTCCAGATGCCTCCTGGACGCCTTCCCGGGGAGGTGTTCCGGGCACATCCCAACAGGAGGAGACCCAGAGGAACGCTGAGAAAAGAAGCTCCTCCTGAGCCTCTCCGTTTTAGCCATCAGACCTGATTGCAGCAATTTAAACAACGAATTTCCAGGGTGAGTGGAGTCCTTGTATATCTTGACAGCCCTGACTCTGCCCCCGTCGGATTTAAATATCCTGCATAGATGGAAGAGCATTTCCAGTTATACTCTCTGCTGCGTGCACCACTCTCTTTAAGGCTTTACAATCCTGGGCTGAGCAGTTTCCAAACCACGATGAGATGCAGTAAGTCAATATACTTTATATTGCCCCAGTATAGAACGTTTTTAAAATTACAGGGGAAACCCCAACTTTCCTCAGCAATCGCAGATGGTATTAGCCTTTTTCTGGCTGTCTTTACTTGGGCTTGAATATGGTGAGTCCAGGTCAAATCCTCAGATATATGCACTCCAAGGTATTTGAAACTGCTCACTCTCTCTACTGATGTCCCGCCGATGTTGAGGGGGGTATAATGCCGTTTCTGCCTTTTCCCGGAAATCAACAACCATCTCCTTGGATTTCCTGACGTTCAGAGAGAGATTGTTTAACTGACACCATGTTGTTAGTTTCTCCACCTCATCCAAATATGCAGTCTTGTTGTTGTCAGTAATGAAACCCATCACAACTGTATCATCTGCAAATTTAACAGTGGAGCTATGAGAGGACATACAGTCATACGTATAGAGTGAGAAGAGCAGGGGACTCAAAACGCATCCTTGTGGTGGGTCTGACCCATTCTCACTACTTGTGTTCTGCACGAGAGAAAGTCCAGAACCCAATCACAAAGCTGGGCATTCATACCAAGGTCCTTGAGCTTGGAGACCAGTCTGAAGGGAACTATAGTATTAAAAGCTGAGCTATAATCTATAAATAGTAGTCTCATATAATTCCCTTTATTGCTGTCAGTATGGGTCAGAGTAGCATGTAGAATATGAGAGACAGCATCCTCAGTACACCTATTGGGACGATAAGCAAACTGGAGTGGATCAGTGTTGTTTGGGATGGAGGAGCACATTATGTTCTTGATAAGCCTCTCAAAAACAATTACAGATTTCTTAAAACAAGTGGGTACCACTGACTGAGCGAGAGACTCATTAAAGATAGATGTAAACAAGCCAGCCAACTGATCAGCGCAGGATCTCAACACTCGACCCGGGATGCCGTCCGGCCCAACTGCTTTCCTGACATTCACACACTTCAGAGCTCTACGAACTTCATCTTCCGATACCATGATCGTACGCTCCTTCCCAACGCAACTGTTTATTTCCCCAGTGTTGCACACTGGCAAAGCGCGCATAAAAGATGTTCAGTTCATCAGCCAGAGAAGAGTCTACACTTACTGCAGCGGTTGTGTCCCCCTCCGAATGCGCTAATAGTCCTCAGTCCCTGCCACATGCGTCGGGAGTCATTAAGGGTGTATTCACACCTACCTTGTTTGGTTCGATTGAATCGAACTCTAGTTCGTTTCCACCCTTGGTGCGGACCTTTTGGGCAGGTGTGAATACAGCAATCGAACTCGGGTGCGGACCAAACAATCGAACCGAGACCCAGCTGAAGAGGTGGTTACTCTGGTACGGTTCGTTTACGATGTGAACATGAACCGACCCAATTGCAAGAAAGCACTGCGCCTTTACGTTCATTTAATTATTTGACTGCTCTTATGCTCTTATGAGGATACTTAACAACGGACATTTTGGCATAATGGTTTGTGTTATTGTTCGTTCAAGTAAGAAAGAGAATTCCATTCCGGCGCGCTGTCTGGCCACACGATGCTGTTGCGCGTCTTTCTGCGCGTCGTGTGTGCATCATTGGAATGGAATGAATGAATGAGTGTGTGCATCAGGACATTCACATACAGAGCGTTCTCTTTAGTCTAATCGCAAATAAATGCTTGACGGAACCGTCTTTCAGCACATTGTCGTCTTCTCAATCCGAATTACAACATCGTATAAAATTTCTTTGTAGCTCCATTCATCATTTCTATATACATATAGCTGGTCAATGTGGTCTGTTGTCTACTGTGTTGAGTTTTCAATTGTATTTATGTAATTGCTTACCCGTAAGTATCTATAATGTTTTGTACCTTTTAACTCGACTTCCCCTTTCCCTAAGTGGTTATTCCACTTGTCAGGCCGCCATTGTAAATAAGAACTTGTTCTTAATGACTTGCCTGTAAAAATAAAGGTTAAAAAAATAAAAAAAATAAAATGATGACATTGTATCATATGAGACTCATTAGTTTCTTCATATTGCGTTTGTAGAGCATAACACAAAATCAGTAAAAGAACAAATATTGCAGTACGAAATATCTCTGTGCTGAGCCTTTTTTTTTCCCCCCTTCCTGATTTCCCTACTTGAGAATCCTTGTCCAATGAATGGACGACCTTAGCACACGTGTGGTTTTGTTTACAAATTTTGGTTCACTTGCAAAAAGAGCAGTGTGAAAGCGAACCGTACCAACCAAAAAAATAAACATTTTATTTGGTCTGGACCAAAGCAAGTGAACTATCGGACTTTCCTGGTGTGAATACACCCTAAGTTGGAAATGAGACTCCACTCGCTCTCTGTACTTTTGTTTTGCGGCTCGCACTGCATAACATGACACTTTGTAATTGTTCATATCTCCCGACAAAAGTCCCGCATTGTACGCAGCTGTGCGGATCGTCTTATCAACCCATGGTTTCTGGTTAGAGAAAGTTTTTATTTTGATGGTGTGTGTTACTTTCTCAACCAGAGTGCCAACAAACTGATAGCTGCGTCCGCAAACTCATTGACGTCACCAGAACTAGCCCTGAACATATCCCAGTCCACGTCATCGAGCGCATCCTGTAACATGGATTCTGATTGGGCAGACCAATGTTTCACAACCCGCCTCTCTGGAGCCACCCGCACGTGCATTTGTTTATATTTCGGAATAAGAAAGATAGCACCATGATCTGACAAGTTAGCTTTATAACTATTCCTGAATAAAGAATAGCAGTGATACAATGTGTTCTTCCCTCTAGTTGGACAGGTGATATGTTGATAAAAGTTTGGCATTACCTGTCTGAGTTTTGCCTTATTAAAATCTCCAGTCACAATGATGGCAGCGTCCGGATGACTGTTTAGACACACACTGAGCACATCATGGAGCTTAGACAGGGCCGTATCTGTGTCCGCCTGAGGTGGGATATAAACGGCCGTTGTAATGACCGACGTGAACTCCCGAGGCAGATAAAACGGGCAGCACATGATCGTTAAATGCTCCAGGTGAGGCGAGCAGGAATTTGACAGAGTGATGATGTTTCTTGGGTCACACCATTTGCTGTTAATCATGAAACATACCCCACCACCCCTGATTTTACCAGCCTCAGTTGTCCTGTCCATCCTAAAAACTGAAAAGTTATCGGATGGTGTTACAGCTGCGTCCGGTACCGCCGGGGTCAGCCATGTTTCGGTCAAACAGAGGATGTTGCAGTCCCTTATATCCCGCTGGAATCTTATCCTGGCCCTGAGATCATCCATTTTGTTCTCAAGCGACTGGACTTTGGCGAGCAGGATAATGGGCAAAGGTGGACTATGCGCTCTAGTCCTCAGTCTATTCCGAACCCCAGCACATTTCCCTCTGTGCTTTTTATTCCGTCGCTTCAGAGGAGCTCTCTCCTGGCTATTATTCCCATCCATCGCATGAAGAATCTCCGGTGGCCACGCTGGGTCAATGGATAAAACATCGCAAAATAGGTAATTAAAGTGATTTCCAATGGTTAAAAGTGTTCTGCTATCATACATAATCACTGCAGATGTTACATGTACAAAAGGAAAAAGTAGTTCTAAGTAAAATACTAAGACAAACACAGTCTAAACGAAGCAACCAGAACGTCGTCCGAACGCGGCGGAGCCATTGTAGACGATTGTAGACACTTGTGTTGTGTTGTGCCACTTTTCTGGAATGATTAGAGTTTCTATTGTATTTCTAAAGCTAATATTAATTGCTGGTTTTTCATTAAGGATGTTATTTGTTTATGTTTTATTTTTTCTACCGAAAAAAGTCACTAGAATGCTGGTAACTTTTTGCAACCTTTTTTACTTCCATAATGTCACATTCTTTGTGAAAGCAGATATTGTAAGGCAGGACTTGATTGAACTTAGGACTTACACAGGACTTAATTTTGTCAGCAGCTCATTAATCATTCGCAGTAAAAATAAGAATGTGTATTTAGTATAAATTGGGTTGATTATAATGTCATGTTGACTGTAAACGACTAGTGTAAATGATTAATTTGTCACTGTTGTTCTTTAAGGTGTTTCTGCTGCTAGCTTGGGAGACACACTAGTAGAGTAAGTGTATTTTCTTAATTCCTCGTGGAAAATCTTTACTGTATGCAACATTATAGAAAAAATAAAATAATCTTGGTCTCTATGGGTTCTGTGCAGCTGTGACCAATCAGCATCCAAGGAACTAATACTGTATGTTTTTTATAATGTACATTTGAAAACAAGCTTTTTTTTACAGTTTTCTTTTCTCCTCAGAAATGACATTCATGAGTGAATGACTGATGCTCATCATGAACCTTCAAATGCAAAGCCACATGTGGATCTTCTCGACACATTTTACTAAAGCATCTGCTCTTAACCCTCTGTGCCTTCAGAACTTTTACTGTCTCGTCTGGTTCTGAATATATAAATCTATGTGTAACGTATATAAGCTAGGCAATTGACTGCGGATGCCCCTGGCAACAGAAGATGGTTCGTCACGGAGCCTGGGTTGTGAATGAGTACACTGGAGCCATAGATTTTAGATTTTAGTATGAGTGTATGTATTCAGTAGATAACAAAACATAACCAACATAAACAATACATAAACAACATAACAAAATAACTTCAATGACACATACAAAACAATCCGACTTACAGTTCAGTTCAATGGCAGATTAGTGCGCTGCCAATGATTTGGGAAAAAAAACAGAAAGAAACAAAGACTTAACCCGACACAATGTGTTCCACGGCCGGGACCAGGTCTAGTGAAATGTCAATTAATTACGAATTGAGCAATCGATAATCCAGATAGGGAAGTGTTCAGTCGCAGTGAATGTGTGGTTCGGTTACCCTACCACATATATATCCAAGTTCTCTTAATCCAAGTTCTCTTAGCTCGCCATCTCGATCAGAGTCCTTGAATTAGGACGGGTCGAGAGTTCAAGAGTCCATAATTGGAGAATGGAGATTTGTTAATCCAGGAAAAAAAACCTGACCTAAGAAGGCCAAAAATACAAATTAAGAATTCCATTCAAAAATAAAATAACCATAACAAATACTAAAGTAATTCAATATATGCATAACCATACCCGCTTAATGCAAGGCATTTCAAAAAATAAATATCTTTAATATAGCAATCAAAAATACATCTAAATTATGCAGTAATTGTATTATACTTATGTGAAATAAGTATAATAAAGTAAAGTAATTAATCTCATGTTACATGAAATTTCACCATAACTTAAATTTCATAGTCAACTAATCTAAATGTCATTTTCAGAATCAAAACATGTACTCAAAATTAACATTCAAAATAATAATGCAAAGTGCACCTTCAGATTCCATTAACCAAAAATGTTAATCTCTAAATTACCCAAAACACTAAAGCAGAGTTTGGTATTTGTGGAAAATATTGCGCAATATCAAAAGAAAATTACGTAGCTACGTTAAAATCGATAAGCTTAAATGACTAACAAAACATATAGCCATTTCAGTGGTAGTCACAATAGTAACAGCACACACTCAAAACAGCAATCATGTTCTAAATTAGCACCCATGCTAACATCAAATCAATGCCTTCGTAGTATAACAAGTAAAAAGTTTACCTTTGTAATTGAAATGACCAACGTAAGGTCTCCAGGCGTGACCCGACGTTTTAAACAGAGTGAAATCAGACAAAGGCTCTGATTAGAAAGCAGCAGCAACGAGTATTCATAGCTTGAATCACTATTATCACTAAAGTTGAATCACTTTTTTAGGTTTGCTTGGGGATGCCAAACAAACCATGCCACAGCCACAGTGGAGACACAGAGGAAGTGAACTCAGCAACCAGTCACTTTGAGGAAGTTGGGAGTTTGCAGGCCCGCCAACATAAAAGTCCCAACTAAATACGGGTTACATATGGTTAAATATGCAAACACTTTTTCAAGGAGGGACAAGATGAGAATATCTTACTGGCACCAAACAGAGAGTAGCGTATAAATAAACAAATCATCTATTAATTTTTATTTTGTGGAGAAAAGCAGAGAATGCATTTAATTCTGTTTCATGAAGCTACAAAGGCAAAGGGATTGTTCTTCGCTCACATCCAAAATATGATGAGTTTGATAAAGGGACATGAACCAATAAAATAGTAAACATTGAATGCAGTGTGTCACTTTGAATAAAATCCTCTGTAAAATGTAAAATGTGAATGCATCTAGTGTGGTTATTTTTCATGCATTATGGTTGTGGTTTGTAGTCTTGCTGGGAACAGACACACTTGTGCCAGATATTAATTTCACACATTTGCAATGAACGTAAGATGGCAGCAGTGACCCTTTACTTAGTGGAAGTCCAACACAATGCCAGGCGTTTCAAACTTCCTCTGTTCTTACACCACGCCTCGGTGTGTTTGTGTCTCTGTCTCGAAGTCTCGAAGTCTCGAAGACAAGTGAATAAAGTGTAGGCTACTTTTTCTAACAAAAATGTCACTTCAACTCTTGACGTTGATCTCCATCGTTGTGTTCTTCACCACAGGAGCTGTTTCAGGTGAGTTATTAACGTGTTCATGGAAATAACACGCCGTCCTTGGCAAACCGAAACAGGGTCAGATTTACTAACAGCTTCCTCCAGTGCAAACCCTCTTTTGGCGTTAAAAACGACTGTCAGGATTTAATAAAGACTCTAGCTCTGAATAGGATGGACAGGGTTATTTTGCGGTGGACCTTCATTATTGCATGAGTTTCACTTTCAGGCGCAACATTTATGGCGGGAGGAGATTATTTAAATGAATCACACAAGGTGATTTACTGGTAGATTGTGTTGGTCATTATGGAAATTATCTGTTCTTTCATTTGCACGTCGTCAGTAGATCACTCGCTAAACTTTACACACTGTTTTGGGATTGCGCTCTCACACTAATTTGCTCTGTTTAGTAAATCTGTCCCTGTAAGTTAGTTACATAACTAATAACTATTATCATAGTATTGCACTCAATTTCATGAATATCTAATGACGGAAGAGACTGGAGAGCTTCTGTATTGACCTTATTTTTATTTTCTAATTTCATTTACCATCAAGCAAGGGCTATATACTGTATATATATATTCACTTCCTTGAAATTACACAGCTAGAACAGACTTTCTTGTTGAATGTTGACTAACATAATCTCTCATATTTTAATTATTAGGTACAGAGGTGGTGAAAGCAGTGGGTGAAGAAGTTTCCTTTGGTCCAGATAAACCTCCTCCTCCTCCTGTCTCCAGCATCACATGGAAACGCATTAAAGGTGGTGACGCTATTAAGGCGATTGAATGGGAAGACGGAGTAACTGACACCCCGAATCCGAGATTCAAAGGCATCACGACTCTTGATACAGCGACCGGACAAATCACGATTAAGAACCTAAAAATCGAACATAGTGGAGTTTATACCATTGACATCAGCGGTAAAGAGCTAGCACAAAGATACACATTGACTGTTATGGGTGAGTGGATGCTGATTATTCATTAATATTAATATTATAAATGCATCTTATTATTATTATTATTATTATCATTATGGTTGTTTTTACTTAGCCTCACATACAGAAAAAAAACAAAAAAAAACAATGTAATTGTACAATAATGGCATCAGATTGTAATACCATGATACTTTGATTAATACCGTGGTATTTACATGGTACTCCAAGATACTTTCAAGAATACCACATGTCCAAAACACCATTGCAGTATTATAGTACTTTTTCTGTAAGTTATGGTTTTGTTTAGTAATTGGATTTTACCCTCTAATACCATCATTGTACTATGGTACTGTCACAGTATACTTTTTACAATGCTAGTGTAGTTGTGTTTGATTTCATTGTGTTTCTTTATAGACTGAATGTTCATATTGTTTTCTTTCACAGAACGGGACCCCAAACCTGTGATTAAAATAAAGAAGATGACTGATAACCCTGGTATTGTGTATTTAATTTGTGAGTACAGTGATAAAATCATCTGGAAGAAATCTACTGGAGAAACACTGACGGGTTCAGCTCACCAACCAAAAGGAGAGTTCATTACTGTCACAAAAGAAGGAAATCCAGAAATCTTCTACACCTGTACACTCCAGAACACAGTGAGTGAGGAGACCAGTGAACGGGTCTATGAGAGAGATCTGTTTAAAGGTGAGACGCTGAACAGACACTAAACACAACCTGTATGCAAGAAGAATATACTTATGCTTTTATTTATGCAATCATTCAATAATACAAGATGCATAAAGCAACACTAAAGATCATTTTTTACCTTAAAATAATGTTTCCAAAATCGTTTCAGTGGTTCATCAACTCGTAACAGGGTGAAGCGCACCTCTGCGTTCGCTTTGTGGTATGCACCGATTGATCGGCTGGTGACTGTAATTGACTCGGGCGCCGCATGATTAACATCGCGAAACATCAGCATCACACGTGCACACGAAACGCACATGTAGGAAACCTTGTGAATTACGGCCGTTTCACACCACAAGCGTCAGCGGCGCGTGAGCAACGCGTATTTGTGTCGGCGTGCATGTTAATCAATGAGTGCATTCCCACTGGGAGCAGGAGCAGCGCGTGAGCAGTAGTGAATTTATATATATATATATATATATATATATATATAATTTTATTGCCATTACCTGTTTTCATACAGAAGTTTAGTTTGCTAAATATATCAATTTTTTTTAGTTGGATATTGGATATGAAAAGAAGGAAATGGTTCTTCCATAACACTGCACTTTAGATGTGTGTGAATTTCCCACACCAGGAGTAATTTATATAGTTCTATTTTATAGCGATTTTCTGTTCAAAATGTAAAATGTTCTATTAAAGAAAAGATAGATAATCAATATTTGTGTGTGCTGGTTAGAAAAAATTTAATCGGAATCGGCAGGTCAAACTCAATGAAAAATCGAAATCGGCCTAGAAAACTGTAATCGGTGCATCTCTACTTTTCGGCCTTATATCTGCTATAACCGCACTATGCAAGTTTGCCAGATCGGGTAGCGTTTCTAATTTGACTTGCTTTACGGCAAGCTTTACAATAGTCATTATTTTGTTTTTCTTTGTTTCTGATGTCGCAATACATTATACTTTCATAAAATCGTGCAACATACTCTACCTTGTCTGTGGACTTCGTTCATTCCAATGCCGGTGCTGGATAAACAGCGAGCGTGTGACGGTCGGCTGCGTTAGGCTAAATTATTTACGACAGCGGTAATGGACAATTCCACTTCCAACCTGTAGGGGGACCGAAGAGGAAAAGTTCTTTGGTGTTGCTTTAACAACCCTATAAGGCATTTTAAGACCCCCTGTGGTGAAAACCAGTGTTGTTTATATGTCTATGTGGGGTTTTAAATATGCTTTAAGTCAAAAACCATGTGCAAAATGTCTTTGTTGAGACTATAATAAATAAAATCATATTAGTATTTAATAAAACTCAACAGGGTTCAACTGCTCATGTTTGGTTCACTTTGAGAAAAAAAAACAGAGAATGAATAATTCTCAGGGTGAGTTTCTTTTTAAAAGTCAGTTTCGGTTCAGACACTAACTTTAGACAACACAGTTCAATATCATATTATTTCATCACACTGTACGGGGTAAGTTGTCACAAATGGGGATCTGCGTAAGGCAGACTATTAAATCAGAACGGTCAAAGGTAACCTGCAAAAGCCAAAACCATTGTTGTGTAAATGCAACATGCAACACATGTAAATGCATCATATTATTATGCTTGATGTTACTTAGCCTCACATGATAAAAAACAAAAAAACAATGCAATTGTACAATAATGCATGGTGCTTTGATTAATACCATGGTATTTACATGGTTCTTCCATGCACATGTTACATGTCCAAAAACCAGTGTAGTGTTCTAGTACTTAAATAACCACAGTATCTCCTACCATCATTGTACTATGGTACTGTCACAACCCTTTGTGCAAGGCTAGTGTAGTTGTGTTTGATTTCATTTTGTTTTGTCTATGGACTGAATGGTCTTCACTGTTTCTTTCACAGAACCGGTCCCCAAACCTGAGGAGAGCGCTGCTAACCCTAATGTTGTGTATTTAAGATGCGAGAACAGTGATAAAGTCATTGGGAAGGATTCTACTAGAGAAGAACAGAAGTGTTCAGCATTCCACCTGAAAGGAGAGTCCATCACAGACAAAAACGAAGGAAATCCAGAAAACTTCTACACCTGTACACCAGGGGTGTGGACTCGAATCGCATGACTTGGACTTGACTTGGATTCGAGTCCCAAATTTGATGACTTGCGACTCGACTTGACATAATCAAAGATGACTTGCGACTCGACTTAGACTTTGACAACAATGACTCGCGACTTGACACGGACTTGAGCCCTGTGACTTGGAAAGACTTGACCTACCTTCTAAAACCACAGATCAGAGTTGTAATCACTGTAGTATAACACTGTCTCATTGACGCATGATCACAGCGCTGATTTCTGCACTTTTGGCACTGAGCCAGAGTTCAGCAGCGCTTGTCAGTTGTCATTTATCACACGGTCAGACAGTTTTCAACCAAATATAAAAAAAAAAATCTTTTTTTTTTCAGGCATTTAAATACACAAGTACTAGCGAACCATTTATCATTTGAGAAAAAAAAAACACACTGATGTCAATTAGTAAGCGGAAATAATAAAGCTTTCAAATAATTTTGAGATGTTTTTTTTTTTTTTTTTTTTTTTTTTACAACAAATTTGTACAACATTTTAGCCTATAGGGAACGATAAAGTCTTCCCCCTGTTCACCAGCCACTCACTTACATGTCTTTCGGGAGAAATGGATGGATTTACATTTTGTAAATATGACAGGCACGTAGCCCCAAAAAGTGTCATGTGACACAGACTTCGCCATGGAAATAGGAATGTTCTACAATTACGGTCACGTTAACAAAATAATTTAACCAGGGACTCAATATTTTAAACTTAATGTATGGCAAATCACGATTAATTAAAATTTTGTTAAGTTTTAAAACTAAAGTTATTTTTTTCTTATTCGGTTTATTTTAGGCTCCAAATAATGGCTTGGATACAAAATGTGTAGCAGTTATTTCAATGAAATGATTTTGCCTTTGTTACTCTGTAACCAATAAAAAAATGTCACTGCCTTTTCCTTATTTTGTCACATGTAACTAAGAACAATCCCTAAATTGAACTGAGACAGATGGGTGCCCTTAGTGAAAGGTCATGAACATATTTTAAAAGCCTTCCTGATATAAATTAGTATACATTTCCTTCACTATAGTAATTAACACTGAGACACTAATTTGTGCAAAAAGCACTAATGACTTGTTTAAGACTTGAAGCTTAAACTCGAGGACTTGCGACTTGACTTGGACTTGTCTGTCTTGACTCGGGACTTGCAAAGACTCGAAACTGACTTGTGACTTGCAAAACAATGACTTGGTCCCACCCACCTCTATACACCCGATAACAGTGCAAGTAA
The DNA here is from genome assembly GCA_021554675.1 of Leuciscus idus. Taxonomy (NCBI): domain Eukaryota; kingdom Metazoa; phylum Chordata; class Actinopteri; order Cypriniformes; family Leuciscidae; genus Leuciscus; species Leuciscus idus. Next base: position 54,635,870 of record CM038623.1, read on the forward strand.
AGAGACCAGTGATCCGCTCTGAGAGAGAGATCTGTTTAAAGGCTAGACAGCAGAGAGTCTCTTAACAACATATAAAAGTAACTATATGAATATGCTTATGTTTTTTCTTTATATTATGCAATAATTCAGTAATGCAAAATGTAATTTACTAACCTAAGTCTGATCATTTAAATGTGTGTCTCAGGACTGAATTTTTGTTTTGTTTCTTCAATAAATTCAAGCATGGATTTGTTGTTGCATTCCTTCAGTCACTGTGATTTGTTTTCATCCTTTTCCTGATTATAATTCCTTTTCACTGTAAGACTGATATTAAATTTCATCTTTTAAAACATTTGAAATGTGTGTTGGTTTCTTTCATCTGTGGATCATTTGCTCAAAACCCAAAACAAACATTCTAACCATTTATGAATATGTTCTGAATATTGTTACATATGCAGATTTTCAAGGAAGAACAAGATGAGAGTATCTTTGGTAAATAAATAGCTACTAAAATTTAGTATAAAAAAAAAAAAAAAAAAAAACTGTCACAGCACAAGGGAAGTGTCGTATATGTCCCGTTAAGTTAATTTTCTGTGTCATCTGTATTAGTTCTCATTAGTTGCCATAGTATCTGATTTAGTCCAGCTGTTGCTGTTTAGTGTCCTCATTTACCATGTGTGTATATACACTCCATTTTCTGTTCACTCCCTTGTCGGTTCTTGTTTGTGTGAACGTGGTTATCATCTTCTGAGTGTGATATTTGAATAAACACATTGTTATTCTCACCATTTCCTTCGTTGTGCGCCTTACTCAACCACCAAACCGTTACAGAAGAACTGACCTCTCAAAAATAGTGATGGGAAACCGATGCTTTCTGAAACGTTTGAGGTAGGGATGGGCAAATAAAGCCTCATGAAGCACTGAGGCTTTCCCCTGATTGAAGATTCGAAGCATCATGAGTGTCGAAAACAGCGCCACCTTGTGGCAGGTCAAATTTATAGCAGCCATAAACCCGAGTGCACAGCGCCGTTGTTTTATCTATTAAGTACAAATAAAAGCCTGACAACGCTAAATGTTACGTTTTCTGATAATATAATTCATTATTAAATTCATTTAATTTACAATAAAGTAAATGTAACAATTATATTAATACTAATTATAAAAATATCAACAGAGCTATTTATGTGTCAGAATATATGATCATGTAACATAGGCTATAGGCTTATTTATAAAATATTTTTTTTTTGTAAATGGACTTTAAACTTCCAAAACATGTAGAGTAGTGGTCTGGGTTCAATGGCATATTTATTAAAATTTTAATACGAACCATAACGGAAACAAAAAGAAACGAAAAAAAAAAAAACCCATTGTACTACCATGTTTTTGGACATGTATCATGGTATTCCTGAAAGTACTTACAAAGCACCATGGTTTCATAATCTGATCATCATATAATTTCATATAATTAATAATAAAAAGACTGTATTACTTCATAATAAGATAGAATTACTGCTACTAAACAGTAAATTAGTTGCTGTGGACTGGTTATTTTCTCTTAAAATCCGAGTAGTCATAAATGTCTAAAGTGAACCGCGTGGTCATTGTACATTGCAGTTCACCGACGCCATTTTCTGGTAGGGTCTCCCAAGGTAAACAGGTCCTAGGTGACTGGTCAGACTAAGAGCGGTTCATAAACCCTCTATGATCGATTTAAGAATAAGGATCATGACGTCTGAAGTAAACGTCCCTTGTTTACTGTATGCAACTTTATAGAAAAACAATGAATTAATCTTGGTCTCTATGGGTTCTGTGCAGCTGTGACCAATCAGCATCCAAGGAACTAATACTGTATGTTTTTTATAATGTACATTTAAAAACAAGCATTTTTTACAGTTCCCTTTCAAGGGAACTCGCGTTGCGTCGAAACTGACGCTATGGGGAACGCTTTGCGTGATGACGTCTTGAAGCACATGTAAAATCAGTCCAATGGTGTGGCGGAACGTCAGAGGCGGGTGATGTCACGTACCAGGAAGCTATAAAAGCCGGCCCGAAACAGAAAACGAAAGCTTTCTGAGTCTTCAGTTGCGCTCTGTGTTGAATCTGTCCCTGTTATTTGGTGTTGTCTGTCTATATTATATATATATATTCAGTATGGCGAGCAAGCAGCAGTTTAGAGTGTGTGTCCATCCCTGCCCGCGTTATTTAACGGGAGGTGATACTCACACTCTTTGTGTTGTTTGTTTGGGTGAGGAGCATGCCCAGTCAGCACTCGAGGGTGGTGACTGTGTGCATTGCGAGGCGCTTCCATTGCGTGCGCTTCGATCCCGCTTGGCTCGGTTCAATCCCGACCACGTTCCCCAGGGCTTGGGTCCCGCCGCTGCCAAGGCACGGCGTCGATCTCAGTCCTGGGGTTCACAAATGGATTTATCAGTGGATGTTGAGACGGGCTCTGCCTTATCTCAGCCTCCTTCTGATAGATCCAGTGCCTCTCATCAGGGTGCGGAAGCACGCGCTGCGGTTTCTTCCCCCCCGATGGAGGCACAGTAGTTGATACCACGGACCACCTGTCAAAAAATGATTGATTGACAGGTGCCACGCCCCTTCCGGTGACAGGTCCCGCCCCTTCCGGTGACATGTCCCGCCCCTTCCGGTGTCCCGCCCCTTCCGGTGTCCCGCCCCTTCCGGTGACAGGTGTCCCGCCCCTTCCGGTGACAGGTGTCCCGCCCCTTTTGACTTTTGATTGACAGTTTGACAGCTAGTTTTGACTTTTGATTGACAGGTTGACAGTTAGTATGACTTTTGATCATGTTTTGACAGCTAGTTTTGACTTTTGATTGACAGTTTGACAGCTTTTGATCATGTTTTTGACAGCTAGTTTTGACTTTTGATGTCTTTTGAAGTCTTTTGAAGGCTTTTGATATTGACAGAAAGTGTTATAACAATATGTCATGGTATCTGACAGCTAGTTTGATGCCTTTTGAACATGACAGTTAGTGTTTTTGAAGCCTTTTGATCGTTTGAAGACACTGTGATTAAATAATACGTCATGGCTATATGACAGCTAGTTTTAATTGTTTGAAGCCTATTGAAGCCTTTTGAACATGACAGTTAGTGTGTGTGTGTGTGTGTGTGTGTGTGTGTTTTTGAAGTTGGTATCACACACGATCCTCCCTACATATTCCTGAGCGTATCCGGGCTGTACTGTGAAACTGATAAGAAAAAACTGTGGAAGTTTATCTCACACAAATGTTGAAAAACCATTCAGTTCTTTTAAAAGAATAGAAAATAAAGATCTTACTAAAACCTCACACCAAAAGTTTAAATAAAATGGAGTCACAAAAACAATTGCAATCAGTTAAATGTTTATAGAGTTAAAAAACAAACAAAAAACAAACAAAAAAACATACAGGTTATGAAACAATCAGTTAAATGTTTAGAGAGTTGAAGAAAAAACATATAGCTTATGAAACAACGCAATAAATGAAACGGGTTCACGAAAAAAATACAATAAAAAATCATCTCACATGTTTAGATAACTAAAGCGCCTCTCCAGCACAGCCCCGGCCTGAGTGGTGCGCGCGCCCTCCGCATTCTGACATCCCCCTCCTTCTGCTCCTCCACATTCCAGAGCACAGTGATAGTGAGAAACAGAGATTTTATAAAATAATGTCTATTTCACACAAATAATATAATATACAATAATATAAAATATCATCTTACGTAAAACATTCTGTTCTTTAAAAGAATATAAATGATTATAAATAATATAAAATAAAGATCTTACTAAAACCTCACACAAAAAGTTGAAATAAATGTAGAACTATCCAGTTTAAATAAAATGGATTCACAAAAAATTGCAATGAGTTAAATGTTTATAAAGTTGAAGAAAAAAACAAAACAAACAAAACAAAAACAACATAGGCCTACATGTTATGAAACAATCAGTTAAATGTTTAGAGAGTTGAAGAAAAAACATACAGCTTATGAAACAACGCAATAAATGAAACGGGTTCACAAAAATAAAAAATTATCTTTATTAGAAATCAGGGCCCTCTGGCCTCTTTACACCAGCGTTTGACCTGCGGAGCTTTCAAAAAGCACCAGCCAAAGGGTGTGTGTGTGTGTGTGTGTGTGTGTGTGTGTGTGTGTGTGTGTGTGTGTGTGTCAGAGAGTCACACAAATTCAGTGATCAGGATATCAGGTGCTGAGTTTATAAGAAGTATAATCTTAAAAGTTTAAATGATATCTTTTAAAAATAAAAGATTGTTTAAATGAAATCTTTAAAGTTTGAATAAATACACATCTTCTATTTATCTTTTAGAAGATTACTGTAATGATTTTGTTTAACGGTTATTAAACAATGTCTGTTCAAAAACTGTACTTAGTCGTCTTAAATCTCATTTATATGAAAAGATTCAATCAGCATTTTTTGTCCGTGTGGAGTTTCAATTTTGATGGCTTTCCATAGCCATGATGATTTTTGTACCGTAACTGCATATTCGATCATGTACACCTAAACACGCTGATCTTTCTGAATTTATTTCAAAGTATAATCTTAAAAGTTTAAATGATATCTTTTAAAATTAAATGACTGTTTAAATAAAATCTTTAAAGTTTGAATACATACGCATCTTCTATTTACCTTTTAGAAGATTACTGTGACCTAAAGTATTATTTTTACTAAACAATGTCTGTTCAAAAACTTTAGATTGTTGAAAAACTGTACTTAGTCGTCTTAAATCTCATTTATATGAAAAGATTCAATCAGCATTATTTTTTTGTCCATGCGGGGTTTACATTTTTATGGTGGGGGTCTTCCATAGCCATAATGATTTTTGTACTGTAACTGCATATTCGATCATGTACACCTAAACACGGCCATCACAGAAAACTACATTTGTACATTTTCAAAAATGAAATAAATAAATAAATAAATAATTTAAGATCATTTCTAAGCTGTATTGCACGCGCGCACACACACGGTTCTAAAAAATGAACTAATCTCTATGTGCATCATGTCACAGCGTATGTAATGTTAGTCTACTAACGCCTTTCCAGAGCCAAAGTTTTGTTCACACTAAATTCATTTAAAAGCATAATCTTAAAAGTTTAAATGATATCTTTTAAAAATAAAAGATTGTTTAAATAAAATCTTTAAAGTTTGAATACATTCATATCTTCTATTTATCTTTTAGAAGATTACTGTAATGATTTTGTTTAAATTGAACCTAAGGTATAATTGTTATTAAACAATGTCTGTTCAAAAACTTTAGATGGTTGAAAAACTGCACTTAGTTGTCTTATATCTCATTTATATGAAAAGATTCAATCAGCATTTTTTGTCCATGCGGAGTTTCAATTTTTATGGCTTTCCATAGCCATAATGATTTTTGTACCGTATAACTGCATATTCTATCCCTTACACCTAAACACGCTGATCTTTCTGAATTTATTTCAAAGCATAATCATAAAAGTTTAAATATGATCTTTTAAAAATGAAAGGTTGTTTTAGTTTGAAGTTTAAAGTTCTTAACTTTCTTTCTTAAAAAATCTTTAAAGTTTGAATACATTCATATCTTCTATTTATCTTTTAGAAGATTACTGAAATGATTTTGTTTAACGGTGACCCTAAAGTATAATTGTTATAATGTGAGACAATGTCTGTTCAAAAACTTTCGATGGTTGAAAAACTGCACTTAGTCGTCTTATATCTCATTTATATGAAAAGATTCGATCATCATTTTTTGTCCATGCGGAGTTTCAATTTTTATGGCTTTCCATAGCCATGATGATTTTTGTACCGTAACTGCATATTCTATCCCTTACACCTAAACACGACCATCACAGAAAACTACATTTGTACATTTTCAAAAATTAAATAAATAAATAAATAATTTAATAAAATTAAGCTAAATAAATATATAAATAAAAACACCTTACATTTCCAGAGAGGTGAAGTAGTTCGTTATGCAATAATCCAAAAAGCAAATAGTTTAGGTTGTCAAACAAAACAGCCTCAGATCCTTCAGAGATAAACTACAGTGTGAAATAAATCATTTAAAAGCATAACCTTAAACGTTTCAATAAGACATTTTAAAACTAAAAGACTGTTTAAATCAAATCTTTAAAGTTTTATTAAAATCATATCTTCTTAGAAGACTTATGTATGATGTAAATGATTTTGCTTAAATTTAACCTAAGGTATAATTGTTACTAAACAGCATCTGTTCAAAAACTTTAGATGGTTGAAAAACTGTGCTTAGGCGTCTTAGATCTTATTTATACAAAAATATTTCAAACAGTATTTTTGTCCATACAACATGTTGTCAAAGTTTGTCACAATGTTTTTTGTTGTTGTTGTTGTTTTGTTTTAAGAAATCCGAGGACTCTACATTGCTCTTATTTAGATTAAGTTGTATCTTTTAGAAAATCACCACACATTTTTCAGAGATGCTGGTGGTCCATGGCGCCACTGGCGTGGCATAGGTAAAGTTTGTCTTGAGCGAATATTTAATTTTACCCGTCTTAATTCAAATCATGACCTTACTTGTAGCTATGATCTTTTACACGTATAAGATAATTTTTACTTGTGTCTCCCGAACTATCCTTAATCAGTGTGGAAACACACAGGGTGAAACCCTTTACTGAGAATATACTATCGGTTATCTACTCAAAATATATGTAGAAGTTTAAAATGTTAGCATTTGTTGCGCGTACATTTACACGAAGGACATGTATTTAAGAATAATCTTTATTTAAACTCTTATTTTGTTATTCACATTCATTTGTTTCAGTATAATGATGGATTATAAGAACCACACAAAACAATATTAATTATTTATTGTTAGGTTTTCATATGTTTACATTTACAGCACATTTTTATATACATTGTTACTGATTTGAAGTGCACACAAATTAGTTACGTTGTAAATGTTACTTATATTTGTTTCTATTTTGAGTTTAAGTTTACAGTGATGAACTTCAGACATGGTCCGCTGCAGGATTAGAGTCCGGACAGGAACAACATTTTAGCATTATTGGTTCTGCCCGGACATACCATTTGCTGGGAATTGCACGGGGGAGGAAGAAATGTTAATGTCTTTATTTAGTTGTACATTTATGATACTTGACTACATTTTGCTGTCCTTATCATACATGTGCTTAGTTGTACATTTATGATACTTGACTACATTTTACTGTCCTTATCTTTATTTACTATATACCTCTGTTTGATTTGATTTATTTAATGTAATAAATATAACATAACAGATTAATATATCCTGTTAATATAAATATACAGTTTAATAACAGTAAAATATAATATAACAGTTATAAATTACAAAAGACCATTTTTCAACCGAGTGAATCTAGGCCTCCAGAAGTCATAACTTCAGGGGTCAACGGTTTAGGTCAGTTGGCGAAAACACTGCGTGTTTAAAAATCAAATACTGTATTATAGGGGTGTGCATTGGCACTGCCCTCACAATTCGATTCGATTACGATTCACCAGGTAACGATTCGATACAATTCGATTCTACGATGCATCGCGATGCATCAAAATTCTACTGCACACAACAAGGCACATTTTTTCATCAGTCATGAGGCAATACAAGCAGTCAGATATTGAACAACAGATTTTATTGGCTGCTATGTGTGTATTATCACTCTCCTGTATCTTTGACATAAATGTCATTAAATTAAATAAAATTGAATGGTACAGGGTATTGGATATGGCATTTTCAAACCTGAAAAAGAAAACATAAATCACTGCTTTCAGTGCTTTGAATGAGATATGTTTCTCTTCTCTCTGCTTGAGAACCATTTGAAATTAAATTTCAACTTTATTGTCCAGCTCGAGGCCAGAAAATAAACAGTGTAGGGGTGTAACGGTTCACAAAATTCACGGTTCGGTTCAATACGATACACTTGTGTCACGATTCGGTACGTTTTCGATACAGCAAAAAGAAAGAAATACCAGAGAAATTTCCTTGATTTTTTTATTATTTTATTTATTAAAACTAACATCATAAAGTATGATATTTTTTACTTTGAGCAATGATGGAGCTATAATTGACTCTTCTTATGAGCATATAAAACAAAACAGCTCCTTGGAAAAAATGAAATGTAATATTTTGTGCTTATAAACAAATGTTTATTTTAATTCAGATTAACATTTGAGGGCAGCATTGTTATTCATAATGTCGAAATAAATCCGACACACCGTTACTTGAAAGCATTATAGCCTACTATTCCTGCCAAACTTCCATGGTTGCAGTTAGTGTTACTACAGTAAATCCATGGCAAATGTTGCTGATCTGTGGACACTGGATAGTTCATTCATGTCACAATGTTTCTTCCTGGTTTCCACGTCAGCGCTGTTTGATCCGTTAATAACGCTGAAATGTGAATGTTTCTCACTAGATCTTGCAGCGATATTATTACTTTAGTGGCGAGTTCAAATGCTTTCTTTACTGGATCTCTTAGCGCTGTGTAGTATTAGATCGGCTCGCGCTGCTTTGGTCCAAACTGATAAACAGTCCGTCACGAGTAGCTCAGTTTCGTTCCGCTTACATTGCGTTTGCCATTTGATGTTGTGGTCGCGCCAGCGTCTACATTATGAGCGCGCTCGCGACGCGCTTACATTTGAAATAACCGTTTAATACGAATTCGCGTACCGTTACACCCCTAAAACAGTGACATAATCGATTATGGCACTTTGCCGCATCGATGCTGAATCGTGCATGCCCCGCATTGCGATGCATCGCCGAATCGATTATTGTTGACACCACTGCCGTATTACACTTTTCAAAGGATAATCTAGCTATAAAGTTAGAATAAAAAGTTAAAAACCAAACATATCTTCATACCTGTTGTGTTCTGACACAAGGCCATTAACTTGTTCTTTTTGTTTTATAAATGTATTTTGCTTATTTCTACAAATATCAACCTGATAAATATGGTAAACAAGATAATCATGCTACCCAATAAGTCTGACACAACATCTTAAGAAAAACAGTGTTTTAAAATACAACTAAACCATGATAACAGATGATTTTTTGACAGTCCTACATAAATGCATGTTGATTGCTAAGTTTCAGGCATAGTGCAAGCATGCAATGTTTGAGAAATCTAATATTGGTGTAATCTTTGCGAGGTCTCACCCCCAACGCACAACTTTGTGTTGGGTGATCCAGGCATACTTTTACTAAATAAAATATCATGGAAGTCATTTTCAAACTGTAATTATACCATATTTTATTTATTAATATTATGGCTTCATGATGATTTAAAGTTTTTGTTTGTTATTAACTAATACCTTTATCTTTTAACTAACACTTCAACATCCAGCACAAAATTAAAGAGATATATGAGCTAAGGATGTCCTCTGACCCCAAATAAATTGATAGTGGAATGTTCACAATCTACAATATACAGTTAGATATTCTCCTACTTAGTATGTGTGTAAATAGTTGTGCTTAAATCTTTGGGTGTATTTTTACACACCATAGTGATGCAAAGTTCCACACCCTATGGACTAACTTTAAAACATCATCTTATTCTTTATCTTTAAGATTCAAAAGACCAAATCACTAAGAAAAGCTCCGTTTATAATAAAAAGTTTCCAAATTATGGTTTTATTACTTCGCTAGATTTAGTCATCTTGTTCAGACGACACTGTTTCACATTTTGTATGTTGGACTGTATGTGTTTTTCGTGAAGACGTTTCTTTGAGAGCCGTCAACATTTCAGTGTTTATAGAAAAAAATGACCATTAAGAATTTAAGTGATAGTCTTTCTGTTTGACTAAATTGATACTTCATTTAGTGCATGCTGTTTTACAACAGAATCACATCCGACTATGGCACCGAGAGAGGCATATTCATCAAAGCTTGAGGCTGTTAAACAAAGTTCCACACTTTGGTAAAACCTGCTGATAAAATTGCACAAAAGTAAATTCTAGAGGTCAACTGGGTTAAAAGTAAATGAGCCATTTAAAACAAATACAGAAAAGCCACTATAGTGATCAGTTTTAGCTTTTGAATGTCTGTAATTGATCTTGTTTTTGTACAGTTTGCAAAAAGTATATAGTCTCCGAGCGTGGTCAAACATGTTCATATAGGAATGTATGAAAAACATGAACAAATATTGCATAAAGAGAATTAAATAACGGTCCTTCTAGTATGAGAGTGTTTAAGACTAAACAAATCATATTTATTTTAGAACATCTTTCTGCTATGTCTACGAAACATCGACGTGAAAGATGAGTATTGCTGTTTTTACTGTTACCTACTATTACGCTTCAAACTTGTCTAACTATTACACTTATTTTGTTATTATTACAGTTATTTTGTGTATGTCGCTAAACAACAGTTAAGCTAATGAATCACAGTTGATACGTGAAAGGAGGGTTGATTCATTTTATTACGTCCCCACCAATACTTTGAGTTTTAGGCATCTGTCTTTTAGGCCCGATCCAGAAAACAGACGTTGTGTTTATGTCTTAATAATTGTTCTTCTTTTTATGATCTTCTTTTTATTCGGCATAATGCTGAATGTTTTAACATATCATAAATTTCAATGGTTAGAAAAATCATCTAACTATTATATCTAACAATCAACAGTTATATGTGAAACAAGCTCAGTCGCATTAGAGTCGGATTCTTGTTTATATTGAACATTGTTATTGAAGCGCATGTTTAACAGAGCTATTATTCTTGACCTCATCAAAGTTTTCACCGGAGCATACCGACTCTGAAACAAGACTTTGTTTAAAAGATTTTGTTTGCATTTCTTCTGAAACAACCTGTTTTGAAATTAACAATTTTTAACATCACTAGCGTAACACTTATCGTATTGCCGGGTGTGATTGTAATGTTTTGTATGGCGTTTTCTTTACTCTTTCCCCCGGATATCTGTTTCCTACAGTTAGTTGTAATGTTAGTGAACTCTATGTCTTCTCTTTGTTCATATACGACAGTATTCACATGAATTGGTTTGATTTGATAAAATGATGGTTTAAACCATCATCTTCACGTGAGACATTTACATTATATTATTATTATACCGTCCTAGTTTTTAAATAGCGCTAAAATTTATATTTCATATTTTAACCCTTTATGCGGATATATAATACCACACAAGGTTCTCTGTTCTCTGGTTCTATGTTTTTAAAAATACAACAAAACACATGTAGGTGTACTATGATTTATCAGAAAATTACCTTTGTTTGAAGAAAAACTAACATCAGCTGGTGCTTGATAACTATTGAAGATATTAAACACCCCTGAATTCAGTAATGATGCGTTTAATGGGATATCACGTTTTAATTTTAACTCAATACGCTAAAGGTCTATGAACTTTAACATTTTCATAGTTGGTAAAATTAACTTAAAGCATGCACAAAATGAAATACATCCTAACTACTTTCTAAATGTTTGTTACAGAACTTATGGTGAACAATTCACCCATGCATATGTTTTAAACGTTTTTTTTATTTTTCAGATTTTAAAAAATCTGATTTTAAAAAATCTGATTTTGTAACTGGATTGAGTGAAAATAATAATAAACTTCTCTCTGGTGGCATATGCATAACTTCTCCATGATGCTACTTCTGTTGCATCGTGACTATAATTTACATAGGCTTTCCTGATGACGACACCCTATTCAACCCCTCCAGTGGGGCGAGGGGGCGGACCCCAATCGCTGTCCTGATAAATATTTCAGGACATCGCACGCTCTAGCTCTACTCTAGCTCTACTAGCCACGGACTGCTGTGCTACTGCATCATCTCATTGATCAAAAGCCGCTTCAGCATTCCTGTTTGCCTGAACCTGACGCAAACTACGCTTCTACGACTCACGCTTCTGACCCAAAAACACAAACTTCCGAGCATTAACGCACAAACCCTGGACGACTGTGCCGCAAGGACTCACTCAGGAGATTCCAGGAACATTCCAGGAACGAAAAGCATCTTTCATCATCGAATAGTGGACTATTCGAAAAATTTAAAAAATGGCGACGCAAAAACGGATGGAGAACAAGTATCATCCGGCGTATAAGTGCGCCACGGGCAAAGAGTGTCCTTTAAGAGCTACGCTAGACTCTATGTTTAAAGATAATTTTAGAGGTCAGATGGTTGGCTTGATGCACAGGATCATCGATGCTGCGTGTGGTATGAAAAACGATTGTGCGCAGGATACCAAACGTGTGACAAATCTCAAAAATGAAATGAATGTCGTAAGAGGCTTGACAAAGCCATGGCCTGATGTAACGCCCATGTTTTTTAACGGCAAAGAGCCGAACGGCGTAATCCTCAGAAAAGTTCTGGATGTGTTGCGTGAATGTTGTGACGAATTCGAAATCACCGAGATACTCGCTATATGGACTTTTGTAACAGATCTCTGCGTGTCACTGGTGTCAAAAAATGCAAAAACTGACGTTGGTGAATTAGTTGAAAGTCTGGTCAACTATACCCTAGAGCAAAACATGATAGCCTGCAGAGATTTTCTATTCTGGTTAGACCATCTGTAAACGTCGTTTTACTTTATGTACTGCCGGTCTATCATTTTCTTCACTACTTCAATGTATACTCGAAAGTATAATGTTGAAATAAAAAAAAAATCTGGTTAAAAAATGTCTGAGCTCATAATAATAGTATTATAATAGTATACATGATAATATTTAGAATAATAATATTTAGAATAATTAAAAATACTACATGATTTAAAAGATTAAATATTTAAATATTTGTTTTCTGCATTTAAATGACTGTTTTCCCGAGGTGGCAACCATTTCCAAGATGTGTATACCTGAAATTGTGTGGTGATTTTTCAATTTTTGAAATTGTGGTGTTTGATTTTGTTTTTAGCATCGGTTCCTGCATCATAGAGGGTATTTAATAAGTTTAATAAGATTATGTGTTCTATCATGGATGACTAGACACTAGTCATGGGATGTCCAGCAGAGAGAAGGGCTTGAGTGGACACACCCTGTGGTCACATTTTTACCCGCCACCGCAAACCTCCTGTCGTCCTCTCACTCTGCCTTTTCCCCCGCTTCGCAACGTAGCCATCTTACAGCTTTCCAACCCTGCGACAGCCGTAACATCAACCACCACGGCATCTTTTTCAGGCCAAATGGAGGAGCAGGTGGGTTACTTAAACACGGCATTCAGCAACCTGGCCCTTTCCAGTCCTATTTCCTCCCGTGGAGTTGAGGATATGTCTCACCAGCGACCTCTGGTTTGTCACAATCCTGGCATGCGTCGGGAACTGGAACGCCTTGACACCTTTCAGAATTGGACTCTTGCTACATTAGCTCCAGCTGAGCTTGCCAAAAGTGGTTTCTACTACGTCGGCCAGGGCAACAGAGTGGCTTGCTTCAGTTGTGGAGGTCAGCTTAGCAACTGGGAACCGGGAGATCGGGCAGCATCAGAGCACCAGAGGCATTACCCCAACTGCCGCTTCGTTCGAGGTGACCGTGCAGATAATGTACCTTTATCTGGTGGCGGCCTTTCCAATGGATCGGCAATGCAACAGTGTGAAGAAAGGTTGCTCACATTTGTCAACTGGCCCTCAAGAATAACTGTTCGACCAGACCAATTGGCTAAGGCTGGTTTTTACTATGTTGGTCGTAATGATGACGTGGAGTGCTTTTGTTGTGATGGTGGACTCAGATGTTGGGAGTCTGGTGATGATCCATGGGTAGAACATGCTAAGTGGTTTCCAAGATGTGAATACCTGTTGCAAGAAAAGGGCCAAGAGTTTGTTCATCAGATTCAAGCAAGATTTCCAAGACTATTTGAACAGCTATTGACTAATGGAGACAGCGACTCAAGAGAATTTGTTGATCCAGCTGTTGTACACCTGGGTCCTGGAGAAGATGCAGTGATGATGAACAATCCTGTGGTGAAGCAAACCGTTCAAAGCAAAATTCTCGCAAGTGGAGAAAATTACAAAACCGTTCAAGAGTTGGTGTCTGATTTACTACGTGCGGAAGATGAGAAGAGAGAGGAGGAGCGAGAAAGTAAGTTTCTTACTTTTCTTAAGAAACATCATCTTGCCGTGTCACAGCGGCTAAAAAGTGTGCAGTGCTTAATGGACCATCTTCTAGGAGAACGTCATCTCACAGAAAGAGTATGACATTATTCGTAACTACACTACAGTCAAGCAGCAGACAGGGCAGCTCATTGAGTTAGTCCTGTCGAAAGGAAATGCAGCAGCAGAGGTCTTCCGCAACTGGATCAAGAAGAATGATGTCTACCTGCTGAGAAAACTGATGGCCCAGACAAATGAAGCTGCATCACCGAGTCAAGATCTTTCAGACTTGCCTATGGAGGAACAGTTAAGAAGACTTCAAGAGGAGCGCACATGCAAAGTTTGCATGGATAAGGAAGTGAACATTGTCTTCATGCCCTGTGGTCACCAAGTTGTGTGCAAAGAATGTGCGCCTTCTCTACGAAAGTGCCCCATATGTAGAGGCTTGGTCAAAGGCGCTGTCCGTACTTTCCTATCATAAAGTTTTCCTATCATTTGGATTTGCAAATTTACATTTAACTTGATGAATAAAAACAATGTAACCAAAAAAAATAAATATATATATATATATATATATACAACTTAGTCTAAGTAAGAGCAATGTAGAGTCCTCGGATGTCTTAAAAACAACAAAACATTGTGACAGACTTTGACAACATGTTGTATGGACAAAATTTTTTGTATTAATAAGATCTAAGACGACTAAGTACAGGTTTTCAACCATCTAAAGTTTTTGAACAGACGCTGTTTAGTAACAATTATAATTTAGGTCACCGTTAGACAAAATCATTACATAAGTCTTCTAAGAAGATAAATAGAAGATATGATTTTAATAAAACTTTTATTGACATATATAAATATCTAATTTAAACTTTTAAGGTTATGCTTTTAAATGAATTTAGTATAAAACTCTGGATGTACTCTGGAACGCGGACTAGATTTACTGTGACATTGTCCCCCCGAGACTCATCTGGTCTGTTACCCTATATCCTGAAGCTTCAGTTCACACTGTAGTTTATCTCTGAAGGATCTGGGGGTGTTTTGTTTGACAACTTAAACTATTTGCTTTTTGGATTGTTTTTTATCGTTGCATAAAGAACTACTTCACCTCTCTGGAAATGTAAGGTGTTTTTATTTATATATTTATTTAGCTAAAACTTTTTTTTACATTTTATTTAATTATTTATTTATTTATTTCATTTTTGAAAATTTAGTTTTCTGTGATGGTCGTGTTTAGGTGTAAGGGATAGAATATGCAGTTACGGTACAAAAATCATTATGGCTATGGAAAGCCATAAAAATTGAAACCCCGCATGGACAAAAAATTATGATTGAATCTTTACATATAAATGAGATTTAAGACGACTAAGTACAGTTTTTCAACCATCTAAAGTTTTTGAACAGACATTGTTTAATAACAATTATACCTTAGGTTCAATTTAAACAAAATCATTACAGTAATCTTCTAAAAGATAAATAGACGATATGAATGTATTCAAACTTTAAAGATTTTTTCAAGCAAGAAAGTTAAGAAATTTAAACTTCAAACTAAAACAATCTTTCATTTTTAAAAGATCATATTTAAACTTTTACGATCATGCTTTGAAATAAATTTAGTACGAACAAAACTTTGGCTCTGGAAAGGACCTTATAAGCAGCCTATCAATAAGACAGCCTGATGGTTCACAGTTTCTAAATGTTTTCATTGTTGCTCTCTCTCTCTGAAGATGTGGTCATTTTCTCACAGATACAACTTAAGGAATTATTGAACATTTCACAGGTGTGAGATGACTTTTGTGACTCTCTAAAAATGTAAGGTGTTTTTATTTATATATTTATTTAGCTAAAACTTTGTTTACATTTTATTTAATTATTTATTTATTTCATTTTTGAAAATGTACAAATGTAGGTTTCTGTGATGGTCGTGTTTAGGTGTACGGGATAGAATATGCAGTTACGGTACAAAAATCATTATGGCTATGAAAAGCCCCCACCATAAAAAATGAAACCCCCGCATGGACAAAAAAAATGCTGATTGAATCTTTTCATATAAATGAGATATAAGACAACTAAGTGCAGTTTTTCAACCATCTAAAGTTTTTGAACAGACATTGTTTAATAACAATTATACCTTAGGTTCAATTTAAACAAAATCATTACAGTAATCTTCTAAAAGATAAATAGAAGATATGAATGTATTCAAACTTTAAAGATTTTATTTAAACAATCTTTTATTTTTAAAAGATATCATTTAAACTTTTAAGATTATGCTTTTAAATGAATTTAGTGTGAACAAAACTTTGGCTCTGGAAAGGCGTTAGTAGACTAACATTACATACGCTGTGACATGATGCACATAGAGATTAGTTCATTTTTTAGAACCGTGTGTGTGCGCGCGTGCAATACAGCTTAGAAATGATCTTAAATTATTTATTTATTTATTTATTTCATTTTTGAAAATGTACAAATGTAGTTTTCTGTGATGGCCGTGTTTAGGTGTACATGATCGAATATGCAGTTACAGTACAAAAATCATTATGGCTATGGAAGACCCCCACCATAAAAATGTAAACCCCGCATGGACAAAAAAATAATGCTGATTGAATCTTTTCATATAAATGAGATTTAAGACGACTAAGTACAGTTTTTCAACAATCTAAAGTTTTTGAACAGACATTGTTTAGTAAAAATAATACTTTAGGTCACAGTAATCTTCTAAAAGGTAAATAGAAGATGCGTATGTATTCAAACTTTAAAGATTTTATTTAAACAGTCATTTAATTTTAAAAGATATCATTTAAACTTTTAAGATTATACTTTGAAATAAATTCAGAGAGATCAGTGTGTTTAGGTGTACATGATCGAATATGCAGTTACGGTACAAAAATCATCATGGCTATGGAAAGCCATCAAAATTGAAACTCCACACGGACAAAAAATGCTGATTGAATCTTTTCATATAAATGAGATTTAAGACGACTAAGTACAGTTTTTGAACAGACATTGTTTAATAACCGTTAAACAAAATCATTACAGTAATCTTCTAAAAGATAAATAGAAGATGTGTATTTATTCAAACTTTAAAGATTTCATTTAAACAATCTTTTATTTTTAAAAGATATCATTTAAACTTTTAAGATTATACTTCTTATAAACTCAGCACCTGATATCCTGATCACTGAATTTGTGTGACTCTCTGACACACACACACACACACACACACACACACACACACACACACCCTTTGGCTGGTGCTTTTTGAAAGCTCCGCAGGTCAAACGCTGGTGTAAAGAGGCCAGAGGGCCCTGATTTCTAATAAAGATAATTTTTTATTTTTGTGAACCCGTTTCATTTATTGCGTTGTTTCATAAGCTGTATGTTTTTTCTTCAACTCTCTAAACATTTAACTGATTGTTTCATAACATGTAGGCCTATGTTGTTTTTGTTTTGTTTGTTTTGTTTTTTTCTTCAACTTTATAAACATTTAACTCATTGCAATTTTTTGTGAATCCATTTTATTTAAACTGGATAGTTCTACATTTATTTCAACTTTTTGTGTGAGGTTTTAGTAAGATCTTTATTTTATATTATTTATAATCATTTATATTCTTTTAAAGAACAGAATGTTTTATGTAAGATGATATTTTATATTATTGTATATTATATTATTTGTGTGAAATAGACATTATTTTATAAAATCTCTGTTTCTCACTATCACTGTGCTCTGGAATGTGGAGGAGCAGAAGGAGGGGGATGTCAGAATGCGGAGGGCGCGCGCACCACTCAGGCCGGGGCTGTGCTGGAGAGGCGCTTTAGTTATCTAAACATGTGAGATGATTTTTTATTGTATTTTTTTCGTGAACCCGTTTCATTTATTGCGTTGTTTCATAAGCTATATGTTTTTTCTTCAACTCTCTAAACATTTAACTGATTGTTTCATAACCTGTATGTTTTTTTGTTTGTTTTTTGTTTGTTTTTTAACTCTATAAACATTTAACTGATTGCAATTGTTTTTGTGACTCCATTTTATTTAAACTTTTGGTGTGAGGTTTTAGTAAGATCTTTATTTTCTATTCTTTTAAAAGAACTGAATGGTTTTTCAACATTTGTGTGAGATAAACTTCCACAGTTTTTTCTTATCAGTTTCACAGTACAGCCCGGATACGCTCAGGAATATGTAGGGAGGATCGTGTGTGATACCAACTTCAAAAACACACACACACACACACACACACACACACACACACACACACACACACACACACTAACTGTCATGTTCAAAAGGCTTCAATAGGCTTCAAACAATTAAAACTAGCTGTCATATAGCCATGACGTATTATTTAATCACAGTGTCTTCAAACGATCAAAAGGCTTCAAAAACACTAACTGTCATGTTCAAAAGGCATCAAACTAGCTGTCAGATACCATGACATATTGTTATAACACTTTCTGTCAATATCAAAAGCCTTCAAAAGACTTCAAAAGACATCAAAAGTCAAAACTAGCTGTCAATAACATGATCAAAAGCTGTCAAACTGTCAATCAAAAGTCAAAACTAGCTGTCAAAACATGATCAAAAGTCATACTAACTGTCAACCTGTCAATCAAAAGTCAAAACTAGCTGTCAAACTGTCAATCAAAAGTCAAAAGGGGCGGGACACCTGTCACCGGAAGGGGCGGGACACCTGTCACCGGAAGGGGCGGGACACCGGAAGGGGTGGGACACCGGAAGGGGCGGGACATGTCACCGGAAGGGGCGGGACCTGTCACCGGAAGGGGCGTGGCACCTGTCAATCAATCATTTTTTGACAGGTGGTCCGTGGTATCAACTACTAGGCACCAATACTGCAATTGTCCAGCTCTGAGGAGTTGGACGTTGTTAGTATTGAAGCTGAGTCTGAGGATTCGCCACCTCAGTCTCACGCTTTTGAGGAATTGCTCGATGTTGTCACGAGAGCAGTTCAAAAATTATCAATTGAGTGGCCAGAGGATAGGCAGGACGTTCGTTCGAAAAGTAAGCTCGACGAACGCTTCCTGCCATCTCGTACACAGCCTCAGCGCAGAAGCCTTCCGTTTTTCCCCGATCTCCACACCGAGGTGTCGAGATCGTGGGGAAAACCAGTTTCATACAGAGTTTACACACCACAAACATCCCACTATTCTTCCATTCATAAATATAAAGAATATGGTTATGGGGAGATGCCGAAGGTGGAGGAGACGCTTGCGAGCTATCTCTCTCCAGCAACGGCATCTTCCTTGAAGGCTCCTTCACTTCCCTCTAAGCCAGTAAAATTCACATCAGCACTGGTTCATAAATCGTATGCAGCCGCTGGTCAAGCTGCAGCGTGTCTGCATACGATGTCCATTATGCAAGCATATCAGGCAGAATTATTGGGGGATTTAGAGGAGGGCGGGGGAATTGGTCCTGACACGGTGGCCGAACTACGCAGAGCCACAGATCTGTCTCTCAGGGCCACCAAGGAGACCGCTAAATCAATCGGGCGGTCTATGGCAGCCCTGGTGGCCACTGAGAGGCATCTGTGGCTCAATCTAAGTGATATAAAGGATAAAGAGAAACACGTTCTCTTAGATGCTCCGGTCTCCACTGTCGGTCTTTTTGGTGATGCAGTTAACAGTGCGGTAGCTAAATCTCAAGAAGCTTCTAAACAGGCAGCTGCACTGCAAAAACTTCTCCCCCGCCGTTCTTTCTTTGAGGCTGCTGAGCGGGAGCAGCCTCACTCCTCTAAAAAGAGCGCTGAACATCGTGCCACTCAAAAACAGAGTGTGTCCTCTCGTGCTCCCCCACAAAAATCTCGGGGACACGGAGGGCGCTCTCAAACCCAGCAGCCTTCGAGGGGTAGAACGGATCTGCGGACCGTTATTACCGCCAAGAAGGCTGCTGGGAAAAAGTCCTGACGTCCGAGGGCTCAGGACAAATGAGGGTAGTCCCCCCCGAAGCAGAGCGGTTAACACCTCTTTTCACGGTGCCCGTCTCTCTTCGGTGCCCTCAGGGGACCGTTCTGCCAACCCTGCCACCTCCGGTGTTACAGGGCGCAGCGGTCTCCGGCGAGCACATATCTCAAGGTCCACCCGGAAACGTAGTGGCCTCGGGATGCCCGCCCCCTCCGAGGAGGGTGCTAGAGCAGTCTGTTCGGTCGTTCCCTGCCGGTGCGCCGTTACAGGGCGACGAACCGACTACTCAACAGCAACAAAATCCAGAAACCAGTCTCGAGAGGCTGGTACCTCTAGTAGAATCTTTGACAGCGTGGAAGCTACTGTCAAATGTTTCTCGTTGGGTCCTGCGGACCGTGGAAAAAGGGTATCAGATACAATTCAAGAAACGCCCACCTCGGTTTATGGGGGTCCTGCCCACAGTGGTGGGCCCCGAGCAGGTTCTGGTTATGGAACAGGAAGTAAACACTCTGTTAGAGAAAGGGGCCATAGAATATGTACCTCCCTCCAACAGGGAAACCGGGTTTTACAGCCGGTACTTCATAGTTCCAAAAAAGGACGGGGGATTGCGTCCCATTTTAGATCTTCGAGTTCTGAACGAGTCAGTCATGCAGCTCAAGTTCAAAATGTTAACTTTGAGACAAATCGTGCCACAGATCAGGTCCGAGGACTGGTTTGTCACGATAGATCTCAAGGACGCATATTTCCATATTTCCATCCGTCCGTGTCATTGGAAGTTCCTGAGGTTTGCTTTCGGGGGCAAAGCATACCAATATCGAGTTCTTCCATTCGGCCTGGCTTTATCACCCCGCACTTTCACCAAATGCGTGGATGCAGCTCTGGCGCCCTTGCGCCTTCAGGGTATTCGCATTATGAACTACATCGACGATTGGTTGATTTTAGCTCATTCGCATCAGATGGCGGTTCAACATCGAGATGTTGTTCTCGCCCATATGAAAGAGTTGGGGTTACGGCTGAACGCCAAGAAGAGTGTGCTTTCTCCACTTCAGAGGACCACTTTTTTAGGCGTGGTTTGGGATTCAGTGTTGATGCAGGCGCACCTGTCACCGCCACGGATAGATTCCATCCTTGCAGCTGTGAAAAGTGTAAAGCTAGGCCAGCTACTCACTGTCAAACAGTTCCAGAGACTGTTGGGTCTCATGGCAGCAGCTTCCAACGTGATACCTTTTGGACTGCTGCACATGAGGCCCCTGCAGTGGTGGCTCAGGACCAGGGGGTTTTCCCCGAGGGGCAACCCATTTCGCACAATCAAGGTCACGCGGCGATGCCTACGTGCCTTGGTTATGTGGAAGAAACCTTGGTTCCTGTCCCAGGGCCCAGTGCTGGGAGCTCCTTGTCGTCGCAAACTGCTAACGACGGATGCTTCCCTCACGGGTTGGGGAGCGATCCTAGAGGGTCGCTCATCTCAAGGTCTGTGGGAAGACCATCATCGTTCCTGGCATATCAATCGCCTAGAGATGTTAGCTGTCTTCCGGGCTCTGAGGAGCTTTATCACAGATCTCAGGGGACACCATGTGTTAGTGCATACAGACAACACGTCGGTAGTCGCCTATATCAACCACCAAGGGGGTTTGCGCTCGCGCCCATTATCCAATCTTGTGTCATATCCTCTTGTGGTCCCAGGGGAAGTTGCTGTCACTCAGGGCAGCCTACATCCCCGGGGTACAGAATATAGGAGCAGACACTCTGTCGAGGCAGGGGCCGAGGCCCGGGGAATGGAGGCTCCACCCCGAGGTGGTGGAGCTGATATGGAGGGAGTTTGGCCAAGCACAAGTGGATCTGTTTGCGTCTCGAGAGACGTCTCACTGTCCACTTTGGTTCTCCCTCACGCATCCAGCTCCTCTGGGACTGGATGCTATGGTACAGACGTGGCCGAGGCTACGTCTGTACGCTTTTCCCCCAGTGGCTCTGCTCCCGGGAGTTCTGGAAAGAGTTCGCAGGGACCGGGTCCATCTACTTCTTATAGCCCCGCGCTGGCCGGGCAGAGTATGGTTTCCCGATCTTGTGTCCCTCCTCGACGGGCATCCTCTGGAGCTTCCTGTCAGGAGGGACCTTCTGTCCCAAGCAGGGGGCTCAATATTTCACCCCCGCCCAGAACTGTGGAACCTGTGGGCTTGGCCTCTGAGGGGGCCCAGCTCATAGAGTCAGGTCTCTCAACTGAGGTTGTTGAGACCATTCTACAGTCCAGAGCTCCCTCCACGAGGAAACTTTATGCCCTGAAGTGGAGAGTATTCACTTCTTGGTGTAGTGACCGTCGGTTGGATCCAGTCAACTGCCCAATTGGTACAGTTCTGGAGTTCCTGCAGGACCGGTTCACTGCAGGTCTGACCCCGTCCACTTTAAAGGTTTATGTGGTGGCCATAGGTGCTTACCACATTCCTTTGGGTGGAATGTCTGTGGGGAGAGACCCTCTGGTATCTCGTTTCCTTCGTGGCACTTGGAGGCTGAGGCCTGCAGTTCGCTCTAGGGTGCCACCATGGGATTTGTCCGTTGCACTGCAAGGCTTATCCCTGGCCCCCTTTGAGCCCATTGAGGAGGTTCCTGAGAAGTTTCTAACTTTGAAAGCTCTGTTTCTTCTCGCCATCTCTTCTCTTAAAAGAATAGGGGATCTCCAGGCATTGTCGGTTGCTCCGTCATGCTTGGAGTTTGCTCCGGGTATGGTCAAAGCTTTTCTT
Source organism: Leuciscus idus (assembly GCA_021554675.1). NCBI lineage: Eukaryota > Metazoa > Chordata > Actinopteri > Cypriniformes > Leuciscidae > Leuciscus > Leuciscus idus. The sequence goes on from CM038623.1 coordinate 54,658,533, forward strand.
CACCCTAAACCGGGCTATATCCCCAAGGTCCCCACTAATGTGGCTAGACCTATTGTCCTGCAGGCCTTCTGTCCTCCTCCCTTTCAGAATGCGGACCAGGAGGCTAATAATTTGCTTTGCCCGGTTCGGGCGTAAGACGCTTATGTCCACAGAGCTGCCCTGTGGCATAAAAGTGATCAATTATTTGTGTGCTTTGGGTCTCCTAACAAGGGAGGTCCGGTGTCTAAGCAAAGGATGAGCAAGTGGGTGGTTGAGGCTATCTCACTTGCTTATGAGGCGGCTGGACAGCCTTCTCCTTTGGCTGTCCGGTCGCACTCTACTAGGAGTATGGCGGCCTCTAAGGCCCTTATATCAGGAGTATCGTTACAGGACGTCTGTGATGCGGCAGGCTGGTCCTCACCGCACACCTTCGTCAGGTTCTACTCTATGGATTTAGACTCTGCTCCAGGGTCTCATGTTTTGTCTTCTTAGTGCTGCTCACTTGACTACACACAGGACAGACATTTGTAGCTATGGAGGCGTTGGTATAGACGTTCCCCATAGCGTCAGTTTCGACGCAACGCGAGTTCCCTTGAAAGGGAACGCCTCGGTTACGACTGTAACCTCGGTTCCCTGAAGAGGGAACGAGCGTTGCGTCGCCTTGCCATATCTCCTTCATGCCTGTCAGCGCGACTTCAGACTTTACGAAGCTTTCGTTTTCTGTTTCGGGCCGGCTTTTATAGCTTCCTGGTACGTGACGTCACCCGCCTCTGACGTTCCGCCACACCATTGGACTGATTTTACATGTGCTTCAAGACGTCATCACGCAAAGCGTTCCCCATAGTGTCAGTTTCGACGCAACGCTCGTTCCCTCTTCAGGGAACCGAGGTTACAGTCGTAACCGAGGCGTTTTCTTTTCTCCTCAGAAATGACATTCATGAGTGAATGACTGATGCTCATCATGAACCTTCAAATGCAAAGCCACATGTGGATCTTCTCGACACATTTTACTAAAGCATCTGCTCTTAACCGTCTGTGCCTTCAGAACTTTTACTGTCTCCTCTGGTTCTGAATATATAAATCTATGGTTAAATATGCAAATGCTTTTTCAAGGAGGGACAAGATGAGAATATCTTACTGGCACCAAACAGAGAGTAGCGTATAAATAAACAAATCATCTATTCATTTTTCTTTTGTGCAGAAAAGCAGAGAATGCAGTGTATCACTTTGAATAAAATCCTCTGTAAAATGTAAAATGTGAATGCATCTAGTGTGATTATTTTTCATGCATTATGGTTGTGGTTTGTAGTCTTGCTGGAAGCAGACACACTTGTGTTGTGCCAGACTGGTCACAATAGTGACCATAAAGAAAGTCTTCATTTATGAAGCTGTAAAAATGTTACTGACTGCTATTTTAGTGCATTTCCGGCAAATATGGAGAGAATAAAGGGTCTCAATTAAATGTTGTGTTGTTTCACATGGTAAGTCCAAAATGTCACATGACCAGAGCAGTTTAATTCTTGTTTGCACCATAGATGATGTCTGCATCAAAGCTCCAACACAAAAGGTTAGTAAAGAATGTTAACATAAAGACATTACAAAGATTTTTGATACACATTATCTTTAATGTGTCTAGTATTAATATATGAATTCACAATTATTCAGTTTTGTTGAGTGTGGTCATAGAATGAGCAAAGATGTTGATGGCAACAATAGTGACCGGTGGGAAAATATAGATGGTTGTATTTTTATTTTTATTTATTTTTTTATTTTATTTAGTTTTATCTCAGTATTTCTATAAGTGTTGTATAAAGGTTTTTAAAGAGTGGATGAAAGAGTTTAAAATGTGTTAAATAACTGGGCCGATATAGGCTATAAGAATTGTCAGTATGTATACTGTGTACTATACACATTATCCCACCGGTCACAATTGTTCACAATACAAATTATTATTGATTATTTGAAGGGGAAACTAATGACACCTCATTTGGATATTTTCATGTCTGGGAAAAGTTTGGGATTAAACGGGTTAATTTCACACATTTGCAATGAACGTAAGATGGCAGCAGTGACCCTTTACTAGTGGAAGACAAACACGATGCCAGGCGTTTTCAAACTTCCTCTGTTCTTACACCACGCCTCGGTGTGTTTGTGTCTCTGAGCAAAGTCTCGAAGACAAGTGAATAAAGTGTAGGCTACTTTTTCAAACAAAAATGTCACTTCAACTCTTGACGTTGATCTCCATTGTTGTGTTCTTCACCACAGGAGCTGTTTCAGGTGATTTATTAACGTGTTCATGGAAATAACACGCCGTTTTTGGCAAACCTAAACAGTTAGGGTCAAATTTACTAACAGATTCCTCCAGTGCAATTATGGCAGTAGTATTAACATATACCATGTGTCACTTTTGGGTTGATTTATGACCCCTTTGATTGATTTATGATCCTAGTGTCACTAGTGATTGACAGGGAATCCATGTGTCACTCAAACTGACAGGTCAGTGAGTGTCAAATGTTTTTACAGTGGGAACGTCTGTATGGGGGAAACTGTTGCTGATTGTATTCCTCAAGTCAAGTCAAGTCAAGTCAAGTCAAGTCATCTTCATTTATATAGCGCTTTTAACTATGTAGATTGTTTCAAAGCAGCTTTACAGAGATAAGCGTATAATTTAAGGTAACAGAGATTGTTTTGGCTTTATTGCGGTTCTTTAATAAAGTTATTTCCCTGCTAAAGTTAGTTTTGATTGATTCGTTTCCGTTGCAACGATCATTTGTTATTAAATTAAGGGCCGCTAAGACGACACCATTCTCTCTACACAGACTTTAAACGCGAACCTGTGAGAAACGCTGATGGCGTTCACATGCGCATTAAGAATTGGTTCTATAGTTATGTGCGTTTGAATATATGTGCGCAGGTTTGGAATTCCCTACAAACCAAGCCTAAAAGTACTGGTGTTTCCTTATACATTTTTTTACATTATTTTATTTTATTTTGTCACTTCGGGGTAGGTACACAAAACGAATTTTCCCGACAACGCCTTATCTGTAGAGTGACAAATGGTCTTTTAAAGGAACACTCCACCGTTTTTTGAAATAGGGCTTATTCACCTTCTTTCCCACATTTAGATAGGTGGGCAAATGCATTTTTGTCTCAGTGCATGCATTGTTTTAGTTTGACAGGGTCGGCGTGAGCTTAGCTTAGCATAATGAATGGAATCCTTTGTTGCCAGCTAGCATGTCCTGAATAAAAGTGATATAAAAAAAAAAAAAAACCCTACCTAATTACTTCTTGTGGCCTGCATATTCACAACAAGTACAAATAGCGATGCAGATTAACACTAGGCGATTTCCTAGGCAGATATTGACTTATATATTAAGGACTATATTAGGGGGAAGCACAGGCGAAGCACTGCTACTTGGGCGTGATATCTCTGCGCCCAAGTAGCAGTGCTTCGCCTGTGCTTCCCCCTAATGTAGTCCCAAGTCAAAATCTGCATAGGAAATCACCTAGTGTTAATCTGCATCGCTATTTGTACTCGTTGTGAATATGCAGGCCACAAGAAGTAATTAGGTGTTTTTTTGTTTTTTTTTTATCTCACTTTTACTCAGGACATGCTAGCTGGCAACAAAGGATTCCATTCATTATGCTAAGCTAAGCTAGCGCCAACCCTGTCAAACTAAAACAATGCATGCACTGAGACAAAAATGCATTTGCCCACCTATCTAAATGTAGGAAAGAAGGTGAATAAGCCCTATTTCAAAAAAACGGTGGAGTGTTCCTTTAAGAACAACTGTGTGTGTGTGTGTGTGTGTGTGTGTGTGTGTGTGTGTGTGTGTGTGTGTGTGTGTGTGTACCTCAGTAGGATCAGTAGTACCTGAACTTAAGGTTTTATGATAATGCCTAAGACAAAGAATCAGACACGTTCATCAAGCCAAAGAGTCCTAATTACCCTCACACCCCGTGCTATATTCTCACCAAGAAAAGGTGTCGTTTTTTCTAGAACATCTGTATCTGTTTCCCGACGCCAATAGGATCAGTGTTAAAAACACAAATAATCAAAACATTTATCTAACTCACAGTGAAGGTGTTTGCGAGTGGAACTGGCGGGGGAAGAGTGCATCCTAAATGGGTTTGTTAATGGTTTTAGGACAGATGCTTAGGCTAGCCTAGATGTTTAAAGAATGACACTTCATCAAAAGCTTTCTGGTGATTCTCTGGGCTCACACACAAAAACATCTTTTTAGTGTATATAAATTTGGTTGTTACTTTTGTTATTTTAGTATTTTTAAAGAAAATGTTTTAGTTTTTAACCCAACCCATTGTGTGTGTGTGTGTGTTTGTGTGTGTGTGTGTGTGTGTTGCAAAACAACAAATTTACATATTGTACTACAACATTCTGAATAAAATAAGACACACAGGGATTTTAAATGTTCAAACATTTTATACATTTGTTTGCCATACAAAAAGCAAGAAAAGTTGTCTATTTCCTTTAAATAAAACTTTTACTTTATTTTATTCTTTAAAACAGACATTGATGACCAGCATCTTTTATTAGTACTGTAGCCGAGCAGTTTCCTCACGAGTAACCTTGTACTGTAATGTACCTTTTTTTTTCTTTTGACAAACCTAAATTTCATATTATACCTGTGTGTGTGTGTGTGTGTGTGTGTGTGTGTGTGTGTGTGTGTGTGTGTGTGTGTGTGTGTGTGTGTGTGTGTGTGTGTGTAACAACCACAAGGGATACATGTTGACGCCTAAGTTTTGGGTAGTGCAAGCATGTAATACTCAAGAAATCTAATCTTAGTGTAATCTTCGTGTGGTCAGAACACAAAACTTTGTGTTGAGTGATCCAGACAAAGCTTCATGCTAGAAAATATCATGGAAGTCACTAGCCCTTCAACATCCAGCACAAAATTAAAGAGATGAGCTTAGGATGTTTCGACTATTACCATCTTCTTAGAACCTTGATATCACCCGTTTTTGGGGGTCAATCAAAGCGACACAATATATAGTTAGATATATTTGTGTGTGTGTGTGTGTGTGTAAATAGTTGTGCTAAACTCTTTGTGTGCATTTTTACACACCAACATATTCAGTCAGGGGTGTGTCACACCACTCTGATATGCAAAGTGTTCACACTCTTGAATAACTTTCAAACATAATATTTATACAGGAGCTACTGTATGTGTGTCCAAAACACCTGTCAATTTAAAAAGACCAAATCAGTAAGAAAAGGGGGCACAGCATACATTGAAAAGTAACATTTATAATAAATACACAAAATCCATTCGTGAGCAATGAGCAAAGTTTGTTCATTTTGTCTTGTAAGTGTTGTTTTATCACTCCACTAGTGTCCATATTCAGATAGCACTATTTTGTTTGTTGGACTCTTCTTTGAGAACTGTCAACATTCTGTGTTTATAGGAATAAATGCAAATTAAGAATTTGAGTGATAGTCTTTCTGCTTGAGAGTGTTTGACTAAGTTGATATTTTTTTAGTGTAACTTTACAGCTATCTATGATGTGGGGTCACATGAAGCATCAGCACGAAAAGTAAGTTATTCTGTTTTACACTTAATCTGTTACAACTGAATCACATCTGACTATTGCACTAAGAGCTGCACATTCATTAACGTTTGAGGCTGGTAAACAAAGTGCCACACTCTGGTAAAACCTGCAGATAAAAAAAAAAAAAAAAAAATGATGTGTGGAGAAATCACCATGTAAATTCAAGACTCCAAATCACTAAGAAAATAAGTTAGGCCATACAAAAATTGTTTATGATGCATACAGAATATAGAAAACTCAAATGATGAGCAATTTGTAAGTTTGTTACACGTTTGTAAGTATGGTTTTGCAAATGACTTTTTATTACACCACTAGATTAGTCATCTTGTTGAGATGACACTGTTCACATTTCTTTGTTTGTTGGTCTGTGTTTAGTTTTAGGTGAAGACAAACCGATGTAAGTTCATGCTATTCCACACATGGGAAAACGTGTGTGATGAACGCAGGCCTTTCATTTAAGAGGCTTTTTAAATATATGACTGAACTTTCTCTTTTTGACAAACCAGTATTTCATATTATATTACATTATACTTAATATTATATTAAGTTGTTTAACGTCCACATAATTGTTTATTTCAACGTCCCGCTTAACATTAAAGATTATAGTTTGTTTTCAATTGTTATCACCATCTTCTTTGACTCAAATAAAGGTACTATATGTGCTTAAAATCTTTGTACATTTTTTGCTCTTCTGTCAGATTTGTTAGAGGAACTATGCCACACAGTTGTAATGCAAACTCATTAAGAACTATAAAGTTACATGTCCTTGTAAAGACTATGAATAAAATTCAAACATATTTGTTATACAGGATTTATGTGTGCACAAAAGTAAATTCAAGAGGTCAATTTATTACAAAAGAGTGTAAGGCATATAGGAAAAGAGACAAATAGCCATAAAGAATACAGAAATCCTCTCTCCTGGTTTATTGTGAAAGTTTATGTCGATACAGTATGTAAAATGATATTTTTTTCCACTAATCGATGACCCGCTTTACATTTAGTTTCTTTGTTTTGTACAGTTTGTAAAGACTACTCTCTGAGCGTGGTCAAACATGTTCATAGGAATAATGAAAACATGAACAAATACCGCATTTTGAGAATTAAATGACAGTCCTTCTACATGACACTGCTTGAGACTAAACAAATGAAATTTATTTTAGGACATCTTTCTGGTCTATCTCCGCTGTGGGATCGCAAGACACAATGACCCAACATGAAAAGTGAGTTATGCTGTTTTTCTGTTACCTATTCAACCATTACACTTCAAACTCTTCCAACTATTACACTTAAAACTCTGCATTTCACCGCACAGTCATAGATACACAGTTCTTTTGTGTTTGTCTCTAAACAATTGTTAAGTAAATGAAAAAAAACAACACAAATTAACATATGCACTGGTGAATTGTTCGCAAAAAGATTCATAACATGCATTTATAAAGCATATGGGATGGAATTTCATTCTGTGGAGACTTTGTTAACTTCTATACCAATGATAATGTTAAGATGCTATGTCAAGTTAAAGACTTTTAGGTGACATTATCATATTAAAATTGTCTTGAGTAAAATTAAAACTCAATGTTGTATAACAGCACAGATCGATAATAATTTAAATGTTTTTCAAAATATACAAACAGTTTTAAACAGTATTCCACAATCTGAATAAAACATGATCAAGGCTGTATCATAGAAATGCTTAGAAGTAATGGAAATTGGATCCAATCACAGTTTTAATAAACAAGAAACAATTAAACACAGCAAAGAACACAGAGATGGGGACAAGTAATAGAAACAGAAGCAACTCAATACATTACAATATCATAGAGTACAATGAACAAATCTTCAGGTTTGCTGAAACATGGCCCTATGCAATACATATTCACACCCATCACCATGATTAAATGCTAATCTATCATTTAGCAATACTCAAAATAAATGAAACTCAACTTTAACAGCTTTGTCGATTGTTGAGAAAACTGAAAACATAGACTCATTTTGCAGCGTTCTGGTGTGTATGAACGTGACACCAGAGTCAGACTTAACACTGCTTTGACACGTACCACACATCGGGTGTGGTGCCATCCCAGTTGAAAAAAGTAGCAATTTTATTTTTATTTTTCACTAATACCAATACATTATTTTTTTTAATTTTTTTTTTGTTTTTTTTGTGTAGTAAAATGGCAAGTCTATGGCAGTCAAAAGCAGATAACCACATTCGATGTATAATCTTCGTAAGGTTCCATAGCGTAGAGTTTGACTGTGTGTGTGACCCCTTGTCAAACACAAATCTTCCTACACGATCATCAGACATCAGAAAGTCCTGTTTCACAAAATCTTCATCTTCACGTAGAAACTTTGTCAAACTAATTTTCTGGAGTGGATAGTGAAGGTCTTCATATGTTTAAGCTTGTTAACTGTTCATCTGTTGCTGTTCTTGTCGGTGTTACACACATCACTCTAGATGTTTTCAGGAGTTTTTGGAGTAGCCATTGTAACACTAGAGTTTTACTTACTATCCTAAATCTTATTTAAATACCAAATTCAGGAGGCTGGGCTGTAGGTGAGAAACATCCAGGGTTGTAATGCTCTAAGGATGTGACACCTTCAGTAGTCATAAAACATCACACTTAGGGAGATTAACCAGTATTTTTCTTCAAACAAAAGTGATTACAGTAATTTGCTGGTAAATCGTTGTACTCTGATGCACTGTATTTTGTTTTACAAATAGATTGTGAAGGTCTCTGATAGAAAGATGTCTTCATACCTTTGATTTACGGTGTTTTTAAAAAAACACTACATAGATGTTTTATTAGATTAAATAGTTAAGAGTTCCTTGTGCTGCATTCTATATCCACATACCCACCAAAATTCATGGGAGCATTGTCTTATTTGAACAAAGAGAAGCCGAGAACACCTAGAGCTCACTAAAATTACAGCAGATTAGAGGAAACAGTTGTTTTTCAAAGTGTAAGGAAGACAGACACACCCACACATCCCCCCCCCCACACACACACATACGGTTAACAGTTTCTAAAACAGTATTTAACGAGCAGCTGGTGTGATTGCACTTCAGTTTTTTGCTGAGGAGCCAAGCCTGAAAAGCTGGTCGCCCCGGCGGGTAGCAGCAGATGTGGCGACGGGACGTACGTCTCCGTTCCCTCCCTCAGGGAACGAGGGTTACCATATGTAACCGAGACGTTCCCTATCGTCCGGTCACTACGACGTACGTCGTGGTGAACGACGAATAGGAATCCCTACCAAAGCGCCACAGCTGCTGCATCCCATCCAGCGCCCCGTGTAAGCCTCCACACCTTCTTGCCTGGAAGGACGATAGGAGAGGGCTTACGTCGAGAGTATCCGTCACTGTTGTTCCATGATAACCCATACAGTGAGATATTGGATAACACTGGGAAAGCGTGCCCGAACTGAGGGAGGGGAACGCTGCGGGAGCCACATTCTTAAGGAGATTTATGTGGGAATGGACATATGGACTAACCCGAGGGTTGTACTGCATATGAGTAATGGGTGACTTAGCCCAAGGGAAAGACACGGGCTTCCATTTAGGAGCAGCCGTGGAGAATATACACATATGGGATCCCCGTAGGGTCACACATATGGGACCCAGCCTAGACCCGGTTCTCAAGGATTCAGCGGACAAGGCCTGGCACCGGACACTCCGCCATGTCTGGGCCGAGGGTGTTTGGAGGACTCTCAGGTTTTGACTCTGGAGTAATAAGGGTGCACAGTAGGATGCAGCAAGCCGACAGAGCCGGTACTCACAGTGCTTCTACCCGTTTAGGGTGAGAACACGGGAGGACACGGGCTCTACACGTAGGCTATAGAATCTAGCGAACGTGTTAGGTGTCGCCCAGCCCGCAGCTCTACAGATATCTGTTAGCGAGGAGCCACGTGCCAACGCCCAGGAGGATGCAACGCCTCTCGTGGAGTGTGCATGCAACCTGAGCGGGCAGGGCACGCCTTGAGCTTGGTAAGCCAAGGCGATGGCATCCACTATCCAGTGGGCCATCCTCTGCTTGGAGACAGCCTTTCCCTTATGCAGGCCTCCGTAACAAACAAAGAGCTGGTCTGAGGTCCTGATGCTTTGAGTTCTGTCCACGTACATACGCAGAGCGTGAACGGGACAGAGCAAAGCCAGGGCTGGGTCTGCCTCCTCCAGGGGCAGTGCTTGCAGGTTCACTACCTGATCTCTAAAGGGAGTGGTAGGAACCTTGGGCACATAGCCAGGCCGGGGTCTCAGTACAACATGGTTGTCACCCGGCCCGAACTCTAGGCACGATTCGTCGACCGAAAATGCTTGCAGGTCCCCTACCCTCTTGATCGAGGCCAGTGCAATCAGCAACAAAGTCTTCAAGGAGAGAAGCTTTAAGTCTGCTGACTGCAAAGGCTCAAAGGGAGCATCCTAAAGTGCTCGAAGCACCAGGGAAAGGTCTCAAGAGGGTATGGAGGGAGGACGAGGGGGATTTAATCGTCTCGCCCCCCTAAGGAACCTGACGACCAGGTCGTGCTTTCCTACTGTTTTGCCATCTATGTGGTCATGATATGCTGAAATAGCAGCAGCATGTACTTTAACCCTCTGGGGACCAAAAACGCGCCCGCGCGTTTTGCTCGTTTTTTTTTTTAGCAATGAAAAATAAACACAAAATGCTCTGTTAATTTTGATCTTTCATTTTCGTGTAATACATCAATCGATCCTGTTCAGTTTCTATTTTTTTTCTGTATACTCACAATACAAATAAAGTGTTTTGCTTTTTGACAAATAAAGAAAAACTAACATGATGCTATTTCTGCCTTCTCTCTGTCAGTAAACTCCCATTTGAAACGCGTTCGAAAATTATCTATAACTCCGCGAAAATTCAGTCAAACAGGCAAACAGACCCACGGGCATAAAGCTTGAGATCGCAGCTTTTAAATGAAGTAATTTATATAAAAAACAAATATTATCAGCTTCTGTAATCTGTATAAAAAGAGAGCGACTCCAGTCGAGCTCATTACGAGCCATTCAAAAGTAATTTGACCACGCCCCGGAGAGCGCGTGCTATTCAAACGCAAATTCTGAGAACCATTTCAGTCTGTGAAACGCCCCCACATCAGCTGTAAACAAAGAGGCATAATATAGCCTACCTTATGGAGAAAATTTTCCGTGCTGATATGAGGAGCAGATCCCGCTGAGGAGTGAGGTAGGCTAAGTTATCCTTTCTCAAGTGTTAATGTGGAATAACGTTATGGAATAACGTTGTAGGCTTATGTAAACAAAAAGATGAATCGCGTTTCTATAATATGAATCGCGCGTCTATTTGTAAAGAGTGTTTAGCCTAAATATGAATCGCGCGTCTGTGTGTGAAAGAATAAACTGCTTTTACAGTTACAGTTACTGCGTTACAGTCAGGCGAAGTATGAAAGACAACATTTTGTTGACTAGATTTGGGTACAGTTTTTACTGTAGAATATACTGTCACATCAAATAAGCTTTTCTGCTCATATATATAAAATACTATTTTGTCAAAAATAAAGTCATAGACTAAGATGTTCCAATGTTGGCTATATTCAAACTAATGAATACATATGATAAAATGTAGGCCTATAATCTTTTTTTTTTTTTTTTTTTACAAAGAAAGAGTACTTTTTTGCAGAAATATTGCTGAAATTGTAATTATTGTTGTAATTGTAACCTTTTTAATAAAATAGCAAAACATATTTACAAGATAGATGTAAGCAAAATCTTAAATGGTCAATATAAGTCTTCTTCAAAATATATATTTTGTCCTTGCATTGTGGCTCAGTCAGTGTCACACCTGAATGAATGGCTAATTATGCAGAGTCATTATGCAGAGTGGGTGGGACTAAGGTGTAAACTACTCCTCCCCCTCGCATATTGGCTTTCCAAGCAAAACCTGTTTTACACCATTTAAATCAATGTATTTTTTTTTTGTGAACGATAAAGCAAGACTATTTTCACATAATTTTGAAGCTAGAACTGAAAGGGACAACATCCATTAGTCAAAAGTCTTGTGGGCACATATTTTGTATGAGTTTTGTGGTCTTATTTCAGCAACTTTCATTTTTATTTTTTTAAATAACCACGCATAAACATTATTCTCTTAAAAATACAAACATCTACATACATGTTGCTCGCATATTATGGTAGGCCTGTTTGTGCTATATAGAGTGAATTTACACCTTTGCCATTAACATGTTTATAAATAACTGAAAAAAGCACAAATGTCAGAGCATGTCAGAACATCTCAAGGGCCCCAAAAACAGCTTGGTCCCCAGAGGGTTAAGGGTGGAGGGAGACAGCCTTCGCTCCAACCCTTGCTGCAAGAAGGAAAGCACTGACCCTATCGAACATCTTCGGGGGTCCTCTCTACGGGAGGAACACCAATCGACGAACAGGTTCCACTTCAAGGCGTACACACGTCTCGTAGACGGCGCTCGCGCAGAAGCGATGGTGTTAAGTACCTCTGGGGGTAAGTCACCTAGAACCTCCGCGTCCCGTCCAGGGACCAGACATGGAGTTTCCAGAGGTCCGGACGCGGGTGCCATAGGGTGCCCCGTCTCTGAGTCAGAAGATCCTTCCTCAGAGGAATGGGCCAGGGAGGGACTGTCACGAGGAGCATGAGTTCTGGGAACCAAGTCCGGGTGGGCCAATAGGGAGCCACCAGAAGGACCTGCTCCTCGTCCTCCCCCGGGGCCAGCTGTGTGCCAGTGCATCCGTGCCGAGTGTTCCCTCGGTCAGGGAGTAAAACAACTGGCAGTGGGAGGTCTCTGAGGAGGCAAACAGGTCTACCTGAGCCTCTCCGAACTCTCTCCAGATCAGCTGAACCGCCTGGGGGTGGAGTCGCCATTCTCCCGGGAGCACAGCTCGTGATAGCTCGTCAGCCACACGGTTGAGCACACCGGGGACATACATGGCTCGAAGCGACCTCAGATGCTTCTGACTCCAAAGGAGGAGATGGCGGGCGAGTTGCGACATGCGACGGGAGCGTAGACCACCTTGACGGTTGATGTATGCAACGGTCGCAGTGTTGTCCGTACGGACCAGCACGTCTCTGCCCTGAAGCGGCCTTTTTAAGCGGCTCAGAGCGAGACGTACTGCAAGCAACTCGAGGCAGTTGATGTGCCAATGCAGTTGGGGGCCCGTCCACACCCCTGATACTGCATGCCCGTTGTACGTGGCACCCCAGCCGGTGGCAGAGGCATCTGTGAACACCACAGCATGCCTGGACACCTGTTCCAAGGGGACTCCTGCCCGAAGGAACGAGGGGTCTGACCACGGACTGAAGGTCTGGCGGCACTCCGGTGTGATCGCCACCCGGAGAGTGCCGTGATGCCACGCCCATCTCGGGACTCGGCCGTGAAGCCAGTGCTGAAGCGGTCTCATATGAAGCAGCCCGAGCGGAGTTACCGCTGCTGCTGCTGCCATATGCCCCAGGAGCCTCTGAAAGAATTTCAGTGGGACCGCCGTCCTGCCTTTGAACGTGTTCAAGCAGTTTAGCACCGACTGAGCGCGTTGCTCTGTGAGGCGCGCTGTCTGTGCGACCGAATCCAACTCCATACTGAGAAAAGAGATCCTCTGCACGGGGGCGAGTTTGCTCTTTTCCCAGTTGACCTGGAGGCCCAGCTGGCTGAGGTGCCTGAGCACGAGGTCCCTGTGTTCGCATAACTGATCTCGAGAGTGTGCTAGTATGAGCCAGTCGTCGAGATAGTTGAGAATGCGAACGCCCTGTTCTCTCATGGGAACAAGGGCCCCCTCCGTGACTTTCGTGAAGACACGGGGAGACAGGGCCAGCCCGAAGGGCAGGACCTTGTACTGATATGCTCGACCCTCGAACGCAAAGCGCAGAAATGGCCTGTGTCGAGGAAGAATCGAGACATGAAAGTACGCGTCCTTCAGGTCGATCGCTGCAAACCAATCTTGGGGACGGATGCATTAGAAAATGCGTTTCTGCGTGAGCATTTTGAACGGTAGCTTGTGAAGGCTCCGATTCAAAACTCGCAGGTCCAAGATCGGTCGTAACCCACCGCCTTTCTTGGGTACAATGAAGTAGGGACTGTAGTGCCCTGACCTCATATCGGCTGGAGGGACCGGCTCTATCGCGTCCTTCGCCAGTAGGACTGCGATCTCCGCGCGCAAGACATGGGCATCGGCTGCTCTCACTGTAGTGGAGTGGATGGCCCGAAACTTGGGGGGACGCCGGGCGAACTGAATCGCATAGCCGAGCCTGATGGTCCAAATGAGCCAGCGAGACGGACTGGGGAGCGCTAGCCAGGCTCGCAGAGACCGTACAAGCGGGACCAAAGGGACCGTAGGCGTACCCGGAGTGGGGCAGCGAGGTGGAACACAGGGGCTCGGCTCGGGAGGCTCTCTCTGGGAGGCGGCCCGTAGCGGAGTCTGAGTGTGCTGTGCAACACTTACCTGGTTCCACGAGGCCGGAGGTGCAGGAGGCGGCTTGGTTGCGTTCTCGAACTGCACACTGCTGCCTGCTGGCGATAGAAGAGGCGGATGAGAGTGGTGAGGATTCTCTCCCCCCACTGCTCTCCGGGCCCTCTTCGGACCCAGAGACGGAAGAAACTGCTCTTTTATTGAAAATTTGGGTACCGCTGGTTTTGAGGCCAGCGGCGGAACAAAAACAAAAGGAAACCAAGGATTTTCCACCCGGCCCTCTTCCGGGGGATGGAGCGATGCGGTCATCGTCTCCTGGAGAGCAGTCCCTGCCATCTCTGGGTCGCCCGTCCTAGGGCCGCTTGCTCCTGGCTTTGCCGCCCTTCTTAGCGGGGTCCTGGACGGGCGGGGCGGCCCGCCTGCGACTGGCTCCACGGCGCCGTTTAGATGGAGGCTGCTGCGGCGGCGCGGGAGCAGGGGCAGACGCAGGAGGCCGCCCTTGGCGACGAGCAGACTGAGGGGCCGCAGGCGGTGGGGTGGGGGCAGCAGCTGGCCGCCGCGGCAGGATGTGCTTGATGGCCTCAGTCTGCTTTTGTACAGCCGAGAACTGCTGGGCGAAGTTCTCGACCGCGTCGCCGAAGAGGCCGGTCTGGGACACGGGGGAGTTAAGGAACCGGAGCTTGTCGGTCTCCCTCATGTCGGCCAGACACAGCCAGAGATGGCGTTCCTGGACCACCAAGGTGGACATCGCACGACCCACCGACCGCGCGGTCACCTTCGTCGCACGAAGCGCGAGGTCCGTCGCAATGCGAAGTTCCTGAAGAACTTGGGGATCGTGACCACCCTCGTGCAGGTCCTTCAGTGCCTTGGCCTGATGGACCTGCAGCAACGCCATAGCGTGCATGGCAGAGGCAGCTTCCCCACAGGCCTTGTAAGCCTTGCCGGTTAAATCCGACGAGTACTTACAGGCCCGGGAAGGAAGACACGGTTCTCCACGCCAAGTGGAGTTAGGGCACAGTTGCATCGCAACGGCCTGTTCCACTGGCGGGATACGCATGTATCCCTTAGCCGCCCCGCCATCAAGGGTGGTGAGGGAGGAGGAGCCACCGGGACGGTTTCTGGCAGTGAAAGGTGCCGTCCATGTCCCCGTAAGCTCCTCATGCACTTCCGGGAAGAAAGGCACTGGGGTGGGTTGCTGAGAACCAACACGCGCCACCCCGAGATACCAATCGTCCAACCTCGAGGGTTCGGGACACGGTGGAGGATTCCACACGAGCCCGACCCCTTTGGTGGCCCGGAAAAGCATGGCCATCATCTCCGGGTCCGTCTCAGGCACCGCTGGCACACCCGAAGGAGGCAGCGGTGCCGAGTCGTCGTCCGCAGAGAAGTCTGACCCACCCTCCGATGCAGCGATCGACATCTGGTCTTCAGGGGGAGCCCCAAAGGAGACAACCGGTACACACCGCGAGGATGGTCCTGCTCTCTCCAGTGGGGGCTCAACTGGCTGCGGAGCGTGAGAGGGGTGAGGGTTCCTAGGGGGTTGGTTCCCCGAAGGAGACGCGCTCACCGTAATCCTCAGGTCACCCGTGTCACTGCCCGAAGCAACCCTCTGAGGAGGATTGGATCGAGGCAGAGGCACGGGGACTCCGCCCCTTTGCAGGAACGTGAGTCTCGACCGCAGCTCCGCGATGGTCATCTTCCCACAATGGGTACATGACTCATCCACCAACGCTGCCTCAGCGCGTTTAATGCCCAGACACACGAGGCAGCGTTGGTGACCATCCCGTGAACCCAGGTAACGACCGCATCCAGAAACACACAGATAGAAAGTCATCTTTAAAAAGACGCTGTCTATCTGTGTAAGCTCTTTTAGGGACTGCTCTCACTGGTGCTGAAACACGCAGGGGAACAGTCACTGCGAACACAGACAGGAATGTGCACCTGTCTGTGCGCTGTCTCTCTCTCTCTTGCTGGCAGTTCTTACCAGCTGTAAGAACAGCTCTTTAGCGCTCTAATGGCGCACCTTACCAGCTGTTATAACAGCCTTTTTTGTTTGCTCAGTTTGAAAAACAAAAAAGACAGAGAAAAGAGGAGAGAAAGAAAGAAGACTGCTCGCGCTGCCGTGCTGCAACGCCCGCACCGGGAAGGAGAGGTCCGAAAAGGCTCGTCTTGAAGTCACTCTGTTTTGTAGACTGCATCGAAGTGCTTGGCTCCGAAGCAAAAAGCTGAAGTGCAATCACACCAGCTGCTCGTTAAATACCCGCGCTGTGAGGCTGCGCAGCTGATGCAAATGATTGCACGCCAATGTGTATTGGCTTGTTTTAGTTTCACTCGAAGTAGATTGGCCTCTCTAGCGAGATTCCTATTCGTCGTTCACCACGACGTACGTCGTAGTGACCGGACGATAGGGAACTGTAAATTATCACAGTAATAAACAGTTCACTTGCATTTGCTAGCTAACTATTGAAATTTACGAAATACTAAAACATTTTGGTACTCTGCTGATGTGAACAAAAACTGCATGTTTTCATAAAAAAAAGGAGAACAATATATTAAGACATAAAACACACCGTCTGTTTTTTGGATCAAACCTAAAAGACAGACGCCTAAAACACTGGTGTCAAAGTATTGGCATGGACAGAAACATTGCACCTTTCACTTAAAATTACTACTTATCAACTGTAGTTCATTTACTTAACAATTGTTTAGAGACAAACACAAAAGAACTGTGTATCTATGACTGTGCAGTGAAATGCAGAGTTTTAAGTGTAATAGTTGGAAGAGTTTGAAGTGTAATGGTTGAATAGGTAACAGAAAAACAGCATAACTCACTTTTCATGTTGGGTCATTGTGTCTTGCGATCCCACAGCGGAGATAGACCAGAAAGATGTCCTAAAATAAATTTCATTTGTTTAGTCTCAAGCAGTGTCATGTAGAAGGACTGTCATTTAATTCTCAAAATGCGGTATTTGTTCATGTTTTCATTATTCCTATGAACATGTTTGACCACGCTCAGAGAGTAGTCTTTACAAACTGTACAAAACAAAGAAACTAAATGTAAAGCGGGTCATCGATTAGTGGAAAAAAATATCATTTTACATACTGTATCGACATAAACTTTCACAATAAACCAGGAGAGAGGATTTCTGTATTCTTTATGGCTAATTGTCTCTTTTCCTATATGCCTTACACTCTTTTGTAATAAATTGACCTCTTGAATTTACTTTTGTGCACACATAAATCCTGTATAACAAATATGTTTGAATTTTATTCATAGTCTTTACAAGGACATGTAACTTTATAGTTCTTAATGAGTTTGCATTACAACTGTGTGGCATAGTTCCTCTAACAAATCTGACAGAAGAGCAAAAAATGTACAAAGATTTTAAGCACATATAGTACCTTTGTTTGAGTCAAAGAAGATGGTGATAACAATTGAAAACAAACTATAATCTTTAATGTTAAGCGGGACGTTGAAATAAACAATTATGTGGACGTTAAACAACTTAATATAATATTAAGTATAATGTAATATAATATGAAATACTGGTTTGTCAAAAAGAGAAAGTTCAGTCATATATTTAAAAAGCCTCTTAAATGAAAGGCCTGCGTTCATCACACACGTTTTCCCATGTGTGGAATAGCATGAACTTACATCGGTTTGTCTTCACCTAAAACTAAACACAGACCAACAAACAAAGAAATGTGAACAGTGTCATCTCAACAAGATGACTAATCTAGTGGTGTAATAAAAAGTCATTTGCAAAACCATACTTACAAACGTTTAACAAACTTACAAATTGCTCATCATTTTAATTTTCTATATTCTGTATGCATCATAAACAATTTTTGTATGGCCTAACTTATTTTCCTAGTGATTTGGAGTCTTGAATTTACATGGTGATTTCTCCACACATCTTTTTTTTTTTTTTTTTTATCTGCAGGTTTTACCAGAGTGTGACACTTTGTTTACCAGCCTCAAACGTTAATGAATGTGCAGCTCTTAGTGCAATAGTCAGATGTGATTCAGTTGTAACAGATTAAGTGTAAAACAGAATAACTTACTTTTCGTGCTGATGCTTCATGTGACCCCCAGCGCCGCCGCTCCCACCACGCGCATCACGCGCTGTGCCTAGGGCACCAAGTGCTGAGGGGGCACCAAAAATAGCCTAATGGAAAAAAAAATATATAATGCCGATATTATTTCATTAGCCTATATAAATATTATTAGGCACATTTTAACCATGTATATGTAACAAAAACGGGGGAACAAGATAATTTAATTGCTCTAGTCTAGATAGCACCGCCCCCCCACGTTGGATGGTCCGTGCCGGTTGTTCGCGCGGGCGCCTTTGCGAGGGACGCGTTCGCGTTTGCGCGGACGAAGCTTGACAGACAGAAGGTAACTTTTTTGGAAATGGCCCCCAAAAGACAGCAGGAGTTAGGATCTGAGAAAAGAAAGAAGAAGAAACTGCGAGATGATGCCCGTGCATCACTTGCAGGTAAGTCCATGTTTAATCATTCTTAAATACGGGAAAGTGTGCTGCAAGGTGCTGCTGCTAATCGTAACGCGCATCGAACTTGCTGACGTTAATGTTAGCAAACTATGTTATTATAACTTATAACTTCGGTGCAAGCTAAATTGAGATTTTACTGTTAAACATTACCTATTTCACAAATAACTGACGCCAGTTAGCTGTTACTTTCTTTCTTTCTTTAGATATTGAGCAGTAGTTTATGGTTTATTTTGACATGACGGTGGTTAATACTTTCTCAGTAACAGTTAACTTTAGCAGTCAGTGCAGTGCACATGGTAGGCTAACAATTCCTGTTAAATATATAAAAAATATAAAATGTCATTATGAATGATATGAAGCAAACAATACTGTTAATGTGTGCATTATTGCACCTCATTCTATTATGCTTTTATATTAGATTAGATTAGATTTATCAAATAGTTGATAAATAAGGAATAAAGGGGGAGAACTCATTGGCTGCCATGCTTTCAGTTTTAAATGTTTATAATTTTTTCCGGTATGAGATTCTTTGTTTGAATATTTTGTCTAATAAATGTAATTTATTCAAAGTGACACTGAATTTGGGAAAAACATGTCTGGATTATTTTGATACATTTTTTATTTTGCTATTCTGTTTACTGAAGAAAAGTTTGCACTTTCAAATGTGTAGTGTGTGTTGGCTATTCTACATATGTTTACAAAGTCAGCAAAGCTGTGAAGATTTTACTTTCTCTTTTTAGTGTTCTTAAGTTTTATACTGTGATGCTGCTATTGTGTTATTGATATCGAGTTATATGTTTGGTAATAAAAAGTTAAACTGGCAAAAACAAACTGTTTTTTTTCTCGGGGTCGGGGTGGGGGGCATCATAAAGGAATTATGCTTAGGGCACCAAAATGGCTAGCAGCGGCACTGGTGACCCCACATCATAGATAGCTGTAAAGTTACACTAAAAAAATATCAACTTAGTCAAACACTCTCAAGCAGAAAGACTATCACTCAAATTCTTAATTTGCATTTATTCCTATAAACACAGAATGTTGACAGTTCTCAAAGAAGAGTCCAACAAACAAAATAGTGCTATCTGAATATTATGGAAGCTTGTTTCCGCCACTGAAAAAAAATAAAAAAAATAAATTGCGACTTTTTATCTCACAATTCTGACTTTTTTTCTCAGAATTGCGAGATATTAAGTCAGAATTGTGAGATATAAAGTCGCAATTCTGAGAAATAAAGTCGCAATTGCGAGATATAAAGTCAGAATTCTGAGAAAAAAAGTCAGAATTGCGTGATATAAAGTCAGAATTGTGAGATATAAAGTCGCAATTGCGTGTTATAAAGTCAGAATTGCGAGATATAAAGTCAGAATTCTGACTTTTTTAGAGAGGGGGTTCAGCGAAAAATCGGCAGCTGGCAGCAGGAAGTAGCTGCCACTGGCAGCAGGAAGTAGCTGCCGTTGACAGCCGGAAGCCCTGCCATATTAGGAGGGACCTGCCATTTCTTGGCAGCCAATCAGTATCGTCCAACGTAGTAGCAACCAATCACATTTACCTGGAAGTCAAGCGAGAGCAGCGCCGGCGAATCTTCAGTAATGGCGGCGGTATTTGGCAGGGTAAGTTCGTATATTATCAGATTAATAAATAATTGTTGCTCTGTACGTTGGAGTTTACCTTTTATGTTAGAGACAGTGTATCTGTGTCTACTTAAGTTGAATTGGTTAATTTAATCATTTGTAGAAACGCAGCTTGTGCACCGTGTGCTCCTGGTTTGTGAGGGGCTATCATTAACTCCAAATACTAACTTACGTTACCATTATCATTAAATATTAGCGTTTGTTAACATGTTAACTTAATCTATTGATTAGAATAAAGCTCATGCTGATTTATTGGAATTGACAAGCTCAGCCTTGATGATACACGTGCAACGCTAACAAAACATATCCCAAATTATCTAACTTATGTTTTAATACAAAACACCATTTTAATCAACATTACTTCACCATATTCTAAACTTCTGTTTTTTTGTAGTTTCACCAAGTTCACCACAGCCTGTCACAGATTGCTGGGGATGGACAAGCATATGTGCCAGGAAGGAAACCCCAGATTTCCAGTTGCAAAACCAACCAAACTCACTGGTATGTTTTCACATTATGAACATAATGTTCAAATGTATTATATCCTGTCTTGATCAAAGCAGGCAAAAGGCATTCTGTTTTTTATCTTTTTTTTTATTTTTTATACAAATTCTAGATTGTATCGAAAATTTGACATTTCAGTGTCTGTTTATTTTCTTAGTTTGATCATGTTTTGGATGGGACCCAATCACCAGATGAGACCAGAATATATAT
Organism: Leuciscus idus; assembly: GCA_021554675.1. Lineage (NCBI taxonomy): Eukaryota > Metazoa > Chordata > Actinopteri > Cypriniformes > Leuciscidae > Leuciscus > Leuciscus idus. The sequence goes on from CM038623.1 coordinate 54,679,343, forward strand.
ATATATATATATATATAATTATTTTATATATATCTATTCAAAATATACTGGAACTGTTCACTTTTTCCATATAACTTTCACCCCCAGTTTCACAGACAAGGCTCAAACTAGTCCCAGACTAAAATGCATGTTTAACTGAAAGCAAATTACACTTGTGTATCATAAAATATCAGTGCCATTGTTTCTTTTAAGATTCACAACAGTAATGTTTTTTCTAAGGCATATTTATAAAAGTCCTAAATGCACTAAGGCCTAATCCTGGCATAATCTAAACCCTATCTGTGAAACCGGGCTTCAAAGTTTTACATATTAGTCCAGTGGTTCAGTTCAACACTTTGTTCTCTGGCTTTAGATAGGCATAGACAGTGGCATTTAAAAAATAAATTACACCTGCTCCCTAGTTCAGGTATGCTACTGTCTACTGCTGCAACATGGCTAAGTGGTTCAACACGGAGTTCATCTCTCTCTTTCTCTCGTGTGTATAAAATAACTAACTTTTTCCCCCTTCTTTTTAAGCTCAATTGCAATAAAGATGGATCCGGGATCTTGGAAGCTTGTTAAAAATAAGGTATTGATTTCATGTTACAACAATTTTGATTTCTTTACTATCTTTAGTGTATAAATAAAATGTTAGTTTTTCCATTTAGATTTTTTTTTCCAGGATGTTCCAGCTCAGTTGGGATCTGTGGACTGCAGTGTATTCATGCTAATGGTAAGTTATTACGGTGGTTTTGTTTCCCCATTACATTTATTTTACGGATAACCCAACATCCATAATAATTATCAAAAGACATCAGGCTGATCCCAATGAATTTTGTTTTTCAGGTGTGTGTGTGTGTTAAGGTTAGTGATGTCACTAGCCCAGGAGGAAGCTTGTGTAGTCCCCACCAGTTGTTTGTTGTAGTCCTTAAAGTGATTTCTGTAAAAAAAAAAAAAAAGTCTCCCTTTGCTTTGAACTTTTATCGTCGTAACTTATTCATATTGCAGATATTGTTTATGCTCTGACAGCAACATTACTCTAAAGTTTCTTTCTTTCTTTCTTTTTCTAACATCTGTCTTTCTTTATTTTCTTTCTTTCTTTTTCTAACGTCTGTCTGTATTTCTTTCTAACTTATCTTTTTCTAACATCTGTCTTTCTTACTAATCTTAAGGTTACAGGGGTTAAACACTATGTGATCTGATTCACAGAATTGTACTTTTATGTGTATTTCTTTAAAGTGAACATTATCTGTACTACTTTTGGAGGAACTGCGATTCCATTGTGTTTTTGTGTGTGTGTGTTGAATGCTCTGTGCAGGTCTTGTGATATGCAGCAGCTGACCCCAAGACGCCTTTCTACGACCTCCGAGGTCATCACCGGACCATCTTGGGCTCGGATGACAATGTCGACTTACCCTCTTATCTATCCATAAGTGTAGAATTGTTTTAACTTTGTTCTTTTGCCAATGAGAAGTAGCCAACCGGTATTTACTGATGTCAATCATGCCCTTGGAAATGGTATAACTGGTGTGAGATTTTGTGTACAGTAGAGTCTCTGGCCTGCGACCCCGTGAGACTTTGACGCCTGGCTCTACCAATGAAACTATTCTTCAGTAAATTTTTACTTATTTGATTGAACCTCATGACTCCTGGTCTTCTTTCATCATATCTGGTCCTGGGTCTTTAAGCTGTTATCCCCTAACACTAGAAACACTGTAAATCATGTTAAACCATGCTAGAACATTGTAAAACGTTTTCAAACTTTCTTTTTCAAGCCAACTTAGTTTTTTATGAACTTTAACATCTAGTTCAGAATTGTTCATTCTGATTTCAGAACAACAAATATCAAGCCTGTTTTCAAAGTTACAGCTGTTTTATAAAACAAAGACAAGAATGTATTGAAATACTACAAATGTAAAACTGAACTTAAATGATAGAAAAATATGATTTTTAAATTGAGAAAATGTTTATTTTTTTCTTCTTTTAGACATGACTTTCATTATTTGTTTAATGAATGTTTATGTACGTTTAATAAATATACAATATTATTATATAGGCATTCATTTATGTATATATTTCATTATTTGACAAACATGTACACAAATTATATTTATACACGTACAAATTCATAATTTCAAGTCGCAATTGCGTGTTATAAAGTCAGAAAAAAGACGGAGTTTTTTTTTTTTTTACCTCAGAATAGTTTATATCTCACAATTATGACTTTATAACACGCAATTCTGACTTTATATCTCCCAATTGCGAGATATAAAGTCAGAATTGCGTGATATAAAGTCGCAATTGCGAGTAAAAAAGTCAGAATTCTGACTTAATATCTCGCAATTCTGACTTTATAACACGCAATTGCGACTTTATTTCACGCAATTCTGACTTTATAACACACAATTCTGACTTTATATCTCGCAATTCTGACTTTATAACACGCAATTTTGACTTTATATCTCGCAATTATGTTTTATAAAGTCAGAATTGCGTGATATAAAGTCGCAATTGCGAGAAAAAAAGTCAGAATTCTGACTTTATATCTCGCAATTCTGACTTTATATCACGCAATTCTGACTTTTTTTCTCAGAATTCTGACTTTATATCTTGCAATTGCGACTTTATTTCTCAGAATTGCGACTTTATATCTCACAATTCTGACTTAATATCTCGCAATTCTGAGAAAAAAAGTCAGAATTGTGAGATAAAAAGTCGCAATTTTTTATTTTTTTTATTTTTATATGTGGCGGAAACAAGCTTCCATAGAATATGGACACTAGTGGAGTGATAAAACAACACTTACAAGACAAAATGAACAAACTTTGCTCATTGCTCACGAATGGATTTTGTGTATTTATTATAAATGTTACTTTTCAATGTATGCTGTGCCCCCTTTTCTTACTGATTTGGTCTTTTTAAATTGACAGGTGTTTTGGACACACATACAGTAGCTCCTGTATAAATATTATGTTTGAAAGTTATTCAAGAGTGTGAACACTTTGCATCAGAGTGGTGTGACACACCCCTGACTGAATATGTTGGTGTGTAAAAATGCACACAAAGAGTTTAGCACAACTATTTACACACACACACACACACACAAATATATCTAACTATATATTGTGTCGCTTTGATTGACCCCCAAAAACGGGTGATATCAAGGTTCTAAGAAGATGGTAATAGTCGAAACATCCTAAGCTCATCTCTTTAATTTTGTGCTGGATGTTGAAGGGCTAGTGACTTCCATGATATTTTCTAGCATGAAGCTTTGTCTGGATCACTCAACACAAAGTTTTGTGTTCTGACCACACGAAGATTACACTAAGATTAGATTTCTTGAGTATTACATGCTTGCACTACCCAAAACTTAGGCGTCAACATGTATCCCTTGTGGTTGTTACACACACACACACACACACACACACACACACACACACACACACACACACACACACAGGTATAATATGAAATTTAGGTTTGTCAAAAGAAAAAAAAAGGTACATTACAGTACAAGGTTACTCGTGAGGAAACTGCTCGGCTACAGTACTAATAAAAGATGCTGGTCATCAGTCTGTTTTAAAGAATAAAATAAAGTAAAAGTTTTATTTAAAGGAAATAGACAACTTTTCTTGCTTTTTGTATGGCAAACAAATGTTTAAAATGTTTGAACATTTAAAATCCCTGTGTGTCTTATTTTATTCAGAATGTTGTAGTACAATATGTAAATTTGTTGTTTTGCAACACACACACACACACACACACACACACACACACAAACACACAATGGGTTGGGTTAAAAACTAAAACATTATACACTAAAAAGATGTTTTTGTGTGTGAGCCCAGAGAATCACCAGAAAGCTTTTGATGAAGTGTCATTCTTTAAACATCTAGGCTAGCCTAAGCATCTGTCCTAAAACCATTAACAAACCCATTTAGGATGCACTCTTCCCCCGCCAGTTCCACTCGCAAACACCTTCACTGTGAGTTAGATAAATGTTTTGATTATTTGTGTTTTTAACACTGATCCTATTGGCGTCGGGAAACAGATACAGATGTTCTAGAAAAAACGACACCTTTTCTTGGTGAGAATATAGCACGGGGTGTGAGGGTAATTAGGACTCTTTGGCTTGATGAACGTGTCTGATTCTTTGTCTTAGGCATTATCATAAAACCTTAAGTTCAGGTACTACTGATCCTACTGAGGTACACACACACACACACACACACACACAGTTGTTCTTAAAAGACCATTTGTCACTCTACAGATAAGGCGTTGTCGGGAAAATTCGTTTTGTGTACCTACCCCGAAGTGACAAAATAAAATAAAATGATGTATCAAAATGTATAAGGAAACACCAGTACTTTTAGGCTTGGTTTGTAGGGAATTCCAAACCTGCGCACATATATTCAAACGCACATAACTATAGAACCAATTCTTAATGCGCATGTGAACGCCATCAGCGTTTCTCACAGGTTCGCGTTTAAAGTCTGTGTAGAGAGAATGGTGTCGTCTTAGCGGCCCTTAATTTAATAACAAATGATCGTTGCGATGGAAGCGAATCAATCAAAACTAACTTTAGCAGGGAAATAACTTTATTAAAGAACCGCAATAAAGCCAAAACAATCTCTGTTACCTTAAATTATACGCTTATCTCTGTAAAGCTGCTTTGAAACAATCTACATAGTTAAAAGCGCTATATAAATGAAGATGACTTGACTTGACTTGACTTGAGGAATACAAACAGCAACAGTTTCCCCCATACAGACGTTCCCACTGTAAAAACATTTGACACTCACTGACCTGTCAGTTTGAGTGACACATGGATTCCCTGTCAATCACTAGTGACACTAGGGTCATCAATTTTTCAGTTTTGTTGAGTGTGGTCATAGAATGAGCAAAGATGTTGATGGCAACAATAGTGACCGGTGGGAAAATATAGATGGTTGTATTTTTATTATTTTCTTTTTTTTATCTCAGTATTTATATAAGTGTTGTATAAAGGTTTTTAAAGAGTGGATGAAAGAGTTTAAAATGTGTTAAATAACTGGGCCGATATAGGCTATAAGAATTTTCAGTATGTATACTGTGTACTATACACATTATCCCACCGGTCACAATTGTTCACAATACAAATTATTATTGAATATTTTAAGGGGCAACTAATGACACCTCATATGGATATTTTCATGTCTGGGAAAAGTTTGGGATTAAACAGGTTAATTTCACACATTTGCAATAAACGTAAGACGGCAGCAGTGACCCTTTACTAGTGGAAGACCAACATTGTCCAACAAACGCAAGGCGTTTTCAAACTTCCTCTGTTCTTACACCACGCCTCGGTGTGTTTGTGTCTCTGTCTCGAAGTCTCGAAGACAAGTGAATAAAGTGTAGGCTACTTTTTCTAACAAAAATGTCACTTCAACTCTTGACGTTGATCTCCATCGTTGTGTTCTTCACCACAGGAGCTGTTTCAGGTGAGTTATTAACGTGTTCATGGAAATAACACGCCGTTCTTGGCAAACCTAAACAGTTAGGGTCAAATTTACTAACAGCTTCCTCCAGTGCAATTATGGTTACTCTTTTGGCGTTAAAAAACTACTGTCATGATTTAATAAAGACACGCTGTATAAAAAAAAAAAAAAAAAAAAAAAAAAAAAAAAAGACATTAGCTCTGAAAAGGATGGACAGGGTTATTTTTCGGTGGACCTTCATTATTGCATGAGTTTTCCTTTCAGGCGCAACATTTATGGCGGAGGAGATTATTTAAATGAATCACACAAGGTGATTTACTGTAGATTGTGTTGGTCATTATGGAAATGATCTGTTCTTTCATTTGCACGTCGTCAGTAGATGAAGTAGTTTCCTTTCATCCAGAAGGGCTTTACGCCCATTTCTCACATACTCCTTGTGGTATGCGGTGCAGGAGCAGCACACTATAGTGCTTTCACATTATGCTGCGTTTGCAGTGTGTAACTGATCCACTGCTGTACCCGTAACTGATCCACTGCTGTACCACAAACACATACTCACTATTTTTATTTGAAATCCAGAAGTTATCAGTATAAGTTTTGTCAGCATTGCGATTCTCTTTGTACACATTTACACTCTTTATTAGATGTATTACGTTTAAACACAATTTAAACAACGCATTATTCAATGCATTAGGCCACTTCTTTATGGGCCATTCTACAGAATTGGTGCAAACTTCTGTCCCTCATCCAACAAACACATTTGAAAAGCATTTAATTATTAAAATCTTAGATGTTTACTAAGATCCTTCAATTATCTATTGAAACCCACAATAATATTTAAGATATCAGTAAGCTTTATATATATATAAAATCATAATTTATGGGCTACTTTCAATTAGGAGGTGGCTGTCCCAAACCCTAACCCCTAAATTTCAACTTGTGAAAATGATATTGAAAAATGTTTTGCAAATTTTTCCATTCTTGTAAAAAAAATAAAATAAAAATATGTATATATATATATATATATATATATATATATATATTTTTTTTTTTTTTTTTTTTTTTTTTTTAAACGAAGTCACTACCAAAACAGTGAATGTTGTAGTCCATTGGCTGAGACTGATTTTAACCACACCCCTACATTTTTGATCAGGAAATATTCCTGTGTCCCTCTCTCTCATGTGCTATATGGTGAGTAGATTGATCCCATAATTTTGAGGTAAATGTGTTCTAAAAATCTGTGTGTAACTTTAAGGAATGTCACTACCAAACTCATTTTTTTTCTGCTATTGAGAAAACTTTTTGGGATGTTATTCCATAAAATGTAGTTGTTATATGTGTTCAACTGTTCTGACCAGTGATTGCTAACCATGTGCTGATTAACATCTTCGAGCTAGGCTCAAAAGTATCTAATATTGTCACTACCAAAACAGTCACAACCGAAACATGTCTTGAAGTTTTGGTTGTGACATTATTGTTTTGGTAGTGACAAAAGGGAACACATAATCCTTTATTTGGAGGAATAAACTACATTTTAGTACAGTTATGCAAATAATTACTACTGCAGTATGTTTTAGTAGTGTTTTAGTGTTTTAGTATGCAAGATTCTGTTAAAATTCTGTAATGTGATGAGGTTACAATTACTTAAGGTTGCAGTCCATGATACTAGCTTAGGTGTAAGGTTGTTGTCAGTAATGTTAATTTCTATGATTAACTTGACAGGGAGAATGACATAAAACACCAACATGCCTAAAAAAAATAGAAAAACTACAACAGAGAGACAGAGAGAATACAAACAAAGGTTGAGGGAAGACCCAGTGAAGTACGAGGAATACTTAAGGAAAGAAAGATAAAGAAATAAGAAACGAAGGGAAGAAGGAAAGTTGAAGAGTATCAGTGAATTATCTGACAGGGAGCAAAGACATGTCAGAAAAGCATGGAGGAAAAGACAGAAAAGACACAGGATGATGGTGAAAAGACAAAAAGAGGTGGAGACATTTTGCAGGGCTTCCACACCACCTACAGTGTAAAAAAAAATGTTACTGCTATTTACTTAAAAAAATTATGGTAACAATATTACACATAATATTTTTGAGTAGTTAAAGCTTGATTTCATTCATGGAATCTACCTGAATAAATAATGTAAAATGCCCTAATTTATTTAGTCTATGACATAATGAATTAAATTTATTTAGTGAAATGTGCTTTTTTATTTGAAGTATTTTTTATTTTCATAATTGTGTGAAATCAAGTGAAGGGATATGACCTGTTGATATTTAACTTTGAGATATATTGTTTTATATAAAGACTGTATGCTGCTAGGACAGCACAGAATCAAACTTGTTTCTGCACTATCATTAGCAGACTTATTGCTACAGTACATGTATAAAACAATATGCTTCAGAATATTAAAACAATGCAGTTATTCACAACCTAACCATAAGCCCTACTCTTCTGCACAATGGTAACGATCAAAACTTTAACATAATAGAAACTCTTTCAAATGTGAAACATACCTGAACATTAACAGATGTTTCCCTTTACTCAAAAACACATGAAATAACACTTAATTTCAAGATTTACTCTCCATTTCCAGCCATGTGCAAAGCATGCTGGGAACAAACAATGGTGTCTCTAAATAAAACCGCATAAATGAGCTAATTCTCTTAAAATAAATAGGTAGCTCCTTTTCCTTCATTTTATGAGGTTTATCAGTTCCTCAGTTTAAGCCTTAAAATTGTGTATATTTCCTTAAAAAAATAGGTAAATGCATCTCTTGGTGTTATTAGTGAAATGTTCTCAATATTTTCAATAAAACACTGAACCACAATTTTCTTAATAAAATATACATAATATTTTTAATGATCACCTCAATTTTTTTAATGAAAATTACAAGACTCATGATTCATTTTTTACAGCAGTACACACACACACACACACAGTTCAGTGATTCTGGAGATTTATCTGAATGAGGAAAATTATTCTGAAATTAATGTTTTATGTAAACACACACACACACACACACACACACACACACACACACACAGTTCAGTGGTTCTGGAGATTTATCTGAATGACTCATAAACAAAATGTTGAAAATGTGAAAATAAAACAAAGTGGTTCTGAAACAGTCTACATTGTAAGTTGTTGTTGTTTTTTTAGGAAGAAAAATCTATGAGCATGCCTCTTCTCACTTGCACCTCAAGACCCAAAGTATAGAATAGCTCTAGGTATTCTTATAAGATATTTACTGTCAGATGTGTGTCTGCTGTATGTACTGACTGCATATGTGCATCATAGTTATTTATTTATATTAACATAAAATGTGGACAGTCTGATTCAGCCATGGCAAACTAAGTATTGTGGTCACTACCAAAACATTACTGTCACTACCAAAAATGTGCAGTCACTACCGTAACATGGGGTGTTTTGTCAAAAATAAAGTATACTGAATTATCAACTAAGATGTTATGATAGTGTTTGGTTCAGTGCATATTCAAACTAATGAATCCTTAACTTTGAAATTAGTACGATAAACTTTATGCCTTCTACAAAGAAAGATTGGGTTCAAAATACAACAAATCTCATAAATTACACTTAAGATATTATTAAAATTATAATCTTTATTGATTTAACCTGTAAAAATATTTTATATAGATTTATATATTAAGTTGCTCAAGCAAGTGGTAAAATATTTAACCATGTACTTATATTAAAATCACAAACATTTTGAATTAAAACTCCTAAGACCCGAGCTTTGGTTTGGCATGCATTTTAGATTTCTTCTAGCTTTTTGGGGTTAGGAGGGACCAATACATATAATAACCAGATATTATCTTTGAACATGAAGCACTTTTTGAAAAAAATGATGTCCACATATGTGGACACCGGGTCTGAATTCACAGAAAAAAATCAATACACCATTGTGTAACAAAGTGCAAATCTCTTTTATTTACAGCCAGTGCCTGAACATTTTTCGTTGTTACTCTTGTATAACTTCTAAACATACATATATACATCTTCCGCTTATCCGGGGCCGGGTCGCGGGGGCAGCAGTCTAAGCAGAGATGCCCAGACTTCCCTCTCTCTGGACACTTCCTCCAGCTCTTCCGGGGGGAGGCGTTCCCAGGCCAGGCGGGAGACATAGTCCCTCCAGCGTGTCCTAGGTCTTCCCCGTTAGCATTCCATTGACTCCCATTCATTTTGGCGTCACTTTGACAGCGAATAACTTTACATCTGAGGCGTTTAAAGACTCCATTTGTCCATTATTTATTTCTAAAGAAACACGACAATGTATAAAGGGCTCCATTACCTTCTATGTTACATTAAGACCCCGTAGAAACAGTTTTTGTAAAAATAGGCTAACGATTGCGTCATAACCACTCGACTCTCTGTCGCACAGTAGAGAAATTACCGTACAGACAGGAGGAGAAGCTCGCAGGCAGTCGGGGGGACGTCAAGGGAGAAGCCCATAGATATATTATACTGTCAAAATAATTAATCAGAATACTTACTCCTGCTCACTCACGCCAAAGAACTCTTTGCTGAAGCTCGCCGTCTCTGCAAGATTAACGTTGGCAGTTTGCACGCACAGCTACTAGAAGATTTACATATGTCAGACAGTTTGCTCACGTCATCAAGCTTAGTTTGAGTCGGTTTGAGTCTGCGCGTCAGGAACGGAAGTGCTAAAAAATCGCTAAAAATGGGCTTCACTTGTCTCAATTGAGTTCCAATGAGATGGCTCTGTCCACTTCTTATACTGTCTATGCCGGTAACCCATGCTCTTATACGCACCGGATGCCAGGCCATTGGCCAAACCTTAAACCATGACAAGTAGGAGGGGTCATAACCCTTCCTGCTACATTAAGTTAATTTTTCATCTCTATTTTTTGTGTTTATTTAAAATAAGACAAATCTGATATTTTTTTAATCTCCAAGATGTTATTTAACATTTGAGATAGTTATTTAATGCTTCGCTAACTAGCAGAAGACACTAGCAGGGTTTAAATCCCAGTTGTGCAGGCGGGGCATGTTCTAACACTGCGTTACAGTGTGCCCCTATTAGAAATATGCTATTATATTCTATACTTTTATTAATTTTATTGAGAAAACGTGAGAAAAAGGTGAATAAAGACTGAGAGTCAATGTTCAGAAATGACTAATTATTTATTTGTTTTGAACTATGTTGTATAGCTGTGTTTTCATGTGTTCGCAGTGGCGGCTGGTGAAAAATATCTTCGGTGGGGCTGTGTCATATTCAGTCGGTTTCAATAGTCTGGTAACCATGGGAGTCTTTTAGCGTAGTGGCTCCGAGGTCGTGGAATACTCTTTTTCAAGACATCCGTCAAACATCCGCCCTTCTCTCCTTCAAAAACAATTTTTTTATCTGAATATTACTCTTCAGCTCACAGTCTGTAAATTCTACATTGTTATTGATACGCTATTTGTTTGAATCCCTCTTTGTTTTGTGTCTTTAACCTAACTTTGTAAGTGACCTCTGTATATTAGGCATACTTTCTGCTCTTGGTATGTGTATTGTGCTTTGATGTTGATGTTTATTTTGTTCTATTCTTTAACCCAGTCTCAGTGGTTCTCAAACTTTTTAGAGTTGTACCCCATGAGGCTTTTAACATCCTTCTGCGCACCCCCACTCTTCAGTCACACCTTTCTCAGTAAGGGACAATATTTGCCCCCTTAAATCGATTTTTCCAGTGCATTTTTACCTTTACAAATACCTTTATAAAATAAATAATGCTTTAAATAATGAATGTTCATAATAAATGTTCAATAGAGAAATATGCAATGGTAAAAACGAAGTGATGCTTTTAAATATTGAATTAAAACCACCAGTAGGTGGAGAGTCATCGAGTCATTCATTCAGTAATGAAGCAAGTGGCTGTATTTATGAATTAATCATTGAATCATTGACTCTAATGATTCGTTCAAAGCCGCAGATTTGTTCACAAACACTGCTGTGGCTTTTGTTGGAGCTATTATTTTGTTGTAAAAAAAAAATATTGACAACTGTGTTGAAAATGAACATTAATATTAATATTTCGTTTGTTTAACTGTTGTATAAAATCAATGTCACATTCGCAATCGTGTGGATCTTCATATAATGTGATCATCATTAAACACAGAGTATGTGTTTGTATCGAAGAGAGTTTGAATCTTATATCGATCTCCATTCTCAGCCTGTGTCTATATATTTGTTCTTCATGCTAGTAAGTGCTAAATGTAGCAAAACCCCAGCCAGACAATGGTGAAGCGTACTGATATTTCAAAAAGCTTTTATTTTCTTACACCCTTTTCTTCTTGAAACACCGTAAGAGCTACAGGACAGATAAATAACATAAAATTAGCTCTTACGAACCCAAACATTAGCCGAAGGCCACATTAAACAATATATTGAATATATATAACAATTTATAACAACATTACAAATAGCCATTTATAAAACCCTTTTTATGACGTTTAGAGCCCGACCGATATAGGATTTTTAAGGCCGATACCGATACAAATATTTGGTGATTTAAAAATCCGATATTCCGATATATCGGCCGATATATATATATTTTTTTTAAATCCAGAAACGCGTAACAAAACATGAACAGATTTCCCTAACATATGTTATTTGTAGTTATACCACGGGCTGTTTAAATACTCGATTCTGATTGGCTGGAAGGTGTGCAGTAAAACCGTTTAATGCACAGGTAGTTCCAGTCAGTTTGATTACAGTTCGAAATTAATCTGCTACTATAAACATTGGTAACCATAGTAACACAGTTACACAGTAACAAAGTTACACTTGCAAACAGAGTGAGAGACACATGAAAACGTTTATTTAGGTAGGCTAAATGGATGATTTTTGCATATCGTTTAATTTGTATGGTGAATATGGCAATTTTGAGAAATGGGCCCAGGCACAAGACGAAATAGAAGACTTGGAGAAGACGTTGAATGACAAAAAGCGGCACAAAGAATTAACACCGGCAGAGCTAGATAAGATCGAAGACGACAAAGATGAGGTCAATACGAAAAAGACAACTAAATGGGCAGTTAACACTTTCAGTGACTTTTTGCGCCAAAGACAGAACAATTGTGATTTCGAGACCTACTCTGCTTCTCTTTTAAATGAGACATTGCGGGAGTTTAATGCCTCTGTTCAATCTACCGCTGGACGCGAATACAGTGTTGCAAGTTTGATGTGTCTCAGAGCAGGTATAAACCGTCACATTACAAAATACAACATCATAAGTGATAAAGACTTCAAGTCAAGCAATGCCGTCTTTAAATCAGTTTTAAAGCGCTACAGGAAAAATGGAAAAGACACCAGCGTTCATCATCCGCGTATTACTGAGTCTGACTTGGAGAAAATTAGAAATGCACCTGCACTCTCCCCTTTCACACTCACAGGACTTGTAAGAAAAGTTTGGTTTGACATACAGCTGTGTTTTGCACGGAGGGGAAGAGAAGGAAACCGTAACCTATCAAAAGAGTCTTTCGTTCTCCGGCAAGACGAGAATGGGAAAGAGTACCTGACCCTGGCGCATAACCCAGAGACAAAAAACCACAAGGATCCCACTGCATCGGAAAGGGAAAATTTACGAGGATTTATGTTTGCGAGCCCCGGCGACCCACTTTGTCCCGTGGACAGCTTTAAAAAATATCTGTCAAAGTGTCCAGAAAATGCCGGAGCGTTCTATTTGCATCCGAGACGCATCCCTCTGTGCAAACTCGAGAGCACCGAAGTGTGGTTCACCAGGGAGCAGATGGGGCTCAACTACCTTGGCAATATGCTAAAAAATATTTGTGAAGAGGTTGGTATAGATATTTCGTTTTTGCCCATAAATTTAAACTGTGTTTATATTATTTTCCAAATCTAAATTGTGTACTTTAAAGGTAGGGTAGGTAGGAATTTTATAAAAAACTTTTTTCCAAATTTGTTTAAACTTTCTATATATATCAATACATAATTAAAATGTAAGTACTCTGAAAAAAAGAGTATAAAAATCGAGTGACTCTAGACCGTTTAATCTGCATTAAACACAGCTCATTATTTCCATTCGGGACGAAACAAAGGATTGGCTTAGGCGACTGTCACTCTCTCGCAACCATGGCAACCACCCTTTTGCCACACAGGATCTGCCCACTTGCGCGCACCCGTTTGATTTGAGGAATTCAAGAGGCACGGAACCTAGGAATAGCAAAACAATGGCAGAGAAAGAGCAATCAAAATTAACATTACCGGCATATGCAGTTAGCGAAGGCAAACAAGGCAAAAAAGGAAGACAGTAATAGAAAAGGTAATAAACAAAAAGTCTTTGGATAAACAAAGAAATAAAACGCGTGTCAATATCCTCGGACCCTAGTTGCACGGCCTCTTGCACGACCTCCTCTGCTTCGCCCTCGACCCCGGACCTGTCCTCGAGCTGACGATGCGGTACTTGTCTCTGGAGTGTAGTCATCAGAGTCAACAATTCTTTCATTATGGAAACTCTTACATGCAGAACACCATATATGTTATGAATCTTACACGAAATTCATCTTCATCACAGTGTAACTGATGGTAATGGAAAAACGTGTATCAATGCAACCTGTTTTTAGCTTTGCCTTATAGATATAACTAGCTCGTTAGCGAATCAAAAAATATATATTTTAAACTTTACCAATATCAATATGCTAGCTTGATAGAGAGTACTAAAATACATCTTATTTGTTTATATTCATAATGATAAAGTTAGATTTTTTTTATCACATGTGATTCTGACATGATGTCACTACATGCACTGTGCTCCTTCCTCTCCGCTCGTCTCAGGTAAATAATGCGTCTTCCAGTTCAGCGGTCGGAGTCGCTGTGTCATGTGTTTTGGGGGCGTGGCTTTGGAAGGAGCCCAGAAGGGAGGGGGTGGAGTGAATGGAAATAATGAGCTGTCTTTAAAACAGTCGTGAGAGGTCTACAGACACTCGATTTTTATACTTTCTTTTTCAGAGTACTTACATTTTAATTATGTATTGATATATAAATAAAGTTTAAACAAATTTGGAAAATAAGTTTTTTAGACAATTCCTACCTACCCTACCTTTAAATTCTTGTTATTCAGGTGGAAGGTATCTCACAAATGTACACAAACCATAGTTTGCGGAGCACTGCCGTTGGACGACTCTCTGATGCAGGACTAGAAAGTCGCCAGATCATGTCAGTGACAGGCCACCGATGCGAGGCGAGTTTGCGGTCATATTGGGCCCCATCTTTGTCAGAGAGGAGCGCATGGAGTGACATACTGACATCTAGCACCTCAACAAGCAAAGCGAAACATAATTTCACCTCCAAGCCTAAACCTGAAATAACCCTACCCTTTTCCATGTCTAACTTCACGATAAATGGAAATGTGGAGTTTAACATCAGTTAGTATAATGATGAGTAAAACAATCCCCTATCGAAATTTCCAACTGTTTGATTTTTTTGTTTTCATTTAATTTAATGCATTTCAATAAATGTAATGTGTCTTTATATAGTAGGCTAATTGTGGTTAGAGACGCCGGTTTTATTTAACACTCTACATAATTCATTTAAATAAATGACATGATTAGTTCAAATAAAGATTGCCTTGTCACTGTCAGTGTTGCCTGTCATTCATAAATAATTGTAATAAATCCATTAAAGAATCATTAAGTTAGCTATATGCTTAAGCAACGAGGGGACTGTAGACTTACACACTCAGGTAACTCGGGCACGCATGTGTCTCTCTCTCTCTCTCTCTCTCTCTCTCTCTCTGTTCCTTCTCTTTCAGTTTGTGATAATTCATTCAAATAAAAGCAATCCGATGGCTCTACTTTATTTAAAGCGGACGGAGTGCTAGAACTAACGAGCTGTAACTTAAGAAAATAACCGTCATTTTTACACGTCTGTTAAAAAATTACACTGTAAACATCAGTTACAGCTTTAACTTGTTTTTAACTTGGAAAATAACCAAGGTATAAACGGGATAATCCACGGCTAGCCATGCATTAAATAATTTTAATGCACTTCGTAGAGGCAACCACCCTCCGCTTCGCGTCGGGTGGTTCTTCGCCTCTACGTCGTGCATTAAAATCCTTTAATGCATGGCTAGCCGTGGATTATCCCTTACTTATTTCACAATTTCATAATGTAGAGTCCTCAGCCTTACTAAAATAATATGATAATGCAGTTTAAAAATAAACTTGTTTGTTTTATTGTCACAACAGAACAGAAAATATTAAAGTTCTGATAAATATAATGTATATTAAAAATACAAACTTAAGATATGAAACTTAAAGTCCTTTGAACAAAAAAAATCAACTATTATTATTAATATTGACAGTAATAATTTTAAAAAATCAATGATGATGATATTATTATTATCATCATCATTTGTATTATTATTAAACAAGACAAAGGTAACTCCTTGTGTGTGTGTTGAAATGCAATGTAAGTCGCTTTTGATAAAAGCGTCTGCCAAATGTCAATGTTATAAGCTACCTTATAATTACAATGTCAACTTGCTTATCCCTTTACCTGCACTCTTTTAATTCTATCCATCTATTCCATCAAGCTACAACAAACCATTTTCAATCATCATTTGCTGCCTGCCTTCTAAAATCTACTACTTAGTGATGCACTAAATACATTATGTGACTCGTTAATGCTGCGGCTAAACGAAGTCAGCAACGCACACTTGGATTTCACACACGTGTAAAAGAAAAGCTCACTTTTATGCACAGGATATGTTTGATACTTTTTCTCTATGTCTAAATGTTCACTCCTCGCGTGCCTAACTTACATTTTACAATGCAGAGACTGGAACTACAGATATGCTAGTTATAAATACAGTAATCATTACTTTATTTAGGCAGAATAAGTTCGTTGTGATTTCCAAGCTCATTAGCCGCGTTTCCACTGTCGGGCCAGTGCGAGCCAGGGCTTTAAACTGGCCGTGCCGGGCTAATAGCCTCGGGCTAATAGCACCGGGCCTGTGTTTCCACTGTCAGGCCAGAAGCGCTTCACTAAAACACACCCGTAACACGCCTCTCTGGAACAACGTCACACTAACCCATCATTTCAACAACAAATGGAAGTTTTATCAGAAAACTAATCAGAAATCACTGGAAACAGCGTTGAAAACAAACATGATAAAAGCGGCCGTTTGCTGGCATTTTTGTTGTTTATGTAACGCGCGTGTGTTATCCTTTAACGTTAGTTCTCTTACCCAGCGCTGTTCCGTGGGTTCTTGGCTTCGTTCCTTTTTATTGGGTTATCACCACTGTAGGGAGGACACTGACAAGGAGCTCCGGTGATGACAACACTTGTTTATTGAACAATTCAGAGGCGACATCGTGAATGGCCGCAGCCGACTAAAGAGTGCATCTCATCTCTTCCTCTGTACTATCACAACTGCCCAGATTGATTTCTCCCCCGATCTAAATCACGGGGCGCGTTCTCGCGATATTATCCCAAATCCTATTTAAAGTCATAGAACATTATAACTCTTAAATTTCACTTCCTACATAATACTCCCTTACCCAAGAAGAAATGTCCTCATTTCTATAACATAGTTCTTAAGACAATTTTTTTCTTAACATGTTTTCCAACATCTGTATCAAAGGGGTCGAAATTAACAAAACATGTTTAGCAATACTAAAACATATAACTAAAATAGACCCCTAACGGCATCAATATATATAATTATATATATAAGCATGCTCTAAATAAAGATTCCCATTGATTTAACTTTGCACCTAATATAAAGAACACATGAGAACAAAGAACATTTAGCAAATCAGTAAAGTGCAAAGTCCTTCAAATGGTAAGGCAACCGACGTGTCCTAGGGAGCACATCCCGAGTAGACACTGGAGTGTCAGGAACCTCATAAGCACTTGTTGACAGTCCAGCTTCAGGTGTGCACAGTGTTAGAGGAAGCAGTTCAGGGTTCAGGGTAACATGGCTGTCCTGTGCATTTTGCGCAGAGCTGGATGGTTGTGGGGTGCTAGGTCGTTGAATGTGAGGTTGCAACTGGGGCAATGGTGTGGGCTCCAATGGAACCTGGGGTGCAGGGAGTCCCGGTGGCACCGGTGTAATGTGAGGTGGGAGGAGTCCTGATAATGTATTCAGGGTATTCGGTTTAACAGGGGAGGAAGGGGGAGTAAGGGCGTGTGTGTTCTTCGAGTCTGTGATGTAAGGTTTCATGCGATTGTAGTGAATTATTTTTGCTTTTGCACATGGTTTGGATACATCCCGTACTTCGAAATTAACAGGGGTGGAAATACCAGAGGGGCATATTGGTTGCAAAACCTCATAGGGGCCCACCCAACGTGGACACAGTTTGTTGTGGCGGTGGGCAGGATCATCCACTAACACCAAGTCACCACGGTTATAAGGAGTGTATTTTAAATGACGATCGTAGTTCAGGCGTTGTTGATCTTGTGCCCTGTCTCGGTAAGCAGTTGCAGAACGGTAAGCGGAGGTCAATCTTTTGCGCAGCTTGTTAGCATATGCTGCTGGCGTGCCCGCTGTCGCTGTACTAAGAGCATTATTATCCTGGAGCAGTGTGTCCAGGGAAATGCGTGCCTCCCGGCCATGAACCAAAAAGAAGGGTGTCAATCCTGTACTAGTGTGCTTGGTGGTGTTATAAGCCAATGCAACCTGCGGGAGGTGCTCGTCCCACTCTGTGCCCGATGCGAAAAGATGTTTGGAAAGTTCATCTTTCAGGGTACGATTAAAGCGCTCAACAGCCCCATCACATTGAGCGTGATAAGGGGACGTACGAAGCTTCTTGATGGATAGCAAGTTACAAAGATGCTTTATGAGGTCAGATTCAAACTGTCTGCCCTGGTCAGAGTGTAGGGCCTCAGGGACACCATGTTGTGGGATGTAGTGGTCAAAGATGCAACCTGCTACTGAGACAGCCGTTTGATCCTTCAATGGGTAGAGGTTGACAAACTTTGTGTACAGGTCCATCATTACTAGAACATAACGGTTACCCTTGGTAGACATTGGCAACTCTGTTATGTCTGCGGCCACTATTTGAAATGGACGGTCTGGAGAGATAGGAATGAGTGGTGCCTGTAGGCGGGGCACAGGGGAACGCCTTGACTGACAAGCAGCACATTGGGAGCAATGTTTAGCAATGTCTGACGACATGTAAGGCCAGTAAAAGGACCGCATGGCTCTATCCAACGTTTTGGCCAAACCATAATGACCCACTGAAGGGTGTCCATGGACATGACTGAGGATCTCAGGAATCAGCGATGTAGGAATGACAACTTGCAAGGCATTGTCACCTAAGGAATTGCGTAAATGTCTGCATAACACTCCATTATGAATGACGAGGCGGCGAAACTGTGCCCACAGTTTTCTGAGGTATGATGAAGCGTCACGTAGCCTCCATAAGGGTGGTCTACGTCCTGTTTCCATCCAAGAGAAAACAACAGCTAAATCTGGGTCTGACTTTTGTTGCCCCATGACGTTCCAATCACTTTGGATTTGAACCAGATTTGATGTTGTGTGGTTTGGAACAAGCATGGGCAAAGGGGCATTTTTGTCCATGGGCAGTGTTTGGGAGTGTGCCGACATCGGGTTTGCCTGCAAAGCTATTGATGTGGTCTGAGTTGCTGCCGAGACAGTCGACGTGTCGCTCTGAAGATACCTGTCCAGTTCCAGGGGATTGGTCTCTGGCCGCCTAGACATGGCATCTGCATTAAGGTGTTTAGCACCATTACGGTGAATGACATGCCAGTCATACAGGTCTAATTCTATAGCCCAACGCGCTCGTCTACCTGTAGGATCATGATCTAAAGGGAGTTTCTTTAGACCGACCAAAGGCTTATGATCAGTAACGATGGTGAACGGATGACAAGCAAGATAGTGTCGGAAATGACGGACTGACCACACAATGGCATACAATTCCCGATCAAAGGTAGACCATTTTCTTTCAGAGGCAGACAGCACATGGCTGGCATATGCAATGACATGCTCTTTTCCTTCCACTTGTTGTGAAAGAACAGAACCCAGTGAATGAAGGGAAGCATCAGTGTAAAGGATGAAGGGATTTGAAAAATTTGGAAATGCCATAATTGGTTGTGACGTCAGTTCCTGCTTCAGTACACTGAAAGCTTCATTGGCTTCTGCCGACCAAGAGAATGATACTCCTTTGTGTGTGAGATGGTACAAGGGTTCAGCTGTGCGTGCAAACTGTCTAATGAATCGACGATAGTATGAGCACAGACCCAGGAAAGCCCTGACCTGTGTGGCTGATGTTGGAATTGGCCATGTCTTGACTTTGTCTATGTTAGATGGGTCTGGCTCGACACCGGCACTCGAAACACGGTGGCCCAGGAAAGTAACAGAAGAACATGCCAGATGGCACTTGGACGGCTTAAGTTTGAGGCCAGCTGTACGAAATCGTTGAAAAACTTCCCGCAGATGCTGAAGGTGTTGTGGGAAATCAGCACTGTAGACGATAATATCATCTAAGTAGATTAAACAAATACTCCAGTGCAGACCCCGAAGTACAAGCTCCATTAAGCGCTGGAAACTGGGCGGGGCATTTGAGATTCCCATTGGCATCATACGGAATTGATATAAGCCTGTACCAGTGGAGAAAGCCGTTTTTTCTTTGTCATCTGGATTGAGTGGTATTTGCCAGTACCCAGCAGTTAGATCAATTGTGCTAAACACTCTGGCCCCAGAAAGTCTATCGAGGGTATCATCCACCCGAGGAAGAGGGTGTGAATCTTTGATCGTGACGTCATTGAGACGTCTGTAATCTACACAGAACCGGTGTGTGCCATCCTTTTTCCGTACAAGCACGACCGGAGCTGACCACGGACTGTGAGATTCCTCGATGATGTTGTGGTCCAAAAGCCTCGACAGCTCTTGTTGTAATACTGCCTGAGTAGCTGGTGACGTTCTATAAGGCCGCAGTTTTATTGGAGCAGCGTCACCCGTGTTGATACTATGTGCAACCAGGTTGGTTTTCCCATAGTCATGAGAATGGGAGCTAAAAATGTTAGCGAACTCTGTCAGCAGGCTTTTGAGCTGTGCCTGTTCTTCAGCGTTTAAGTGTGTGTCCTCCAAATGCACATCAGGCACTGGATGGACAGCTTCTGTGGAAGTAGTCACAGCTGAGACTAATGTATACTCATCAAGTGTACTGCCAGTGACAGAGAAAATCTGACCTAATGGACATCCAGCCTCAAGAGAGACCGTTTCGTTAGTCGGGTTAACCACTCTAACAATGCCCCTTCCCTTTTGAACTGATGTCAGTGTTCGAGCAACACCTAAAGTCACAACTGGAGGGGGCTGAGGTTCCAGTATACCAACATACGTGTCTGTGAAAGGATTCGCTACACCATTATCTCTGACAGAAATTGGGATTGCCATCTCTGACATAGGCGGGATGGTCACCTGAGCGACGCTGACAGCAGAACTCTGTACTGGAATCAGTGACTGGGGTGGTGAAAGAGGAACTGACGTGTTATACAGTTGTAAACTTGCATGTGGTATGTCAATAGTGACGGTGTGTTCAATTAAGAAATCCCATCCTATTAGAACAGGATGCGTAGCTGTGCGTACCACATGGAAAACATGAGAAAATGTTACATCTCCAATATGTATGGGAGCTATCACAGAGCCAATTATGTCCAATAACTGTCCAGTTACAGATGACGCTAACACAAATGACTTACTGATAGGCTGGGTAGACAAAACTGGGATCGATCTCCGACAGTCATCAGTAATGAGAGAGAGACCTGACCCAGTATCGACCAAAGCATGGAGTTCGGTACCCGCCAGTGCAATTTGAATGAATGGTGTAGGTGGAGTAGATTTAAGACTAACTGTACCAGAGTGGACCCTTATTGGGGATGAAGCTGGCATTTGGTCCCCAATGACAGCTTCTACTCGTTTCCCCGATGTGGTGAGAAAGGGTCCGTCACCTTGTGAGATTGGGAGAAATGTACATGTCGTGTGGGTGATCTTGGCGAACTTCGGGAATGGGGGGGTGGCGATGGAGAGCTGTGTCTGTGGTAACTGGAAGTTCTGTACTGTGGCCTTGGTGAGGGTGAACGAGCATGACGGGTTCTGTGTTCATATTCCAAATCAGGCCGGCGGTCTCGTGTAGGTGAGCGGTCAGAGCTAGAGCTACCATAATGATGTTTATGGGGGGTGTATTGGTCAGATTGTGTAGTGTGAGAAACTTGTGACTCACGACTGCGGGAGGAAGGGGAGTAGCTGCGCTGTCTTTGGCAAGAGAAGTCATCCTTTGGAAGTGCTCGGTCATTTTCTGAACGGCCATGGTAGCGTCGTGGAGGACACCAGTCATCCTGAGGGTGTTGCTGTCGACCTCTCTGTGTACGTTGTGAAGAGCAGCAGCAGTCCTGGCGGTAGTGATGATCGTCCCGGCGGTAATGATGATCGTCCCAGCGGTAATGATGATCGTCCCGGCGGTACTGATGATCTTCCCAATCAGGCTGGCGATGGCGTGCGGTGATGTCATAGTCCACAGCTGCGCAGGTCTGATGTGGAGAGTGTGTGGAAGACGTCACATCATCCTGAAGGCTGGAAATCCGCCGCGAGAGCTGGTCCATGCGCTCATCAGTTCGTCGCAGGTGAGACTGACGTAAGGAATGCAGGTCCGTTCGGAGTTCAGCAATGGCTGATGCTAGTTCAGTGATGTGAGTTGCAGTCACTGTGTTGGCCGATGGTTGTGAATTTACTGTCACAGGCATAACAGGTGAAGGGTTAGCAACACTAATGGCCAACTGAGCACGTTCACATTGAGTGGCCACTTTCAAGGCATTGTCTAAAGTTACAGCCCCGTGCTCATGGATTTTCAGTTGGAGTGATGGATCTAAGCCGGTCACAAATCTGCGAAAAATTTCACAGTTCCGTGCTGCTGTATCGTACAGAGGAAATGCTTCAGTCACTAGATTTGTGAGCTCAGCAGCATAAACTTCCAGAGGTTCTTGTGGTTTACGGGGACGAGCATTCAAAAAAGTCTGAAATGTGGCCAAAAAAGTTGTACGTCCAAAAACAGTGCTCAAACTAGCTTTAGTCAAATCATAGTCAGCTTTCACCCCGGGGGAGAGAGACTGCCAGTATGCAAATGCTGAACCAGTAAGCTTTACTGGAAGAAGTTTGGCCTTATCCAGTGGTGCAGCTGAGACATTTAGTGCCACTTCAAATCTCTGTATCCATGCACTAAAAGGCTCTTTACCATCTCCAGAAAAATGAGCAGGAAGATCAATTTTAAATGGCAGATGTGAACTTGCTTCATCTACAGCGTGTCTGTCTCTCTGCACTGCAGCTGCGTCGTTCTCGTCGTCCGCCATTTTAAGCGAGGGGGATGCACGTAATCCGAACTTGCAAAAAGAGCACGTGAAAAAAAAAATTAAACAGTCTTTAAACGGCTCTGCAGGTTAAAGCGGCGATATCCACGTCGTTCAATGCGAGAAAAAAAACAAGCGTCCCAACAGAAAACAAGCCAACCGGCGCTGCCACCAGTGTAACGCGCGTGTGTTATCCTTTAACGTTAGTTCTCTTACCCAGCGCTGTTCCGTGGGTTCTTGGCTTCGTTCCTTTTTATTGGGTTATCACCACTGTAGGGAGGACACTGACAAGGAGCTCCGGTGATGACAACACTTGTTTATTGAACAATTCAGAGGCGACATCGTGAATGGCCGCAGCCGACTAAAGAGTGCATCTCATCTCTTCCTCTGTACTATCACAACTGCCCAGATTGATTTCTCCCCCGATCTAAATCACGGGGCGCGTTCTCGCGATATTATCCCAAATCCTATTTAAAGTCATAGAACATTATAACTCTTAAATTTCACTTCCTACATTTACTTGAATATTTAAAACCCAAGCATCGATGTTTTACCACATGTTTACAATAAAAAGTGATACATTGATCATAATGAATTAATTTATGTCAAAACTGCACATTAGTCACTCAGAAATAAATTACCGTTAGGTCTATTTCACAAAAGAAAGAGGACACACTTACTTCTTCAGTCGCGTCTGTTTCTGTTTATTTGGTAGGATAGTTACAGGACATATTTACATCACATTTAGAAAGAATGATAATTTCTACAAATATATGCCACCAAAAATACGACCTGAGGAGCTTTAGCACTCTCTCGACTCCCATGCAGATATTTTCCGTCAGAGAAACGAAAAAAGTTGCTTTATTTTATGATAGTCCGGTATAAAGAGACGAGACGTAGGCTACTGACAGATAAAATAAAAACATGACTGTGGTAGCCTTTATGATTGGTCTGATTTCTTCAAGCGTTTACTATGTTTACTATGGTAATGGTTAGCGCGCATAGTCTTTTGCATCACAAACACAAGGCATTCAAACATGAACGCGAGTTAAATTAGCCTTTTTTAAAAGTCTTTAATGCTGACAGAATCATCCGGCGCTGCCATCTCCCGACTCATTTGAACTCCGCCTCTGTTCGTAACCACTCCTCTAGCCCGAGCTGGCCCGCTTTGGCCCAAGGTATTCGACGGGCCAGAAATCCTGGCCGTTGGCCCCGAGTAAGACCCGATCCAGCCCCAGAAGTGACAGTGGAAACGCGACTGGCACGCACTAGCACGGCCCGGCCCGGCCCGACAGTGGAAACGCGGCTATTGATGTAAGCAGTCTTCCTTGTAGAGTGCCCTCTGGTGGACAAACTATGCAGCGCCAACACTCATAACATGGTTACAGGGTGTTTCGTCCGCTTTTATTTTATTTTTTAAATATTCATTTATCGGCCATTATAAATGCCGATACCGATAGTTTGGAAAATGCCTAATATCGGCCGATAATATCGGCCCGCCGATATATCGGTCGGGCTCTAATGACGTTACCTCAATCAGTATTAACAATGCTGAAAAGCTTATGTTAACATAACTTCACATGACAAGTGATACACATTTAAACACTTCTTCAAGTCGAATAAATTAACCCACATATTAATGCACATAAACATTAAACAAACTAAACACAATACCTTGTTCCCGTTCCAGCTAGGTGCCTAATTATCCCCTCCTTTTCTTTAGAACGCCCTCTATTGGCCAGCCGCCCCTGTGTGTTCGTAGTCAAAACTCAAAAATGAGTTTATATTTAATTATTAAAAATTGCCATTATTTTATTTAGAAAATATTTTATTTTATTATTTTTTTTTTTATTAGATCAGATAACATTTTAAGCTGTCATATCGTATGTTATGTTACAATGTGCCCCACACATGTTACAATGTACCCCACCTATGGGGCATGTTGTCACATTTCACTTCCATTCTTTCGGGGTATCCTCCTGAGACCCTGCGTCCTCATATGAGGACATTACATTTTTGCCTCTTGACACAATGATAGTCAAATTTGTAAATCTTAGACATGTTGGCCACATTTAGGGACACTGCCCACACCATCTTGTGGTGATATCACAACATTACACCAATGTCAGTGAGAAGAAAATGACCCTAACCCTAACCCTAACACTTCTACACCAGTTCCCAAAAGAAAAATGACCCAGGTAAAAAATCTATTAAAATTATATGAATGAAAAAATTTATTTATGTACAATACTGTCTCTATCATCATATGGGGATTAAAAGTTTACATATTTTAGTAATAGTAGCACTCTAGGACATCAGTAAATGTGAAGCACTCGTTTGAGGACATTGGGACTATATTACGTTATCCCCTTAACTGTCACCGTCCCACCTGGGACGTTTGCCCATATATATTTAGAACAATAATATCTTAGTAAAAACCTAAAGTAATATTGACAAACTATATATCATTTGAAAGCTTGCAATCTCTAGTTTTCATATTTGGTGGCTGTTTTTTAAAATAAATTACAGAAGAGCAGTAATTTATCAATTTGCAACAAGAATATTTCATATTCATTAGGCGTGTTTAGGCCTTTATTTTGAAATAGAAATAAACATGAAAAATCATGAAAGATTGGTAGAAACCTCAGTTTGTTTTCATGCCAAGAGTTCAAAAGATAACACTAATTAAATGTTATGAGAAAAAAAGGTCTGAAAATGTTTAGAATATAAAGAAAAATATTATGGATTCTCGATTTGTGATGCGGCAGCGAGCTATAACGCACATATGTGCTCTTTTTATGGTTATTAGAGGTTGAAATCAAATCAAATACTGCCAAAACACCCATACTATTTCTGAATAGGATGTATACTTAATAAATTGTATGAAATTATGGAAAGACATGGTTCAGATCACTCAAAACATATATGAAAATGGAGGCGCCCTTATATGGTCAGTAAGGAAGCTGGCTGTCCATCTAGTGAAAAAGTCTGGTACTGCACCCAAATAAAATCTTACTGAAAGCTCATTTTTTGAGATATCAACCTAAAATTTGGAACACAACTTGTTTAGATTTTTGGCTTTAATTTTCTAGCAGTTTTAGAGTAAAATATATTTTATAATATATATATTTTATATAAAATATAAATAATTATATTTTTACATTCTATATTTTCATAAACTCAAACTTATATAACTTTTTTTCTGTTTCACTTTCATAATTTATTTCACTTCTACAATAATCTGGCAAATGTCTTCTGAAAAACAAGACCAACCATATGTCTATATTCCAAAGCATTCTTGAATTACAACCATTTAAGTTTGTTTTTTGATTGCTAGTACTATGTCCTCACATGAGGACATCATATGGTAAATCATAGACCCACTGTCCTCACATGAGGACATCATTTTCTGCAAAAACTACTTCCTGTACAAAAACAAATTTTAGTTATTATACTTATTAGGTCCTACTTATCCCAAATAGCAAGAACAATTATAAAATGCACACCAGGCAAACTCTTGGGTCTCAGGAGGGTATATCAAGAAAAAAGTATATACTGTATTAATAAAACAAAAACATATAATTGTACTAGACATGTGGGAAATTAATGTGGGAAAAAATAAATACTCTGAACCATAAGTAGGTTTACACAAACTGAGAAAGTCAAAAAGCGTTACTTTGTGCCCCGCTCTCCCCTACATAATGCGTGCTATAGAGACGCATCTAATGAGAACGCGTTGTTATGGACTATATGAGAGCATGCATTTTCACATGTACAAAACAAATGAACTATTCCTCAAAACGAATAAAAACAGTGAACGCAACATTGTAACGCATTTCTTTTTAAAGTAATTTTACCCAACACTGTAGTTTTAAATTTTATAATAATATTGTAACCTAATTGTCAAATATTAAATGACTGTAGTGGATGGCAGAGTCTTTATTGTTGAATGTTGACTAACATAATCTCTCATATTTAAATTATTAGGTACAGAGGTGAAGAAAGCAGTGGGTGAAGAAGGTTCCTTTGGTCCAGATAAACCTCTTCCTGCTCCTGTCTCCAGCATCACATGGAAACACATTAAAGGTGGTGGAACTGTTAAGGCGATTGAATGGGAAGACAGAAAAACTCAAACCCCGAATCCGAGATTCAAAGACATCACGACTCTTGATACAGCGACCGGACAAATCACGATTAAGAACCTAAAAATCGAACATAGTGGAGTTTATACCATTGACATCAGCGGTAAAGAGCAGGCACAAAGATACACATTGACTGTTATGGGTGAGTGGATGCTGATTATTCATTAATATTAATATTATAAATGCATCTTATTATTATTATTATTATTATGGTTGTTTTTACTTAGCCTCACATACAGAAAAAAACAACAAAAAAACGATGTAATTGTACAATAATGGCATCAGATTGTAATACCATGATACTTTGATTAATACCGTGGTATTTACATGGTACTCCAAGATACTTTCAAGAATACCACATGTCAAAAAACACCATTTCAGTATTATAGTACTTTTTCTGTAAGTTATGGTTTTGTTTAGTAATTGGATTTTACCCTCTAATACCATCATTGTACTATGGTACTGTCACAGTATACTTTTTACAATGCTAGTGTAGTTGTGTTTGATTTCATTGTGTTTCTTTATAGACTGAATGTTCATATTTGTTTTCTTTCACAGAACGTGTCCCCAAACCTGTGATTGAAATAAAGAAGATGACTGATAACCCTGGTGTTGTCTATTTAATATGTGAGTACAGTGATAAAATCATCTGGAGGAATTCTGCTGGAGAAACACTGACGGGTTCAGCTCACCAACCGAAAGGAGAGTCCATTAATGTCACAAAAGGAGGAAATCCAGAAATCTTCTACACCTGTACACTCCAGAACACAGTGAGTGAGGAGACCAGTGAACGGGTCTATGAGAGAGATCTGTTTAAAGGTGAGATGCTGGATGGACACTAATCACAACCTGTATGCAAGAAGAATATACTTATGCTTTTATTTAGATTATGCAATCATTTAATAATACAAGATGCAATTTAATAACCTTATAATCCCTGTGGCTAAAATCAGTGTTATTTATATGTCTATGTGGGGTTTTAAATATGCTTTAAGACAAAAAAACATGTGCAAATTCATCAGTCAACACCATTGTTTCTTTCACAATCACAGAGCCGGTCCCCAAACCGGTGATTAAAATTGAGCCGAGTGATAACCCTGGTGTTTGGTATTTGAGATGCGAGTATAATGAAACAATCATCTGGAAGAATTCTGCTGGAGAAACACTGAAGGGTTCGACAATCACCCCGAAAGGAGAGTCCATTAGAGTTAAAAAAATTGGAAATCCAGAAATCTTCTACACCTGTACACTCAAGAACGAAGTGAGTGAGGAGACCAGTGAACGGGTCTATGAGAGAGATCTGTTGAAAGGTGAGACGCTGGAGGGATATTAACCACATAAATCTGAAAGTAACAATGAACTTGCATGTTTTTCTTAGTATGTCATAAATCAGTAATGCAAGGTATAATTTAATAAACTTTAAATATGCTTTCCTGGAATTGGATTTATAACATATTTTTTCTCCCACATTAGCATCAAACAAAGGATGTGTCGTTGCAGCTGTCATTCCTTCAATCACTATGATGATTATTATAATCCTTTTCCTATCATAGCTTTTCACGGTAAGACAACTGTTGTGTTTAATCTTTTAAAAATAGTCAAATATGATTCCATTCTTTCATCTATGCTTATCATTTGCTCAAAAAAAATTGATATGCAATGTAATCAATTTATTAATAAATATTCATGTTGACTGTAAATTGTAACGGCCACCTGATTTGTTATATACTGTACCTTTAAGACGCCTCCTTTGATGCGGGAGACGCAAGATTAAGCTTATATAATTTTTTTGAGGAAAATCATTGCTATATGTTTTATAATGTAAATAAAACACCTGTTTTCCCTCAGAAACAGCATCTGTGAGCAGGGGTGCCGCCAGAAATTCTGGGCCCTATGGAAACCAAAATTTCTGGGCCCCCTACATTTTTTACAGATAAAATTTAACCCAATAAACATGCCCTGTATACTTTAAAAAAGATACTTAGCACATTGCGTAGTTAAAATGTCTAAAGATGAGTACAAAGCCTACAAAAACAAGAAAAAAAAAATATTTGTATAAGTCAAACACACACGTAATAACCATATTATTTCTATTGGCCTATTTAGTTTTCATAATATAAAATATTAAAATATCTATTTTGTAAACTCCTTATAGCCAATGGTTACTACAGACACATGTTTTATTCAGTTTTTTATATTATTTTTTTTTTCTGGGGCATTTTATTCATATTAAGAACGTCAAGTTTGACATAATCGATCTTAGCAGCAGCACTGTCACTTCACAGAACACACGACACACACGGCAAACTGATTTTGTGATTTTTGAAGCGTATAGATTACTTTTTGTTTTGTAAAGTTATCATCATGTGGTGAACACAGTAGATAAGACGTGTTGAGAGGCTTCAATCTTCGTGAAGTTTCGCGCTCAGGCTCACCTTGTTCAGCTGAAGGTCCTTGCACACTGAATCCGAAATTTTCGCATGCGTTTTTTCGTATCCGTCATTCTGTGGCTCTAAACTGTCAAAACACCATTCAAACCCTTGTTACGGATGCGAAAAACGCAGAAAATCGAACCCGATCCGATTTTTTTTTTTTTTTTGACGGACGAAAGTTTCGGAGGCAGTGTGCAAGTGTGATTGACATAACGTGAGGTTGTTTTTATTTTTGAACGTGCAAAAATATCGGGGGGAGAAGGAGGACGTGAGTGTGCAGCAGCCGTTGAATCTGTGTAGAGCTATTTTTTACAGTCTATGGTGTAGAGAGACATGATAACCCAGAGATGTTATTATTGTTGGATGTAAATCATAATTCAGTAATTATTTTACTAAGCTAGCTAGATAAAAGCAGGTCATGTAGCAACAAAAATAAGTAACTCTGAAAGTTTTGGAATACAGGAATAGGGCAAGATACCTTTCTTTTTGAAAAACTGTGTGACATAGGCTACTGTCGACTTCGGCGTTCTCTGTCTTCTCTTTCCTTTCCTTTTTTGATGCCCTGACTTTTGATGTGACAGTGACATGCCTGCGTGTGTCACTGTCTGCGCTGCATCATAGCAAGTGCAATAAGCAAGAGACGTTACACTAGCGATCGTAGCTCGGACAGCGCAGGTGGAATGAACCATTGTGAGGGGGAGGGGTGTGACTGAAACAGTAAATTCATTATTTGTTTTTTAAATATTAAATCTATGGTCAAAACGGACAAAATACACATTTAGTGCATGAGGGGCCCTAGCACATTTAATGTATGTATAAAAAAGAGAAAAGAAATAAGAAAAGAAAAAGGGGGTCTGCTCTTCTGGGCCCTAAATCAGCCTGGGCCCTTAGAATCGTCCTAACCTTCCACCCCTTTACGGCGCCCTTGTCTGTGAGTGTGTGTGATGCCACACACTTCTGCTCATCATGGACTCTCTGAATCCCAGCTTCACTGCATCGACTGCAGCTCTGAACCGTCTGTCTTCAGAACTGTGACTGTTTCTCAGCTTTCACTGTTGCTCTTTGACCTTTCTGTCTGCTGGGTGTTGAAACTTCATCCTCAGGTTATGAATATATGAATGTACTGTTTAGGGGTGACCCCGAATAGTCGAAGATTCGATGCTTCGATAGGAGGAGCCTGATTCGACTACCGATCTCACGGTCGAATCTTCACAGAGGTGTTATGAAACGAGGATCATGCCACTTTGGCTATATGAGGGTGCTCAATGTCTGATTTCACATAGAACTACCGGTTTTCTGTCAATACGTTAACATTCAGCCTATTATGATAATGCTGTATATAAAAATGTGCAAAGAAAGAAGCTTTTAATACATATTTTTTAACGTGCGTGAATAAATCCAAACACCCCGTGACAGATTTAAGTTTCACTTTCAATCCGTGACCGACAGAGGAGCGTCTTGGCGGCAAGGATTTAAATCTTTAACAATGTCTGGGATAAGAAAATCTAAAGTGTGGATGTACACCATCAGAAAGGATATTCTCCAAGGCTGGATTTAGCATCAGGAAAACCATGATCGCACTTCTGCCGGCCAACGTTAACAAGTTGGTTTTCCACGGGACATTATAAAATGCTTAACATGCAAACGCTTAAAAGGCACTTTAACGTGGCTTAATGTACACAGTATCACACTTTATTAAGAAACCATACTATGTGCAGATAAGCAGATAAACCCAGAATATGACCGCAGCGCGTTCCTCCTATAGTAAAGCGTTTTCATATTTTAATTGAACTATTTTAGGAGATTTAAGTCGTTAAACGTTTTTCACGTTACGTGTTTTAGAATGTATTTTATTTGAAAAGACTCCAGCGGACACAGACAGAGTGAACGACTGGATTTGTTCTCTCGATAAGGTATCGGGTACAAGTGGTTTCAAAACTTTTCAGCCGATTCTAATTTGATTTTTGGATGCTGTGAACATGTTTAGCTAAAGACTGCCACTCCAGTTTAGCATTTATTGTTGTTTCTGCAGTTAAAAAGACAAAGTAGAAAATTCTGGCTACTATCGTTATTTTCATAATTTCTTTATTTAAATTTTATTTATTGATCTGTCAGGGTTATCTAATCTAACTATTTGTGGCTTGTGTTTTGAATATATGTTCCCCTGCACTTTAGGCATTTTGCACACATTCTCCTCATCTTGTGACTTGATTCTGATTTATTTCATTTTGTATTTTTATTTATAAGAAAGGTATATTCTGTTCTTTGTATCTTCTATATCTTTGTGTGATTTTCTGTACATCGCGGCTTTGAACTGTTAAAGCCCCGCCCCCATACACATGATTCGACTATTAGTCGACTATAGGCAAGACTTTACGATTCTGATTCGACTATGAAAATCCATAGTCGGGGACACCCCTAGTACTGTTAAATATGCAGATATTTAATTTATTTATTACTTACTGTCACCAACGTAAACGGAGAGTTTTGCAGGTGTGATTGTGTCAGGTGAAGGTCCTCCTCCCCTGGAGACATGGATTAAGGAGGAACTCCAGAGGCTAAGAGTTCTGCGCCTCTTTCCGCTGTCAGATTGCCTTCTGGCCGGCCCACAAGTGGTGGGTGAAGAGTTGGTGAGGATCCTTCTCTCAGACCTATATAAGAGGAATGACCGGACTCCGATGGACTCTTGGAAAGGGCCTGACCGTCCAATCGGGCGTTTGACCTACTGCCAGACGGTTGGTGAGTTGTCAAGGAAGGTCTGCGAAAGTAAAGGGTTGGGCTATCCACACACGTTTGGCAGGGCCGTGGAAATGGTGACGTCCTTTAGCTTAGATCCAGTTGGTTGTTTAGAGTTCGGGTTGTCGAAGCTGAAGTTCTTCCCAAAATTAAGTATTGAGATGAGAACCGGAACAAGAAGGCGCGCTGGAACTTCCAAGGACTTCATCGAACTCTACCGTCCTACTCAAGTTCCATCTGCTGCTTACCTTGGAGACGTGTGCGCCAAGATTGAAGAGTTGGATCTTTCCTACTCAAGGAACTTAGTAAAGTATGGGATGCCATGGATGGCGATGTCTCTCGAGAGGCTACCAAAGTGTTTGCCAAAAGACCGACTAATGACGGTGCTGGCCTTCCTGGGCTCTGTTGGAATGATCCACAATGGTGACTTCGTTTCCTTCCAAAAACTTGGAGAGTTGGAGCGGCAGCTTCCCATAACCCAGAGGCACATGAAGGAGTTGTGGATCCTGTCCCAACTTCTCTTGGTGCAGTCTCCTGCAGTCTGGAGATTTCATGATTCAATATCTACAAAGCTGGTCCTGCCTCCAGTTGTGCCACCCAGACCGGCCCATCCACGTCCTCCTGTAGCCCAGGAAAGAAGAGAAGTGGCTGACTTCGAGGTTGATGAGGAACTTGAAGAGGAGGTGATCGAAAGGATCCAGCCATTGTGATTTTATTTACTGTAGCTACCAAGGCAGAGGGATTGTTTTGCACTAGTGCCAATGTGAAGAGTTTGATGCAGGGCAATGTAAACACAGAATGCAGTGTAAATCACTTTGAATTCAATCAAGTCAAGTCAAGTCAAGTCAAGTTTATTTGTATAGCGCTTTTCACAATACAGATTGTATCAAAGCAGCTTCACAGTATTAAATTAAAATAATACAACAAAGTTTGTTTCAAGAGGAATTTATTGATTGATAAAATTTAATTAAATATCCCCAAAATCCTCTGTCAAATGTTAAATGTGAATGTATTTTGTCAAGACTTCTATTTGAAAACAAAAATTTTAATTCAGAAGGAGATTTGTGCCAGTAGTGCCATTTTATTTTTATTAAGTTGAATCAATTACAAATTGTATCCATCACAGTTTTGTTTGTATAATTTAATTACATATTTACAATATATAAAAATATTGGTGTCAGGCTATATCCTACGTCATATCGTAAGTCAGATATTATAAAACAGCTACTGTTTTGGGGAGCACACTCCAAATATTTACTCTAAAATTAATAACTGGTTTCATGGGCCTGTCTGTGGAATTTTTAATTTTTTTATTTATTTTTTGACAAATTCATTATACCGGCACAAAGGCCCCAGAGCCATCAATTAAGCAAAACAAAAATATTGGGTCACTGATTTTTTTATGGGCAAAAATAAATAAATTATGAGATGTATAATCGGCCCAAAAAGCATGTCAGTCTTCCAGATGACCAGTCCACTCCTTCCATAGTATTTTCTTTCCTACTGTGGAAGTCAATGGAGTCCATCAACTGTCTGATACCAACATTCTTCAAAAAATATTAATTCTTCAAAAAATATCTTCTTTTGTGTTCAACAGAAGAGATAAACTCTTACAGGTGTGTAAGTAAGTTTACTGAGAAAATGATGACAACATTTTCATTTTTGGGTGAACTATCCCTTTAACCCACATCTTCAGTTTATGATTCTGTCAGTAAACCACCAACTCTCTGATCGCAAACAGGAAATTCTTTCTGTTTCCTCGAGACAGAACCGCAGATTCAGAACCGCTTCAACCACAGAACCGGAAGTGAGGGGCGGGGCTTAAACAGTCATAGTTGCGCTATACACTTCATTTTCTTTTTGTTAAATATAAGCTGTTTTCATATGGATTTTGATCGGATCCATGTCTACAATATTTAACAACAATACTTCTAAATAAAATCACTCTTCCATTATACGATATAATGATGTTGAGCAAAATTTTAAAACATAGCCTATTGATCATGTGTAATGTCAATGAATGGAAACAAACGCAGTAGTTTATACATCAAGGATATAGGCTACAACTATACACCGTTATTATTTCAAATAATATTAATAAATGTGTAACATGTTGTAAAGTGTTTCCCATTTGACTGTATGTTTGATCGTATTATTTCTTTCATGTTCATGACACAAATAATACTTAAGTGACATATTTAATGTCAAATAAAAATAACCATTTAATACAACGCCAGAACAAGTGAAATCTGACTCTGTATGAACACAAATAGGATTTTTTAAAAATAAAAAAATCTAAAATAATAGGTTTAAAACATATCTTTTGAAAATTGCAAAGATGTGAACAGATTCAATATTTTTAGCAGATAAACACTTAGTATTATCCATTAACCTGGTAATTTAAAAAATAAAATCCTCATTGTAGCCTACATCATGATATCTAATGCATTTATGAACAGAAAAGTGACTTTATTTAAAAGTTTTGTTGTTAAATATTGTAGACATCCGATCAAAATCCATGTGAAAACAGCTCAGCCTATATTTAAAGGGATAGTTCACTTTGAAATTAATTTTTGGTATGTTTTAGCTTACCTCAAGGGCATCCAAGATGTAGGTGTCTTTTTTTCCGCAGTAGTTTCAATTTTGATATTTTTAGGTCAAACCGTTCTTGTCTGTCAGTCATATAATGCAGGTCTATGGTCACTGTCTCAAAACACAAGCACAGAGTCCAAATTAAAACAATTCTCCATCGTCCAAATTAAACAATTCCCCATCGTAAGTACACATTGATGGCCTAAGACACGAAACGAGTGGTTTGTGTGAGAAAACTAGATGGTGGTCTAGTGGGTTAAACCACTGAACTGGTAAATTGAAGGTTGTTGGTTCGATCCCAGCAGTCACCACCGGTGTGTCCTTGAGCAAGACACTTTACTCCACGTTGCTCCAGGGGGATTGTCCCTGTAATAAGTGCACTGTAAGTCGCTTTGGATAAAAGCGTCTGCCAAATGCATAAATGTAAGTGATCTGATCTGATGTGTACGCAGACTGGTGCATAGATATATACACTAGATGTCGCCTTGTCTACGGCATTTCATTGGAACGAATGTCTTTAAGGCGACATCTAGTGTATATATCTATGCACCAGTCTGCGTACACGTCAAATCAGATCACTTGGACATGGCTGTGTATAAGAGGTAAAAACGATATAAATACTGTTCGTTTTCTCACACAAACCGCTCGTTTCGTGTCTTAGGCCATCAATGTGTACTTACGATGGGGAATTGTTTAATTTGGACTTCTCTGTGCATGCTCTTTGAGACCGTGACCATCGACATGCATTATATGACTGACAGACAAGAACGGTTTGACCTAAAAATATCAAAATTGAAACTACTGCGGAAAAAAAAGACACCTACATCTTGGATGCCCTTGAGGTAAGCTAAAACATACCAAAAATTTATTTCAAAGTGAACTATCCCTTTAACAGAAGAAAATGAAGCCCCGCCCATCTCTTCTGGTTCTGAAACTGCGATTCTGCTGATTCTATTGGATTTCCTAAATACTTTTATAACCACCAACTCTCTGATCGCAAAGCAGGAAATTCTTTCTGTTTCCTCCAGTTGATTGCGAAAAAGGTTCTGCAACATTTGCTGTGTTCAGAAGAGCAATGAGCTGCCAATACTATCTCTTGTTTTTATTCCTCTGTGGCTTCGCTGCACTCTCTGGTAGGTTCTGACTTCATTTTGTATAGATATGTTAATAGACTGAAGTGGAGAAACAATTTTTCTTATATATTTTGTAAATATTTTATAGTTGAGATCAAAAGTTGCGATCAAAGGATATTAAGAATAGTAATCCATATTAACATTTGTTTTCATGCATACTGCTTTATTTTATACCAACTCAATATTATAAATCATATTAGAACATCTAAATTGTCGGAAGAAATATAGTTAAGGCCATTTTTTAAGTGTCAGATCAAGAAAAAGAAAAGCAACACATGCACTTTTGTAGTGAACTCTTGAACAAATGCACTTATACTGTAATTTTTGGACACTTTTAAATGCAAATTTATGACGTTTACATGCAAACTGCTGCAATGAGTGTTTGTTCATGTCAGTCTTTAATAAAAGACACTCACAGAAAGTCGAACATTTAGATATGTAGTCAAATTATAGAGTTACAATAAAGGTTCTTTATTGG
The DNA here is from genome assembly GCA_021554675.1 of Leuciscus idus. Classification (NCBI taxonomy): domain Eukaryota; kingdom Metazoa; phylum Chordata; class Actinopteri; order Cypriniformes; family Leuciscidae; genus Leuciscus; species Leuciscus idus. The sequence continues at coordinate 54,715,662 of CM038623.1, forward strand.
CATTTGTTTCTGAAGAACATTTAAACATCGATGGAATCTTTTCATTTCACAAAAAGTTCTTTGAAGTGGAAAAAGGTTCTTTAGATTATTCAAATGTTCTTCGAAATAAGAAAGAAATGGTTATTTTTAGAGCATTTGACTGAAATGTTCCTTGGAGACCCAAAATGTTTTTATTTTCATAGTTCAGCACAAAGTCTGTATTTCAGGAAGTATTTTGAGTCTTGTTTTATTAAGCACTGATTTGTTGGTTTCAAACATCTAGTTCAAAACAGTCTGAAATTATAATAATTTGTGAAGTTTCAGTATCAAATTATTTTTTGTCATTATATAACAAAGGCAGATTTTAACTCAGAACGGTTTCTTTATAGTTATATAAATATCAGGTCAGGGAATATGTGCTGTAATTTTACACAAATTTAAGTTCTGTTGGCCATAACAATGGTCTGGTATTTTTAAGTTACCTTTTACCTTTCAGCTGTTTTTATAATAATTTTACTGTTTAAGTTCTGATTTATTAGGCACTTACGCAAATCCCCGTTTGTGACAACTTAGCCCGTACAGTGTAATGAAAGATCCTGTTGTTGTTAGGAGTCAGTGTGTGTTAAATTAACTTTTTTTATGGCGGGAATATAATATTGAACTGTGTTGTCTAAAGTTAGTTTCTGAACCGAAATTGACTTTTAAAAAGAAACTCACCCTGAGAATTATTCATTCTCTGTTTTTATGCTTTTTCCTGTTGAACCCTGTTGAGTTTTATTAAATACTAATATAATTGTATTTATTATAGTCTCAACAGAGACATGTGGAAAAGATCTACTAGTGGGAACGTCCTGCATCATTAAGCTGACAACAGAAAACAAAGAGAAACCTTCTGAGATTAGATGGTTCCATGAAACACACAACGGCTACATTCTTCGCTGGAGAGGTGGGAAAATCAGAGAAATATCTGAAGGTGTATCTATGGAAGAAGATGGATCATTGAGATTTTCAAGTGTTAGTCTGAAGGACACGGGCAAATATACATTCAGCGCATTTAATGATGGTGGTAGAGAGATTGGTAGAGGAGAAGTGGAAATTAAAGTATATGGTAAGATGACAAATATTTCTACCCTTCCAACACAATGATAATAACAAAATCAGACTGTATATTTCTATACTGTAGTTGTTACAGTATTAGGAAATAACCATCATGTTTCTGTTACAGAAAAGACCCCTAAACCTGCTGTGAAGCACAGCTGCACAAAAGATGGGAATGCGACTCTCATCTGTGACATCGGAAAAAGAGAAGGTCTGACTCTATCCTGGTATAAAGATAAAGACAAAATGATCCAGAACGAAAATAAACCTCAAGTGTTCTTGTCATCTACTCAAGTCCAGGAGAATAAACCGTACTCATGCGAGGCACACAATCCTGTCAGCAAAGGCAAAAGTGAGAGTGTTACAGTGTCATGTAAGTTCTTTTTATTTCACATGCTTTTTATTCTTGAAATTGTTAAAAATGCTCTTGTGTTTTCTGTAAGGAAACATATCTACTGTAAATCTAGAACTTTATGGGTTTGAACAGACCTGACCTTAAATATGGATATAAAACATAAGATTCCTGTTTTTGCTGCTGACACACAATCGTGATTCGATGACAGTAAAACAACAACATTTTTCAAATTGACTGTGAAAATGGTGTTAAACTGTGAACTTACTGAAGATAAGTCAAAAGTTTAGACACACTTATCTATTCATTGTAAAAAATTATTGTAATTAGTTATCATAACTTACAATGTATCATTGAAATAACTTCCCTAGATTGAACTTGTTGAGATAACTCAAATATCCAAGTTGTCACTTAATACAGTTTCAAATTTAAAGCTGAATATAACTTAAAATTACGGCACTACAAACACTTACAATTTAAACAATTCATTGTTTTCTTTACAGACTTCTTTATGTACTGAAATGTACACTTTTGGTACCAATATGTAACTATGAGGTACTATTATGCACTCTTTAGGCAAGGCCTTTTGAAAGTGTACCGCCCCAGTGACAGCTTTTGTACCTTTTTTCTGAGAGTGTATGTATTATAGTTATAGCATTATACTCTTAACTCTATACTTATACTCTCGGCGTGCACATGCGTATTACATGTGAATAGTCTATAGGTTTGCGCGTTTGAATATGCTTTCTTTACAAATTGACCTCAACAAATTACTTGTCTGGTCTTAAAAATGTATAATACAGAATTGTTTTATTTATTATTTATATCGCTTCCGCGTATCCATGCGAACTGGAATTATTTTGACAATGTTTAATCTGTACAGAGGTAAAGGGAAGGGAATGAGGCCTTCACAGGGGAGAGACTAGTGGACACTCCAGGGTATAGTATAGAGCTAGATGAACACTTCAGGACTGCATTGTCGTCGTGTCCAGGCGCAGGTCCTTCATCAGGTCTGGAGTGTGTGTGTGTGTGTGTGTGTGTGTGTGTGTGTGTGTGTGTGTGTGTGTGTGTGTGTGTGTGTGTCCAGGCGCAGGTCCTTCATCAGGTCTGGAGTGTGTGTGTGTGTGTGTGTGAGTGTGAGTGTGAGTGTGAGTGTGTCCAGGTGCAGGTCCTTCATCAGGTCTGGTGTGTGTGTGTGTGTGTGTGTGTGTGTGTGTGTGTGTGTGTGTGTGTGTGTGTGTGTGTGTGTGTGTGTGTGTGTGAGAGAGTGTGTGTGAGTGTGTCCAGGCGCAGGTCCTTCATCAGGTCTGGAGTGTGTGTGAGTGTGAGTGTGTCCAGGCGCAGGTCCTTCATCAGGTCTGGATACGGCCTGGATCCGGCGGACTGCGGTAAACCTCAGGATAAACAGAAAGACTAATATTAGCATAGACGCCATCCTTCTTATGATGTAACAAGTACATCAGGATTTATGGGAAGTGTTCCCGGTTCCGGCTGACCTAATCTATGCAGCCTAACATTGAATTATAGAAGTCTATAATGTGTTATGTGTATGCTAGGTCAAAGAGATGTGTTTTTAGTCTAGATTTAAACTGACAGAGTGTGTCTGCTTCCCGGACAATGTTAGGAAGACTGTTCCAAAGTTTTGGTGCTAAATAGGAAAAGGATCTTGATATTTATCAACTAAATATTATCAACAGAACCCGGCTAATATGGTCATACTTCCTGGTTCTGGTAAGAACTCGAGCTGCTGCGTTTTGGACCAGCTGTAGTTTGTTCATTAAGCGTGCAGGGCAACCACATAGGCTTAAATGAACCTTGTGAACCTAATGAGGCTTAGAGATCAATGAACGCCTCAGGGTCATCCTTAGGACCCATCTTCGTTAGAGGCGTGTGAGTGGGCAGGGCATGGGTAGATTGAGTCCCCGCAGCTCGCAGTTCTGTTGAGCGTGGACAAGGACTTGAAAACGGCGTTCCTGATCCTCCCGCGTGTCCACCAGCGTCTGGTGTTGCTCATGATGGAATCCCACGAGTGAGTGGATGACCTCAGCAAATGGTGGAACTGTTTGTGAAGAAAAGACTATCGTCATAGTTTGGTGCACATTCAAGTAGTTGGGAAAGTTAACAACTACTATGACATAGCGACCTGTAGAGTCTGCTTCAACCATCAGTCTCAAATGTTTTTTTTTTGTTTTTTGTTTTTTTAGAATAATAAGTGTGCAGATTGTTATTTCAACATCTAAATAAAATGTCTTGAATAAAAAAGTTGCAGTTTGGTCTGGTTTTATTGACCATTTATAGAAAACATACCAGGTTGATATTTTGATGTTTCTAAAATGTTTTTTATTTGTAAGATAAAACTCTCATACTGACTTTTCTGTCTCTGTTTCTGTCTGTTTTCTCTTTCTCCGGTCTTTAAAGCTGCAAGGGTTGGTAGGGAGAGAAGTATTTGCTTCTCTACACACATCTGTTTTAAAGTATTCTCCATGTGTGTGTCTTGGAAACTGACCCAGATAGAAGACCTGGATTTGGCCAGATCATGTAGCCTACTGCCATGAATATGCACTTCTTCCAAATGGACTTGTTTTTCTCTTTGTCTTGCATTTTATATGATGTAATGTATATTCTTATTGGTTGGTTGCTACACCATCCCAGGACACTTTATAAAAGCCAAGTACAGAAGTAAAAGTTGAGGATGTTTTGTGAACAGATGTTCATGACTCTCTTTCCAGGCATGCAAACTCTTTTCAGTGAGTAAAAAAAAAAAGGAAAAAGACTGAGAATGAGGCACAGGAAAAAAAAAATTGAGATAAAATAATCTAACAATATATATTTTTTTTAATTTTAGGTGTGGGTTCTAAAACTTTTTTTTTTTTTTTAAACATGGTATTGCAAAATTACCTAATTGCAACCAAAATACAATGTTGTGAAAAGTTGTGAAAATGTTTTGTTTGCTGGTTAGATATTCTCGTGATACCATGTCACATTAAAATACCAAGCATTACTTTCCTGATGTACAGCTCATTCAGTCAGACTCACGGATAATGATTATTTGTAGTGCAAGCTTATAATTAGAAATTATTCGTTTCAGTCTTTTTGAATGGAACGGGAAGTGTTGCTCATAGTTCAAAACACAGTACGCTCGTCAGGAAAAAGTTGGATACTCTGCCCAACACCGAACACACTTCCTATCATGTATGCCTATGAAAGACTATCAAGCCAATCAGAGTAGGTATAATAGCTATCAATATAGCTATGGTAATACCAACACTATATATGTAATGATTACAGTATTCATGTCACATATAGGCCTATGATACTCCAAGGTTTTTGTTATAATGAAAATAATGTTGTACTATGTCGAAATTCCATGGTACTTTTAGGTTGTTGGAAGTGATGCTGCCTGGAAATTACCCAGCTAGCCCAGACATGTTGAATGTTGACTAACATACTCTCTCATATTTTATTCTTTAGGTAACGAGGTGAAGAAAGCAGTGGGTGATGAAGTTTCTTTTCGTCCTGTCACCAGCATCATATGGAAACACAGAAGCAGTAGTGATACTATTGTCAAGGTGATTGAGTGGGATGATCACGGTGCTCGCATCCCAAATCCGAGATTCAAAGGCATCACAACTCTTGATACAGAGACGGGACAAATCACGATTACTAATCTAACAGTCGAACATAGTGGAGTTTATACCATTGATATCAACGGTAAAGAGCAGGAACACAGATTCATCTTGTCTGTTGGGGGTGAGTGCGTTGATTGTTATATTCAATAATATAAATAATATAAATGCATCATATTATTATGCTTGGCTTTACTTAGCCTCACATACTAAAAAACACAAAAACAATCCAATTGTACAATAATGCATGGTGCTTTGATTAATACCATGGTATTTACATGGAACTTCCATGAACATGGTACATGTCCAAAAACCAGTGTAGTGTTCTAGTACTTGTAGGAGCCATACATTGGGTTTGACTTCTATGATATTTCCTCCTTTTTCTATACTGTTGTGTATGTGCACGCGCATAGTGACGTGATTGGTTACTGTGGGTGTCACCGGGGGTGTGGTGTCTGTATTAGTGTGTGTGCTCACCTGTGTGGCACGGCGGGGTGTTTGGATCATGGCTGCAGGGTGAGCATGTGGAGAAACTTTCTGTTGACCGTCACCATCGTCATCATCTATTACTGCACTGTCTGAGGTATCTTTGCACGGCTTATGAAATGCATCTATTAAAGTAAGTGTTTGTTCTTTCTTAGCTTGTGAAATGGAGCAATAAAGACATTCCATCATGTGCAATGGTTCAGCATGACGCGTCTTCAGTATAAACCCCCATGTCTTAGCCTGCTGCGGCATTTGGATTGGTTTTTGAGTTTATACGCCGCAATAGTACTTATGGTTTGCAATTAAACTAGATGTACCGCATGGCGGTACAAAATATGACCGCCGCTCAGGCCTGCACTGGCTTTCCACAAAAATAAATGACGTGGAGCAATTTGGCTGTATTGCGTGTTTATGTATATACCTAAAAAAAGTAGTAGTATGTGCATGTCTGTCTGTGTGTGTGTTTGTGTATGTGTGTGTCTGTGTGTGTGTGTGTCTGTGCGTGTATGTATGCGTGCGTACATGTGTGTGCGCGTGTGTGTTTGTGTGTGTGTGTCTGTGCATGTGGATTTGTATGTGTGTGTATGGGTGTGTGTCTGTGCGTGTGGATGTCAGTGTGTGTGCATGCTTGCGTTTGTTTGTATTCCTGCATGTGTGTGTGTGACAGTATCATCCTAAACCAGCAACCCTTCGCTCAACACCACCATCTACAGGCCGATGAGTGTACAGTCACTAAATGTGCACATAAATGAATTTATTTGATACCCCCCCATGGATGAAATTCTACGAAACTTAGCATACCCCCAGAGGATGTCAAGTTAATCATACACATGAAATATGGTGCAGTTCTGAACATCTCAACTGAAGATAGGGGCGATTAAAGCAGAATAATATTGCATTTTCATTTTTTATGGGAGGGGCGCAAATCACAAATGAGTGATTATGGGCTAGGTTGATGTGGGCCCTTAAGACCAACATACCATAAAAATGTCTTCATTCTCGGTGCCACGGTTCAGGTAGTTATTTAGGAAAAACTGCATTTTTAGGGTTTGGGGGGGCCCAGCGCGGGGGGGGAGTGGCCCCCAGGGACCAAACGAAATTTTTCCGTAAAAGTCTAGTGGGGCTACATGCCCACCAAATTTCATGTTCCCCGGTGTTTCGGTGTCCCTGGTATCGTTGACGAAAAATTCAGTAGATGACAAAAAAAAAACAAAAAAAAACGTTGACAATCCCTATATGACCGCTTTCGCTAGCTACGCTAGCGGCGGTCATAATAACCACTGTATCTGCTACCATCACTACGGTACTATGGTACTGTCACAACACTTTGTGCACGGCTAGTGTAGTTGTGTTTGATTTCATTTTGTTTTGACTGAATGTTCTTACTTTTTCACTGTTTCTTTCACAGAGCCGGTCCCCAAACCTGAGGAGAGCGCTGCTAACCCTAATGTTGTGTATTTAAGATGCGAGAACAGTGATGAAGTCATTCCACCTGAAAGGAGAGTCCATCGCAGACAAAAACGAAGGAAATCCAGAAAACTTCTACACCTGTACACCCGATAACAGTGCAAGTAAAGAGACCAGTGATCCAGTCTGAGAGTGAGATCTGTTTAAAGGCTAGACAGCAGAGAGTCTTGTCGTGGAAATTTTAAACTGTATATTAAACTAACCATGTTTCTAACATCTAACCTTATAACTTTAACATCTAACAATTTGAACAGGATGTACTGTGACAAAACCAATGGAAAACTTTGACTGTGTGCGTATGTATGTATGTAAAAATAACATAGTTTGGGAAATGAAACCAGACAGTCTGTTAGAATCTTGTGATTAACAAATGAAGTCATCATTAAAACAGTTTGCTTGTGCCAGTGACAGAGGAAAAAGGTTGGGGCTTTTGAACCAATTGAACCAATCATATTGAAGATGACATGTTAGTCTTATTTGTTTTCTCGATTCTATAAAAACTGTTGTATATGTGTTTTACGGTGGGATTTCTCAATGGAATTTGTCTGAGATCCTCCGGCCTTGCTTCTTGGGAGAGATTCCCTGAGAACTGCTCGGGAAGATCTCCTGGCCATTATTAAAGCATTTAGAGGACATTTGCTGATGTCTGTCTGTTCATTTCTGCTGCGCAGCAGGTTAGTTTAGAGGAACAAGTTAAGACTAGGTGACTTATAGAGTGGGGACATCGATTTGTAGACGAGACCCAAATATCAAGTGGGGACGTCGATTTGGAGACGAGACCCAGATAGTTAGGTTTAGGGAAAAATCCACTACAATTTGGCGGGCCAGATCCAGGAGTCCTCGGAATCTCCCTCTGTCGGGTGGATGGGAACGAGGAACCACGTTGTCTTCACTCTGCCAGACTGCAGAACCCTGTTCGACAGAGGGAACCATTCCAGTCGGGCTAAAAGGACTTAAAGTATTAAGGTAGTATGACAGACCTCAGCACTTTTCCTTCAAAATGCTTCTAAATTAATTAAAAGGCTTAACAACATAAATATAAAAGTAACTATATGAATATGCTTATGTTTTTTCTTTATATAATGCAATAATTCAGTAATGCAAAATGTAATTTACTAACCTAATTCTGATCATTTAACTGTGTCTCAGGACTGAATTTTTGTTTTGTTTCTTCATTAAATTAAAGCATGGATTTGTTGTTGCATTCCTTCAGTCACTGTGATTTTTATCATCCTTTTCCTGATTATAATTCCTTTTCACTGTAAGACTGATATTAAATTTCATCTTTTAAAACATTTGAAATGTGTGTTGGTTTCTTTCATCTATGCGTATAATTTGCTCAAAACCCAAAACAAACATTCTAACCATTTATGAATAACATATGTTCTAAATATATCTATTGTTACAGATTTTCAAGGAATAACAAGATGAGAGTATCTTAGGCACCAAACAGAGTTATAAATAAATAGCTACTAAAATTTAGCATTATATAAAAATTCAAAATAAAAAACTGTCACGGCACAAGGGAAGTGTCACGTTCCGTTAAGTTAATTTTCTGTGTCGTCTGTATTAGTTCTCATTAGTTGCCATGGTCTCTGATTTAGACCAGCTGTTGCTGTGTTTAGTGTCCTCACATGTGTGTGTGTATACACTCCATTTTCTGTTCACTCCTTTGTCGGTTCTTGTTTGCGTGGTTATCATCTTCTGAGTGTGTAACTTGAATAAAAACATTGTTATTCTCACCATTTCCTTCGTTGTGCGCCTTACTCAACCACCGAATCGTTACAGAAGAACTGACCTCTCAAAAATAAAGATGGGAAACCGATGCTTTCACTCAGCTGTGCATAATAGCACCAAATTATTATTATTATATATATTTTTTTAAACACACAGTATTGACTCACGTTCTGTTTTCTATCATGCGCCGTGCATGTTTGCGATGATGTAGTATGATGCACACAAACGCACCAGGGTTCGATAGAATCAAGTTGAGTGTGAAACCAGACCAACGCTGCGGGGGGCGCCGGTGTTGTGCCGAATTTCGGGTAATAAAATTCGGCACAACACCGGGAACAAACACGCTCGGGCTCGGACCGCAGCAAACGAGCCCAATGTGAAAGCCATAGATATCATGATGAAAGCAGCCTATTGAACCGAACATGTCCCCTCCCGGTCACCGTAGAAAACAGCTTATATTTAGCAGAGCCATAGAGAGAAATAGTTGCAACACTCCCATAGACCTCCGTTGTAAAAAATGGCGGCGCTTTTAACCGCCTACTTCCGGGATTTGAAGATCGGATTAGTTCCAAACACTGTCATTTGGGCGTTGGACACCATTCACTTACATTGCTGCGCGTCGAGTTGTTCCAGAGTTAAGTTGCTGAAATATCGACCTCTTTTGAATTGTCAACTGTCTATATTGTATCAGAGGCCCTTTGCGATGCTTATACTGGTCTTCATTTGTACATGCACAGCGTAATTATTTATATTTTATGTTGGTTGTTTCAACCAATTTTCAAGCACTGCCTGCTAGCTAGTTAGCTAGCGCGACTTCGTCAGCTGTGACAGTAAGAGTTCGGTAATGAATCGCTACCACCTTTATAGCAACTTTTATTTAATTAAATTTTTTGGGATATACTAACTTTTCATTATGTTTTGTTGTCTTGAGTGAAGCGGCTTGTGAGAACAATGCTGGACCTCTACACTCTAAACAAAAATGGTGCTAAATAGCACTAAAAGTGGTTCATTGGCTTGTAATCATAGGGGAACCACTTTAAGTGCCATATAGCACCTATCTTTAAAGGTGCTATACAGCACCTTTGTCAAATGGTGCTATGTAGAACCATAAGAGGTGCCATATAGCACCTTGGTTGTTTATAATTGCTTCAACAAAAATGGTGCTCAACAGTACCCAACAGTGGTTCTTTGGCTCGTAATAATAGCGGAACCTCTTTTGGTACTATATGGCACTTAATTTTCTTTGAGGAATGCGGCGCTCGTGCACCTGACATCAGGCCCGACACCAATGGGGGGCATTAGGGGGGCAGTGCCCCCCCAAATGACTTATTGCGCCCCCCTAAAGACCACATAACAATCTTGATTTAATCATTCGTTTTTTATTTGTGAACATCTTCACTTTCTTACTAAGATATTTCAGCAGAACTTAGCTCACAGGAACAGTAATCTCTACAACGGTAACACTAGAAATGCATAACACATAATCTTCAGAAATGATTCAGAAAATTAATTATTCAACGCATTATTGCACAGAAGGTAACTTGAAATATAATTATATTCATAAAGGACTGTTAAAACATCCCAAAACAGCGCCCAAACCTTGCAAAGACCTACCTCATCAATTATTCAAATACAACAGCCAATGGCAAGTCTCCAGCAGCACACCTTTCAATATGTTATTTTTGTGTTAGTACTTTTATTTATTCAAATAAAATATGCAGTTGTGTGTAAGTATATATATATAAACTAATTCTCAGCTCTTAGATTCCGTCATTTTTATTACGAAATTCCGAGAAAAAATACGTTTTGGCGCTTGTAAATGTGACGTGACAGATCACTGAGCGCCTCAGTTCAAGTGCACGTGAACCGATCATCTGTTACTTTTTTATTTAAAGATGCAGTACAACTTACCGAAAGTATACATAATATCGACCAATTTGTGTTTTTCAACCACTGAAAGAGGTCAATATATAACAGCAGGAGATGATTCATCAAACAAGATCAGATCTGTCTAAGTCGGTTCGCGAATCAGTTTGAATGATTCAGTTCCTGATTCTGTTCAGTTCCCTGCACGCGCTGAATCATCTGAAGCGATTTCAATTCACACTGGACTCGGAGTCGTAACAGGAAGATTTAATCACATCAAGAGCGTTAGATTAAGTGGCAGTGGACCTACAGTACAGTCAAGTGAAAGCAAATCTTCAAATGCATCATATTTTTGCCAGCGATGAAGATCTTTATTAGTTGAACATCTTTGTAAGCTGTCTGTGAATGAATGATTCCACAGGAGTCAGGACGATATATTCGATTTCATTTCACTCAGGTAATACATTTTACAACCAAACAGATTATTACGCCACGATACTAGAAAGTATGACATTACCCGTTTTTTTGGACATATACATTAATTTACATTAAATAAAGCTCCCATTGTTCACAGTTTATGAACACCCGCCATCCTGCGGTAGTGTGTGTGTGTGTGTGTGTGTGTGTGTATTGCGCAGTGGCGTGCGAACTCGACTTGAAAACGAATGCCTTTGCCTGCCGTAGATAGTTAACCAGTTAAAACATGCTTGCAGAAATATACATTTGATTATATTTTGGAGAACAGTAAGAAGAAGATTCGTCGATGTCCTTTTTTTTTTTTTTGTGTGTGTGTGTGTTCAGGTTCAGTAGCAGTCATGAGCGCGAGCACATGTGAAGAGTTCTTAACTCTTCTCTGTCAATACATGCCTTTGAATGCAACACTCTGCAGATTCACTTTATTTCGACATTGTCTAATAATCCAAATGTAGTTGTATAAGTTACTATTATACAAACCAGAGGACAGGCAATGATTTTCGAGCTATACAGATGGCAGAAATATTGCTTACATCTCTCTTCTGTTTTTGTTGCAAAGATAGCTGATAATAATAGTCATTTAAATAAACACAATCTAAATAATATCATTTTATATATGACGACTTCAGAGGCAAAAGCCTCTAAGTACCATCTGAAATTTTCTTCTAAAAGAGCATTTTTATCAGTTATGTTCACACTTAAATGGCAATGAAAAGTAGCCTACCGATTAATTGTCATTAAAGTGAAATTACTGAATTTAAATATACGAGCTTGATAAAAATGATTGTTTTAGAAGAAAATTTCAGATGGCACTCAGAGGCTTTTGCATCAAGTCTTCATATATATATATATATATATATAGGCCTATATGATCCGAAGTAACTAGTTACTCGCTACTTGAGTAGTTTTTTCGTTGGATACTTTTTTACTCTTACTCAAGTAACTATTAAGATTATTACTTTTACTTTTACTTTGAGTAAATATTTCTATAAGTACTTGTACTTTTACTTAAGTACAGTTTTTGGATACTCTACCCACCTCTGGCCTAATTATTTGACTAGGCCTACACAAATAACAAAAAGCAGTTAATATATGAATATAGGGATAAAAGCGTCTGCTAAATGACTAAATGTAAATGTAAATGGAAAATATAGCTTTTTATTGAAGTTTGTGACATAATTTCAGTAGGCTATATATCTGACTTCACATCCACACACATTTTTTCTGTGGTCAAAAAGTCTTGTGTGGGGGCCCTGGAATATATTTAGGAAGGACTTGTATTCAGGAAAATCACTATATTTTAATGTCGCTTTTCTAATCCTATCACCAACTAAACTAAGAGACTAAGAGAGCCTTTAAATAACTGTAGGTGCTTAACAGGTTTTTTGTATGGTAATGGTGCCATATAGCACCTTAACCACCCCAAAGAACCGCTAAAGAACCGCTGAAGAACCAAACTGGGCTTAACAGGTTCTTTAAATGGTAGTGGTGCCATATAGCACCTTAACCACCCCAAAGAACCGCTAAAGAACCGCTGAAGAACCAAACTGGGCTTAACAGGTTCTTTAAATGGTAGTGGTGCTATATAGCACCTTAACCACCGCAAAGAACCCCTGAAGAACCGCTGAAGAACCATTTTTTTTTAGTGTGTAGGATTGTTATGGCCATCACCAGTCCTGTCTGTTTCATGGATCACCTGCCCCTGGTTTTTGTTTTTCTTGTTCACACATACTCACACAAGCACAGATTTTTGTTGTCTGCCATTGTTTAATAAAAAATATTTTATTTGAAAACCTTCATTTGTATCAGCCATGCTTAATTGATGTCTCAATAGCTGTAACAGAAGTTGCAAGTGTTTTGTTAGTTAATTGCTTAAGTTACTTGCTACCCTTACTCTTAGCCTACTCTGTACACTAACCCAGAGCCATAGAGAAAAATCTTCACTCTGCACTTACCTATATACCCAAACATAAAAGGCTAGGGTTGCCAACTTCCGAAAAGAAAAATGTGGGACAATCGTGGTTCTTTACAGGAAAATAAGGGACACTCAAAATATTTGTAGCCTACTGTATCACACAGCCTATATGTCATTTCAGGCTCGTATGTGTTTAAAAGTTTCTCAGACATAAACATATTTGTTTTGCTTAACCTGTTTATGTACAATTTAATTCTAAAACGAATTTTAAGGTCACGCAAAAAAGTCACATTATACACAAAACATAGTTCAAAATAATAGCATTTATCTGAAATAGAAAGCTTTTGTAACATTATACACTTTAAAGAAATTAAAGAAAATATGCAGCAAATATGCAGCAAATATGCATTCAATTAATCAAAAGTGACAATAAAGACATTTATAATGTTACAAAAGCTTTTTTATTTCGGATAAATCTCCTTTGAACCTTCTATTCATCAAATAATCTTGACCTCTTCTTTTTTTTAAATATTAATAATAATCAGTGTTTCTTGGGCAGCAAATCACATCATATTATTCCTGCAGGTTGATTGCATGTTTTCTTGCGTGGCTGGATGTTGGACTTATGAACAATAATCACGTTGTTTAAATTCACCAAAACTGATTTGCCGAAATAGAAACCTGGCCGGACAGTGAAAGGGATTTGCCGTTAGCGCGAGACCGGATCGAACCGGGAGCGATCAGACAGCTGAGGATTCTGTTCGCAAATCAAATTATTTGTCCCAAAAGAATAATTAATTCTTATTTTATAGTTTATTGGTATGGTCTGATGCGCGTGATTGGATGATGACCGGTGTCGTGATCATTTCTCAATTGTCGTGTTGCTGTTGTATCAGTAGGCCTACATATCAGCGTAGCACTCAATAAACGGGACAAGGTAGGTCCCGAACGGGACAAATAAATTAGGCCCAATAATCGGGACGTCCCGGCTAATTCGGAACAGTTGGCAACCCTAGCCACGGCAGACCTCTTTGCGTGATCACGAAGGTAGGCTAATGGCTGAATCGGAATTTATAAGCAAAATCAAGGGAATCAATAGCCTAATACAGCCCAGTTGTGCTAAAATAAATATCATGAGACGTCCATCATCAGATGAATGATATGGAAAAGTTAAGTTAGAGCCGCTAAAGCCAGTGCTACTAGCCATGCAAACATGAACACTAAGCTTTTCCCTCCAAAAATACAGCCTAAAACTTATCTCCAGATGCAAAACTGACATTAACAAAATGCAATAATGCAATAACAGCTGAAAAAGTACTTGGGTGTGTGTTTTATTTTATATTTACCGTTCAATAATGCAATCGCTGCTGTCTGTCCCATAAGAACATGACAGCCAGCGTATGTTTTGGAACTATTGGGGCTTACATGAACCACGTGACAGCCATAGCGGCGACATCAAAGAGTGTCGCAACTCTCTCTCTCTATGGCTCTGATATTTAGCTAAAGAAAATGAAGCCCCGCCCTGTGGCTGTGGTTCTGAAACTGCGGTTCTAGTTGATTGTGAAAAAGGTTCTGGAACATTTGCTGTGTTCAGAAGAGCAATGAGCTGCCAATACTATCTCTTGTTTTTATTCCTCTGTGGCTTCGCTGCACTCTCTGGTAGGTTCTGACTTCATTTTGTATAGATATGTTAATAGACTGAAGTGGAGAAACAGTTTTTCTTATATATTTTGTAAATATTTTATAGTTGAGATCAAAAGTTGCGACCAATGGATATTAAGAATAGTAATCCATATTAACATTTGTTAACTCAATAATTATAAATACTCAATATTATAAATCATATAATTAGAACATCTAAATTGTCAGAAAAAAATATAGTTAAGGCCATTTTTTAAGTGTCAGATCAAGAAAAATATGTCCTTAAAGCAACACATGCACTTTTATAGTGGGTAAGTTCTGTTGGCCATAACAATGGTTTGGTATTTTTAAGTTACCTTTTACCTTTCAGCTGTTTTTATAATAATTTTACTGTTTAAGTTCTGATTTAATAGGCTGTCTTACACAAATCCCCATTTGTGACAACTTACCCCGTACAGTGTGATGAAAGAATATAATATTGAACTGTGTTGTCTAAAGTTAGTGTCTGAACCGAAATTGACTTTTAAAAAGAAACTCACCCTGAGAATTATTCATTCTCTGTTTTTATGCTTTTTCCTCATAGTGAACCAAACATGAGCAGTTGAACCCTGTTGAGTTTTAATAAATATTAATATGATTTTATTTATTATAGTCTCAACAGAGACATGTGGAAAAGATCTACTAGTGGGAACGTCCTGCATCATTAAGCTGACAACAGAAAACAAAGAGAAACCTTCTGAGATTAGATGGGTCCATGACACACGCGGCACCGTTATTCGCAGGAAAGGTGGGATTATCAAAGGAGAATCTGAAGGTGTATCTATGGAAGAAGATGGATCATTGAGATTTTCAAGTGTTAGTCTGAAGGACATGGGCAGATATTCATTCTACGCATTTACTGCTGATGGTAAAGAGCTTGGTAGAGGAGAAGTGGAAATTAAAGTATATGGTAAGATGACAAATATTTCTACCCTTCCAACACAATAATAATAACAAAATCAGACTGTATATTTCTATAGTAGTTACAATATTAGGAAATATCCACCATGTTTCTGTTACAGAAAAGGCCCCTAAACCTGCTGTGAAGATCAGCTGCACAAAAGATGGGAATGCGACTCTCACTTGTGACATCGGAAAAAGAGAAGATCTGACTCTATTCTGGTATAAAGAAGACAAAATTATCCAGAATGAAAAAAACCCTCAGGTGTCCTTGTCATCTACTGAAGTCCCGGAGAATAAACCGTACTCATGCGAGGCACACAATCCTGTCAGCAAAGGCAAAAGTGAGAGTGTTACAGTGTCATGTAAGTTCTTTTTATTTCACATGCTTTTTATTCTTAATGTTCTGATTTGGTGCTATAATTTCTTAATAAAAAAAAATAAATAAAAAAAATGTGAGTGTTGTCTCTAAGACAAGATAAAACATCTAAATCATGACCATTTGGGTTTCACTTTAGTCTCATAAAGTATATGAACTGGTTTCTGGCCCATTTCCTGTTTTTGCTGCTGACCTTCAATCATGAAACTATGACAGTAAAATAACCGTATTTTGATTGCTTAACCGCAAAATGGTGGTAAACTGTGAATGGTGGTACACACTTATTTATTCACAATTAGCTATCACAACTTAAAATTTTAGAATGAACAGTGTAACACACACACACACACACAATGAAAAATGAATTAGAATGAACTTGCTGAGATAACTCAAATATCCAAGTTGTCACTTAATACAGTTTCACAATTCAAGTTGAATATAACTTAAAATTAAGGCAGCACAAACACTCAATAGTTTTCTTTATTCAACATCAAAGTCATGGAAACTATGAAATGACACAAGTCTGGGAATTATGTAGTCACCAAAAAAAGTTAACAGATCAAATTAATAAAAGAAAAAGAAAAAATGTCAAAGGTTGTGTTCATTCAGACTCAATGGTATTTGATTTTGCCAACATGCTTGACATTCCCTCATCTTTACAAGGAAAAAGACTATGCAAAGTAAGAGAAAATACTACCCAGGGGTGCGTTTCCCAAAAGCATCGTTAGCCAACTATGTTCGCAAGTTCCGTCGTTATCAGCATAGTTCAACGAGTCAGTGTTTCCCGAAACCATCATTCTAACAAACATTCACAAACAGCATCACAAAGTTGTGTGTTTGCAATGACAGATCTCGACCTGTGGTTAGAAGCAGAGTTTCTAGTTTGCATGACATGTGGACTCAATAAATCCTTTTCTTGAGCCAAATAAGCAAGCTGACATTCAGTACAACCTGTGTCTTTTATTTAGAATACGTAAAAATGTAATTTACGTCTTTTAGTTTGTCAAGAGATTTAAAGCACCGTTTTTGAAGAGTGTGCATGTGCGAACGTGCTCTACTATGTAAGAACGAGCCTATGATTGAATCTGGAAATAAAGCTAAATAACTGAGAAAAATTTGAAATAGTCCTCAGATGTCATGTCTGTAATTTATAGCAAAACATCTAGTGTTAATTCGATCTCAAACAGATTCATTAAAATAAGTTATTACTCCACCATGTGTGTGACGTCATGAACCAACGTGGTTGAACGACCACTTTGCGACAATGCAGTTTCAGGAAACAGTCATCATGACTAGCTAGTTGATTTCTTCAACGATGCATCGTACTATGGTAGTTAAGCAGCGAGTTACGTCATTGTTCGGGAAACGCACCCCAGATAAGGTTAACTTGGTACTGTATTGGGTCGTACTGTAGAGTCCAGCCTTTTAAGCATTATTGAACGAGGAACATGCATGTTGCATGTAAGTTTTCTTCAATACCTGTTTGAGTCGGCCCACGTCTCGACCTGTTTGAACACTATCGATTGGGAATAAGGTCTCTAGTGCATCACTAAACACTATCACTTGAGATCTCTAGTGTCTAGCCTGCTGAGCAATAATCAAACAGACTCCAGACAATGCCTTCGAATGTGCTTTAATCACGGCCGGAGGACCTCAGACCAATCCCTGAGAGAGAATCCCTCCACCAAAAAGAGTACCACAGTTTTTTATAGATTAGAAGCATGGCAAAGGTGACATGATTCATTACATCATTTTTCTACAAAAATTTACTCTACACTTTGGCCCAAGTTTTGGGGATATTTAGTTTTCAAAAGCATATAAATGTTAATCCTGCAAGAAAAAGAAATGTTAGTTATGATTAATTAAAAAATTCCATCACAGTATACATTCACACATTAAGTTTTCAGCTCAAATTGTTTTTAAAGTTAATTAAGAGCAAATTCAATGAAGTGTGTCCAAACATTTGACCCCCTCATGAAATAATGTTTGATCTTACAATATTACCCATGATGCAGATTGTAGAATTTTAAGCAGCTTAAAATAGATGTTTTTTAATGATCCTCTTTTCATGTGGTCCATGCCTTATAGGTCCAGGTCCAGGTTATGGTAAACTCTTTGGCTTTGATTTCTGGGTCATGGTAAGCATCCTAGCGCTTCTGCTGCTGCTGATCTGTGTTCTCATCCTCTGTGCGTATCGAAGCTTTCGGCAACGTATGAAGCACCAACAAGGTTAGCAACGTCTCCATCGCTTCCAAATAAATCAATGAGCATTTGCGTTTTCAACAAAAGATCAAACTGAAGCTGTAGTTGTCCTTGTTGAGCTTGAAAAGTTCCCGGCACAATCATCAACGTATTTCAATGCCAACTCTTAAATACAGTCATTTAAATCAAATTAAACATTTCTGAACGTTCCAGGTTTCTTTGTCTTCAGAAACCGCATTGTGTGTGTGTGTGCTACACTATCTGTCTGGCCACTTTGCTCGGAGGTGGAATTCCAGTGTGGAGAAAATTTCTCAGTGTGAGAAAGAGAAAAGAAGAGAACATCATGTCGCAAACAATCAGGATTGCGTGCCTCCCTGTTTACGGCCCATTGCTGTTAATGATATACATGAGTTCTGCTTTGAGTGTATGGGGGAAGAGCATGGCAAGTGCGAGCACTGTGAGTTTTTCTCCATTAAAGATTGCGAGTCGATCTGAGGAGCGAGAGACGGGTCTGTTACGTTCGCTTGCTCTCTCTCCAGATCGGGATTTCCTTTTGCCTGATTCCGAAGCACAGCCCGGGGCTTCTTCGGATCAGGCAGAGGACGCTGCATCACTTGTTGTTGGTGCCGCCTCCGAGCATTCCTCCCATGATGATAAAGCTCAGGAGGAACTACTCGAGGTGGTGGCAAGGTTACAACCATAGACTGTAAAAAAATCTGGGACATGGGTGGAGCTGAGGTGCCTGGTTGCTGAAACCACGCCCACCTAGCTCGACTTGATCGAGTTGGCTCAGGCTAAGGAGCTAATGCTATATGCTACTGGCAGTACCAAGTGTGAGACCACACAGGGCCTCGTACTAAAGTGACAGCTGACTTAAAGTTCATGTTTTTTCCCTTTGAAATACTATAAATAGTTAAAAGTGAGACTGTCTGTATCGTGATGTTGTATTATTCTGCTTTTTAAAAATGTATTATGCAGTAATATTGCTCTGAGCTTGTGACAGTGATTTATGCGCATACATGTCAGTCAGCGTGGCATCGCACGTCATGTTCGTAGAGAGCTTTATTAAATCCATTTACCTCAGAAGTTCAAGTAAATGCGCTAGAAATCCGCGCTCATTCCAGGATATGCATGTGTGGCAGGAAGGGCGTTCCTGTTTTTTTCATCACATTGTTATTGATGGCCATTCTAGCCTATAATCTGTGCTCCTGGACTTTAAAACCGCAACGCATTTACTGCTCGTCAGGCGTTAACGCGCTTCCGTCACTGCTTCCTGGAAACCGGATGCGAACACCCGAGCCGGTAAGGAGAATGCGCTGCTAGTTGTTTTTAGCTCATGAAGTGTATTTAGTTATGCGAAGTGTTCTTTTAATGTACTTTTTAGAGACACCGTTTTGCTTTGGAGAGTGTGCTTCTGTCTTCCGTTGCACAAGCTCGTTACGATTGTTATTTGCGTGTGCTGGATGCGTGTGCTGGATGCGGACGCTGGAGAAGGTAGGGAGAGTTTGTTAGGGTGTACTCACACTAGCCAGTTTGAACCGTGCCCGAGTGCGTTTGACCTCCAAAGCGCGGTTCGTTTGACTAGTGTGAGTGCTCCGAACCGTGCCCGGGCGCGGCTCGATTAGCCGGCCCTGGCCCGCTTGGAAGAGGTGGGCCAGAGCACGGTTCAGTTGGACTCGGGCGCGGTTCGCATGCAGTGTGAGCGCTAACCGTGCTGGACTCCATTGTGTTCAGTGAGAGCGCCGCTCTTCCTGTTTATCCCGAAACCGTCGCACCATAATGAAGTAAGCGTGCTCCGGCGCGAATGCTGAAACCCTATGTGAGTGCAGGCCAGAGGGGGAGTGGGGAGGGGGGACAATCGTACTCGGGCCCGGTTCATGGCAACCGTGCCTAGTGTGAGTACACCCTTAATCTCTCGCTAATCGTGCTCTGTTGTAGGAAATGTGTGTTTTTGAAGTGCTAGTTTGTA
Organism: Leuciscus idus; assembly: GCA_021554675.1. Lineage (NCBI taxonomy): Eukaryota > Metazoa > Chordata > Actinopteri > Cypriniformes > Leuciscidae > Leuciscus > Leuciscus idus. Next base: position 54,735,792 of record CM038623.1, read on the forward strand.
TTTAAGTGTGTCCTAATCCGTACCCTTTCTCAGTTGTGAGAACCTGAGTTCCCCTCCAGAGAAAGCTACGTTTCATTTTCCTCGACGATCGGTATGTATTAGTTTTAAGTGCATGCATTAAGTTAGAGAATTTATCTAGCAGAGCAAGGGCGAAATTGTCAATCACACATTGGGGGGGACAGCTGTGGGACTTTTTGTGTTGGCGCATGCACACATTTTTTTTATCAAAATAAAATAAAAGTCAGAGTCCGAATGTTTGTAATTGTATAACACAACAAGGAATTGTATTACATCTGATCGTCAAACCAACGTATACTCACCCTGTAATGATTACAGCATCGGCATCAATTACAAGCCTGCATTGACAACAAAGCGGCCAGTGATCTCTCTCTTATATTCTTCTATAAACATATAGTGGCTATAAACATTTTGATTAAATTACTGTTACAGGATAACAATATTCTAATATCAAGTCTTGAGCAATGATAGTAAAACAGTTATGTATTAATGAGGGAAAATGCTGTTTATTTTGTACAAATTTAAACAAAAGTAACTTGTCAGTTTAAAAATAAACTCGCTGAAGTGCTCAAGCCACATATTATAATAAATACAGTTTGTAGGCAAATGTAGGCTCATACAGTAGGTCCTATTTTCAAAATGCTGTATTTAAAAAAAAAAATAGGAAGAATATTTTTGCATCACAATTAAATTCTTGACACATCTTTATAAATCAAACACAAAGTAATAAACTTCAAGAAGGTGTATACAGTAACGTTAGCTAGCCGTCGGCTAGCTTGTCAATAGTCCCTCCCATTCATACAAGCTGTATAGTATTACAGTCGAAATTCACAAATTCTACAATTCGAAATTCTAGTGAAATACACCTGGTCGTTATCTAAGGGATTATGTCAGCCAAATACAGGATATTTACCATTCATAGATATGTGCCAAATGTCTGTCAGATTTTGCGCTCCTAACTCTTCTTCTGTTTGGTTTTTCCTAACTCACTGACTACTAAAGGTATAGGGAAAACATGACATGGATTTCAGGAGAAATAGGTTTTGTTAATGTATAGTGTAAGGCAAGTCGAATGGATTTGGGAAATGGACCGGCCGGGATTTTATATTTTCGGAGCTGGAAAGAAAGACGTATTTGCAATCACATCGATATTGCCCGCATAATCATACAGTATGATCAAATATTGGGGGGGACAAATTGTCCTTCTTTGAATATTGGGGGGGACGTGTCCCCCTGTCCCCCCATAGAATTACGCCTATGTAGCAGAGTAACAATCTTATGTTGTTTATAGGGCCCTGTTTATAGGTCTGTAAAGGGCTATAACTGCATTCCAGTCGGGGTGCTCCGTGTTAATTTACGGCCGCAGTGCTGTCCTGTTTTGGTCCTGTTTTGGTCCTGTTTCGGTCCTGTTTCAACTGTATTAACTGTCAACAGATTCAACTACAACTTGGGACTTTAGTCGATCTTTTTTAGTTTCTTTTTGGCTTGTATGTAGTTTTCATTTTTCTTTGGACTGATATTAGCTACAAAGACTGGTGCTAAAATCTCAACTGCAATCTTTGCTCTTCTCTCATTTCAATTTATTTTGATTCTTTCTGCTTGCACTTTCATTTGTATTTGATTTTGCTTCTAAAGTTGAATTATCTATTCTCCAATTATTTTCTGAAATAATAGTTCATTTCTTTAACTTGCTTTATTTTGCTTCAAATTGCTTGACTTGTTTGCTTGATTAATAATTTTGACTGAAGTTTGGTTTGTTTCCTTTATTGATTTTTTTATATATTTTGCTGTCGTTGACATTTGGGTTTAGTTTCGATCAACTGTTGATTTTCAATTTATTAGTTGTAAAATTATTTTGGTTACTTTGATTTGAGCATCAATAATCCTTCTAGCTATCAAACTGATTATTTCTGTATTTGATTATTTCTGTATTTGATATATATCTTTTGTGTGTGTTAGCAGGGCCTGAGCACCAGGGGCAGAGGATTCTTATTTGGGTGACGGGATCTTTTCTCACCGTGTGCAGTGCTTGGTATTAACACCTGTGTGAGTGTGTGTGTGTGTGTGCGCACACAGTGAAGTGCAGTGGTCCTGCATCTGCGGGTGGCATGCTACGACTCTCTGCCTCTGTGCCTCTCGTCCCTGCTTTGACCTGGTTCTAAACCTTTAGGAGTTCATTGAATTTGAACAAAGTGCTTTATATCCTTTTTATACTGTTCTCTTTTAAGAATTGTCAATAAAAGCTATTTTCGTACGATGACCCATGTCTCTGACTCTATTAGGTGATACGAACCTGTGTGTGCCTTTTGTTGGGGTCTATTCTCATTCTTTGGGTGAAATTCCCAGAGTGGCGTAGTCGGAGTGTGAATGATACAATCTTATTAATTATAATTCTTTAAGAAACCCCATCTTACTGCCCTCGTGTCACCCGCCACATATGTATTGCATGGACGGAGAGCAAGCACTGACACCTGCAGGATTTTATCTGACAGTACTTTTTATTTAACACTAAAAAGTTAAATAAGCATATATAGTCCATCTGTTCCGTGAGAGCAACGGTAACGCAGAACGAGTGTAGCGTCTATATCTAGAGACGTTTTTAAATCTGAACTCCAAAAAGCAACGAAATTGTCAGACATCCATGAGTTCACAGAGGAAAACAACTGAAAAACAGCGCTGATTGTTCTCTCGATACTCGACTACGACGGAATCAAACGGCGTGGGCGAAGGTATTATGTCGATGTGTGTATTAAATTGTATGAAATAATCCCGAAAAAAGCACAAACATGGCAGAGATTGCAAGTTCAGTAGCTGAGATTAGCTGTGGTAACGTGACGCTAACAGACAGTAGACAAACGGCTAGAAGTGACAGCAGCGGCAAACCACCTGTCACTCAAGTGGCCACGCCCTTAATTATGCAGAAATTTAAGGCTTAATATAATTTAAACGGATGAGTTATAAAAAAAATTCACCCCCCTCACAGTTGTCATGAAGGGTAAAATTAGGTAGATAGACCAAAACCACTTTTTGCACCAGGCTGTGAACACATTTTTTTTTCTGCTGTAAAGTTGGACATTTTAACATGGGGGAGATACAGATTTGACTCCCTTTCGATGAATTGCAGTTTAAGTCACTTCCGTGTTGGTTTCAAGAGAGAGACAGGGAGGTTGCCACTCGGTTACAACTGGACTGGCCATAGGAACAAGATACCCCCAAACGCTTAAAGTTAGCCTACATGACGAGTTAACTCGTTCATAAAAATATATATAAATTGCGTGTCTTTTATGACCTCAACATCAACCTATTCGACTATTGTAGGTGCAAAGGCACGCGGTAATATGATGTTGCCTCAGATCGAAGAGACAATCGTGGGCTATCTCTCCCCTTGGAGAGCATAAAAATCTGGAGAGGTCATCATCTCAATTGGCACATCAATTGCCTCGAATTGATGGCTGTATTTCTGGCCCTTAAGTACTTCCTCCAGCAGTTAAGGGGCTACCATGCCCTAGTGCCTGTGGACAACACCACGGTAGTCACCTACATAAATCGCCAAGGCAGACTGTGTTCGTGCCATCTGAAAAGGCTAGCACAGCAGGTTCTGGTTTAGGACAAATTCCTGTCCTTTAAGATGATTTACACCCCTTGGCATTTTAATGTGGGAGCAGATTTGGGAAAGATTTTACGAAGTAGAGGTGACCTCTTCGCCTCTCAAGGGACTGCGCAATATCCCCTCTGCTTCTCTCTGAATCACCCAGCCTGTCTCAGACAGAATATTCTGAGTGCTAGGGCTCCCTCCACAAGAAGAATCTATGCCCTTAAATGGGGTGTCTTTGGAAGGTGGTGCACTGCATGCTGGGCAGACCCAGTTCTCTCTCGCTTCACTTCTAGGAGTTAGTGCTCATTCTACCAGGGGGGTTGTTTCCTCCAAAGCTTTGGCAAGGGGTGTCCCCTTGCAACAAGTATGTGATGTTGCAGCAGGCTGGTCCTTTCCACATACATTCATCAGATTTTATAGTTTGGATGTTCATGTGACTCAAGGCTCACATATCCTTGAGTCCACATCCCAAGCTCATGTCTGAGAACTTTCATGAGCTTGTGAGCACACTCTACAGTATGTCTACAGTCCACACTTCCAGTGACGTCATCGTCAGATGTTATCTGAGACCAAGTTCCCTTGGCATGTTTGCACACATGCTTCACAACCGGTCACACACAAAGATGTTCCCAAAGCGCAATCAAGTAACCCGAGACATTTTTTAAGAATCCACACTTTCAAAAATGAGTAGAATAGCTGATCATCAAATATATCATATTCACTGTCTACCGTATGTAGATTTAGCATTACTTGGTATTCATTTGATAAAAAATAAAAAATTCCCAGTGCACGCAAACTTACCAGATTACTAAAAACTCTGTTGATATTTTCCAGATAAAAAGGAGTTCAGGCTAGCAGAACTTACCCCAGGTCATACCAGTACAAACAACTCCAAACAGACCACTAGAGAGCAACCGGTGGCCCCCATCCTGTAAGAAGACCCCATGCCCTGCAGCCCATCTCCGCAAACCCCGCCTCGAACCCAGACTCAACCCAAAGCCCAGATCCATGCTCGACCTTCACACTCTGTTCCTGAGCACATTACACCTCCCTCTACATCCAAACCATTACATGCAGAACCTGTAATTGTTGTTCCTTCTCCTATATATGCTGTAGCATCACCAAGTGTGCAAAACTGGTAAAATGGTCTACTGCAGATGTTTACCCTCCTATAACAGTGCAGTACTCTTTGTATTTTAATAGACAAAGCTCTAGTCTTGGCCAGTCAGGTGCCCAACCTTTCTGCCTAGACCATATATGTCTCAGGATTCCACAGGGACCAGCTATGTCCAGCCACCTCCTTTTGCAGGCCCAGTCCAGTCTCAACCTCAGCCTCCAACAGGTCAGTTACATCAACCTGTTAGGCAAATGCAGTTTGACCCACAGCTATTTTCAGTGCCTAGTATTCCATGTGAACAGCCACAAACCCCAGTCAATGTGATAGACATGTTGATTGCCAGCTCATGTGGTATACCCAAACCAGCTCTGCCTAAATTTGATAGTGGTAAATAGTCTGACTTTGCCTTACTCAAAATGGCTCTAGACAGTCTCGTAGATGGCCACGCTCATCTCACAGAGCAGTAAAAATACCAAGTGCTTCTAGACAGATTAAAAGTGCCAAGTGCCTACAAATTAGCACAAGCCTACATGCATGACCCCACTCCATACACGACCGCATTGCAAGCCCTCCAAGACAAATATGGGCAACCCTGCCAACTTGTACAGAGTGAACTTGGAGCTGTATTGAAAGCTCCACCAGTCAGAACAAAGTAGGAGTAGGGGGTGCTGAAGCATTTGAGAACTTTGCACTCTCCGTACATGCTCTCGTGGGCATGCTTCGTTCCTTAGAGAGTGAGAATGGCTATGTACTGAAATGTTGTTCACATGTAGACAAACTTTTAGTTATAAATTACCCCTTACCTCTCAAACTCACCGCAATTTCCCATTAAAGCCCAAAGACAAGCCTAAACATTATTGCCCATATTGTGACATGCGTGAGCATTATTTCAGTTTTTGTTAAAAATTCAAGTCACTAACAACTACCCAAATCACAGAGTGGCTTAGAGACAAAGGCTGTTGGTGCTGCAGACACAATCAGAAACCCGAGCCTTGTACCCTCAAGAAGCCCTGTAAAATATGTCAAAAGCAGCATCTTATTGTGTTACATGGTGTAACTATATAGGGGCCCAACAAAGTCCTCATGGTTAGTACCGCTCCAGACACCATTTATATTGACCGTCCCAACCGTCCTCAACAGGTCGTGTTAAAGGTAGTCAAAGTACTTCTGCATAATGCTGAACACTCACTATTCATTTCACATTTATTTGTAAAGTACTTTTCACAATACACATCATTCCAAAGCAGCTTTACAGAATATGCATGAGTCCACATTACAATTTAGAGTGATCTGTTATCAGAGGTAACTGTCTAAGTTATATATTTCAGAAATGTACATATACAAAATTATAGATTTTTTTTTATGTCAAAAATCTATTTGCAGCTACAGAAAGAACCAGAAACACTCTCACAGAGAACTGACATGAGGTCGTTCACCTGAAAGGGGCATCCATTTCTTTCGAAATTTCCCCAGCTGACAACTCTAGACGTAGATGCAAGATCCCTCATGCGTTCACTACTGATGAACTGGGTCTTTCCTTTTGGGACAACCTGCAGTCCTTGTTGTGCCACATACACACTCCAAAGGCATGTTAACCCTCTGGGGTCTAAGGTGTTTTTGGGGTCCTTGAGATGTTCTGACATGCCCTTACATTTGTGTTTTTTTCAGTTGCTTATAAACATATTAATGGCAAAGGTATAATTACACTCTATTTAGCACAAACAGGGCTACCATAATATGTGAGCAACATGTATGTACATGTTTGTATTTTTGAGAAAATAATGTTTATGCATGGTTATTGAAAAAACTAAAACTAAAAATTTCTGAAATAAGGCCACAAAACACATACTAAATATGTGTCAATAAGACTTCTGAATAATGCATTTTGTCGCCTAGAGTTTTTTCTTCAAAATGATGTGAAAATCATCCTGCCTAACCATTCACATAAAACAATACACTGATTTAAATTTTGTAAGACACTTTTTGTTTGGAAAGGCAATATGCGGGTGGGCGTGGTTCACACCTGAGGAGACAATGGGCCCGCATAATGAGGCTGCATACTTAATTAGCCTTTTATTCAGGTGTGTGACTGAGCCACGAGAAAGAATGCAAGGACAATATATATATATATATATATATATATATATATATATATATATTTTTTTTTTTTTTTTTATTTATTAAAAAGGTTATACAATTACAACAACATTTAAAATTGTAACAATATTTCCAGTGTAATCTTTCTTTGTAAAAACTAAAGTATACATTTTATCATACGTAATTCAATTCATATGAGCAGAAATTGGCAACATTATAAGCTTATTTGATGTGGCAGTATTTTACGGTAAAAACTTTATAATCTATCCGATTTTGTAGTTGATTTTTACTCATCTCAGTATAGCAATAGAGTTTGGTAAAAGCTGTTCATTCATTCACCAAACAAAAACGCGATTCATTTTTAAACAGTACTTTTGCCAACTGTACACAACAGCGCGCATCTGTGCGTTCATTCATTCACACACACACAGAAACGCGATTCATATTTAAACAGTCTTTTTGCGTACAGACACTTGCGATTAGAACAAAGCAAATAGAACTGACCTATTCCTCAGCCGGATCCGTTTGCTCCTCGAAATGAAACTTCCAGAACTTCTGAGGTAAATTTTCCAGGATTATTATCAAGATAGTATTATTCCTCACAGCGTCGTAAAGTACAGTCTGAAAGTGAACTCGCGGTGTGTGTTATCCAGCTGATGTGGGTGTTTCACAGGTCTGTATGGATCGCCTCACATTTGCGTTTGAATAGCGCGCGTGGGCGGAGTCACATTAAATTTAATGAGCTGAGATGAGAACGACTGACATCTCTCTCTTTTCATACATATTACATAAACTGTGAATATTTGTTTTTTATAAAAATTACTTCGTTTAAAAGAAGAGAATTCAAGCTTCATGCCTGTGTGTCTGTATGCCTGTTTGACTGAGTATTCGCTGAGTTACAGTTCATTTTCGAACGCGTTTCAGAATGGACTACACTGACAGAGAGAAAGCAGAACTCGCATCATGTTTATTTTTCTTTATTTGGCAAAAAGCACAACACTTTGTTTTTATTGTTAGTATACACAAAAATAATACATAAACTTAACAGGATCGATTGATGTATGAAACGTGTATGGAACATAAAAGTCAACAGAGTATTTAGACTTTCTATTGCACTGATAAGGAAAAACGCGAGCTGGTATCGCCGGTGATACCGCCGACCCCAGGGGGTTAAGGACAACAGCGAAGGCTGCGAAGATGTTCAAAGGTCTATAGAGCAGGCATTCTATGTTGACAATGGTTTGCAAAGTCTTGACTCCACAGAGAAGGCTCGATAGCCTGGGAAAACCCAGACAAACTTTCGGCAAATTTAGATTTGCTCTGCAAGTCAGTCTGGCCAAGAGCCCATTCAAGCCCATTTCCAATCTTTCCAAATCTTGGCACCAATCACAAACGTTGAGGTGGGCTTTACACAATGACGATCACTCTGATTGGTTTTAGGTCTATCCAATTGCGTCTAGAGGTATTTGAGCGACATCCGTTGGTGACGCCCCTTTGGAAATGGGATGTGAATGAAGCTTCCCCAGACCCACTCTCAGTTACGACCAGGCTAAAGGCTCGTAACCTCATCGACAGTATGCACAGTCTTTTGTCTTCTGGTGTCTTTGAAATCCGCCAGTGGGCCAGTAATGTACCTTCTGTAGTAGAACACCGCCCAGTTGAAGCCAGAGCAGCCAGGACCGAATTGTGGCGTACTGAGCATAGTTCAGACTCACAAGAGCCAGCTCTAGGTCTTTGTTGGAATTGTCTCATTGACCACCTTGGATACAAACATCGCCAAGTTGTCTACTCCGAACCCACGCTATGAAATGTGTTCCCAGAAGAGGTGGACACACTGATGTATTTAAGATACGAGAACAGTGATAATCATCGGCAAGGATTCTACTAGAGAAGAACGGAAGTGTTCAGCATTCCTCCTGAAAGGAGAGTCCATCACAGTCAAAAACGGAAGGAAATCCAGAAAACTTCTACACCTGTACACCCGATAACAGTGCAAGTAAAGAGACCAGTGATCCGGTCTGAGAGAGAGATCTGTTTAAAGGCTAGACAGCAGAGAGTCTCTTAACAACATAAAGATAAAAGTACAATTATATAAACATGTTTATGGTTTTTATCTAATGCAATAATTCAGTAATGCAATATGTAATTTACTAACCTAATTCTGATCATTTAAATGTGTCTCAGGACTGATTTTTTGTCTTGTTTCTTTCTAGGATTTGTTGTTGCAACTGTCAATCCTTCAGTCACTGTGATTTTTAATGTTATTTTTTATTTTAAATTTTTTTTAAACAAATTTTTATTATGATTCGTTTTTTACCGGAACATTTGAAATGTGTGTTGGTTTCTTTCATCTGTGCTTATCATTTGCTCAAAACCCAAAACAAGCATTCTAACAATTTATGAATAACATAAATGTTCTGAGTATATCTATTGTCACATATGCAGATAGTTTATTTTCAAGGAAGGACAAGATGAAAATATCTTACTGGCACCAAGCAGAGAGCTGCGTATAAATAAATAGCTTATTGTGTATATATATAAACATAAAACAGTATCGTCACGGCACAAGGGAAGTGTCACGTATATGTTCTGTTCAGTTAATTTTCTCCAGTCTCATCTGTATTAATTCTCATTAGTTGCCATAGTCTCTGATTTAGTCCAGCTGTTGCTGTTTAGTGTCCTCATTTACCACCTGTATATATACTCCATTTTCTGTTCAGTCTCTTGTCGGTTCTTGTTTGTGTGAAAGTGGTTATCATTTTCTGAGTGTGTTACTTGATTAAAAACATTGTAATTCTCACCATTTCCTTCATTGTGCGCCTAGTGGTGGGCAGATCGAGGTGAAACAGGTGAAATACTATGTGAAACCAAGCGGGAAGGAAGTCGACCGGAAGTTGAAGCCGGCCGCGTGCCACCATCTTGTAGCAGAACTTCACCTGCTGTTAGCATCCCATTGACTCCCATTCATTTTGGCGTCACTTTGACAGCGAATAACTTTACATCTGAGGCGTTTGAAGACTCCATTTGTCCATTATTTATTTCTAAAGAAACACGACAATGTATAAAATGCTCCATTACCTTGTATCTTACGTTGTGGCCCCGTAGAAGCAGTTTTTGTAAAAGTAGGCTAACGATTGCGTCATAACCACACGACTCTCTGTCGCACAGTAGAGAGATTACTGTATGGACGGGAGGAGAAGCTCGCGGTCAATCGGGGGGACGTAGAGGCAAAATTACAAAATAATTCATCAGAATACCTAGCAAAAGTTTCTCCTGCTCCTAGCTCATGGACACCTCCTACTCGCGATCTCCGTCTCTGCAAGATTCGGAAGGGAATGATTCAGATTTCTCATGCCACAGCCACTAGAAGACAGACGGGTTGCTCACGTCACATCTACGTCGTCAAGCTCTGTTTGAGTCTGCGCGTCAGGAACGGAAGTCCTAAGAAATCGCTGAAAATGGGCTTCACTTGTCTCAATTGAGTTCCAATGAGATGGCTCTGTCCACTTCTTATACTGTCTATGTGTGAAACACTGAAAGAGTTGAAGCAAATGTGCTGTATTGTGTAATCCAACACCCGTCTCCACAGTGACCTCTAGTGGTTAGAGCAGTGTAAATGCAACAAAATCCAGGGTCAAACATGCATAAAAACACCTTTTACAAATCTATTGCACAATTTTTATTGAGGATTAAACGTTCAAATTCAATTATCTAATCATCTTATCAAGTGTCTATATGTTCTTTTATCAATTGTCTACGGTGACCGGGAGGGGACATCTTCGGTTCACTTATTTTTGTCGTGGCCACAACATATTAACTCGTGGGAACGTGATATTAAGTCGTGGGAATGTCATAATATCTTGTGGGAACGTCATATTAAGTCGTGGCCACGAGATCATTTTGTTGAGGTAACGACATCATTTTGTCGTGGCCACGAGATCATATGTTGAGGGAACGATATATTTTTTCTCGTGGCCACGACTTCATATTTTGAGAGAACGACATCTATTTGTCGTGGCCACGCGTTGAGGGAGCCACAGCGGCCAATACTGTAACCGTACCATAGCATAGACTGGGCAACAGCAGAGATGGAGATGACAGAAGAAATAACATTTTACTTTAAATTAAGAATGTCATATAGTGCGGTCTTTGACATTAAGTCATGGGTACGTTGTAAGTGAAAGACACATGAAGCGCATTCTTATACTTTTTTGTCGCACGCATATTTAGGGACCGTCTCAAAATTACATGCGACATTGGCATAAACGTTTCTAACTTCAATAGCATTTGAAGACAATGACTTACAGTCATAAAACCAACTGTACATTGTTCACCCAGGTCTCATGTATGATGCACACCTTTTAGATTTTTGATATTTATGACAATAAACTGCAAAATCATATGCAAATATTGCTATGTAGGCCTATTTCACTACTGTATGGGATCATACACAAAATATGACAATATTTAAAGATCAATATCATTTGAAGACAATGACTTACAGTCATAAAACCAACTGTATATTGTTCATCTAGGTCTCATGTATGATGCACATTGCACACCTTTAATATGTTTCTTTCTAGGATTTGTTGTTGCAACTGTCAATCCTTCAGTCACTGTGATTTTTAATGTTATTTTTTATTTTAATTTTTTTTTAAACAAATTTTTATTATGATTCGTTTTTTACCGGAACATTTGAAATGTGTGTTGGTTTCTTTCATCTGTGCTTATCATTTGCTCAAAACCCAAAACAAGCATTCTAACAATTTATGAATAACATAAATGTTCTGAGTATATCTATTGTCACATATGCAGATAGTTTATTTTCAAGGAAGGACAAGATGAAAATATCTTACTGGCACCAAGCAGAGAGCTGCGTATAAATAAATAGCTTATTGTGTATATATATATATATATATATAAACATAAAACAGTATCGTCACGGCACAAGGGAAGTGTCACGTATATGTTCTGTTCAGTTAATTTTCTCCAGTCTCATCTGTATTAATTCTCATTAGTTGCCATAGTCTCTGATTTAGTCCAGCTGTTGCTGTTTAGTGTCCTCATTTACCACCTGTATATATACTCCATTTTCTGTTCAGTCTCTTGTCGGTTCTTGTTTGTGTGAAAGTGGTTATCATTTTCTGAGTGTGTTACTTGATTAAAAACATTGTAATTCTCACCATTTCCTTCATTGTGCGCCTAGTGGTGGGCAGATCGAGGTGAAACAGGTGAAATACTATGTGAAACCAAGCGGGAAGGAAGTCGACCGGAAGTTGAAGCCGGCCGCGTACCACCATCTTGTAGCAGAACTTCACCTGCTGTTAGCATCCCATTGACTCCCATTCATTTTGGCGTCACTTTGACAGCGAATAACTTTACATCTGAGGCGTTTGAAGACTCCATTTGTCCATTATTTATTTCTAAAGAAACACGACAATGTATAAAATGCTCCATTACCTTGTATCTTACGTTGTGGCCCCGTAGAAGCAGTTTTTGTAAAAGTAGGCTAACGATTGCGTCATAACCACGCGACTCTCTGTCGCACAGTAGAGAGATTACTGTATGGACGGGAGGAGAAGCTCGCGGTCAATCGGGGGGACGTAGAGGCAAAATTACAAAATAATTCATCAGAATACCTAGCAAAAGTTTCTCCTGCTCCTAGCTCATGGACACCTCCTACTCGCGATCTCCGTCTCTGCAAGATTCGGAAGGGAATGATTCAGATTTCTCATGCCACAGCCACTAGAAGACAGACGGGTTGCTCACGTCACATCTACGTCGTCAAGCTCTGTTTGAGTCTGCGCGTCAGGAACGGAAGTCCTAAGAAATCGCTGAAAATGGGCTTCACTTGTCTCAATTGTGTTCCAATGAGATGGCTCTGTCCACTTCTTATACTGTCTATGTGTGAAACACTGAAAGAGTTGAAGCAAATGTGCTGTATTGTGTAATCCGACACCCGTCTCCACAGTGACCTCTAGTGGTTAGAGCAGTGTAAATGCAACAAAATCCAGGGTCAAACATGCATTACAAATCTATTGCACAATTTTTATTGAGGATTAAACGTTCAAATTCAATTATCTAATCATCTTATCAAGTGTCTATATGTTCTTTTATCAATTGTCTACGGTGACCGGGAGGGGACATCTTCGGTTCACTTATTTTTGTCGTGGCCACAACATATTAACTCGTGGGAACGTGATATTAAGTCGTGGGAACGTCATATTAAGTCGTGGCCACGAGATCATTTTGTTGAGGTAACGACATCATTTTGTCGTGGCCACGAGATCATATGTTGAGGGAACGATATATTTTTTCTCGTGGCCACGACTTCATATTTTGAGAGAACGACATCTATTTGTCGTGGCCACGAGTTGAGGGAGCCACAGCGGCCAATACTGTAACCGTACCATAGCATAGACTGGGCAACAGCAGAGATGGAGATGACAGAAGAAATAACATTTTACTTTAAATTAAGAATGTCATATAGTGCGGTCTTTGACATTAAGTCATGGGTACGTTGTAAGTGAAAGACACATGAAGCGCATTCTTATACTTTTTTGTCGCACGCATATTTAGGGACCGTCTCAAAATTACATGCGACATTGGCATAAACGTTTCTAACTTCAATAGCATTTGAAGACAATGACTTACAGTCATAAAACCAACTGTACATTGTTCACCCAGGTCTCATGTATGATGCACACCTTTTAGATTTTTGATATTTATGACAATAAACTGCAAAATCATATGCAAATATTGCTATGTAGGCCTATTTCACTACTGTATGGGATCATACACAAAATATGACAATATTTAAAGATCAATATCATTTGAAGACAATGACTTACAGTCATAAAACCAACTGTATATTGTTCATCTAGGTCTCATGTATGATGCACATTGCACACCTTTAATATTTTTTATATTTATGACAATAAACTGCTAAATCATATGCAAATATTGGTATTTCACTACTGTATGGGATCATATACAGAATATGACCATATTTAAAGCTCAATAGCATTTGAAGACAATGACTTACAGTCATAAAACCAACTGTACATTGTTCATCTAGGTGTCAGGTATGTGGCAGTGGTGAAATACATAGCAATATTTGCATATGATTTATCAGTTTATTGTCATAAATATCAAAAATCTAAAAGGTGTGCATCATACATGAGACCTGGGTGAACAATGTACAGTTGGTTTTATGACTGTAAGTCATTGTCTTCAAATGCTATTGAAGTTAGAAACGTTTATGCCAATGTCGCATGTAATTTTGAGACGGTCCCTAAATATGCGTGCGACAAAAAAGTATAAGAATGCGCTTCATGTGTCTTTCACTTACAACGTACCCATGTCTTAATGCCAAAGACCGCACTATATCTTTATATGACATTCCTAATTTAAAGTAAAATGTTATTTCTTCTGTCATCTCAATCTCTGCTGTAGCCCAGTCTATGCTATGGTACGGTTACAGTATTGGCCGCTGTGGCTCCCTCAACATAACTCGTGGCCACGACAAATAGATGTCGTTCTCTCAAAATATGAAGTCGTGGCCACGAGAAAAATAGATCGGTCCCTCAACATATGATCTCGAGGCCACGACTTTGCATCGCGTGGCCACGACATAATGATGTCGTTACCTCAACAAAATGATCTCGTGGCCACGACTTAATATCACGTTCCCACGAGTTAATATCAAGCGGCAACCTCCCCGTCTCTCTCTTGAAACCAACACGGAAGTGAGTTAAACTGCAATTCATCCACTGGCCGCTTGAGGCTGGCTGCAGAAGTGAGTCAAATCTGTATCTCCCCCATGTTAAAATCACCAACTTTACAGCAGAAAAAAACATGTTTACAGCCTGGATCTCTATGTGGCTTTGGTCTATACAGCTAATTTTGCCCTTCATAACAACTGTGAGGGGGGTGAATTTTTTTATAACTCATCCGTTTAGTTGATTAATATTTAAAGTTCTGCATAATTAAGGGTGTGTCCACTTTTGAGTGACAGGTGGATTCCCGCTGATGTCAATGCTAGCCGTTTGTTTGCTGTTAGCCGCGTCACTACTCACTTCACCTCAGCAAATTTTAGCTGCTGAACTTGCCATCTCTGCAGTGTTTGTGCTTTTTTCGGGATTATTTCATACAATTTAATACACCCATTACTTCGCCCACGGTTTAGGATTCCGTCGTTGTCGTCGAGTATCGTTCGAGAGAACAACCAGCGCTGTATTTCAGTTGTTTTCCTCTGTGAACATGCACTAATGGATGTCTGACAATTTCGTTGGTTTTTGGAGTTTTCAGATTTAAAAACGTCTATAGATATAAAGGCTCGTTTGTTCTGCTCTCACGGAACAGATAGATTATAATATGCTTATGTACCGTCAGATGAAATCCTGCAGGTGTCGGCGCTTTCTCCGTCCGTGCTATAAATGCACATCCTTGAATGAGCGCGGATTTTCTAGCGCATTTACTTGAACTTCATAATATATCTATGGTCTAACCCATTTGAGAGGCGGCCAAGATGAGAATTTAAAATGGACTGAATAAGCTCTCTACAAACTTGACGAGCGATTCCGCGCTGACGGACCATAGACTATAAAAAAAAGAGTGACTGACATGTAACTGTTATGCACATAAATCACTGTCACACACACTCTCTCAGAATAATAGTTAAGTTACAGCATAATACATTTTCAACTAGCAGAATAGTACAGAATCACGATACACAGTCTCACTTGTAGCCATGTCTTTTAATAATATTTCGAAGGGCAAAAACAGGAACTTTTCATTGGCTTTACATCATCAACTGTCACTTTAGCGCGAGGCCCTGTGCATTCGCAGACTTGGTACTTTCCATAGGGTACTTTCAGTAGCATATAGCATTACCTCCCAAGCCTGAGCTAACTCGATCACGTCGAGCGGTGAGCCGCGAGCGTGGTTTCATAGCCAGGCTCTTCCAGCTTCACCCACGCCCCGCCTCTTTGCCCATTTTCTGTTATCCGAGAGTGACGCAAGGTGACGCGAGGCCAAGATGGCGACGGCCGACTCCGCCCACTTTAGGCTTCAAAAATGCTCTTCAGAAACCTACGGGTGACGTCACGGACACTACGTCCATATTTTTTTACAGTCTATGGTTAATATGTTGTGGCCACAACAAAAATAAGTGAACCGAACATGTCCCCTCCCGGTCACCGTAATTGTCAGGGTTTGTTTTGTTTGTTCTATGAATGGCTCAGCTAAACGGCCCAGTAAGAGACTCTTAACATTCATTATTCATTTTAATTATAGGCTATTAATGTCTAATTAAAATGTCTACAAATGTATAAAACAGATATCAGGTAACAACCACAGACACTTGTTCATTTACAGAGTATGGATATTTGATGCCAAATATACGTTTTATTTTATAATTTAAGATAAACATTAAATAAATAAAAATGTGCAACATGTACAATGTGACAGATGGGGAATAGTGCCAGCAAAGGTTACAAGCATTTTGGTACTTTTATAACAAGGTATTCCCAAAATAACTTGAAGTATATTGAAAGATTACGAGTAAAAGTCTTTCTATGAGTGTTGATAAAGTAAAATAATGCAAAATGTAACAAGAAATGCTATACTTTTATATAGTAATGATAAAGAATCAGAATAAATTGACTTCATTATCACATTACACCCCTTTTTAATTTAATACACAATAACATTCATGTCACACCATAAGACAATTTTAGTCACTAAGACAGTAAACTAGTGAATAAATGTAAATTTCAGGACAAAATCTACAAGACCACGTATATATTTGGAAATATAAGAGTTGGTAGAATATAACCCAATGAGTTCCATGACGATTTTTTATATGAAATATGCCAAATATGTAAACCACCCATATATATATACACACACACACACGAAATAGAAATCATAGTTAATTGTAATACTTAACAATAAGGTTAACTTAACATTACTTAAAGTACCTAACATAAACTAACAATGAGCAATACATTTTACAATATTTATTAATCTTTGTTAATCTTTGTAGCGGCACATAAAAACTATCCAAAAACCGCTAAGGAGCTGAGCACAGGAATAACTTCTGTGACACGCTTATCCTTAAAGCTTGCATGTGGTTTTTATTTTGTACAGGTTGCACAGTCAACAAATTATGTGGTCACATGACTTTCCCATAACATGGCTACTACAATCTTAGTTAATAAAAATCCAGCTGTTCATTGTTTGTTCATGTTAGTTCACGATGCATATAATGTCAACAAATAGGCCTACAACTTTTGATTTCCATATTAGTAAAAGTTGAAATTAACATTGACAAAGTGCATGAAGTGACCAATAGCGTCTGGCTGCAGACTTGCACTCTCAGACACCAGCGCTTCCTCTGTAAGTGACATCTCTTGCAATCGACTTACTGTGAAAAAAAAAAAAGAAAAGAAAAGGCATCGGAGAGATGCCTTTTTTTTTTTTTTTTTTGCACAGGAAGCGCTGGTGTCTGAGTCTGCAGCCAGACGCTATTAGAGAGGTCAGTCCATCTCAGAGCCAGGAGCGGACCTGGACCTGATAAATCTGTGGTCCGCGGATCCAGTTCCCACCCAAGTCCACACCCTCGAGTCTTCATCTTCCTCGCCGCTGTTGTGCTGAATTTCGACTCGACCTGATTGCCTAATCCCCACTCCTAATCATAACCCCTTCCCCCACAACTAATCCTAAACTTACCAATACTAGGAGGGTAATAGTTTGGCGGGGGTCAGAATTCGGCAGAACACCGGTCCCATCCGGAAATAATCTTCTTCAGCCTGTATCCCTGCCTCATCACTTCCGGGGCCCGGATAAAATTGAATTGAAAAAAAATCCTCTGTCAAATGTAAAATGTGTTAAGACATTTTAACATTTTTAAAACAAAATGTCAAATTCAGATGAGATTGATGTGTCTTTAGGGAGGTATGAATCTTATGAATCTGACACACTTGATACCACAAGTGGTTCAGTTTTTGCACTTCCTCAGTATTTTCTGTTCTTATATGTTGTCTCAGGCTTTTAAAAGACGTTCTGAGCTAAATACTGAAGTGCATTAATGTGAACTTTGTCTAACAGAAATGTCACATCAATGCTTGCTGGTCACCATCGTTGTGTTCATCACCACAGAAGCTGTTTCAGGTAAGTGAAGTTTATAATGTTTTATTGAAGATGACGCAGCATCTCTTTCTTTTTTTTTTTTTGTCGAACCTAAAGCAGTTTAGTTTTACAGTGTTGTTGAGGGTAACGCAGTATTGCAAGTTAAGTATCCAGATTACTTTTTTAAGTAACTAGCAGCACATTACTTTTAAAATTTACAACAAAATATCTGAGTTACTTTTTCAAATAATTAACACAAGTTCCTATGTTTTCCCATTGACTGACAGCTCTCCTGTCCTCATGCTGAGAGAAATTGGGAGTAAAGGCTGAGGTGTTGTGTGCGCTGTGTGTTATTATTTGCATTTTTTTGAAAATGCTTAGTTTTTATTTAGTTTTTATTAGTTTTAGTGTTAGTTTTAGTCTTTTTTTGTAATTTGGGTTATTTGTCAGGGGCAAGATTCAAAAAGGTCAGAAAAAGTATTGTGTAATAATAACTCAACAAAAACATCATACACTTTTAGAAATATGTATTCAACAATAACACCAGTTCATAAAATGTATATGGGCACACATATGTAAACAGTCTACTCAAGACTCCGCAGTAAGGCCGGGGACACACTGGCTTTGAACACCAAAAACATGTCTGACGCGGCGCTGCTGCTGATAGGTGACATATGATAAGCCTCATTGGTGATATATTTGACATATGGGGAGAGAGTTGTGGAAGGCCTATATTTCATGTTAAACATAAATATAGCAGTAAAGACAACGTCGGCAGTGTTGACGGCAAAATAGGCTAGAGAATATTTCGTTCTGTATTGACAGGTGCAGTATTTGAAAATCGATAATATTTTTGTTAAAATCCAGACACTGGCTGCGTGGCGTGTATGCTAGAAATAGAACCGACGCCTATTTTTCACGCGACACGCAAAGCGTTTTGGAAGCGTTTTCAGGCAAAATAGAATAGGAAAATATGTTTGTATGTCATTTTGACTTGAATACATATTAATAAATGACATTTTGATGTTTTAAAGTTTAGGTTTTGACATAAATGCAGATATAAATGTAATTAAAAAATATATGATCAATTTTCAAACATTGCCCCTCATTTACACTGCACACGTCTGCGGTGCATTACGTCTGCGACAAGGTTTTATTCCGTCCTCCATGCGGTGCCAACTCACACCAGGAGCATTTCAGAAGCAGAGCGACTGAATGCGCGAGACCACGTGATTTGCCTGTCCGACGTGGTTTTTCTTGATTTTTGAGTTTCTACCATACAGTCTATGGTTTCTACCAAGGATATTGGTGTGTAAGGCTATGTTCACACTTAGCGTCTTTTTTCAAACTGCCAGCGTCTGTTCTACATTATAACCCTATGGAGTGAACCGTTTTTTCAAAAAAGTCCTGAGCGCTTTTTTAGATGCCACCGCCGGCGTCTTTTTCTGCAGCTCAGAGCATCTTTTTAAGTTGAAAAAAGTTCAACTTTTCTGAAAAGAACGCCCTACGTCAAGCGCCTTTTTGACAGCTGACCAATGACAAGCGAGTAGCGAGACCTGTCGTTTCCATAACAACAAGAACAACTGTCTGTCGTGCACCCACAAACGTCTTTGTGAACCGACATTCTCCTCCCCGGTAACTTCAAAAGCCAACGCAAGAGCCAACTTTCTCTTTCTCGACATTTTTTGCATCACACAGCACTAGGCTACTGTTCCAGCTCTTGTTATAGCAACAAAAGACGCGCTCGGCTGCTATTTGTAACCGAACGCTGCCAGCATTTTTTTTTTGCTAAAAAAACGCCGTTGTCAACTTTTTCTTGTCAAAAAAGACGTTAAGTGTGAACATAGCCTAATACGTTTGGGAGTTTGCACAGGGTGTTTATTTTGAATTTGACAATGTTTTTTTAACTTTTATTTTGTATTCCCAGTGTGACTTGGACGCACGTATTTAGCGAAGCGGCGCGGAGAGCCGCCTCTGGGAAGCTTCTGAAACGCGCCGCGTCGCGGCCGGTGTAAACACAAGCATTGACTAGAATGGGCGCGATCAGCTCCGGTAGCCGTGTCGCAGCCGTAATGCACCGCAGACGTTTGCAGTGTAAATGAGGGGTTGCACCTAGCCTGGGTTTTCCCGTGCTGCCTTGCACGCAGCGCAATTTTATTCACGCTGCTAGGCAGCCTGGATACCATGGACCAGATTTTCCCCTCAAAAAGGGAACCAATCACAGAACGGGGAGGGAGCAGCAAGACGATGACGACGTCTATGCGACACACCGAGGCAGTTTGTTTATATCTATGGATCCAACATGGCATCAGACGCGAAGTTACCTTTCCATGCAGCCTTAGATAGTGTTCTAAGTAGTTTAGAACGCACGTTTATTTCGTCTTCTTCCTCGTCGAATTTCTGCCGCTCTACATACGTCATCTGGTATAATTGAAACGATTGGCTATGAGCTACGTACAGGCACATTTGATAGACATTCGTAGCACCCAATAAACGGCTCTGGGCATTCGTAAACCACGCCTCAAATACGAGAAAATGAACATGTGGTTCCCAGACCACGTCTCAATGAGACGAGGTCTGACGTTAGCCAGGCTAGGTTGCACCTGCAATACAGAATTAAATATTCTGTAGCCTATTTTGCCGTCAACACTGCCGACGTTGTCTTTGCTGCTATATTTATGTTTAACATGAAGTATAGGCCTTCCAGAACTCTCTCCCCATGTGTCAAATATATCACCAATGAGGCTTATCATATGTCACCTATCAGCAGCAGCGCCGCGTCAGACATGTTTCTGGTGTGCAAATACATAGAAAACGCCACGCAGCTGACATGCAACAGAAACGCCACGCTCACGCCACGCAGCCAGTGTGTCGCCGGCCAAGTGCAAAATGTGGAAGTGACATGTGACAGGAAAAAACCTAAATAGCCAACAGACATAAGAAGGCATACATGAACAGCATGTATTCAACCCATTTTTGAGCAACACAAGACATTGCTGTCAGAGTGTCAGGGAGCTCAATCTGAGAAAAGAACATGAAAAATGAAAATAAACTCTAGTGTCAACACATTTAGATGAACCATGCATCTCAAAATTAGGCTAGGCTACTCAATGAATTGGATTGCCCAGCATTAGATGCATGTGCTGCAGCTCTATGGCAAATCATTGCAGTTAAAAAGCAATACAATACTGCATATAGCCTACTTGACATCATAGCAATATAATACTGCATATACTTGACATCATTAATTAACAGTGCATATTTTGAACACTTTATTTATTTATTGTATCAAAATTTAAATGCAAAAGAAAAGGCATGAGAGTCGGCTGTTTTTGTCAATTTTAAGTTTTAATTTAAAATGTTTGCGATTTTAATATAAGTACATGGTTAAATATTTCACCACTTGCTAGAGCAACTTCATATATAAATATATTTTGAAGTAATGCATTGAATAATACGTTGTTTAAATTGTGTTAACGTGAATACGTCTATTAAAGAGTGTATATGTGAATAAAGAGAATCGCAATGCTGACAAAACTTTTTTGTTTTTTATAAAAGTTGCTTATAACTTCTGGATTTCAAATAAAAATAGTGAGTATATGTTTGTGTTACAGCCGTGGATCACTTACGCACTGCAAACGCAGCATATGTGAAAGCACTAGTGCTGCTCCTGCACCGTATGTGTGAGACAGGCGTTAACCTCTGCTTTCTCATCTTACACATCACACTCCACTGTTATGGTGGCCATTTCAGTAGATTTACTCACTAACATTGTTGTGGAAACATAATAAGCATGGAAACTAAAATATGGTAGTATCATGTTACAGCGCACATTCTGTTCTGGCGCCTCAGTCCCAATACTGTAAAACTCGACGTACATTCACATCACATGTTAATGCAGCGCTAGAGTTACACTCACAGGACACTGCACTTATTCACAATCACAAAAGTTCATTATTTGCTTGTGCTTTAAAGCTTTGCCGGGTAAATATTTAATTGGCGTTCTGTTCTGACATGATGCACTTTTTCTGAGCGTTTACGCCCCGAAGCGCGCACTGTCAAACAGCGCCAAACTGGATTTTTGTTGGGTCAGACCCATCTGATAGCGATGGAAAAATATGCACAAAACAAGCCACTTTGAAATGTTGCTGTTTTCATGAATACAAAAGTTGGATGACCCTCCCCTAGACTAACAAAAGTTGGATGACCCTCCCCTCAACAAAGAATAAAAAGACATGACCGTCCCCTATTTTCCTCCGGTGGTCCATTCCATAAATACCGAACGGTCCCTTAGTTAGTTTTGCCAAACACACATTACAGTTTTAGTTAGTTATCGTTTTTTTGTAATGCCTCATTTTTATTTTTATTTCAGTTAACGACAATGTTTTTCCCACCTAGTTTTCGTTTTTACATTCGTTTTCGTCAACGATTATAACCTTGATGTGAACATGATGCTAATTGTCAGCCTGATGTCATGAAATGCGTCTCTATAACACACATTGTTTATAGTGCAATTTATACGTTTCTTAAGTAATAAAATGCATATTATATGCACGTGAAAACTGCGTGTCAAAACAAAAAAAACTTTTTTTAAAGTCTATGGTTTTGACACGCAGTTTTCGCGTACATATAATACGCATTTTATTACGTGTAATACGCACGTTCCCCACACCCCTACCCTATGGAACGCCGTTGGGGACAATACTTATTATATGCAACGCGTGAAATTTGGACGCATTAACACGCACAGTTTGTACGCGTCAATACGAAGTATATGTTCGGGTGTCGCGTCTGACCGCACAACAGCCAATAGCGTTGCTCTATTTAGGATTTCATTTGCATTTGTGATGCGATGGCACGTTGCTGTATACATATATAAACATCAGACGACATTTCTTTCCGTGAGGGATGATGTGCTGTTAGGTAAGCAAATACCTATGCAAACGTCACACGTAACATTTGTTCGTGAATGAGATCGTAATTTTACGTTGGCATGTACGTAGGCAAGCGTAAAACTTTAGAGTCAATGATGCATTTATACGTTGGCTGTGATGTCAGTGCTGTGTCATGCTGTGGCATCTCATCCCGTTTGTACTCATGCAGGTTTTTTTGTCTCCGGTAACGTGGAAAAGTGGATTGCTCTCTACGATGGCTCTTAGAATTTTTTTATTAAACTGTCAAAGAACTTTTACAGACTGCGTTCAGTTGGCATCCTCTTATAACAGGATGTACAGTGCTTAATTTGTAAAGTGGGAGGTCCCAGAGCGCAGTGGATCCGGCGACTCAAAACGGGGGTTGGAGGTAACGGAACAAAACAAAACAAAAAATAAATAAATAAATTACACTGCCTACGTAGCTTCTCTGCAGGGACAGCGCCAGAGAATTTTTAACACATGTGCTGAGTGGGTGCTAGATTTGACGGAGAGCCGCGCAAAACTTGGCCACTAAATATTTAATATTCAGTTATGTTAATGATCACAATTAAAGTTTTAATTTTATTAAATTGAACAAGGGCAACTTTCAGCATTCAATCAAATAGGCCTATTCTAAAAGATGTAGGCTATTATTAATAATAATGTTATTTCAACACAATATCTCGTTATTTCGAAATAATATGTGTGCGTGCATCTGTAAATCCGGTGATGCGTGTATTGATTTTTATTAATAAACAAGTGTTTTCTCTAAAAGTGTCGACTCGGCTGCAAAGATGAAGTTGACGATCGCCATCTCCGTGTGAACGCGCTTATAGAGAGAAATGCACATAATAAGCCTAATGGATTACATAATCAGAGAGTAGCCTTTTTCTTTTTTCGTTTTGAATTATTTCGTTTAAAGACATTTCAAGCTTTGTGTATTTGATGTATTTGTCATGTCTGTGTGAGGCATACACTGAGTTTCGTTAAGTTAGGGTGTGCTCTAGTTCACGTGCAATAGTGAGCGCGCGGGCGCCTCCGTTATATTTGTTTCGTAGGCCTATTGATTAAATACAGGCAATTGGTTGATGAAAAATTGATTAAAATTAAGATACAATTTATACAAAACGAAATTCACTTTAAAGAAAGGCTTTCTACAAAACAACTTCAACTTCAACGGTCAAAATCATGTCTGACCCGCTCCATGTCTCATATTGCGCATCCTATCTTACTCGGTCGTGCTGTTCACTTTTCATAAATCAACATAAATGGAAAAAAAAAAATAACATTATAATATTTTAACAAATATGAAACTAAATACGCTTTTTTAATGGCTAAAACAGTATAGTAGGCCTACATACTTTCTATTTGTACAAATTTCTGCACATTAATTTAATTCTGAATTTTGCACACACAAGTTGAAAGGCATTTGTTCAAATCAAGTTCACGGATAATTGTGCGTGCATTTATTAATCATTATGATACTAAAATCCTAACAAATAGGCTATGCTATGTACAAAAATCAGAAAAGCGCAAATCAGAAAAACAAATCAAATGAGCCCAGAATATGAACGCAATTACACGTTAAGCATTTTCCTCCCATAGAAACCCATTATAAGAACGCTTAATGTGGCTTAATGCAGATTAGAATGTCCCCTTATTATGTCGAAATAACGAGATATTATGTCGATACTAGGCTACTGTGTCCACCGTGGTCTCCTTTTTGATCAGCGGAAACGATTTTTGCTTGTTTGGGATCTGACTGTCCAGCGTATTTGAAAAAGTTAAGCAAACTTTCCTGTCTTTTTGACATTTTTCCCCTGCGTGAAACGATCGAGGCTAACAGCAATCTCAACTCGTAAAACAAGCGCGCAAGTCATGTGTCACAAACATTGAACACTACACAAACAGTATTTATTTATTTATTTTTCATTTAGGCAATTAATTTTAGTGACACAGTAGGTGCCGGATCCAATAAAAAAGGTGCCGGATCCAATGTCGGAGGTGACGGAACATGTTCCGGCGTGTTCCGGCTCAAATTAAGCCCTGTGTATAACATATGTTAACATACAACATACAACACTGGATACGGCCATATCAGGGTTTAATAATTAGTGAGGTCCAGGGTGGGGTGTCAATAATTATACATAGGCTAATTGTGCCAATAAATGCCATAAATCATTCAACTTTAATAAATACAGTGAATAATAAAGTTAGCAAAGGCTAAATACTAAATACTGTGGCTATTGTTTTTTCAAAATGACTGGAGTAATCTCCGAGTGGGCCAGCATCAATCTGGTATGAGAGACTCTGGAATGCTCCTTGAAGTCGGGATGTCAGTTTGACTGGAAATAATTAATACACATATAGCCTAGGCCTACTGTATGTATACTGTATAGCCTATGTCAGATAAAAATAATCTAATAACAACAATATATTGTAACAATCACAAATTTAACAATTATATTATAACAATAAGGCAAATACAAAAGCAGAAAACAAAGCACCAGTAGCCTATGACAATTTACAAATCTTTATTCAACATTTAAACACAGACACAATCATACGACACATAAACATTACAGAATCACTACAGCAGGCGGACCACGTAAACTGTGGGGCAGCCAGTCCAAGTCCAAGTGTAAATAGCAACAGTTGTGGATTCAGTAGACATTTAGATGCTATTTACTTATAAATAGTGACAGATAACGTTACTATTTGCTCATCAGTATTGTTGTGCATTAAACATCCTGCAATATAACTGACAGTAGATTATTAGATTTATAAAACAATATTAAAATCATGGCAACTTATTGAGATATTAAAGACTAGAGCTACCCCTAACCTTACCCTAAATGTAACTTTTATGAATTAAAATGAATTTTAAGTCAAATCATTTTTATTGAAAACAAATGCGTTTAATAACTGTAAAGTTATAAAAAAAAAGCGCTGTCAGTGGGAATAGAACCCCGGTCTCCCTTTACACGTTACGCCACAGAAACCGCTGACTAAAGAGGTGACTTTTTCCACATAATAGGGTAGACTGGCCTAGTGTAATTAGTTCTGCCAACAAGTAGGCTATTTGCAGTGGTCCAAATAGACACCTCGAATGCATTAACCAGAGGGGAAATATGGTCGTTGGATCACAGAGACCACTCACTTTTCCTACAGGACAAATTCCTTTAACGTTACAAAAGAATATAATGTTAATGCAGTCATTGAATGTATTTAATCATTGACTCTAAATTATCACCAGTTTAACTAAAACAGAAACATTTGTATGTCGCACATCAAATAAGACTCAGAAATATTACACGTTCAAAAATGTCATGTTTACACGACGAAAACGTTCGTCTAGAAACACGTAACAAAAAATACACGGCCAAAAATGTTGCGTTAAGGCGATACAAACGATCGTGTCTTTAAATAACATGACAAAAAACTTCGCGTTTAGACGTACAAAACGTTCGCGTTTACACGGACCAAAAAGACGCGTACAAACTGTGCGTGTTAATGCGTCCAAATTTCACGCGTTGCATATAATAGGTATTGTCCCCAACGGCGTTCCATACTACCCAAACGTATAATACACACGTAGGTCTCCCTCACACACAAGGGCTTTACAGTGCTTATCATAACTAATTTTCACGTATACATTGCACGATATACACACAATGCGTGCTATAGAGACACATCTAATGAGAACGTCTTGTTATTGTAGTTCTGGACTAAATGTGAGCATGCATTTCCTCATCTCACATGTACAAAACAAATGAACTATTCCTCAAAATGAATAAAAACTTATTTTAAAAGTAACTTTCCCCAACACTGTAGTTTTAAATTGTATTATAATATTGTAATCTAATTGTCAAATATTAAATGACTGTAGTGGATGACAGAGACTTTCTTGTTGAATGTTGACTAACATACTCTCTCATATTTTAATTATTAGGTACAGATGTGGTGGGTGCACTGGGTGAAGAAGTTTCCTTTGGTCCAGATAAACCTCCTCTTCCTCCTGTCTCCAGCATCACATGGAAACACATTAAAGGTGCTGAAACTGTTAAGGCGATTGAATGGGAAGACGGAGTAACTGAAACACCGAATCCGAGATTCAATGGCATCACGACTCATGATACGAAGACAGGAAAAATCACGATTACTAAACTAACAGTCGAACATAGTGGAGTTTATACCATTGACATCAGCGGTAAAGAGCAGGCACAAAGATACACATTGATTTTTATGGGTGAGTGAATATTGATTCTTTTATTAATATTATTACTGTAAAAGCATCATATTGTTATTATGATTTTTACTTAACTACAGTACATAGCTAGTAATTCTTTCATCATTTTTTTAATCTATATTTGTGAAATAAAATGTATTATATAAATGTTAATATATGTAATTTAACTGTTATTACACAAACAAAATCTACCACACTATCATCATGTGTTTTGAACAGTACTGCAGTGTTCTTTGACATACCTTGAACTACAGTAAATACCATGATATGTGCTAATCATTTAGTACCAGGTTTACTGTATACTTACCGTCACTATATTTTGGCAGTACTATGGTACACTGATGATATCAGATTATGAAACCATGATGCTTTAAAAGTAGAATACCGTGATACATGTCCAAAAACATGGAAGTACAATGGTTCTTTTTTTTAACATTATGGTTCGTATTAAAATTGTAGTAAATATGCCATCTGATACCAACAGTGTAAATGTTTTCATTGTTTATTTCTTTCACAGAGCCGGTCCCCAAACCTGTGATTAAAATAGAGTCGAGTGTTAACCCTGATGTTGTGTATTTAATATGTGAGTACAGTGAAACAATCATCTGGAGGAATTCTGCTGGAGAAACACTGACGGGTTCAAAACACCTTCCGAAAGGAGAGTTCATTACTGTCAGAAAAGAACGAAATCCAGAAATCTTCTACACCTGTACACTCCAGAACACAGCGAGTGAGGAGACCAGTGAACGGGTCTATGAGAGAGATCTGTTCACAGGTGAGACAGCGCTTTAATCACTGATTATTATTTAAAATAGATTTTTAATACCCTCAGTTGCTCTCTTCCACCCAAGGACTTATCTTGATGTTTGTTTGTTCTGAGAGACACTAAGCAGGTTTAAATGAAGAAGAGATGGAGCAGGAGATCTGATCCGCCATCATCTGCTGTGGTCATTTTACATGCATTATGTAGTGGTTAATATTCTTGCTGGACTCAGACACTGATATCAAACATTTGCAATGAATGTAAACAAAATGGCAGCTGTAAATCTTGCTTATGAAAGACCAACACATTAATGCTGTTTGTTTGCGGTTTCTGGTTTCGAACTTCCTCTATAATCTCTGTTCTTACACTGCATCAGTTTATTTTAAAAAAATAATAAAAAAATAAATCTGATCATTTACATGTTTTTCCCAGGGTTGAATTTGTTTTATAAGCTTAATATATGTTTGTTTGTTTTGTTTTTTTTTGTTTGTTTTTTTCCATTAGTTTTAAACAGGGAGTTTGTCATTTGGATTTCCATTGTTGTGATCTGCTTGGTTTTTATCCTCCTTTTCCTGTTTATACCACCTTTATATGGTAAGAACATTGTGTTTAATCTTTTAAAACATTTCAAACATATATCTGTGCTTATCATTTGCTTTAAACTCAAAACAAACATTCGAACCACTGGGTAATTTGCCATTTGCAACCTGTTTTACTTCCATAATACGACATTGTTCTGTGCAAAATCAGATATTCAGAAAGAAAACAAATTATTTTACTTATTGATTTTATTGTTTATTGTTTAACAAAAAAAAAAAAATCTAGAATGGAGCCAATTTTGCTACAGGTTAACATTAAAAAAAGGAAGATGAAAGATTGTGAAGAGAAACATTTTTAGAACAGCATGCACTCACTAAATGTTGTTCACTAGGAATGTGTATTAATAGAGTAAATAGGCTTGATTATGGTTTCATATTGACTGTATTTGACTGATCGTGTCCCTGTTGTTCTTTAAGGCTCTTGTGCTGCTCGCTGTGGGAGACAAAAGACTTCCAGAGTAAGTTTACTTCTTGATTCCTTGTGGAAAATCATTAATATGTGCAATATTACAAATCAAATGGGTCTAATCAACCTGAACTGTTTTAAAATATACATTAAAAATGAGCATTTTTTTCCCCTCAGAAATGACATGCATGAGTGAATGACTGATGCTCATAATGAACCTCCAGACTCTTCAAATGCAAAGCCACATGTGGATCTTCTCGACACGTTCACCTGGTCATCGGCTCTGAATCCCAGCTTTACTAAAGCCTCTGCTCTTAACCGTCTGTGCTTCATAACCTTCTTCATAACTGTCTGTGCTTCATGATCTTTCTGTCTGCTAGGCCGCACTGAGAAGAAACATCCTTATGAATATATGAACCTGCTGTAACACACATTATAGATGAGAATCCCTTTACTAAACTTTCTGCTTAGTTTTTATCTTCTGCTTAATGGAGTGGAGAGTAGAGAAGGCATTTATTTATGTTTCATTTAGCAAACAAGGCAAAGGCATTGTTTTACGCCAGTGTTAACATTGCCAATGTGTTGAGTTTGAGGCAGGACATGAACCATTAAAATAGTAAGCATTGAATGCAGTGTAAATAACTTTGAATAAAATCATCTGTCAAATGTGTTGATTTCTTTTGTTTAACAAAATTTCATATTCAGATATGGAGATGTATGTGTCTTTAGGAAAGTATGAACATCAACACAATGCCACTCAATGTTTTTGGTTTCTGTTTTTGGACTTCCTCTATATTCTCTGTTCTTATACGCGCCTCAGTCATTTAAAAGACATTCTGAGGTAAATACTGAAGTGCATTGACCTGACGTGTAGTTTGTCTAGCAAAAATGTCACTTCGATGCTTGATGGTCCCATTGCTGCGTTCATCACCACAGAAGCTGTAGGTAAGTGAAGTTTATAACATTTTATTGATGATGGCACAGCATCTCTCTTTTTTTTTTTTTTTTTGCCTCTAAAGCAGTTTAGTTTTACAGCGTCAGGTTTGGGTGTGATGGAAGTAGCGAGGACTCAAGTGCAGGAAACAATAATGGGCTTTATTAATAAACACAAACAAAAACTACCCAGAGAGGGAAAACTTATGGAGGTATTTTTTGGTGCAAAACTACTGAACGCCTGTGACAGTGGAATTTGAAGTTGTAGAGAATAGCCACACATGTGTATCAGTAAATTTGAAGTCACAGAGAGAAATGTTTTAAGAGTTGCAAACTTGTAGACTTTTTTTTATCTTCCACAAACACAACACAACAGTTACACCTTCTCAAATTCTTCATTGCAGGTGCACAAATCCTATTCTACAAATCACAAATTAAGAAACTCATACGCTCACATTTTTGCTACAGTTGCTGCAGTGAATATGGTGCAAAACGCATTTACACCCCGCATCAAGAAATGTGAAGTCACGGAGAAATTTTGCTCATCTGCAAATCAGTATGTGAATTCATCCAATGAGAGTTGCACACTTGTAGAATATTTTCTCACAAATGTCTTGTATATTTTTCTAGCACAAACACAAGTACATAACCACAGCTGCTTGAATCTGCTGCGACCAATCTCAAACACTGTTTTTCGCTTTCAAGTGACAAGTTTCGGGCGCTCTCCCTTTTGCACCAAGTGCACCGTGAAATGTGGGGCAAAAGTGAGTTGTGCATCTGTAGAGGCAGTGGGCGGAGCCTACATGAATATTCATGAGTTTCCCGGGCATGCGCGTGGAACTGCTCATTCTAGTTCACGCTCCTCATTTCTCAGCAGGTTTAATGGATTATTTCAAAAAAGGTAAATATAGTTTCAGCGCGAACTTAAACTACAATTGTGTATCGTTTTGTTAAACTCATAATGTTTTTATTAATTCGTCACTAACTGAATGATTGCTGGCATTCACTTCGTGTAGGCCTATATACAGTAGCTACAGCAAACTTCAACTCGCCGTATAAATTGCACCTTGCAAAGCTTTAAAACTGTGGCTTTTACTAATTATTATCATTTGTTGATTGCAATAAATTAAATAAACCTTCACAAATGTATCTGTGGGCTAACACTTTTTAAAATATATATAATATATCCTGGTGTGATTGTTCTTAAATTCTTGTTCGTTTAAATAAGCCAAATCATGTAAGACCAAACTCAAGCATGAATGTGTTGCTTTAATACATACGTACAATTTGGATTAAACAAAATTGTATGGACAAAAGTGGATAAATTACATTTGATACAACTAGGTTACTGTAAATGAGAAACAAAAAACACTTAACATTATTTTACGGAATATAATAAGCCACCAATTTGATGTTCTAAAAAAAAAAAATTTACAAACATACTGGCAAAATAATGTAACAATATTATTTTTAATGTTTTGATTGCAAGGTGTGCTTGTGCTGGTTTTGATTTAATAATATATACACGGTTCAAAAGTTTGGTATTAGTAAGGTTCTAAGGTAAGGTACCTCTAAGGTACCAAGACTACATTTATCTGAAAAACAGTAATATTGTGAAATATTTTTATCAACTGTTTTCTATTTTAATGTTTTAAAAAATATATTGTGATGGCAGAGCTCATTTTACTCTAGATTTCAGTGTCACATGACCCTTCAGAAATCATTCTAATACTGATTTGCTGCTCAAGAAACATTTCTGATTATTATCACAGTTGAAAATGGTTGTGCTGCTTAATGAAGTGTGGAAATTGACCTTGCCTGCTATAAAAGTATAACATTTCTTAAATCATAGTGATTCCAAACTTTTGTCATGCAAATCTTAAATACCAGAATGTCATGTTTTAACAATGATCCAACAAAGTTTAAAGGTTTCATTTTCAAGAGTTCAAGTCAGAAGTAGATCATGCATTTGTATCAATGGTCATCATTGTGTATCATCCAGGCACACAGAGCAACACATAAGGTCAAAGAAAGAACATGACAACGAGAAACATCAGTATAGGGTGCAAAATGTTTATTTGGACATGGATATGGTTGTGCTCATGGATATTTCCCAGAGATTATTGCCAGAGATGACACAGTTGTAAAGTTTCATAAGGTAAGGTATCAGAAGAGCTTAGCAATAAATAAATTAAATGGTAATGGTTCATGTATTTAGGAATATTCTGCTCTTCTGTTGGAAATAAGTGTTGCTGTAATCATTCAGGTGTTCTGGAATTTTTGGTTTTACGGTAAAAGTGGAACGTTATTTAATTTGTATTTTTTTTATTGCAGTGACATTCAACAAATGATAACAAAAGACAGTTTAAAGCATTGCAATGTACAGAGGAAAAGCACAACGAAATGAACGAGTTGAAGTTTGCTGTGCTTTATAAACTAGGCCTACACGAAGTGAATGCCAGCAATCATTTAGTCATTAACGAATGCACAAAACGTGCAAACTAATAAAAACATTATGAACTTTATGAAATGATACACAATTGTAGTTTAAGTTCGCGCTGAAACTATATTTACCTTTTTTTAAATAATCCATTAAACCTGCTGAGAAACGAGGAGCGTGAACTAGAATGAGCAGTTCCACGCGCATGCCCTAAAATAATGTTAAGTGTTTTTTGTTTCTCATTTACAGTAACCTAGTTGTATCAAATGTAATTTATCCACTTTTGTCCATACAATTTTGTTTAATCCAAATTGTACGTATGTATTAAAGCAACACATTCATGCTTGAGTTTGGTCTTAAATGATTTGGCTTATTTAAACGAACAAGAATTTAAGAACAATCACACCAGGATATATTATATATATTTTAAAAAGTGTTAGCCCACAGATACATTTGTGAAGGTTTATTTAATTTATTGCAATCAACAAATGATAATAATTAGTAAAAGCCACAGTTTTAAAGCTTCGCAAGGTGCAATTTATACGGCGAGTTGAAGTTTGCTGTAGCTACTGTATATAGGCCTACACGAAGTGAATGCCAGCAATCATTCAGTTAGTGACGAATTAATAAAAACATTATGAGTTTAACAAAACGATACACAATTGTAGTTTAAGTTCGCGCTGAAACTATATTTACCTTTTTTGAAATAATCCATTAAACCTGCTGAGAAACGAGGAGCGTGAACTAGAATGAGCAGTTCCACGCGCATGCCCGGGAAACTCATGAATATTCATGTAGGCTCCGCCCACTGCCTCTACAGATGCACAACTCACTTTTGCCCCACATTTCACGGTGCACTTGGTGCAAAAGGGAGAGCGCCCGAAACTTGTCACTTGAAAGCGAAAAACAGTGTTTGAGATTGGTCGCAGCAGATTCAAGCAGCTGTGGTTATGTACTTGTGTTTGTGCTAGAAAAATATACAAGACATTTGTGAGAAAATATTCTACAAGTGTGCAACTCTCATTGGATGAATTCACATACTGATTTGCAGATGAGCAAAATTTCTCCGTGACTTCACATTTCTTGATGCGGGGTGTAAATGCGTTTTGCACCATATTCACTGCAGCAACTGTAGCAAAAATGTGAGCGTATGAGTTTCTTAATTTGTGATTTGTAGAATAGGATTTGTGCACCTGCAATGAAGAATTTGAGAAGGTGTAACTGTTGTGTTGTGTTTGTGGAAGATAAAAAAAAGTCTACAAGTTTGCAACTCTTAAAACATTTCTCTCTGTGACTTCAAATTTACTGATACACATGTGTGGCTATTCTCTACAACTTCAAATTCCACTGTCACAGGCGTTCAGTAGTTTTGCACCAAAAATACCTCCATAAAAACTAGTGATGGCAATTTCAAAACACTGCTTCATGAAGCTTCGAAACCTTTACAAATCTTGTATCAAACTGCCAGATTCACATGATTTCAGTAAACGAGGCTTCATTACATCATAACTGTTTCGAAATTTCAATGGTTTTGTTTTTGGTTTCTCTGTCAACAAGTGTTTGTGGGTTTTACCTGATCTCTGATCAATCTAATTAGACTGTCTAATTAAAATTATGAATTATTGAATTAATAGTTTATTATTGGCACACCCAAAGGCAGCAACACAGTCCAATCTTCATCTTCAAGACTCCAGCCCACCTTGTGAAGCGGCGATCGACATCGCTTCATCAGCTTCATTCATCACACGCAGGACAGCGCTCGTGCCCGTCAGATGACGAAACGGAACGACCGCACCAAGAAGTGCACGGGCAAGACATCTTTAAAAAGACGTGCTGCGTGCAAGCTCTTTTGTGAGAGGAAGCCCAGCAGCCTGTGCTGAAGCGACCAGGGAGAAACACAAAGCTGTTGCAGATCACTGCACAGATCAGCAGGCAAGATATGAAACTCGCTGGAAAACGCCTTTACAACAGCACAGACTGGAGAGCTGCTCGTCTCGAAGAATACTCGATGACACTCAGAGAGAATTCAGGCTACAGGAGTGACGAGGACCTCTTGGCTCCGAAGAAAAAACATATCTGCATGTTGCCAGCGTACTTTCATATATACCCACGTGGTGGGGCGGAGTTACGCTATGCAAATTCTGCAGCCCCATGGCATTTCCTTGCCATTGGCTCATTTTGTAATACTCGAAGATGATAGGCTTTCTAAGCGAAACCCCATTTCTCGTAGTGACCACGAAAAGGAACTTATGTGACACGCTTATCCTTAAAGCTTGCATGTTATTTTATTTTGTACAGGTTGCACGGTCAACAAAATATGTGGTCACATGACTTTCCCATTACATGGCTCCTACAATCTTAGTTAATAAAAATCCAGCTGTTCATTGTTTTTTCATGTTAGTTCACGATGCATTAACTAATGTTAACAAATAGGCCTACAACTTTTGATTTCCATATTAGTAAAAGATGAAATTAACATTAACAAAGTGCAGTTCATTCTTAGTTCATGTTAAACAGATGAAACCTTATTGTAAAGTGTTACCGTTAAAACAATAATAAAGTTGCCTCATCGCAATTAGCACATATATAACACCCAATCGGGGCTGCAGCTGACGCATGCGGGTCAAGAAGGGCCTGGCTGCAGACTTGCACTCTCAGACACCAGCGCTTCCTCTGCAAGTGACGTCTCTTGCAATCGACACATGCTCTCTGATGCCTTTTTTTTTTGCACAGGAAGCGCTGGTGTCTGACAGTGCAAGTGCAAGTCTGCAGCCAGACGCTATTGGAGAGGTCAGTCCATCTCAGAGCCAGGAGCGGACCTGGACCTGATAAATCTGTGGTCCGCGGATCCAGTTCCCACCCAAGTCCACACCCGAGTCTTCATCTTCCTCGCCGCTGTTGTGCCGAATTTCAACTTGAGTCAGTACCTGATTGCCTAATCCCCACTCCTAATCATAACCCCTTCCCCCACAACTAATCCTAAACTTACCAATACTAGGAGGGTAATAATTTGGCGGGGATCAGAATTCGGCATAACACCGGTCCCGTCCGGAAATAATCTTCTTCAGCCTGTATCCCTGCCTCATCACTTCCGGAGCCCGAATAAAATTTAATTGAATGAAATCATCTGTCAAATGTAAAATTTGTTAAGACATTTTTACATTAAAAAAAAAACACATTTCAAATTCAGATGGAGATTGATGTGTCTTTAGGAAGTATGAACAGAAAAACATGCAGTTTAAAAGTGTGTCCTACATTAGATCAACTCAATACCACATGTTTGTGGTTTCTGTTTTTGCACTTCCTCAGTATTTTCTGTTCTTACACCATGTCTCAGGCTTTTAAAAGACGTTCTGAGCTAAATATAGAAGTGCATTAATGTGAACTTTGTCTAACAGAAATGTCACATCGATGCTTGTTGGTCACCATCATTGTGTTCATCACCACAGAAGCTGTTTCAGGTAAGTGAAGTTTACAACGTTTTATTGAAGATGGAAAGCATCTCTTTTTTTTCTTTTTTTTTTTTTTTCGAACCTAAAGCAGTTTAGTTTTACAGTGTTGTTGAGGGTAACGCAGTATTGCAAGTTAAGTATTCAGATTACTTTTTTAAGTAACTAGCAGCACATTACTTTTAAAATTTACATCAAAATATCTGAGTTACTTTTTCAAAAGTAACACAAGTAACACAAATAAGTAACACAAGTTCCTATGTTTTCCCATTGACTGACAGCTCTCCTGTCCTCATGCTGAGAGAAATTGGGAGTAAAGGCTGAGGTGTTGTGTGCGCTGTGTGTGAACATGATGCTAATTGTCAGCCTGATGTCATGAAATGCGTCTCTATAACACACATTGTAGTCCATGAGGCGGGCAGAAAATTGGTATCAAAAAGGGCACCAATTCTAATGTTTATTTTTCAAAACAGGCATGCCCCCTGACCACAAAAAAGCATGATAGCAGTGCCATGTAGGTAGCTTAAGGTATGAAAATTACCAATTTTACATTTAAACGTGCTGAAAAAATCAAATTATGCAAAATAAATCTCAACATTGATAAATTGTGTTATATTGACATATCTATTGCTTTATGTAATGGGGTGACCCTCTTAGGGTTTTCCGTTCTGTGTGGGTGGATGGAGCTGGGCGGAAGTTAAGCTCACGGCCCCTTTAAAAATGCGGAGATTTCCCTTTACTTCCGTTTTCCCTCCGGCATGGTATGCAGGCTGCATTCTTTTGTGTCGCAAGAGCAATCTATTATGCATCAAGCATTGAGCGCGTATTAAGTGTCGTAGATCTGCATAAGTTGGAAATCCCCTTTTAACTTTTGCCATGGGCCTGTGGATGTTCAACTGCATTAACATATTTCAAGGTATGTTACTGCATTGATACGTTGCTGCAATCATTCTTTAATAGTGCCATTTTTAATGATGACTCGTTTACATAGCGTGATCAAGGCAGTATTGGTGGTTTGTTCACCGTTCTTACCGAGGGCCAGTCAATTGTGCTGCAGGTAAGTTTATATGGTATTTTGTAAGTTGTTTGCTAACCAGAGATGTAATTTTAGATATAGTGTATGCGTGGTTAATGACCAAATTGAGAAATTATTTTATAGAAATCTGCCCGCTGTTGTTTTGGTGCTGTGTGGCGGCTTGTTACTGCGACCCGTGGTACTGTGCTGTGGAGACTGGAGAGGTTGCGCGCTCAAGTCCCACAGACTACCGTGATTTAGATGCGCATGGTTGTGTGAGTGGGGTTTTATGTGAGTGTGTGTTGATGCGAGCGTGTGTTTGTGCGAGCGCATGTTTGTGTGAGCACGTTTTATGTGAATGAGTTTGTGTGTGTGGAAGTGTGTGCGTGTGTTGAGATGATTGGGTATTGAATTATTTTTTTGTTATATTGGTTGATTTAATTGTATTTTCTTTAATTAGATTTTTTTATTTTTTTTTATTTTTTTTGGTGGCTTGTTAATTGTGTTCTTGAGTACTGTGGGTGGTTATTGACACTGCTCTTATCTACTGTCAATTCCTTTATAACCACCATGGGGTATTAGCTGCTGGGATTGGGAGTATTTACTTTATCCATTTATATTTTTGTTTGTTTATTGTGTGGATTGTGATTTTTGGTTATAAATTTACATGAAGGTGTGAACTGAGGTTTGAATTTAATTTATTTGGATTCTTTTGTTTTCATTTTTTTTTTTTTCTCTTTCCCAAATATTGACTTATCCCATGGGATATTGATATTGACTGTTCAAGATCCGATTTTACAGGTGACCACTTTATGACATTAGTATTATTTTCCTTTTGTGTGAATGTTATTGTATTTGTAACTTGTGTATTTTTTCCATATAAAGATTGTACACACCTCTGCTTGTTCTTTCCATTTATTTGGAAACCCTGTAGTTGGGAGCATTTACAAAACATATTATATGTCTTAGGTGGCAATAGCCTCCGCTTACATTTGGCGTAGTCGGCAGAGTGTTGTTTTCAGGCAGGGCTGTGTACTTCCAATCTTGGTATACTTTATTGAGGTGTATTGGTTGGATGCCTCCACTCTGCCACTGTGCTGATCTTAGCAGGATCAGTAGACACCCCCTCTTTAGACACCAAATGCCCCAGGTAGCCTACTTCTTGCTGGAAAAAGCTACATTTTTCTAACTTGGCCTTAAGTCCCTCTTGCTGAAGTCGGACAAAGACCATTTCCAACCTCTCCAAGTGCTGTGCAATGGTAGATGAGAAGACGATAATGTCATCTAAATAAAGTAACAATGTCTGAAACCTTTGGTCACCGAACATGCGCTCCATAAGCCGTTGTAAGGTACTAGGTGCATTGCACAACCCAAAAGGCATTCGATTAAACTCAAATAACCCAAAGGGTGTGCAAAAGGCGGTCTTACACTTGTCTCCCTCTGCCACCGGAACCTGGTTATAGCCACTGGTAAGATCCAACGTGGAAAACCACTGGGCTCCTCACAGGGCATCCAGGGACTCCTCGATCCGGGGCAGAGGAAAAGCATCCTTCCGTGTCTTACCGTTCAACTGCCTATAATCAACGCAAAGACGAATCTGACCATCCTTTTTCCTCACAACTACAATCGGAGAGGCATACGGACTAGAGCTCTCTCTGATCACCTGACTCTGCAGCAGTTGGTGAATATGCTGCTTAACTACCTCATAATCTGAAGGGGGCAAACGTCGATACCTCTGCCGTACTGGCTCAGTATCGAGCATGGGAATCTCATAGGTAATGAGCTTAGTACAGCCCAAGTCACCCTCATGAGCTGAAAAAACAGATCTATATGTATGCAAAAGGGACTTAACCTGAGCCTGTTTGTCCTGAGGCAACTGAGACAAATCCATATTCTGGATTGCCTCCTCCATTTTATCCACTTCGACCGCCTGCAATGCAATAGTGGCTTGGTGACAGAATTGTTCCTCTGATGGTACAACAATATCACGCCCCTCTGACTGTGAAACAGTCTCAACTTTACACAATGTTCCTACCACGACATGAGGCTGCAGTAGGGCGTCCTGTTCCCCTACATTAACTATACATACAAAGGCCACCCCTTGGACAATTGGTACGAGAGATACAGAGGCCAAAACGCCAGCAGGGAGCGAATTCTCTTTCCCCAAAGGCTCAAACAGCAACACAGGTGGAAGGCCTACTGGTAAGGAAAACGTAAAGGGCAGAAAATGCAATGAATCGTCCTTGCGTTTCTCGACCCCCAACCCTAGCCAGTCGTTCCGTGGTCTCATACAAATCAGTTTCAGTCTTCTTACAATACTGTAGGGCAGAAAGCCATGCAGGAGTGTCCTTCACGGTTGGATTTTACCACTTTGGAGCAGGCTAGTGATGGAAGAGAGCATGTCCTTGTTATTACGGATTTGTTCTCGAAATACACACAGGCTTTGCCTACATGGGACCAGAAAGCTAATATTTTGGTCTATGAGTGGTTTTATTGGTTTGGGGTACCGGCGCAAATACATTCAGACCAAGGTCGAAGTTTTGAAGGTGCAGTGGTCTCCCAGCTCTGCCAGTTGTGGAGTTCAGAAGACTCGCACTGTCCCATATCAACCTCAGGGAAACGGGCAGTGTGAGCGCTTCAATCGAAACCTTCATGACTTACTTCGCACACTGTCCTTAGAGCAGAAAAGGTCATGGACTTGTCATATAGCACAGGTATGTTTTGCATATAATACAACTCCTCACCAGACCACCGGTGAGTCACCATATTTTTTGATGTTCGGGCAGGCCCCCAGACTTCCAGTTGATTTTCTGCTCTCAGTAGTGGACGAACCTGCCAGTGGACAGGTAAAAGACTGGGTGGTTGAGCATAGAGAGAGACTTAAAACATAAAACACGAG
Source organism: Leuciscus idus (assembly GCA_021554675.1). NCBI lineage: Eukaryota > Metazoa > Chordata > Actinopteri > Cypriniformes > Leuciscidae > Leuciscus > Leuciscus idus. The sequence goes on from CM038623.1 coordinate 54,775,418, forward strand.
AGCAAGGGCTCGGCTGGATAGAGCTGCTGAGCTTCGTAAAAAGCGCCATGGTCAGGTAGGAAGGGATTTTCCATTGCAGGAAGGTCAAGAAGTTTATCTGCGGGACTATGGTGTCCATGGTCGTCATAAAATACAAAATCATTGGTCCAGCATTGTTCACAAAGTAGTTAGAGCTCCTAGGGGTGATGGTGGTGTATACACTATAGCACAGGTAGATAACCCTTCCATGGTAAAACAGGTGCACAGGTCTCACTTAAAGCCAGTACCACATGTAGCATGATGAAAATTTCATTTTACATTTTATGATGAAATATCACTGTGAAATGAAATAAAGTAAAATAAAATCATATATAGGCTCTTTAGGACAGAAAATATACAAAAAACTAAGGAAAATATTACACAATTTTGAAATTTCATTAACGCAAAATAATATTTTGTGCAAATATGGTTCAATATATCTCCCTACATTTTTAGGAAAATGTTTTCATGAACATCCATCTAGTTGGATTTTAGCCCCAAGAAGAACTTTTAAAGAAAACTAAACCACAAGTCCAGTGTATCAAATCCTAGAGTGTACAAATGAGCAGCTTTAAGAACCCCTTAGTATAAGAGTTTATTCACTGTTTCCTCCACAGCCTGGTCAACAGGAATACGACCAAATGGGTTTTCTGATCCTATCTGGACTGAGAATCCACCATTCAGAAGGTATTCTTCTGCGCCCGGATGATCCCTGTGGAGTAACTGCATTTGTGTATAATATACTAGCAAATATCTGCCATAATTTAAGTGGTCATAGGCACACACCCATGGAATCATTCTCCTTACTGATGCCAAATGAAGATCCCAGTCCCCTTCCCTTGAGGCTTGTTGCCAGTAAAATTTCTACCATGTCAATGTACGACATCCAGAATTTGGAGAGATTAACATTTGTGTGCCGCTGTATGTCCATGTATTTCTCAAATTCATCAAACAGCAGGATCAATGATGGGCTTTGGACAACCATCTTAAATGTGTCTGGTGAAATGTCATCACTGAGGTCTTTCAGTAACTTGAGTGCATCTTGCACTTCAGAACTTAGGTTTTCCTGTTCACTGAAACGTCTCCAAAGTATTCTCAAGAAGGCCTCATAAACCAGTTTATGAACTCTTACACCTCTGTTGTAGCTTCACCCTTCCAGTGTTTTTGAAGCTGAGCCTTCCGCAATCAAACTTGCCTCAATGCATATATCTCTCAAACCTGCATCCTGAAAGCGTTTGCCTATAACTGCCATGCACATGCAAATTGTGTGGAATGTTCCAAGTCTGAGGATGATCCATAAACTTGTCCTCATGCTTCCACTTAATTTCCATAGCCTTGGCATAAAAGGCCTGGTCGAGTACAAGTCTTATCTCTTTCAGATCGAGGGTTTTCATGATTTTGTGAGACAAGACGCTCCATAGACAAAGTGTCAGGATACATCAGTATCCTGCCATTGTTAGACTTGTAGAATCAAAGCCACGTTTTTGCATATACTCTCTTATTCTACCTGTTTCATGGAAGCATATACAGACTGGTCTTCAGTTTAAAACAATGAGTGAAAGCTGTACACCCAGTATTGGGCAGTAGCGTCGCTACAAGTAGTGACGTTACTAGCTTAACTACATTTCTCAATAGCGTGGTGGTAGTGTCGCTGTTTTCTGAATCAAATAGCTTTTCAGTAGCAAAGCTCTTTTGTTGATCAAGTAGTGCGGTAGCGTCCACACAAGCTGAAGCTATATTTTCTGAAGCACAAGCTCAAATCGGATGCTAATACAATTGCTAAGGATCACTGATCCTGGATCATTAAGTAACACCACCCACCGCCCTACACGGACCTGCCGGTGACTTCTTCTTCTTTGTGTTTTATGGCAGTTGGCAACCAGCTTTTTAGTGCATTACCGCCACCTTCTGTTCCGGAAGGTGACATCAATTGAACAAGAACAGTTCTGAATGAAGTGGACAGCTACTTGCAATCACCCGAAACCAACCTTGTCAATGCATTCCAAACCTGCCGATGATGAAGAAGATCTTCCTGAAGTACAACACAGGAGTTACTGCTAGTGCAGCTTGTGAACAACTCTTTAGTGTAGGAAAAGACATTTTCCGACCAAAGAGAAACCGTCTTTCCGATGCAAATTTTGAAAAGCTTTTATTGTGTCGGGTGAATCAACACCTCTTGTTAAAAAGCTCGGGGTCCAGCCTGGCCACCTCTTGATATGTGGTGGCAGAAACTTCTTTCCATGGAGAGAGATAGATATCTTTCACACACACACACACACACACACACACACACACACACACACACACACCAAATGTTATTTAGAGGACAAATAAATTATTTATTTTTTTTGCCATGTTTGTACTGTTTGGAGCAGGTCTTAATTCTTTTGCTACTGTGGTTTGAGCTGAGTTGAGTTTTAAATTAACTTACAATTAGTCCTGCAAATGTGCCCAAGTCTAAATTGTGCATACCCAGGCAAACACATGTGCATATGCATACGTACACATACAGATGAATACACACACACCCTCGACACCTGGTTTTGTTATTATGTGGATCACGTTTTTTGTTCGTTTGTTTTTGTTGCCAAATTGGTTTGGAACAGTTGTTGAATAAACAATTGAACTGAACAATTATGCTTGCCTATCTGTTTGACTTACAGTTTTATTGATCACTGAGATAGCATTGATTTGGAATGAAGTTGGTTCAATATAAAAATGTAATTTAAAAAAATAGCTTAGATGTAGTGAGCTACTTTTGCCATGTTCCTGTTGCTTAGCTTGCTACATTTTCCAGGGTGGTAGCTTCAGTGTATTTGTCACGAACTGCTCGGAGACACGAAGGTTCAGATCCAAATGCAGCTTTATTGTGGGTAATCCAGAGGCGTAATCCAGTGTACAGGCAAAAGGTCAAAACACAGGTAGGCAGTCCAAACAAACCAACAAAGAAACAAACAAAACACCAGAGGCAGAAGAGTAATCCAGGGAACAGGGCAAGAAATCCAAAAACCAAAATACATGAAAACAGGGAAAACGCTCAGAAATGCAGTGTGACACAAACAAGACTTCACAGTGAGTGAATGAATGAACATGGTATAAATAGACAGACTAACAGGATGAGACAGGTGAATGCAATCAGTGAATGAGGTACAGGTGAATGTGATCAGTGATAAGTGATGATGAGTCCGGGCAGTGAGTTATGGGAAATGTAGTTTGTGAGTGAAACATGATAGTCTGGTGTGGAGTGCCCTCTGGAGGCTTTCTAGGGCACTCCAGCTGGTTATCGTTACAGTATTGAAGCTTCATTTAATGTAGAGTAACTGCTAGCTTAGCTCACTACATTTTCCAAGTAGCTTGCCCAACACTATGTACACCACTATGTTTTCTGCAGAAAAGTAATCATAATAACAATATTATTGAAACAAGTAAAAGTTTTGACAATATTCCAACCTAGGTATCACCAAGTATAAATGTTTTGGTACCAAAAATAATGAATTAAAGAAATAACTGACCTTATATGGAATTCGCAAAAAAAAAAAAAAATATTGTGTGTGTGGGGGAGGGGGATTCATACATAAAATTGGTGCTTTTTGTACCTTAAGCTACCCACTAAGAATTGCTTTCATGCATTTTTGTGGTCCAGGGACATCCCTCTGTTGAATAAAAAAAGAGTAGGTGCCCTCTTATGATACTAATTTCTGAAATTTGGGGGTCTGCCTCACGGACTATTGTGTTTATCGTGCAATTTATACACTAAAATGAGTTTTAAGTAATAAAATAAGTAATAAAATGTGTATTATATGCACGCAAAAACTGCATGTCAAAACCATAGACTGTCCAAAAAAAATACTTTTTTTAAAGTCTGGTTTTGACACGCAGTTTTTGCGTGCATTTAATACACATTTTATTACGTGTAATACGCACGTTCCCCACACCCCTACTCAAACATATAATACGCACGTAGGCCTACCTCACACACAAGGGCTTTACAGTGCTTATCATAACTAATTTTCACGTATACATTGCACGATATACACAGTGCGTGCTATAGAGACGCATCTAATGAGAACGCGTTGTTATTGTAGTTCTGGACTATATGAGAGCATGCATTTTCTCATCTCACATGTACAAAACAAATGAACTATTCCTCAAAATAAATAAAAACAGTGAAATGCAACATTGTAACGTATTTCTTTTAAAAGTAACTTTCCCCAACACTGTAGTTTTAAATTTTATTATAATATTATAACCTAATTGTCAAATATTAAATGACTGTAGTGGATGACAGAGTCTTTATTGTTGAATGTTGACTAACATACTCTCTCATATTTTAATTATTAGGTACAGATGTGGTGGGTGCAGTGGGTGATGAAGTTTCCTTTGGTCCAGATAAACCTCTTCCTGCTTCTGTCTACGGCATCACATGGAAACACATTAAAGGTGTTGAAACTGTTAAGGCGATTGAATGGGAAGACGGAGTAACTGAAACACCGAATCCAAGATTCAAAGGCATCACAACTCTTGATACGAAGACTGGAAAAATCACGATTAAGGAACTAAAAATCGAACATAGTGGAGTTTATACCATTGACATCAGCGGTAAAGAGCAGGCACAAAGATTCACATTGACTGTTATGGGTGAGTGAATATTGATTATTATATTAATATTATTACTGTAAAAGCATCATATTGTTATTATGATTTTTACTGAACTATATAGCTAGTAATTCTTTCATCTTTTTTTTATCTATATTTGTGAAATAAAATGTATTATATAAATGTTAATATATGTAATTTAACTGTATTACACAAACAAAATCTACCACACTATCATCATGTGTTTTGAACAGTACTGCAGTGTTCTTTGACATACCTTGAACTACAGTAAATACCATGATATGTGCTAATCATTTAGTACCAGCTATACTGTATACTTACCGTCACTGTATTTTGGCAGTACTATGGTACACTGATGATATCAGATTATGAAACCATGGTGCTTTATAAGTAGAATACTGTGATACATGTCCAAAAACATGGAATGGTTCTTTTTTTAACATTATGGTTCGTATTAAAATTGTAGTAAATTTGCCATCTGATACCAACAGTGTAAATGTTTTCATTGATTATTTCTTTCACAGAACGGGTCCCCAACCTGTGATTAAAATAGAGCCGAGTGATAACCCTGATGTTGTGTATTTAATATGTGAGTACAGTGATAAAATCATCTGGAAGAATTCTGCTGGAGAAACACTGACGGGTTCAGCGCACCAACTGAAAGGAGAGTTCATTACTGTCAGAAAAGAACAAAATCCAGAAATCTTCTACACCTGTACACTCCAGAACACAGCGAGTGAGGAGACCAGTGAACGGGTCTATGAGAGAGATCTGTTCACAGGTGAGACAGCACTTTAATCACTGATTTTTATTTAAAATAGATTTTTAATACCCTCAGTTGCTCTCTTCCACCCAAGGACTTATCTTGATGTTTGTTTGTTCTGAGAGACACTAGAAGAAGAAGAAGAGATGGAGCAGGAGATCTGATCCGCCATCATCTGCTGTGGTCATTTTTCATGCATTATGTAGAGGCTGATATTCTTGCTGGACTCAGACACTGATGTCAAACATTTGCAATGAATGTAAACAAAATGGCAGCTGTAAATCTTGCTTATGAAAGACTAACACATTAATGCTGTTTGTTTGCGGTTTCTGGTTTCGAACTTCCTCTATAATCTCTGTTCTTACACTGCATCAGTTTATTTAAAAAAATAATAATAATAAATCTGATCATTTACATGTTTTTCCCAGGGTTGAATTTGTTTTATAAGCTTAATATATGTTTGTTTGTTTTTTTGTTGTTGTTTTTTTCCCATTAGTTTTAAACAGGGAGTTTGTCATTTGGATTTCCATTGTTTTGATCTGCTTGGTTTTTATCCTCCTTTTCCTGTTTATACCACCTTTATATGGTAAGAATATTGTGTTTTAATCTTTTAAAACATTTCAAACATATATTTGTGCTTATCATTTGCTTAAAAACTTAAAACAAACATTCTAACCACAGGGTAATTTGCCATTTGCAACCTATTTTACTTCCATAATATGACATTATTCTGTGCAAAATCATATATTCAGAAAGAAAACAAATTATTTTACTTATTGATTTTATTGTTTATTGTTTAACAAAAAAATCTAGAATGGAGCCAATTTTGCTACAGTTTAACATTAAAAAAAGGAAAATGAAAGATTGTGAAGAGAAACATTTTTAGAACAGCATGCACTCATTAATTGTTCACTAGGAATGTGTATTAATAGAGTAAATAGGCTTGATTATGGTTTCATATTGACTGTATTTGCCTGATCGTGTCCCTGTTGTTCTTTAAGGCTCTTGTGCTGCTCGCTGTGGGAGACAAAATACTTCCAGAGTAAGTTTACTTCTTGATTCCTTGTGGAAAATCATTAATATGTGCAATATTACAAATCAAATGGATCTGATCAACCTGAACTGTTTTAAAATGAGCATTTTTCCCCTCAGAAATGACATGCATGAGTGAATGACTGATGCTCATCATGAACCTCCAGACTCTTCAAATGCAAAGCCACATGTGGATCTTCTCGACACGTTCACCTGGTCATCGGCTCTGAATCCCAGCTTTACTAAAGCCTCTGCTCTTAGCCGTCTGTGCTTCATAACCTTCTTCATAACTGTCTGTGCTTCATGATCTTTCTGTCTGCTAGGCCGCACTGAGAAGAAACATCCTTAGGTTATGAATATATGAACCTGCTGTAACACACATTATAGATGAGAATCCCTTTACTAAACTTTCTGCTTAGTTTTTATCTTCTGCTTAATGGAGTGGAGAGTAGAGAAGGCATTTATTTATGTTTCATTTAGCAAACAAGGCAAAGGCATTGTTTTACGCCAGTATTAACATTGCCAATGTGTTGAGTTTGAGGCAGGACATGAACCATTAAAATAGTAAGCATTGAATGCAGTGTAAATAACTTTGAATAAAATCATCTGTCAAATGTGTTGATTTTTTTTTTAAACAAAATTTCATATTCAGATATGGAGATGTTTGTGTCTTTAGTAAAGTATGAACATCAACACAATGCCACTCAATGTTTTTGGTTTCTGTTTTTGGACTTCCTCTATATTCTCTGTTCTTATACGCGCCTCAGTCATTTAAAAGACATTCTGAGGTAAATACTGAAGTGCATTGACCTGACGTGTACTTTGTCTAGCAAAAATGTCACTTCGATGCTTGATGGTCCCATTGCTGCGTTCATCACCACAGAAGCTGTAGGTAAGTGAAGTTTATAACATTTTATTGAAGATGGCACAGCATCTCTTTTTTTTTTTTTTTTTTTTTTTGCCTCTAAAGCAGTTTAGTTTTACAGCGTCAGGTTTGGGTGTGATGGAAGTAGTGAGGACTCAAGTGCAGGAAACAATAATGGGCTTTATTAATAAACACAAACAAAAACTACCCAGAGAGGGAAAACTAGTGATGGCAATTTCAAAACACTGCTTCATGAAGCTTCGAAACCTTTACAAATCTTGTATCAAACTGCCAGATTCACGTGATTTCAGTAAACGAGGCTTCATTACATCATAACTGTTTCAAAATTTCAATGGTTTTGTTTTTGGTTTCTCTGTCAACAAGTGTTTGTGGGTTTTACCTGATCTCTGATCAATCTAATTAGACTAATGTCTAATTAAAATGATGAATTATTGCATTAATAGTTTATTATTGGCCTGTTTAGTTGAGCCATTCATAGAACAAACAAAACAAACCCTGACCATTTATAAAAGAACATATAGACACTTGATAATCTATTTAGTTGATTAGATAATTGCATTTGAAAGATTTTACTTTCAATAAAAAAAATTGCAATAGATTTGTAAAAGGTGTTTTTATGCATGTTTGTCTAGGGCTTTTATTGCATTTACACTGTTCTGACCACTAGTGGTCACTGTGGAGACGGCTGTCAGATTATGGCAAGCCGTTTTAATATTTAATCCTTAAAACCTACTAGTCTCTATTTTCATGCTGCTAGTACTTATTCATTAGCTACTAGTGCTTATTCTTACCATTACCTTTTTTAAAAGATACTAGTAGTTATTCATTAGATTCTAGTGCCTATTAAATTGATACAAGTACTTATTTATTAGATACTATGGGGATTTCTATGGGGATTTCTATGGGGATTCAGATATCAACTATTCAGTTCTGACTAGTATGTATTCCAATTGTGACTAGTATGTATTTATTAGATACTAGTGCTTATTCATTAGTTACTAGTCCTTATTATTAGATACTAGTACTTATTCATTAGATACTAGTACTTATTTCAATAGTGACTAGTAACTAGTCTTTTGTTACTAGTAACAATTTTTATTTATTTTTTTGCCATTGCCTTCTATGGGGATCTTCTATGGGGATTTCTATGGGGATTCACATATCAACTATTCAGTTCTGACTAGTATGTATTCCAAATGTGACTAGTACGTATTTATTAGATACTAGTGCTTATTCATTAGGTACTAGTACTTATTTTTTAGATAGTACCTATTACTAGATACTAGTATTTATTCAATAAATACTAGTATTTATTCATTAGATACTAGTACTTATTCAATATATACTCATATATATATACTCAATATATACTCACAATGTTTCAAAAAGAGGTGGGGGACAATATCGATCCTGACAAATGAACGAAAGACTCGGAAGGTAAAGTAATTATTTATGTTCCCTGTCAATTATTTCTTAATTCAGAATATGATCAACATTGCATAGGTGGATGTGTTTGGGGAATTTGGTTGTTAAAAGTTTAACATTTAAAGCCACTTAATGAACGAAATGACATGAATAAGATTCGTTCATTTTGATGAACGAGATCAAACAAGAGAGTCAGTAAAAGAACTTCCCGTCACTACTAGGGAAAACATGACGAGCAGAATGACTTGACTTGACTTGACTTGACTTGACTTACGTAATCAGATTACTTTTGTCAAGTAATTAGCAAAGTAGCGCATTACTATTAAACTTACAACAAAATATTTTGTTGTAATATCAATAATACTTTTTTAAATAAGTAACACAAGTTACTATGTTTCCAGTGACTGACAGCTTTCCTGTCATCATGTTGAGAGAAATCGGGAGTGAGTGCTGAGGTTTTGTGTGCGCTGTGTGTGTGTGAACTGAACATGGTGCTTATTGTAGTTCTGGACTAAATGTGAGCATGCACTTTCTCATCTCACATGTTCAAAACAAATTCACTATTCCTCAAAATTAATAAAAATCGTGAAATGCAGACGCAACATTGTTGTAACACATTACTTTTAAAAGTAACTTTCCCCAACACTGTAGTTTTTTTTGTTTTTTTACATAAATGACTGTAGTGGCTGACAGAGTCTGGCTTGTTGAATGTTGACTAACATAATCTCTCATATTTTAATTATTAGGTACAGATGTGGTGAAAGCAGTGGGTGATGAAGTTTCCTTTCGTCCAGATAAACCTCTTCCTCGTCCTGTCTCCAGCATCACATGGAAACACATTAAAGATGGTGACACTATTAAGGCGATTGAATGGGAAGACGGAGTAACTACAATCCCGAATCCGAGATTCAAAGGCATCACGACTCTTGATACAGAGACTGGACAAATCACAATTAGGGGAGACCGGGGACAGTTGCAACATGCCATTTTTCTCCAATCAGAAACAAGCTAGAGTGATGACACTCATACTGCACATGCACAGTTAGACCCTCCTCCCACCAAGAAGACAGTAGACATATTCAACATCTGCTGTTGCATTTATTGAATATAACTTGTTTTGGAGGTATGAAAGTAAATTTTTTCATGAGATATATTTTTGTCATACTGTCCTGACATTTTCAAGAAAACCTCAGCACGCCAACCGAAAGGAGAGTTCATTACTGTCACAAAAGAAGGAAATCCAGAAATCTTCTACACCTGTACACTCCAGAACACAGTGAGTGAGGAGACCAGTGAACAGGTCTATGAGAGAGATCTGTTTAAAGTCTGTTTTAACTTTAATCTTTTAAGAATATTCCAATATGTTTCCATTCTTTCATCTGTGCTTATCATTTGCTCAAAACTCAAATTTATGACCATTTATGAACTCATGAATCATTCACAGTGCATCTGTATTAATAAATGTATGAATAAATATTCACGTTGACTGTAAATAGTAATGGCCACCTGATTTGTGATATACCTTTAAGACGCCTCCTTTGATGCGGGAGACGCAAGATTAAGCTTATTTAATTTCTTTGTGGACATTTTTTTATAGCATATAACATTGCATTGCTATATGTTTTATAATGAAAATAAAACACCTCTTTTCTATTGTTTTTGATTGTTTGGATTGTTTTGGACTTAAAGGGATAGTTCACTTTGAAATTAAATGTTGGTATGTTTTAGCTTACCTCAAGGGCATCCAAGATGTAGGTGTCTTTTTTTCCGCAGTAGTTTCAATTTTGATATTTTTAGGTCAAACCGTTCTTGTCTGTCAGTCATATAATGCAGGTCTATGGTCACCACCTCAAAGAGCATGCACAGAGAAGTCCAAATTAAACAATTCCCCATCGTAAGTACACATAGATGGCCTAAGACACGAAACGAGCGGTTTGTGTGAGAAAACGAACAGTATTTATATCGTTTTTACCTCTTGTACACAACCGAGATCACGTCCGCCGCTTTCTGGCGCTTGCGCAGACTAAGCCAGAACACACGCACACGTCACACACCAGGAAGCGCGCGCGCCCTCAGATCACTTGGATGTGGTTGTGTACGTGGTTGTGTACAAGGGGTAAAAACGATATAAATACTGTTCGTTTTCTCACACAAACCACTCGTTTCGTGTCTTAGGCCATCTATGTGTACTTACGATGGGGAATTGTTTAATTTGGACTCTGTGCATGCTCTTTGAGGTGGTGACCATAGACCTGCATTATATGACTGACAGACAAGAACGGTTTGACCTAAAAATATCAAAATTGAAACTACTGCGGAAAAAAAGACACCTACATCTTGGATGCCCTTGAGGTAAGCTAAAACATACCAAAATTTAATTTCAAAGTGAACTATCCCTTTAAGTGCCAATGTGAAGAGTTTGATGCAGGGCAATGCAAACATTGAATGCAGTGTAAATCACTTTGAATAAAATCCTGTCAAATGTAAAATGTGAATGTATTCTGTCAAGACTTTTAATCTCAAAAATTTTAATTCAGAAGGAGATTTGTGCCAGTAGTGAAGTATTTAATTTTTTTATTTATTTTTTATTAAGTTGAATCAAGAACAAATTGTATCCATCACAGTTTTGTTTGTATAATTTAATTGCATATTTACAATAAATAAAAATATTGGTGTCAGGCTATATCCTACTGTAAGTCAGATATTATAAAACACACTCCAAATATTCACTCTAAAATTTATGTCCGGGCAAAAAAGATCCAGAACCCAGATAGTTCATTTGTGTTATTATAGTAGGTTATGCAGTGCACTTTTGTTAGCAGTGGTTATTTTTCATGTGTTATGTATGTAGTGGTCAGGGTTGGTGGTCTTGCTGGATAGACACACACTTTTGCCAGACACTGATATCAAACATTTGCCATGATTGTACACAAGATGGCAGCAGAACTGTAAATGCTAAATCCAAAAAATACCAAACCGATGGAGAAAGACCTGGCACCAATAACTCGTTTCATGGGCCGGTGTGTTGATTTGTTTTTGTTTTTTTTTTGACAAATGCATTATACTGGCACAAACGCGACAAAGTTGAGATCTGTTTAACTTTATGCAAATGAAGAGCAACTTTCGGGAGCGACAACCAATAGGAGTATAGTCAGTGGAGCACACGTGATCCGTCACTCTTCAGTGCCGAGTCCGACGAGGCAAGATGAATGAGAAGTTTATTTTAGCAGTCAGAAACTGTCCAATAATTTATGATACGTCTCAGTGTACATACAGTGGTACTCGCCGTGCTGACTCCGAGCCTGAATGGTTTTGTGAACTCAGAAAGAGCAGTATTTGCCCATTTGCTGCAGTTAAATAGCCGCGATAGCAAAGAGCACTCGCTGTTTCTCATTCATCTTTAATATTATGCATTTTATGTACTGATTCCATTTATATTTAGACTTTTCCTTCCAAAATGTTTGCTTGTAGCGGCAAAAAAACAGATTTGTTGTCTACAACATGGAGTAACATCCGTGAATGTCACTCACACACATTACTAGGCAACCAGTAGTGGGAACGCCCACTAGCGACTCACCGCCAGCCACTGGCGACATGCAGCGACAAAGTCGCTTGTAGTGTGAATGCAGCTTTATACAGGGGAAAACGACAGTTTAACTTAACTTTACAAAGACTTACAAGCAGTAAAGCTACAGTGTTTCATCAAAAAATTGCCGGTTTGAACGAGAAGTTTGAACGAATAACTTGCTCGTAAAAACAGTAACTTGCCACCACCTACTGGCCATTCTCTTTCAAGCATACATTTCGGTGTCTCACTATGGGATACACCCCTTCCGCGGATTCCTCGGAAGTCCTATTACATTACGCCAGCCCCAATTGGCTGGCAGACATGACGTAGTGTCTGGGAGTGGCTACCCCACCCCTCAGTATAAGAGGAGCAGCACTACGTCATTATGACATTCAAAAACCTCTTCTCGCTTCACACCAGAAGCCTACAAACTTTTCTACGAACTTCTGGATGAATTACTGGCCACCACGCCGTTTTTCGCCTGGCTCCTTTGATTAGCATTCCAGCCGATTGCAAGGATTGTTCGACATTATCCCGGCTTGTGAGGGAGATTCTGTGCGACTCTGTTCATGCGGGAACACAATTTCATGCAATGACACACAGCAGCTCGATGTGTGCATGCCTCTGCCCAGTCTGCTCAGCACAGATGAGGAAGAGGACGCGCTTGATTTCGAGGAAGAGGGACAATCGGACTTCCTTCTCTCTGATGAAGAGGAAGACTTCGAAGACTCTCCATTCCTCCCCCCTGCGCAACCGGCACAGCTCCTCGCTGCGGCGGGATCCACGGAAGAAGCGGGCGGGCCACCATCCTCCCCGCTTGTTAGTGTTGATCTGCAAGATGTGTGCAAAAGCGCTGCAGGGAAACTAAATATTCCATGGCCGACCGTGGTAGCAGAGACTGCAAAGTCTCGCTATGAGGGGAAGAGGCTGCGAGTGCAAAACGGGCAGCACGACAGCTCCTTTCTGTTTTCCCAGAGCTCCTGGAGGAGGTCGCGGTTACGTGGAAGGACAAGCCGTTTACTAGCAAGATGCCAGTGCAGGGTGGCTCCGTTCTCGATGTGGAGGGGATGGAAAAGGAAGGCCTTCTCCGAATGCCCCCCATGGAGCCATTAGTTGCCGCGCACTTGCAACTGAAGCGCACGGCGGCTGCAAATCCGACCTTGCCATCTAAAGCTGACCGTTTCCAGTCGAGCATGACGGAACGCGTTATAAGTCGCGCTCTCTGTCAGGGCTATGAACACGATCTCTCTGCTGACAACATACCAAGCGGAGCTGCAGGACGAAGTGTCTACCATACCAGGTCAGACACACTGGGAAGAGATCTGTGTTGTCACGGATCTCTCTCTGCGTCTTCAGAGATGCGCGGTTCAAGCTGCTGGGAAAGGCATGGCCACAATGGTTATCCAAGAGAGAGGACGATGGCTTAATCTGGCTAATCTCTCTGACAGGGAAAAAGAAGTCATCCTGGACGCAACGGTTGTTGCAGAGGGCATTTTCGGCTCAGCTCTGACACTGATGCAAAAGAGATGCGAAGAGAAAAAGAGGGATGACGAGGCCTTGCAACTCTGTATGCCGAGAAAGACACAGACTGCACCCCCTCCGCCACCCCGACAGACCTTCGCGCAGGTTACGGCCCGCCCACCTCCCAGCTTTCGCATTCCGAAACGGCAGAGACCTATCGTGAGTGCAGCGGGTCAGAGTGGAGTGCAAGAACAGAGATCTGGCTGGCCTAGGAAGAACTATCCGCCTGCAGCAGCTCAGATGGTCCAGCCAGCCCCTCAGCCTCATCCCCAGCCCCATATTCAGGGAGCGAGGAGGAAGAAGAAGGCAGTTTGACAAGGTCTTCCCCAGGGGAGGGAGTCAACAGCCCCCCAGTTTGCTAGCTCCCGACCCTCAGTCGTTCAGCGTTCGACAAGTCACGAGTTCCTCTGTTCACAGATGTTCTGTGGGGAAAACAGCGGTGGGGCCGGGGGAAACAGAGTGGTGAAAAGGAAAAGACACGGTGCAGTGGTGCACACCCACTAGTCACAAGCACTTTTCATGTTCAAAATTCAATAAAGTTTTCACTGTACCCCCAGAGAATGTTGCAAAACACAATGCCCCCAAAAAATTTGCAAAACATGTTCACAGAACACATTATAACATCACCTCGGGGAGCAATCGAAAGAATGAAAGAATTAAAGCACGTTCTTCAGGACGAAATCTACTCCCTGTTGAAGAAAAGGGCGATAAGAGTGGTCCCACCCGAACCAAGCCACAGTGGGTTTTACTCGAGATACTTTCTCATCCCAAAGAAAGGAACTCGTGCCCTTCGTCCCATATTAGATCTACGTGCACTGAACAAATACTTAAGGAAGAACAAGTCATGCTACACTCCTAAATCTGGTGCGCCCGGGCTATTGGTTTACATCGATCGACCTGAAAGACGCATATTTTCACATAAACATACCCACCCCACAGGAAATTCCTGAGGTTTGCTTTCCTGGGAGTGACATACGAATACCTGGTTCTACCATTTGGCATGTCTCTCAGTCCGAGAGTATTCATAAAATGTACAGAAGCGGCCCTGACCCCGCTCAGGGAAAAAGGCATTTGTCTCGCTACTTACATACACGATTGGTTGGTGACAGCTCAGTCAGAGCGAGAAGTGAGAAATCACACAATCATGCTTCTGGAACACATTCAGAAGCTGGGCTTACAGTTAAACACCGAAAAGAGTGTTCTGTTTCCCACACAGTCTATAACATATCTGGGGCTGTCACTGGACTCAGTGACATTCAGAGTGCGACTGTCAGAGGACAGGGTGGGAAAATTCACCCGATGCCTGGCCAAGTTTCAGAGGGGAAAAACTGTTTCTTTCCGCACATGCCTCAGGTTATTGGGACTGATGGCCTCAGCACTAATAGTTATTCACTTAGGCAGACTATTCATGATGGAATTTCAGCGCTGGGTAGTGTCTCTGAGGCTGGACCCATTAAGGCATTCCCGAAAGATTGACGTCAGAGACAGTCTTTGCACTGCTCCAGTGGAGACACCCAACCTTTTTAGTTCAAGGGGAACCCATGGGTGTGGTTCAAACCAGAAAAGTCATAACGACGGACGCATCGTTGTCCGGTTGGGGAGGCATTCACAAAGGGCCAGGATAGTGAATGGAAGATGGGGTCATCATCTGACCAATCTTCACATAAACTATCTGGAAATGCTGGCCGTGTTTCTAACGTTGAAGCATTTTCTTCCTTTTCTGAAAGGTCATCATGTTCTTGTGAGAAAGGACAACACTACAGTTGTGGCATATATAAATCGACAGGGAGGCCTCAGATCACTTTCCTTGCACATGCTGGCACGCAAACTGATTTTGTGGAGCCATGCCAATCTTTCATCCCTGAGAGCGACGCACGTACATGGTGTCATGAACCAGGGTGCGGATCTGCTGTCCAGAGGAAATCCACTCTACGGGGAGTGGAAATTGAACAAGGAAGTGGTCGAACAGATCTGGGAAATATACAGCAGAGCGACAGTGGAACTGTTCGCATCCCACGAGAATGCTCAGTGTCCTCTGTTTTTCTCCCTGAAAGATCAGAGTGCGCCTCTGGGGATAGATGCGCTGGCACACGATTGGCCCCGCACTCTCATTTACGCGTTCCCACTGATAGCGTTAATATCCCCAATACTCTACAGAGTGAGGGAGGAGGGATTAAAGCTGATATTAATAGCTCCGAGGTGGCCAGGGAAATACTGGCTGGCGGAGATCATACGTATGCTGTACGAAGACCCTTGGTTTCTCCCGTTACGCAGGGATCTACTGTCACAGGCGGGGGGGGGGGGGGATCTTTCATCCCCATCCAGAATGCTTGGCACTATGGGCCTGGCCTGTGAGTGGTTAAATTTGACAATGTCATCAGAACCATACAGAATGCTAGAGCTTCGTCGACTAGGTCTCTCTATAAATGCAAATGGGGCGTGTTTGAGCGCTGGTGCGCGGCCAAGCATGAGATTCCTTTTCAGTGCTCAGTGGCAGTAGTTCTGTCATTTCTACGGGATTTGATAGACCAAGGGAAAGCGTTTTCAACCATAAAGGTGTATTTGGCCTTTATTTCTGCTTGTCACATAGGTTTTGATAATAAAACCGTTAGGCAGCATCCTTTAGTGTGCAGGTTCATGAAGGGTGCGCGTCGTGCTTTGCCAGTTTCAAAACCGCTTTCCCCTTCATGGGATTTAGCACTGGTACTTCATGCTCTCTCAATGTCCCCATTTGAGCCACTGGAAAGGATTGATTTTAAAATAATGTTGTTTAAGACAGCGCTGCTGTTAACCTTGGCTTCGGGCGAAGCGCGTAAGTGAGATTCATGCGCTTTCGGTGCATTCAGTATGTATGCAGTTCATGCCCGGGGATGCAGGGGTAGTTCTGAAGCCTAATCCTGCATTTATGCCCAAAGTAGTTAATTCTATCACTCCTTTTGAGCTAAAAGTCTATCACTCCTTTTGAGCTAAAACAAAAAACCCTTCTTGTTTCTTGTTTCTTGTTTCTTTGTTTATTGGACTGCTAAAATGGATTTTGACCCCTGCATGGATGACTACGAGTTGGATTGCCCTGACAATAAATATGCTACATTTGGATCCACCTGTTTCTCTGTGTGTTCCCGTGACAGAATGACTCCGTCAACAAATGGATCCAGTAGCATGAACATTTTGCAGGGCTTTGCTTTATGGGCCCGCCAGACTGAGGAGGCCATGGCACTCAAATCCCCTAATCACCCTTCCATCGATGACAGAGAGTCTTTTAGGGGAACCCGTCTGGCCAGATTTTCGGGGACTCGTGGAGGCCGTAGGGGAGGAGGTGCTAGGGGTGAGCCCCGGACCCACTCTCCACTTCGGTCTTTCTTCGACCATGGGCCGGTGATGCTCAGCCCAGAGCTCCCTTCGCCGCTGGTTCTGTCCAGCCCGGAGCCTGCACCTCGTCATAAGAAACGGCGGAGGAGGAGGAAGACTTCCCGTCTCCCTAACATCCCTGAGATCGTCCCCGTGCAGCCCGCTGTCGTCCCGGAGATCGTCCCCGTGCAGCCAGCTGTCGTCCCGGAGGTTGTCCCCATGCAGCCCGCTGTCATCCCAGAGATCGTCCCAGAGCTACCCACCATCAGTCCTGCCACGGCAAAGAGGGCTGTCTTCCTCTTTTATGCAGTAGCAGTACTGCATGCTTGGAGGAGACACAGCAGGTCTGCCAATCCAGAGACTGTTCAGGTCCCGTCTGCCGATCCAGAGACTGTTCAGGTCCCGTCTGCCGATCCAGAGACCGTTCAGGTCCCGTCTGCCGATCCAGAGACCGTTCAGACCGCTCAGGTCCCGTCTGCCGATCCAGAGACCGCTCAGGTCCCGTCTGCCGATCCAGAGACCGCTCAGGTCCCGTCTGCCGATCCAGAGACCGCTCAGGTCCCGTCTGCCGATCCAGAGACCGTTCAGGTCACGTCTGCTGAGCCAGTGTCTCCTGACAAGATGGCCGCCGCCGAGCCTGTTTCTCCGGACAAAATGGCCGCCGCCGAGCCGGTGTTTCCAGACAAGATGGCCGCCGCCGAGCCTGTGTCTCCTGACAAGATGGCCGCCGCTGAGCCGGTGTCTGTCCCTGTCCTTGTTCCTGAGCCGGTGTCTGTCCCTGTTCCTGAGCCGGTGTCTGTCCCTGTTCCTGAGCCGGTGTCTGTCCCTGTTCCGTGGCCGCCCGAGGGGTCGTCTCCGCCCTGGCCGGCAGATGGACTGTCTGCTCCGCCCTGGCCGCCCGATGGACTATCTGCTCCGCCCTGGCCGCCCGATGAACTGTCTGCTCCGCCCTGGCCGCCCGATGGGTCGTCTGCTTCGCCCTGGCCACCCGATGGACTATCTGCTTCGCCCTGGCCGTCGGCTAAACCGTCACCCCCTGTTTCCGTTCCCTTCCATGGACCTGGCCCCCCATCCCTCCCCCTGATTCTCCACCGTTCCACCTCCCTCCTGGACTCTTATGTTAGTTGTTTTTTGTGGGTCGTGGAGCGTCTGGTAGCCGCTCCGTAGAGGGGGGGTTATGTCACAGTGTCTGGTTTGTGTTTCCCCGGGTTTCCACTAGAGGTCTCTTTCCCATACTATCATCATTCACTCTGGAACTGCATTTCCCATAATCCTTTGTCTGTTCTCATCACTCGTGATCGCACTCAGCTGTTCCCTATCACATTGTTAGTGTCTGTGTATAAATACCCTGTCTGTTTTAGTCCTTGTCACGGAGTCATTGTTTAAATGTCACCTACACTTCTGAAGTCTGTTTCCTCGCCTGTTCTTGTTTTGTTTCTTGTTTATTTGTTTATTGGACTGCTAAAATGGATTTTGACCCCTGCATGGATGACTACGAGTTGGATTGCCCTGACAATAAATATGCTACATTTGGATCCACCTGTTTCTCTGTGTGTTCCCGTGACAAAAAGCTTTCTTTCCACCACCTTTTGCTTCATCAAAACAGCAAAAGCTAAATGAGTTGTGCCTTGTGCGTGCTTTACGCATTTACACGGAAAGAACCAGAGGGTTCAGGGAGAGTGATCAGCTGTTCGTATCTCGGATGAAACCAAGAATGGGGAAGCCGATTACTAAGCAGCGTTTGTCGCACTGGATAGTGGAGGCGATTTCATTGGCATATTCCAGTAAGGGTCATGCGCCCCCAGCCGGTTTACGTGCACACTCAACAAGGGTAATGTCAACTTCGTGGGCTTTCTTTAAAGGAGTCACGATACAGGATATTTGTGAAGCGGCGAGTTGGTCCTCGCCGCATACATTTGCAAGGTTCTATAAACTGGATGTTACAGCTCAAACTTTAGCACATGTAGTATTGAGCGTTGGAGTTGAGTCATGATTCGGGACTCATCCAGCCCTAGAGGCGGTGCTGTGGTTGGCAGGAGACTTCGAGGCAGGCTATCTGGCAATACGGGAGTTAGAATATCCCATAAATAGGTTACTTGCGTAACCCCGGTTCTCTGATAGCATTAAGTGAGGTGTCTCACCAGGTCACCCTCCTTGCTGTGTGAAGCATCAGTAGCCACGAGTCGCATTGGTGTGACGTCAACTCCCCTCTTCGATTGATTGGCTAGAGGAGTAGCTGTCAATCTAGAACTAGTGGACTAATGGTGACACTTAAGCCCGCCCTAATTTACATGAAACTCGAACTGCAACATTTGGGAAAGCAAGCGCAGAACATAGAAAGAAGAGCGTAGAGAAAAACATCACAAGCGTACGGTACAAAATAGTAAAATATGAGCAGAAAAAGCAAGACAGCACAAAGTACAGAGTAATAAAACCAAGGAAAACATACTTTTTAAGAAAGCATGACCATAAGTTTAAGTTTTGTGCAAAATAACTTTTAATGCGTTTAAAGTTTTTATTCATGCTTGTTATTTCTTGATTCACGCTTATTATATTTTGATCCGTGACCACGTTGTTTGCTATTCTGATCATTTTGCATAATTTTTTTCAGTTTCTGCAATATATTTTTGTGTTTTTTTACAAAAATACAATTATGATTTTTTTTTTTTTTTTTTTCACGCTTTTTATTTTTTGATCCGTGGCTGCAATACTTCAGGTGGGAAATTGATCCCATACACCCCTTCCATAGTATTTTCCTTACTGTGGAAGTCAATGGGGTCCATCAACTGTCTGGTTCTTACATTCTTCAAAATATCTTCTTTTGTGTTCAACAGAAGAGAAAAACTCTTACAGGTTTGGAACAACATGAGGCTGAGTAAATGATGACAACATTTTCATTTTTGGGTGAACTATTCCTTTAACCGACATCTTCAGTTTATGGTTCTGTCAGTAAACCACCAACTCTCTGATCGCAAACAGGAAATTCTTTCTGTTTCCTCGAGACAGATCCACTTCAACCACAGAACCGGAAGGGGGCGGGGATTTTGATCGGATCCATGTCTACAATATTTAACAACAATACTTCTAAATAAAATCACTTTTACATTATACGATATCATGATGTTGAGCAAAATTTTAAAAACATAGCCTATTGATCATGCTTAATGTCAATGAATGGAAACAAATGCAGTATACTTCAAGGATATAGGCTACAACTATACACTGTTATTATTTCAAATAATATTAATAAATGTCTAACATGTTGTAAAGTGTTTCCCATTTGACTGCATATGGCCTGTATGTGATAGTATTATTTCCATCACGTTCACGTCGTTACAAATAATAGGCTCATATTTAATGACACAGAGTATGAGAAGATTTCATGTAAATGGACACACACACACACACACACACTATAGTTTATTGTTACTTCAATGACACAACTATACCCTACAAATGTGTAACATGTTGTAAAGTGTTTCTCATTTGACTATATAATTGATCGTATTATTTCCTTCATGTTCATGATGATAAAAATAATACTTAGGGACTTTACGGTATTTATGGAATGGAGCACCGGAGGAAAAAAGGGGAAGGTCATGTCTTTTTATTCTTTGTTGAGGGGAGGGTCATCCAACTTTTTTTTAGTCTAGGGGGAGGGTCACCCAACTTTTGTATTCATGAAAACAGCAAAATTTCAAAGTGGCTTGTTTTGTGCATATTTTTCCATCGCTATCAGATGGGTCTGACAACAAAAATCCAGTTTGGCGCTGTTTGACAGTGCGCGCATCGGGGCGTACACGCTCAGAAAAAGTGCATCATGTCAGAACAGAAAGCCAATGAAATATTTACCCGGCAAAGCTTTAAAGCACGAGCAAATAATGAACTTTTGTGATTGTGAATAAGTGCAGTGTCCTGTGAGTGTAACTCTACCGCTGCATTAACATGTGATGTGATGTGAACCCACTGCGCAATGTGACGTCGGAGTGACGTCTTTTCTATGTAATTTTTGGACGTCCAATTTCGGTCCACTGAAGGGGTTGTTTTGTAACGCCAGGCGACATCTTTTTTCGACGTCTATCGCACGTCTAATGTTGACGTCCGAGGGGCCTCCGTGTAAGGGTTATTTATAGTCCAAATGTGGTCGTTTGTGGACGTCTTTTCAACATCAAATTTAGACTAATTTTAGACGTTGTTTTTTTACAACTTCTATAACTGTAGTTTCAAAAGGGTGGAGGACATGTTTTCTGTACCATGTATTTACATTTGGCAGAAGCTTTTATCCAAAGTGACTTACATTGCATTACACATTCACATTTCTATCAGTTCTTGCTTTCTCTGGGAATCGAACCCATGATCTTGGTGTTGCAAGCGCCAACGCTCTACTGTTTGAGCTACAGCATCACACCTTTGTATGTCTCCAGTTATCACCTGCTGCTGAGACAATCAAATGGGGTTTTTGGAAAATGATCTTAAATAATCGAATCGAATCGAAATCGAATAGATGTCCAGAATTGATCATGGACCGACGGATCCAATATAGACATGATCTGCACGTCTATCTTACGTCCAATGTTTAGTGGGAATGTATGTTGAGTTTTACAGTATTGGGACTGAGGCGCCAGAACAGAATGTGCGCTGTAGCACGAATCGATACTACCATATTTTAGTTTCCATGCTTATTATGTTTCCACAACAATGTTAGTGAGTAAATCTACTGAAATGGCCACCATAACAGTGGAGTGTGATGTGTAAGATGAGAAAGCAGAGGTTAACGCCTGTTTCACACATACTCCTGTGGAGTGCGTATGCGGCACAGGAGCAGCACTAGTGCTTTCACATATGCTGCGTTTGCAGTGCGTAAGTGATCCACGGCTGTAACACAATCACATACTCACTATTTTTATTTTTATTTAAAATCCATTAGTTATCAGAAACTTTTATAAAAAAAAATGTTAAAAGTTTTGTCAGCATTGAGATTCTCTTTATACATACACTCTTTAATAGACGTATTTACGTTTAAACACGATGCAAACAATGTATTATTCAATGCTACTTCTATATAGATTTATATATTAAGTTGCTCAAGCAAGTGGTCAAATAGTTAACCATGTTCTTATATTAAAATCACAAACATTTTAAATTAAAACTTAAAATTGACGAAAACAGCCGACTCTCATGACTTTTCTTTTGCATTTAAATTTTAATACAATAAATCTTGCATGTCACAAATAGCCTAACTTGTTTTTCCACCTCAAAAATAGTAGTATTTATGGTGAGATTACTACATTTTATTTAATTAAATGCATTTATGGTGAGATTATTATATTTTCATGTCAATCTGTGTTCATTTTGACCACGAACAATGTGCTGTCACTTTAATTCAGCGCGTGCAGCACAGCAAAAATAGACTCGGTGCGGAAACCATCGCTGCACTGCTATATACGCACCGCACCTGGAACGGATTGCCGGACCGCATCCGCGTGTGTGAAAGACCAGACCTGTTAACATGGGTGCGAAAAAAAAAAAAAAAAACGCACCGCATACGTACTGCAAACGGATGTGTGAAACGGGCGTAAATCGTTTGTCATGGTTGTAAAAAAAAAAAAGGATATCTGACATCTTTGCCAAGTGCAAACCAGTACATAAGTAGGCTAATCAATAAATTATCTGGGAGGGTCATGCCTTTTTTCACAATCATTTTGGAGGGTCATAGAAAAATGTTGCTGGTGAAGGGAGGGTCAAGTCTATTTTGACAATAGATCTCAAAACTGCTCCGGTAGCCCCTTAAATAAAAAACGAACAGTCCCTTAAACAGCGAGTATGTGACGTATTTAATGTTAAATAAAAAGAACAATTTAATACAAAGCCTGAATAAATGAAACGTGTCTCTGTATGAAAACAAATAGGATATTTAAAAAAATATTTATAAAATAATAGATTTAAAACGTATTGAAACGGCTCATAATAAAAATAAAAACATGCAAACAACAAAAAAAAATATCTTAAAACACAAAACTGTTGACTGTTAACATGCCATTTCTGCAGAAAGACCTGCCCGCCTTATTAATAATTATTTAATATTAACAACATGAATAATATATTTTGACAAATGGAAAAAAAAAAGCTTTAATGATAAAATGTGAAAGATGTGAACAGATTAAATATTTTTAGCGGATAAACACTTAGTATTATCCATTAACCTGGTAATAAAAAAATAAAAATAAAATCCTCATTGTAGCCTACATCATGATATCTAATGCATATATGAACAGAAAAGTGACTGATCTTGTATTTTATTTTTTGTAGGCCTATTTATTTTTTATGATGTTGTTGCTTTGTTGTCATGTATTGTATGTTAACTTCTTCTGCAGCAAAACTAATCGCCCCTTGGGGACAAATAAAGGTTTTGAACTAGAACTTGAACTTTATTTAAAAGTACTGTTGTTAAATATTGTAGACATCCGATCAAAATCCATGTGAAAACAGCTTAGCCTATATTTAACAGAAAAAATGAAGCCCCGCCCATCACTTCTGGTTCTGAAACTGCGATTCTGCTGATACTATTGGATTTCCTAAATACTTTTATAACCGCCAACTCTCTGATCGCAAAACAGGAAATTCGTTCTGTTTCCTCCAGTTGATTGTGAAAAAGTTTCTGCAACATTTGCTGTGTTCAGAAGAGCAATGAGCTGCCAATACTATCTCTTGTTTTTATTCCTCTGTGGCTTTGCTGCACTCTCTGGTAGGTTCTGACTTCATTTTGTATAGAAATATGTTAATAGACTGAAGTGGAGAAACAGTTTTTCTTATTATTTTGTAAATATATTTTATAGTTGAGATCAAAAGTTGCGATCAATGGATATTAAGAATAGTAATCCATATTAACATTTGTTTTCATGCATACTGCTTTATAATAACTCTAAAATTCATCTAACATCTAAATTGCCAGAAAAAATAGTTAAGGCCATTTTTTAGTGTCAGATCAAGAAAAATATGTCCTTAAAGCAACACATGCACTTCTACTGTAGTTTTTGGACACTTTTAAATGCAAATCTATGACGTTTACATGCAAACTGCTGCAATGAGTGTTTGTTCCTGTCGGTCTGTAATAAAAAACACTCACAGAAAGTCGAACATTTAGATATGTAGTCAAATTATAGAGTTACAATAAAGGTTATTTATTGGACTTTATGTTTCTGTGTTTCTGTGAACAACGATGGAATCTTGGAAACGATGGAAAGTGGAAAAGGGTTCTTTAGATTATTAAAATGTTCTTCGAAATAAGAAAGAAATGGTTATTTTTAGACCTTTTGACTGAAATGTTCTTTGGAGACCCAAAATGTTTTTCTATCGCTGCTGAAACTCCCTTTACTTTCATAGTTCAGCACAAAGTCTGTATTTCAGGAACTATTTTGAGTCTTGTTTTATCAAGCACTGATTTGTTGGTTTCAAACATCTAGTTCAAAACAGTCTTAAATTACAAGAATTTGTGAAGTTTCAGTATCATATTATTTTTTGTCATTATAACAAAGGCAGATTTTAACTCAGAACGGTTTCTTTATGGTTATATAAATGTCAGGTCAGGGCATATTGTGTTGTAATGTTACACAAATTTAAGTTCTGTTGGCCATAACAATGCTTTGGTGTTTTTAAGTTACCTTTTACCTTTCAGCTGTTTTTATAATAATTTTACTGTTTAAGTTCTGATATAATAGTCTGTCTTACGCAAATCCCCGTTTGTGACAACTTACCCCGTACAGTGTGATGAAAGATCCTGTTGTTGTTAGGAGTCAGTGTGTGTTAAATTAACTTTTTTATGGCGGGAATATAATATTGAACTGTGTTGTCTAAAGTTAGTTTCTGAACCGAAATTTACTTTTAAAAAGAAACCCACCCTGAGAATTATTCATTCTCTGTTTTTATGCTTTTTCCTCATAGTGAACCAAACATGAGCAACTGAACCCTGTTGAGTTTTATTAAATATTAATATGATTTTATTTATCATAGTCTCAACAGAGACATGTGGAAAAGATCTACTAGAGGGAACGTCCTGCATCATTAAGCTGGCAACAAGAAACAATGAGAAACCTTCTGAGATTAAATGGGTCCATGACACACACGGCACCGTTATTCGCAGGAAAGGTGGGACTATCAAAGGAGAATCTGAAGGTGTATCTATGGAAGAAGATGGATCATTGAGATTTTCAAGTGTTAGTCTGAAGGACACGGGCAAATATACATTCCACGCATTTAATGATGCTGGTTCAGAGATTGGTAGAGGAGAAGTGGAAATTAAAGTATATGGTAAGATGACAAATATTTCTACCCTTCCAACACAATAATAATAACAAAATCAGACTGTATATTTCTATAGTTGTTACAGTATTAGGAAATATCCACCATGTTTCTGTTACAGAAAAGGCCCCTAAACCTGCTGTGAAGTTCAGCTGCACAAAAGATGGGAATGCGACTCTCACTTGTGTCTTCGGAGAAAGAGAAGATCTGACTCTATCCTGGTATAAAGAAGACAAAATGATCCAGAATGAAAATAAACCTCAAGTGTTCTTGTCATCTACTGAAGTCCAGGAGAATAAACCGTACTCATGCGAGGCACACAATCCTGTCAGCAGTAACAAAAGTGAGAGTGTTACAGTGTCATGTAAGTATTTCTTATTTCACATGCTTTTTATTCTTAGTTAAATGGTTAAAAATGCTATTGTGTTTTCTGTAAGGAAACATATCTAAATCTAGACCTTGAACAGACCTGAACTTAAACACTGATGTAAAACATTAAGATGTGCAGCTCTGGCACGTTTCACGATTTCACTTTAGTCTCATAAAGTATATGAACTGGTTTTTGGGCCGTTTCCTGTTTTTGCTGCTGACATTGAATCATGAATCTATGACAGTAAAACAACAGTATTTTTCAAGTGCTTAAAATGTTTGTAACTTGCTGATATAACTTAAATATCCAAGTTGTCACTTAAAGCAGCACTCAGTAGCTTCGGGATTTCTTCGCTGTATTCTCGCTTTTTGCTCGCAGGTTTCTCTCTAGAGCTCCCCCCACAGCTTCGGAATAGATATTTGACAACACTGTTGTAAAAACTCGTTGGTGATTCTCAGACACCAGAGGCTATAGATCAACGACATCAAAGCAGATGGGTCATTCTTTAAAACGTCTTCTTCATTCGGGTTCGGACAGCGTGAGGGAGCGCAATAATGACAGCATTTTAGCAGATTTCTTTTGGCCGTAAAGCAATTGTTTACATCGCGAGACCTGATATCACGCGATACTTCCTGACGCAGCGGCCGGCGGCCCGCCGGCTCAAAGTTGCAAGTGTGTATTTTCCACTCACGGGCACCAGGGGGGTGCGAAACGACCACCATTCAACCCGAAATAAGTAATATAACCATTCCAATGACTCCGAAGCTGTTCAGTTAAGGTAAAAAAAGTTACTTAGTTCACCTTTAATACAGTTTCAAATTTAAAGCTGAATATAACTATAATATAACATAATTAAAATAATGCCAGCACAAACACTTACTTTTAAAATTTAAACAACAATTAATTTTCTTTCCTTTACAGTCTTCTTTATGAACACTTTTGTACCAATATGTAACTATGAGGTACTATTATGCACTCTTTAGGCAAGGCCTTTTGAAAGTGTACCGCCCCAGTGACAGCTTTTGTACCTTTTTCTGAGAGTGTATGTATTATAATTACAGCATTGCACTCTTAAAAATAAAGGTTAATTGGCAATTATGGTTCTGTGAAGAACACTTAAAGGACAAGTTCGGTATTTTACACTTAAAGCCCTGTTTACAGATCGTATCTGATGATATAGAACGGTTAAGATTCAAATTTGGACACATGCTGCTGTCCCGAGAATTTTAGGTTTATTTCGCTTCCCCCCAACCCCCCCCCCCCCACCACCACCCCCAATATTTGTCAATATATACACTGGAAGATTCCGTCCTAAAAACACATTAAACTTTCGTTTACAAAGACGTGAAACTCACCGAGTGGTCAGGGGTGTTCACTGATATGTTCCATCAAAAATCGCTGAAAAAGATGCATTCCAACAGGTTTTATCGTAGTTTTTGTCAAACTCCATTGACTCCATTGTGAGACCGCAGCACCTTTACGGTATTACTCCGCCGCTTATTCTTCTGCTTCTTCTGTGTATTCAGTGAAATGCCCGTGGTTTACTTGCAATTGGCAAAGGTGCATTATCGCCACCAACTGGGCTGGAGTGTCTATTATTCAAGCTCTCAACGGAAGAATCACGGGTGTGACGCGTTTGGCAAAATAGGTCCACAAAAGCGAAATAAACCTAAAATTCTCGGGACAGGAGCATGTGTCCAAATTTTAATCTTAACCATTCTATTTCATCAGAAACTATCTGTAAACAGGGCTTTAAGTGTAAAATACCGAACTTGTCCTTTAAACATCCATGGATTCTTTCCATTTCAAAGTTCTAGTGAAAAAGGTTCTTTGGATTGACTGGTTCTTTGGATTGGATTTCTTCAAAATAAGAAACATAGTATTTTTTTAAATGTAATTCTGATTATTTAAAATGTGTTTCTCAAGGTTGAATTTGTTTATAACCTTAATATATGATTTTTTTTTTTTTTTTTTTTTTTTTTTTTGCCTTAGGTTTTGAGAAACACATTTCAAAAAACAAGTTTGGCATTTGGATTTCCATTGTTGTGATCTGCTTGGTTTTTATCCTCCTTTTCCTGTTTATACCAACTTTACATGGTAAGAATATTGTGTTTAATATTTTAAAACATTTGAAACATATATCTGTGCTTATCATTTGCTTTAAACTCAAAACAAACATTCTAACCACTGGGTAATTTGCCATTTGCAACCTGTTTTACTTCCATAATATGACATTGTTCTGTGCAAAATCAGATATTCAGAAAGAAAACAAATTATTTTACTTATTGATTTTATTGTTTATTGTTTAACAAAAAAAAATCTAGAATGGAGCCAATTTTGCTACAGGTTAACATTAAAAAAAGGAAGATGAAAGCTTGTGAAGAGAAACATTTTTAGAACAGCATGCACTCATTAATTGTTCACTAAGAATGTGTATTAATAGAGTAAATAGGCTTGATTATGGTTTCATATTGACTGTATTTGCCTGATCGTGTCCCTGTTGTTCTTTAAGGCTCTTGTGCTGCTCGCTGTGGGAGACAAAAGACTTCCAGAGTAAGTTTACTTCTTGAGTCCTTGTGGAAAATCATTAATATGTGCAATATTACAAACCAAATGGATCTGATCAACCTGAACTGTTTTAAAATATACATTAAAAATTAGCATTTTTCCCCTCAGAAATGACATGCATGAGTGAATGACTGATGCTCATCATGAACCTCCAGACTCTTCAAATGCAAAGCCACATGTGGATCTTCTCGACACGTTCACCTGGTCATCGGCTCTGAATCCCAGCTTTACTAAAGCCTCTGCTCTTAACCGTCTGTGCTTCATAACTTCATAACTTTGACTGTTGCTCTTTGACCTTTCTGTCTGCTAGGCCGCACTGACACTGTTGGACATTCATCCTCAGGTTATGAATATATTAATCTGCTGTAACAAATACATTGTTTTCAAAGTGACAAGATGAGAATCTCTTTACAAAACCTTCTGCTTAGTTTTTATCTTTTGGCTCGGAGAATAGAGGAGGCGTTTTGCAAAATTTAGATTCCAAGGTAATGAGTTTGAATGTTTTTGTTGTTTTTGTACATTACATCTATGTATGCGCTGTATGAACATGTATCGCAGTGTTTGTATGTGTTTCTCCTGTTTTAATGGTCCATTTTCCCATCATGAGTACATACTTTCCACTAACAGGTTCTCATGACTGCCATCTTATTCACTCTGTGGATTTTTTACCTGTTGTGATTGGCTGGTGATTGGCTGGTGACAGGAGAGAAGTAGTAGGCTATAAAGCTTCAACGGTCACTGAGAAGAGGAGAAAATGAATGAAATCGATGTGCCGTCTGGAGAGAATGTCTCCTGCCTTTAGATCTGTTTGTGGATTGAGTTTTAATGTGTGACTGTTTTGATTTTCTGTGTGCTAAAGTTTCATTTTAAGATATTATAGTCTCTAAGCAATTATCTTTCTTTATATAATGAGGTGGATAGCAGTTTTGTGACATTTTTCTCCTGGTTTTGGACTAATAAAGGATATTTCATGTAATTTTTTTTTTTTGTTTGTTTTTTTGGGTTTGGTTTAGCCAACATATAAGAACTTAATGAAAGATAAATGGGTAACACTTTGTAATAACGTTCAGTTGTAAGTCATTAAGTGGTTAATTTACTAAACATTCATAAATGATTAGCAAGTGATATACTAACATTTTATGTATGATTTGTAAGCATGTATGTATGTAGCAATCAGAGGGTGCAGAAAGTGTTGTAAATGTGTTACACATCATTCAAAAAGGCATAAGATCAACGAATCTTATCTATGAATGATGTGTAACACATTTACAAGTGATGAATAGTTTACACTTTAGATTAAGGGGATGCAGAAAGTGTTGTAAATGATTTATTCATGCGTTTACTCAACATTGTGTTGAACACTGTTACTGACAAATGATCTGTACGTGTACACAAGCCATTTACAACACTTTCTGCACCCTCTAATTGCTACATTTTTTTTTTTAAATTAACATTTATGAAACGCATATTCATGTTTTGTAAATGATTAGTTCATCATTAGCTAACCACTTATAAATGACTTACAACTGAATGTTACTATAAAGTGTTACCAGATAAATGTTTATTTCCCATTCCTGAAGTGTTGTCATTGTAATGCTGCAGCTGGAGACTGTCCTCCTTTTCTTCCACCAAACTCAGTTTACCTTTATTGTAATAAATAATAGTCTATATTTATATTAATCTCTCCTTCACTTGCAGTTATAGCGGTCCTTATGGCTGCAATGTATTTATTTCAACGATCAATGCAAATTGATCAACAATCTGAGAGCTTGTGTGTTTAGATGGACATGTGGACATCTTATGGAATAAGTTGGATATTTAAATTAGAGAGAAATGGTTCAATGAAACCGTAATATTTGTTGCTGATCTATTTGACCCTATAATTGGGATGTTTTGTCATATGAAAGTTTGATGAATATATCCTGTCCTGTTTAAATAATTGAATTCTGTGATAAATTCTATTCCAAGCTTTATAATGTTTTTGATGAAAGCATCCCTTACCCCCGAGTCATATCTAAACGACTCTCTCAGTTTATATTTGACACGTTTCGCTTTTAAAGAATGTAATATTATCAACTTTCTCAGTCTCGAAACTCAATTACTATGATATATGACATTCAGTGGAGGAAAACTTGGTTATTACCATACAAATATTGCATACCCAATAAAATTAGAAAAATGCATGTTGAAATTCTGCATTAAATCTACCCTTGCAACGCACTTTTATCCAAATACTGTGATGTAACTGGTAAAGTGAAGACATTTGTCATTTATTTTCTTCTTGTTGTGTTTCATCACTTTTCTGGAATGATTTGAGTTTCTATTGTATTTCTAAAGCTAATATTAATTGTAGTTTTTTTAACATTAAGGATGTTATTTTTCTATTTATTTTTGAAAACCGAAACAAGTCACTTTAAATCTACTGTTAACTTTCATATTATTTATGTGAAAAATATAAATATAAACACCTACTTTTAAAGAGTTCTTATGCGAAGTAGAACATTTAATCAAATCACTAAGTATAATTAATAATAAAAAAAAAGTACTTATTTTTTTAAGATATATGAAGAGATCTTTCATGTACCGTAAATTTTAGTTTGTTTTCTTGTTTCGTTTTGTTCCTGCTTTTGTCTGATATGGGATTGTTACATTGTGCTAGAATAAGTGTAGATATTTGATATACTGTACCGGTCAAAAGTTTGCAAACATTACTATTTTTTATGTTTTTTAAAAAAAAGAAGCCTCTTCATTTATTTGATCAAAAATACAGTAAAAACGGTGAAATATTATTGCAATTTAAAATAATGGGTTTTCTATTTTAATATACTTTAAAATGTAATTTATATCCTGCATCAAAGCTGTATTTCCAGCATCATTACTCCAGTCTTCAGTGTCACATGATCTTTCAGAAATCATTCTAATATGTTGTGCTGCTTAATTTTTTATTCATTTATATATAACATGATACTTTTTTCAGGATTCTTTTGAATAAAATGAATAAAAAGTTTAAAAAGAACAGCATTTATTTAAAATAGAAATATTTTGTAACAATATACACTACCGTTCAAAAGTTTGGGGTCAGTAATTTTTCTTTCTTTCTTTTTTTTTTTTGAAAGAAATGTTTCATTTTATTCAGCAAGGATGTGTTAATTTAATTAACATTGATGGTAAATATTTATATTATTAGAAAAGAGTTCTATTTTAAATAATTGCTGATTAGTACTGTTGTTATACAGCCACTAGATGTCAACATTAAACCGCGGAACGTCTGAACGGGCGGGGCGCCCATTACTTTCGGTTTCGTTTGACGGGCTCAGGTTCTTCCCTGACACATGCTCAGTCCTTTCTGTCCTGGCGTCTCTCGGGTGTGTCCCTGGCCTGGATACTTTCTGCGTGAAATATAGCAGTACAGTGCATTAAAGGTGTACCTTGTATAAAGATGTTGCTTCGTCGAACCTTGTTGTTCATCATCTGCGGTGTGATCATCGCCTCAGGAGCCGTTTCAGGTAACTTACGCGATGCTACCGTTAGCATTCGAGCTATGATAGCAAACAAAAAACGTTCTTGGCCTCTTCAAACCGTTTAGTTGTAAAATATATTATAACGTTAATATTGTAGGCCAATTTACAAATACCAAATGATTGCGGTGTATTTTAGATAACCAAATTCACGGCGTGGCCTAACGTTAGTTATTATTGTTTTAGTTATTAGCCACAGGTCAAGGCCTAAGTTACACCCATACAAAAAGCGTGTCGTTAATAGTTAATATTGTTAATAAACGATAATATTTATATTTATATATTGTGTTCTCAACATGTATTTCATCTATATTATATATTTCGATACCATACTATGCCCAAACAGTAAGTTTTTCTTGACGTTTAGTGATCACCGGAAACTAGCCGGCGACGGACCAAGACTTGCTTCTTCTAATCTGTGAAAAAAATGGGTGGAGGCTTTTCTCTTGCAATGGAACTGTGAAATAATTCCAGTTAGATGAAGTAATTTTTACAGACCGGTGCTACTCCCTTGGATACTTATATGTAAACATAATTTTTCTCCAAACAATTGTATAATTTGGAATAGCAGGCATATAACATTTAGACATAACTTTTTGTCTGATAATGGTATTGTTAAAGAGTTATTTCATGAAAATAGTCCCCTGTATACCAACGTAGAATTTGTTCAAATGTATAATATTCCAATAACACTTTAAGAATATTGTATAGTGTTCGATGCAATACCATCCGGTTTAAAGGAAATGTGAATAAGGAGAGTGTGAGTCTTAGACCTGATGTTGCAATTAAAGGATTGATTATTATTATTATTGTATTATTATTATCACTGATAGTAGTTGGAATAATTACTTTATTAGGAAGTTACTTCTAACAGAATACAGCCCAATATCTTCGAAACATATTTGCAATCTAAATATGAGTGGAAATATGCATGGTTTCCTAAAAAATATTGCATGGAAAATAAGGTGGGATAAGTACATTTTAAAATACTAAGTGTACCCTGTTAAAACACCTTTTCTCAGGTTTTGTACTGATGTAAGATGTTAATTGTGATTTCTGTGAGACTGAGAAAGAAAATGTCCTCATATTTTTTAACTGCATTTATAGCAGAATGTTTTGTGTCGACTTCCTCTGTAAAAGCTTAAGGCATGAATGTTTATTTTTCTGAAATATATGCACTTTTTTATTTGAATAGACAAAGATTACCACCAAATAAGGCCTTTATTGTTCATCTTTGTTTGAATATTATGTGGAATATCATATACATAAACAGAAATGGGCTAAAGGAAAATAAAAATAGATATGAAACATTAAATTGAGTTACTACTTGTGTTGAAAATAGTAAAGCAAAACACACTAGGTCTCAATGCAAAGCTTTTACATTATTTCTGTGTGTGTGTGTGTGTGTGTGTGTGTGTGTATATGAGACTTGTTTTTTTAATGTTGACTAACATACTCTCTCATATTTTAATTATTAGGTACAGATGTGGTGGGTGCACTGGGTGAAGAAGTTTCCTTTGGTCCAGATAAACCTCCTCCTCCTCCTGTCTCCAGCATCACATGGAAACACATTAAAGGTGCTGAAACTGTTAAGGCGATTGAATGGGAAGACGGAGTAACTGAAACACCGAATCCGAGATTCAATGGCATCACAACTCTTGATACGAAGACTGGAAAAATCACGATTACTAAACTAACCGTCGAACATAGTGGAGTTTATACCATTGACATCAGCGGTAAAGAGCAGGCACAAAGATACACATTGACTCTAATGGGTGAGTGAATATTGATTATTGAAATACTTTTTAAAAGCCTAATTTTATTATCATATTATTATAAAGTTAGTTTTTTTTTTTGTAATAGCATAAGAAGTGTTACTTTGTTCCTAGTTGTATTTATTTTTTATTTGTTTAAAGGCTAAATCAAATTTAAATGTAACAACAATAATTATTATTATGCTGACAAAAATAAAACTATGTGTGGCAGTACCATGGCATTCTGTGATGTTTCTTGGAATACAATAGAAATACCAAGACATATGACTAGTAACATGGTGAACATATACTTGGAAATATCTTGCAGTACAATGAATCATGGTACAGTGGTGGTGTCTGATTCTTATATCTTTGTACTTTGTGACGATACAATGGTACTGATATTCATGCACTATGGCATTTACCTACTTTAAGGTACTACTACCATGGTACACGTCCAAATGAACAATTTAGTTAAATAGTAAAAAAAAATTTGTAAGTGATAGTTTTACTAATAAAAAAAACATGTCACACTTTTTCCAATGCTAGTGTTGTTGTTTTTAATCATATTTTGTTTTTTTCTGTGGACTGAACATTCATAGACTTTTTCATTGTTTCTTTCACAGAGCCGGTCCCCCAACCTAAGATTACAAAAGAGCCGAGTGGTAGCCCTGGTGTTGTGTATTTAAGATGCGAGTACAGTGAAAAAATCATCTGGAGGAATTCTACTGGACAAACACTGACGGGTTCGAAAATCAATCCAAAAGGAGAGTCCATTACAGTTAAGAAAAATGGAAATCCAGAAGACTTCTACACCTGTACACTCTGGAATGAAGCAGGTAGTAAGACCAGTGAACGGGTCTATGAGAGAGATCTGTTTGAAGGTAAGACTCAACATAACTTACTATAGAGCAAAGTCCCTGCGATTCCCAATCATTTTCATGTTTAGCTGGTGCTGAGATGTTCCTTCTGTTCAGAAGTTGTATTTACATTCACAAGTGTTTGGACACCCACATCACACTTAAATTATCTGAATGTCATTGCATTAGAATTGTGAAATTTATTTTATAGGACAACATACAGTGGTTCAACGGATCACAAAACTCACAGATCATATTACGTTTTTTGAGTCACGGACTGGATAATTTTTTCGGACCAGCAAGAAAAAAAATATTTTGGGGCTGGGGGTAACTTTGATTCCCTTTTATTACTTAAGGCGAGACACTACAGGTGACTAGGGTAAAATTGTTACCTTACAGATATCACTATCAAACTTTACCAGTTGATTACTCACATGAATAGGAGAAAAAAATGCATTGGTTTTTTGCATTTTGTTGATAAATTCAATAAAAACACATTATCAAAGGGGATTATGAATATCCCCTTTTGTTACCCTGTAAATCAGAAAATACTGCCAACAGCCTTAAAAAATTGATTTCCGCCCTATTTTTAGGCATAAAATGTCATATAAATCAGGCCAAGAATGATATATCAACAAATCCCTCTGGACAAACCTTCACAATATAGTTAGGAATACGACTGTAAAATTTGGTGTATGTAGGTGCTACAGAAGTGGAAAATCATCACTAGGAGTGTAAGAAAAAATTCATTTTGAGAAAACGGCCTTTAAAGATTTTTATGGCAAAATTCCACTAATTTCTATTGAAAGCCATGAATTACAGACAAAATATGCTTTAGGTCCAAGTAAAATCCATGTATCACACTGTTTAACATCCAAAACTCATTATTGCTTCATCCATCACTGATCATAACATCCAAAACAACACATCAACAGTCCATCACACAGGTGGAATGGAAAAACGAAATACCGGTATATCACAGTCCCTCAGGCAGATACATAATTAGCTGTCAGTGGATCTGCTGTACCTTCTTCTAGGAGAACTTCCAGCTTCTTTTCTGGTGCTAACTTTGGGAAGTTTTATTCTTTTGGCTATTTGTCCAAGGTGTAAATCTAAGTGATACTTTTTCCCAGTGAAGGAGGAAGTGCATCTCTGTCTGACCCAGTTGGTGGTCACTGAGCCTGTATTTAGTCAGGATCCGTCTCTTCTTCTCTGACAGTGTGCAGATACTCTGTCAAAGAACAATTTAGTCTACTTTGTTTGCTTTCTCCAATGTTCTATATATAGATATTTTGAATGATTCATAATTAGTTTTGTTCTGTTGAGTTGTTTTGAACCAGTGCTGAAGGGAGCGTGGTTGGTTAGCTTCACCATCGGCTGACTGAGGGGACTGTTTTCAGGATTTGGCTCGTGGGTTTTAAGTGCTTTGAAATGTAATGTGTCTTTTTGACTTACATTTAGATGTGTTCAAAATGTTACAGCTTGTTCGTAACGCATCGACGCACTATGTCAGGGTTACTCATTGCGTGGCTCGCGAGCCTCATGCGGCCCGCCAAGCTTTAATTTGTGGCTTGCATGTAGGCCTGTCACGATTATGAAATTTGGCTTACGATTAATTGACTAAAAAATAATTGCGGTTATGCCGATTAATTGTCTGTGTTAGGGCTTTGTGCTTCATTCATTAAATAATTGTGATGAATTTAATCCTTTGTAAGTTATCATTTTGCAGTGTAAGATTACAGTTAACACCTTTAAATATTAAATAAATATATTCAATAGCTATGACAATTTGTTTATTAAACTTAGTGAGTGTATAAATCAGCAGCAAAAAGTAATTTTTGAAAACATCTGCACAGTAATTTAATAAAAAAATTAAAATCTAAACATGTTAATAAAAACAAATGTGCACAAACCATGATAATATGATATGCTTCAAAACAGAGCGGAACAAAGCGCGTATGCGCATCGCGGGTGCAGAATGATGTGCTCAAAGCAACATGGAGTCACAGTGTTCAGCGCTGCACAAGTGCGCATTTAAAAGTTCACGGCACAAAGCGAAGAAATGTCGAGGGCAACAGTTTATTGATCATTTGTTTCTTAACAGTTTTAAACTCCAGTTATTGTGCGTCTGATGCCAATTCATAGTCATTGTGCTGTGTAGGCACATGGTAGCAAGCGAGTCATTTAGAAACAGCAAAAAACTCCAGCAAAATAAAGTCATTTTATGCAAATCCACAGCCCTTTATCTACAGATCAAGCATTATAACGTCAATGTCACATTGGAGAAAGTTTTACCGTGTATCCTGTCGTAACCGGACGACGCGCGCTGTTTGAATGCTGAACGGAATGATTGACAGCTGCAGACGAGTTTGTGAACTTTAATTTAACAATGTAAATATACTACTGTCCCTCACATTAAGCTATGGAATGGCTTCAGATGACTTTGAATATATTGCTGGAAAACGTAATTAGTGCTTGTCTATTTATTTTGGTCCATGACTCCCCCTTGTGCCGTAAGCCTATAAAAGAGTGCAATAATCGCGGTTGTCTGAAACAATCGCGGTTAGATCAAATAATCGCGATCAGATGGTTATTTAATTATCGCGACAGGCCTACTTGCATGGCTGTAAAAAATACGGCGATATCATGCATAGGGATGTTAACCGATGACCGTTTGACCGATGGTTGACCGTATCAACGTTAACCGATCAAAGCCGTCGGTAGTCGGTTAAAAAAGTGATCTCTAAATTAGGCTATTATAGACAATGGACTAAACGCAACTACAGTTAGTAATCTCATTCCAAGATCTTTTTGTGTGAAGTGAACAAATCCCTCACACTCAATTTTTCATAACTCGCCTGTTTGTACTTAATAAACCAATAAAAAACATTTGGCGCGAGGTCACAGCTTTTGGGTTCGCGCGCTCACAAGGTTTGCGAAAAGTAAAGGCTACAGGCTAAAACACTCGAGGTTAGAGCCAGGGCAGACGACAGGATGAAGCGTGCAAAGTAAAGTAGTGTGTGGGACCATTTCACCAAAAAGAATGACAAGATGTAAGTTGCAACTTGTGTGATACAGTGCTATCATCATCTTTCTTTATTATTGTTAGCACTACCTCAAACTAAAGCGGCGTCTCTTCGGAGCTGTCATTTTCTTAAATGAGCCGTGGCAATGTTTCAAATGAATTTCTAACGCTAGACAAAAGCCTTTATTTTCAACGCGATCACCTTGTACCCAACCCATTTCGAAACTAAGGAGCCATTTGTCCTCCGACTGCATACAAGCTCTTCGGCGCCGCGTTTGCAGGACTCATGTTTTGCGCTGTAGGGGATTTAAAAAAAGTGACGTGAGTTGAAGGGCGGTGCCGGGGCAGTGTGTGTGTGAGCGGGAGGCAGAGCGGCAGAGAGATGCGACAGAGTTACGAAATTGCAGGCGCGGCTCGAAATGGCTGTTATTTCAAATAGCGTAGCATATTTTAAACTAATCGGTTAACCGGTTTCAAACTGGTCGGTCAAGAAAATTTTTAGTTTTCGCCATCCCTAATCATGCAGCCAGTCACTACAGATATTTCTTAAAAACATAAAAAATTAGTAGGGCTATAACATAACCCATTACAAACTCAAAGTGTCAGCTCAATTACAAATAATTTCGATCGGATTGAAAGAGGTGGTTTATCGAGAGAACATGTAAACACTTGATCGATTGAGAACCGAAACTGAAAGGACGACGTATGACTTTCCTACTCACTTTGTCCTATCAGTGCGGCTCTCATGAAAAAAATTGTGAAGACCCATGCACTATGTGATGGCATTTCATCATCTTTTGTCTATGTTGGTAATCCCTTGTGTCTTATAGCAACTGTTTTCGGCTTCTCTTCTTTTCGGCTTGTTCATCTTTCGACATTTTGAACTACCGCGGAAAAATGTCAGAGCGCGTCACGTGACGATTCTGAACGAATCACGTTGTCAGAAATTGGCATCAGCCAATGAGATTGCGCATTTCGAGTTAAATCACCTGTTTTACTTTCATGATTGGTTGCTGATAGACAGAAAATGACCATATTTGGATCCGACAGCATTGCAAAGGAGAGAGAGAGCTTCCCAACGGTACATGAGATGAAGGGGTGCAGACAGCGATCGCTGAGCAGCGGGATGATTTAGAACGCCAACTTTTGATGAATTTAGGCGAAATCTGCACACTCAAACAGACAAAGTGTAGTAAAATAAAGACTTAAATGTGTATTTTGGACTTTTTTTCAGCACAAGTCTGAAAGAATACATGTTATTGAAGACAAATAACCCAAAATCTCAAAATTGACCAGTGAAAAAAAAACGATGTTTTTGCCTGCCGTGTCTCGCCTTAAAGCACACTTTAAGTCCCCCGATACCACAGGAAAAACTATTAACCTAACTAAAGGCAAGTGAACAGTCAGTGAAAAATAAGAACAAATACACAAATTACAAAGCATAGATAAATACAACAAAGTTACCAATAAAGTAGTCTAACAGTAGTATTAATTTCAGGGACAGAAGTGTAATAAATGTAAAATTAACACTATGTTTTCTGTATAAATTTAATATTGATTAAAGGTAGGGTAGGTAGGATTTTTCTAAAAAACTTTTTTTCAAATTAGTTTAAACTTTCTTTATATACCAATACATAATTAAAATGTTAGTGCTCTGAAAAAGAGAGTATAAAAATCGAGTGACTGTAGACCTTTTAATCTGCAATAAACACAGCTCATTATTTCCATTCGGGACGAAACAATTGATTGGTTTGGGCGACTGTCACTCTCTCTCGCAACCATGGCTACCACCCCTGTTGCTACAAGATCTGCCCATATGCGCGCACCCGTTTGATTTGAGGAGTGCAAGAGAGGCGCGGAACCTACGAAG
Organism: Leuciscus idus; assembly: GCA_021554675.1. Lineage (NCBI taxonomy): Eukaryota > Metazoa > Chordata > Actinopteri > Cypriniformes > Leuciscidae > Leuciscus > Leuciscus idus. The sequence continues at coordinate 54,814,859 of CM038623.1, forward strand.
AGTAAAATTATGGCAGAGAAAGAGCATTCAAAATTCAAAGCACCTGCATATGCAGTCAGCGAAGGCAAACAAGTAAAAAAAAGAAAGACAGTTCTAGAAAAGGCAATGAACAAAACCCTGGTTGCCCGCACTCTTGAACGACTTCCTCTGCTTCTCCCTCGACCCTGGACCTGTCCTCGAACCGACGATGCGGTAGGCTTGTCTCTGGAGTGTAACGTTAGTCCTCATCAGAGTCAACAATGTTTTCATCATGGAAGCTCTTACATGCAAAACACCCTGACCGTATATGTTATGAATCTTACATGAAATTCACCTTCATCACAGTGTAACTGATGGTAATGGAAAAACGTGTATCAATGCAACCTGTTTTTAGCTTTGCCTTATAAATATAGCTTGTTACCTATAAATATAGCTCGTTACCGAATCAAACAAAATATATTTTAAACTTTACCAGTATCGATATGCTAGCTTGATAGTGAGTACTAAAAGCCATCTTATTTGTTTATATTTATAGTGATAAAGTTAGGTATTTTATTACATGTGATTCTGACATGATGTCACTGCATGCACTGCGCTCCTTCCTCTCCACTCATCTCAGGTAAGTAAATAAGTAAGTAAATAAATGCGTCTTCCAGCTGAGCCTGAGCGTTTGGCGTCGCACGTTCATGTGTTTTGGGGGCGTGGCTTTAGAAGGAGCTCAGAAGGGAGGGGGTGGAGTGAATGGAAATAATTAGCTGTGTTTACAACAGTCGTGAGAGGTCTACAGACACTCGATTTTTATACTCTCTTTTTCAGAGTACTTACATTTTAATTATGTATTGGTATATAAAGACAGTTTAAACAAATTTGGAAAGTTTTTTTTTTAGAAAAATCCTACCTACCCTGCCTTTAATCTTTGTTAAAACTGTGTTTTGTAGTTTGATTAACATTAATGACATATAGACAACAGCAGGTATTTATAGGCTGCTGTCACTTTAAGACTGAATGCACGGATCCATTATAATGATGCATAGGCTTGGGTACCGAAACTGGGCACCGATATGGAACCGGTACCTAAGTGACCGGTATGGAACCGGACCGAATCAAAACTTAGATTTCGGTCCCTCATTTCGGTGGCACTTAAATGCCTCAGCTGTCGGTTGAAATATTTGCCATCTGGTTCTCCGAAACAGACGTAAGAAGCATCATCACCGCATGTGATTGTTAGTTAACTTAAATTGTTTTCTTAAATGACAAAACACGTTTCACTTACATGTATTTAAGAATAAAAATTTCATCCAAGGACTGACTGACATGTAACACAACCAATCACTGATCGTTTTGTTCCGCATCATGTTTAGTGTGAAAATGTAAAGTCAATGTCCATACAATAACAGACCGGCGTACATCTAATAAATTAAATCAAGAATGTTGTGCAATTTTACTGCATTTATGCATTTTGCACACGCTTTTATCCAAAGTGACTTACATTGCATTTCAAGGTACACATTTTACATTCTTATCAGTTCTTGCTTTACCTGGGAATCGAACCCATGACCTTGGGGTTGCAACGCTCTATTGTTTGAGCTACAAGAAAGCTGTAACAATAGAGCCGCAAACCTCACATACTTTTCAGCCTTCAGTTGATCCTAATGAGCGCTCATTGTCACAGTTGGTATTTAAAGCTGGTTTGTAGCATACCAAAAATACAGACTACTTTACTACTTTAGGTGGCATAGGTTTTATTGTGAATTTGTTATGTAAATTTGTTGTGTTTTGTATTCAGACTACTTATATTTATATATTTTACTCTTAAAATTTAAATTTAATATACAATAAAATTTGTATATTCAATTTTAAGATTTTATTTTATTTTATTTTTTTTTATTTTTTTTTAAATAAGCCGTTCTTTAATGTCATTCACCATCGTTTTGAGGCTCTTTTTTTAAGTATCGATTTGGCACCGGTATCGAAAAAACCCAAATGATACCCAAACCCTATGTATAAATAACATTTACATAAAAAAATCAGTGGCCAGTGCCAGTGGACACGCACCATTATGAATGCTTGTGCGGCAGTGCGCATTTTACTTTTGCTTTCGAATTTCTTCACAGTCACATCCCTACTGTTTACTGTGCTACTATACTACAAAATTAATACCAAATTAATTTCGAATTAACGCCAATTCGGTGGCGGCAGATTGCTAAATTACTTATTTTCTAAATAATAAAATATTCTACAATGGTGGGTTCGCCATTATTCTTTGAATAATAATTTTCCATACTTTGAATGAAAAACACAACAACAAAACAGTACAACAAACTTGCTTAAATAGGCACTTTTACATTTTGATTTGAAACTAAATCTTCCGCCAACGTCTTGTCAGTCAGCTCCTCACTGTCTCCTGCTGCTGATCTGTGCTGTGACTCTCGTTCGGCTCATATGAATTGAGCAGACACGTTAATTTTTTAATTGTAGTGTCTGTTCTCTAACTGAACTAAATTATTTTTATTAGGGATGCACCGATACCCGATTAAAACAAAATCGTATATGCAAGTAGGGGTGTGACGATAACCGCATCACCGCAATATCGCGTTAATGAGATGCCTACCGCGGTGTGAGGTCAATCACCGCTCTTTTTTCTTTTTTCTTTTTTTTTTTTGCTGAAAGTTACAGGAGTGCATATGATTCAGATTCAGATATCTTTATTAGTCCCCAAGGGGGCAATTCAGTTCTACAGCCAAATATGGTGTGTGATATGAACTATAAACATTAATATTTGCTTATAATTTACTGTATTCTGCGAGTCCCATGTTCAAGGGCTTCTGGAGAAAAAAAAACACTTGGAATGTCAAAAACACCTGCACAAGGGAGGGACAGTCCGTTAAACATATGGGGGATTAATTTTTTTGTGTGTGTCTGATTATTATTAATTAACTGCTAGGTTTCAGTACTTGTGATGTTTACAGATAATGTTCAATTAAATACAAACAGACACAGGCATAAAAGACAAGCATAACGTAAACAGTTGGAGTTAGATTTTAATTGCAAGTAGCGATCTCTCTTATGTGGTATAGGCAATAACAGTTGACGGCACTAGCCGAATGATTAAAAAAATAGCCACGAATCTAGTGTCTAAGCCAAATACTGTGTCGCCTTTGAGGCAGGTGACAATTAAGGGGAAGCCGGTGAATTTGGACAAGGCAATATGCCGTATTTGTCGCACAAAAGTATCCGTCTCGCGAGGAAATACCACTAACTTAAGACCACATCTTAGAAAAATTAACCATCCTGTGGCGTTTGCTGGACTTAAGTGCATCACACCTACCTTAGGTCGGCGACACACTGGCTGCGTGGCGTGTCCGTTTTTATTTCGGCTCCCATGTTAACAGGTTAGAGCTTGCACACTGCCTGCGTGAGACGCGCGTCTCAGTTGCGGCACGAGCCGCGCGGAAAACGCGTCCATGCTAGAAATAGAACCGACGCCTATTTTTCACGCGACACGCAAGCCTGTTGGAAGCGTTTCCTGGCAAAATAGAATAGGAAAAGATGTTTGTATGTCATTTTGACATGAATACATATTAATAAATTAAATTTTGATGTTTGAAAGTTAAAGGGATAGTTCACTTTGAAATTAATTTTTGGTATGTTTTAGCTTACCTCAAGGGCATCCAAGATGTAGGTGTCTTTTTTTCCGCAGTAGTTTCAATTTTGATATTTTTAGGTCAAACCGTTCTTGTCTGTCAGTCATATAATGCAGGTCGATGGTCATTATCTCAAAGAGCATGCACAGAGTCCAAATTAAAACAATTCCCCGTCGTCCAAATTAAACAATTCCCCATCGTAAGTACACATTGATGGCCTAAGACACGAAACGAGCGGTTTGTGTGAGAAAACGAACAGTATTTATATCGTTTTTACCACTTATACACAGCCATGTCCGAGTGATCTGATCTGACGTGTGCGCAGACTGGTGCATAGATATATACACACTAGATGTCGCCTTGTCTACGGCAGTTCATTGGAACGAATGTCTTTAAGGCGACATCTAGTGTATATATCTATGCACCAGTCTGCGTACACGTCAGATCAGATCACTCGGACATGGCTGTGTATAAGTGGTAAAAACGATATAAATACTGTTCGTTTTCTCACACAAACCGCTCGTTTCGTGTCTTAGGCCATCAATGTGTACTTACGATGGGGAATTGTTTAATTTGGACGACGGGGAATTGTTTTAATTTGGACTCTGTGCTTGCTCTTTGAGACAGTGACCATCGACCTGCATTATATGACTGACAGACAAGAACGGTTTGACCTAAAAATATAAAAATTGAAACTACTGTGGAAAAAAAGACACCTACATCTTGGATGCCCTTGAGGTAAGCTAAAACATACCAAAAATTAATTTCAAAGTGAACTATCCCTTTAAGGTTTTGACATAAATGCAGATATATATGTAATTAAAAAAAAGATATTATCGATTTTCAAATATTGCACCTGTCAGACAGCGTGCAAATTTAATTGAATTCTCTTTCACGACCTGCGCTTGAAAGGACAAATTCACACAAAATGATGTAAAACGTCCGTCTTGGCGAGTGTCCTTCTAAACAATAGTTTGTTATATCTTAATGAACGTAAACAAAGAAAACAGTACACAGTAAGGCAGGCTATATTGGATCCGTTTAGTCGGTCTTTAAAAGGGACGGCAGCCCAATCAAATCAAACTACAAAAGACAAAGTAATCACTTACTGCTATTGACTGGATTACTTCTGTAACTTTATAAAGATTCATCTATATTTAATTTATACAGTGATGCATATGCTGTATTATTTCACATTTGATTTCTTTATTCAAATCATGTACCTGAAAACTTGCTGTTAGACCTACCTGAAAAAACAAACAAACTGCTGTTTATTTCATTTGTAGCCTTTCTTTGTGTTATTGTATTTATGTGTGCGATTTGTAATTTGATTATTTGTTCTTATTTTATTACTGACTGCTTACTTGTCTTTAATAATATTTTAAATTTACATTAATTAGACTAGTAGTTTTTGCTGTAGTATCAAAATTGGAATAGAGAATTGTGATATTTCACTGGTGTTTAAACATTTGAACCACTGAGACAATCCTCAGAAATGAGTCCTGCTGGAGCATCTCTAAATGTGCTGTGCAATTAAAAGATAGATCAAATATGATTGAGCATACAATACACATACAATACATTTTAACATGCTTATGCGTGAAAATAACTGAAGGAAATAAATATTTACTAAACAAATTAAGCCAACTAATATGATTCATATTCATTTGGTTTCTCTACCCAGTATATATATATATTTTTTTTAAATGCAGTGAAAATACTGATATTGGTATCGGTGGGCAAGTGATGTAACCAGTGTTGTGGTGTGTGATCAGTTTGGACTTCTTTGCTAAGAGTTTTGATAATTTAAAACCCTGTTAAATAGATTAAGCAATATTAAATCAAAATTGACCATTAATTTAACATGCTTAACATTAGTTGTCATATATCACACTTATTGATTTCTGTGATTGCTGATAGTTTTGACCTGGAGATCATTATGCAGTCCTTTATGAAGTGCATTATGAATCACTTGTGTAATTTAGTAGATGTATTATGTTTCTTTCTTGTGTTCTTTTGTACAGCTGAATCAGCTGGCGGAGCTGGGTCAGCTGCACTGATCGGCGGGATCCTCGGGACCCTCGGGATCCTCGGGATCCTCGGGATCTTGTTTGCCGTCTTCTCAGTCCTGTATAAATTCTGCGAATCCTTTCGCGGTAGGTTTCCTGTTGTGTTATTATATCTTTTAAGATATAGTATGTGTTTTTTTATGTTGTTATTTTCTTTTTGAAGGAGTAATAATGTCTAAAAGCTTGAGTCTGTAGATTCCCTTGCATTTATCCAACTCAGTGTTTCCCATTCAGTAACTGGACTCTGGCGGCCCACCAATCTAATCTGTCACAGTTTCATGAATCGAACATATTGTTAAACTTCTCATACAAACCTAAAATGTCTCTAACGTTGTGGTTTGTGCTATTACTTTGGCAAAGTATCTGTGAAATGAGCTAAAATCGAAAGCGTGATTTGGCTTAGTGCCCTTATCAAATCACAAAAGGCTGCGATTTTGCTCATGCGATCAGCTCGCTAGTAATTTCCTACTTTAAAGTAAAATTATATACTTGTTATTTTACAGTGTATTTGTTTTACAATATATTACTGTTTTATTACTATTACTATTCATTACTATACGTTATATCTATTATTATTATTATTATTATTAATATTAATATCTAAATCTAAATTAATTCTAAATGTTTGGCTTCCTAAAACATCTGAAACACTATATCACAACTAAAAAGACATTTGAGTTTTTATTCTGTTCACTTTTGAACATGAATTGAAGCTTCTAATTTTAAACTCTCAAACTGCACCAGATTGATGCATTTAAAGGGTTAGTTCACCCAAAAATGAAAATTCTGTCATTAATTACTCACCCTCATGTCGTTTCAACCCCGTAAGACTTTCGTTCATCTTCGGAAAACAAATTAAGATATTTTTGATGAAATCACACAAGCAGGAGGGGCTCCATTGACAGCTATTTAATTAACACTTTGAAGGCCCAAAAGGTAGGAAATACATCGCTAAAATAGTCCATGTGACTACAGTGGTTCAACCTTAATTTTATGAAGCGACGAGAATACTTTTTGTGAAAAACAAACAAAATATTGACTTTATTCAGTAATTTCTTCTCTTCTGTATCAGTCTCCGATGCGCGTTCATGAGAGCACCACGACGCATGCGTGTGTTGATGACGCAGGAGCTGGCGTTCTGACGTATGACCCCAAGCAGAGGAGTCTATGAGAGGAAGACGCACACGAGGTCACGCATGTGCTCTCGTGAACGCGCGCCAGAGACTGATACAGAAGAGAAGAAATGACTGAATAAAGTCGATATTTTGTTTTTTTGGCGCACAAAAAGTATTCTCGTCTCTGTTGAAAATGTCCTCAAAAAATCCTGTGGGAAACACTGTAACAGCTATGTAGTCACTCAGTAGTGTATTATTGTGAAGGTGTATTTGGAGACAGATTTAATTACAATTTAGACTTATAGTGCTGTTAATGTTGTAAAATAGAGGGTAAGCATAGTGAGCAAGTGTTCATCTCTAATTTTAGCCCTGTTTTACAAGAAAACTAATTGCATTCTTCTTGTGAACATTTTTAGCACTACGTGTTGGTTATTCAGTGTGCAATACTAGCAATAATTTGAAGTGCTAGAGCACATATTTAGAGTATTAACATGCTAATTTTAAATTATACTGTACAGTAGGCCTACTTTTAGGGGCTGTTTACACAGAACGCATTTGTGCATTTCACTGCATTACTTTGTACATTCCATTGTTAAAAAAAGTTCAGCTTTTAAAATAAAAAATTTGTGGAAAGTGCAAAAACACCTTCTGTGACCCCATCGTCTGTTAAATTGATCAACTTGTAATTGTTTTTTGTTTTTATACCAGAATGTGTTCCTGAAAGCTGGGGAGAGAAACCATGTATAGGGGGTAAGTTTTGAAGTAAAGGTCCTTGCACTCTGAGTCCGAAACTTTCGTCCGTCATATAAAAATTTGGATCGGGTTCGATTTTCTGCGTTTTTCGCATCTGCAGTATGCATTTTAAGAGGTGTTTTGACAATTTAGAGCCACTGAATGCGAAAAAACGCATGCGGAAATTTCAGACTCGGTGTGCAAGGACCTTCCGTGTCAGTTGTGCCCAACCTGTAATTTAGTATACAAATATTTGAATGGGGTCATTCAATACACATATAAATATTATTAACAATTTTTCTCTCTTCAGGGTGGTTGAACTTTCTATATAGAAAGGAAAAAGGTATGTCATTTTCCAACATATTTTATTTCGAGCATATTCTTAAATAACAGCACCATCGTTATTTCAATTAGACAACCATTTGTGACCCTGGACCACAAAACCAGTCACATGGGTAATTATTTTTTTTTTAAATTGAGATGTATACAGTTGTATAAAGTTGAATAAATAAGTTTTCCATTGACGTATGGTTTGTTAGGATATGACAATATATGGCTGACGATACAACTATTGAAAATCTGGAATCTGAGGGTGCAAAAAAATCTTACCATTGAGAAAATCACCTTTAAAGTTGTTCATTTATGTTGGCGATTGTGCTGCATTCACTCACACAAATAAATGTTTTATATATTTACGGTACGAAATGTACAAAATATCCTTATGCAACATGATCTTTACTTAATATCCTAATGATTTTTGGCATAAAAGAAAAATCGATAATTTTGACCCATACAATGTATTGTTGGCTATTGCCACAGATATACCCGTGCGACTCGAGACTGGTGACGTGATCCAGGGTCACATTTAAGGACTGTTTTTCTGTAAACGCTAGTTGTTTCCTGTTGCAATTCTTCCATTACACTCTGGCTGTGAATATTTGATCTAATCACATTTATTAGACATGACTGTGTTAAAGAATATAAAACACTCAAACTATCAGAAAACTTTTAGTCAGCATTACAGAGATACAGTATGGATCATGGTATCAGATACATAAACAGCACAGATGCAACATGGTGCAGTGAGGACAGAGGACTTCAAATAAAGCCCTTTAAAGATATACCTTCAAAAGTGATTTTATCTTTTATTACATGGCTTGGTTGAATTCTAATGTAGAATGTGGTCTGTTATCACCAAATATTGCTAAGTATAACACACCGTTGCCATGAAAAACAGAGCGTTGCTATGGACGCAGGATTCTAACCGTAGAGACGAAACGGACTATTTTCTTTAGCGGAAGCAATACAGTCATTTTTAAATCAATAAACTCCTTTTTAAATCAATATTTTGTGTCAAATTATTGATTTATTTGGTAGGTAGCCATGTAATAAGCGGGATAATGTAGAGCGAGGCTGTTATAGCGAATACAACCCCTTCAGGCTGATTCAAGCTTCGCTTCGTGTCGAGGTCCTGATCAGCCTGTCGGGGTTGTATTCGCTATAACAGCCGCCTCGCCATACATTATCCCTTACATAGTTATACATAGTACATAGTAGTAATTCTTTCACTGTACCATTGTGCATGATAAACTCATGGATCTTCTTTCTTTCTCACTGATAATACTAAAGGACAATATTAGGGCTGTAATCAACCAAAGAAAATCTTGGTCGACTGAGCGCAATACTTAGTAGCCTTGTTGTCCGCCTAAATGAACTATACCTGATGAAATGAACACGGCAAAACTAATGAAATGAACGTGGCAAAAAAATCGACCGATCAGAATTTGGGTCGAGCCAGAACGTATCAACCAATAATCGACTGGGAGATTACAGCCCTAGACAATATACTCTAACACAGTCAAACGGTAACGGTAAGATGTAATAAATAATCTCTTAATACAAACATTCAAAAAAAATCTATGGTATATTCTCAGTAAAGCTAATGTGATTATGGTTTGTTCTGGAGTTGTTTTTAATACAATTATTCTTTCATAAATCATTACTGAGTGAATCCAGGTAGTTTAATCGCTAGTTGAGCACCAAGGCATCAGTTTGCTTCCAACTTTTTAGGACTGTCAGCATAATATAAAAGCGAGTTGTATTTCATTTTATGGCTGATTGTTTATTATTTGTTTAAACATCAAGGGGTCGAAACGGCAGAAAATAAAAACCCTGCTGGTAACACCGCTGATAACACCACCATTGGTTACACCACCACTGGTAACACCACTGGTAACAACAGCACTGGTAACAACAGCACTGGTAACACCACCACTGGTAACACCACCACTGGTAACAACACCACTGGTAACACCACTGGTAAGTTTATTTTTAAAAAATGGTTGGTTTCTCAGATAAATAATTACATCAGTAGTCCTTTATATAGATGGACATAACAATTTTACTTGTATTAACAGTGTTTTGTTCTCTTTGTCAATTACAATTCTACTGCATGTTCTCTAAAAAGTAAATTATATCATCACATTATGATGATGATAAAGACACTGGAAAAATGTTGACATAAGCATAGCAATGTTTATAATTCCTTAATCTGCATTCTCTGAATCTGATGTGTTTTTTGACACTCTTAGTTATTAGCTGTCCTTGACTCCGGTTTGTTTATATTTGTGATTTCATAGTCAATGCGACTCCCAAAACAGAAGGGGAAAATACGCCTCTGAAATCAGAAGAGAAAAATCCGCTTCTGACGGAAGCAAAAGCAGCTGAACAAGCAAAATAATGATGGTAAGATAATTGCTCATCAGTGAGTTTCTGGACTGAAACAGCCTGATTTACCTTGTTTAAAATCAAAGTTGAGCATTCATTGAAGTTCATGCTATGTCATCTTTAATTTTAGTACAAGTAATTTGCTCAAGATCAAAATCTAGCTCTTTACTTCTCAGGTCAGCATGTTATTCAGTACATTGTTCCTCTTTTTGCTGCTCTAAACAAATTCTTCTTGCTTATTTTACTTTATAGAAATGGACACATCTGCTTCTGTGAAAATGTCTGCAGAGTTTGGTGGAGAAACCACAATGTGTTTGTTTGTTTTTTGTCATCTTATCGACATGCAAATCTTCTTTCTCAAGGACAATCTTTGCTTTTAAAAAATGAGCAGTCAGCTTTGTATGATAAACTTAGTTTCAGCTTCTATAATTGAAAATTGTTTAAAATGACTAGTTTTGAACTTTTAATGTATTCATAAATCAACCCTCTGCTACATTGTGTTCAAACGGCAGGGATTTTTTTTAATTTTCCCAAATCTGACCATTAGACTGGATTGTCCACTCTGTTGTTTGCAGATCAGTTGGGTCTGTGTGTTGTTTGTGTCAGTTTCAGCATTTGTATGTTAATCTGCGTTTGAGGAAATAGTCTTGGCACAGCATTTAGCCAAATCCTTGACATTGAAGTGACTTCCAGAAGCAAGCAGGCAGGATGGTGCAAGCAATATACGTGCAAATTTTACCCTTTTGGTTGTGCTGGTACCCACTACTCTCTTGCTTCTTGGAACTTCAAGGCCACCAGTGTCCACTGGACGATCAGGACAGGAGTGGATTTAAATGCAGTGTTGACGAGGCTTTATTAACTCAAGATGTGCTCATCTATGCCTGATCTGAGAGCAGAAGTCAAAGGGATGCGGTAGGGAGTGTTTTTTCCCCCATCAAACCGTACTAGATATCGGATAGCTAATCACATTTGAATTGGTTGTGTGAACAAAATCTGATGTATTCTGGCAGTGGACAAAGATCAACACATTGGACATGAGATTTAATTCTAAATTATACTAACACAATTATATTGACAAATTCTCAACTTGCATGGAACTGTTTGTAACTAGATGTTAACCTTTATTTATATAGTTTTTTCTGGATGTAAATGCAGTGCCCATTACACTTGCACCTTGTCTATATTGGGCGTGTGCAATGGCTTAAGACTGTCAACACAACTTCGGCTGTGCAAAAGGCTCTGATATACTTTTTTTATTCTTCGCTTAGGGGTAAAAGGAAGTTCAACCGGTATACTGTTAGCGAACATCCAACACCTTTCACACTAATGATGGCGATGTTTAGATGAATGTGTAAATATGTGCTGTGCGCTTTCTTCTCAATAACAAAATTAACTAAAAAAAAATCAGAAAACAGTAGTTGAGAAAGCATCTGATCATAGCGATGTGGATTTGTTTACACAAGCTCTGCAATTCAACTCTCTAGTCGAGTCACGTCACGTTTATTTAAAAAGCACTTTATACTATAGATTGCTTAAAATCCAGTAGCTGTACAGCATTGAACATCTGTCTGTCTGTCTGTTTAAAGTAGAATTACAAGTTCATTTTCTACCATAAAGCGACTCTCTGGTGAGTTCATGTTTTTACTCTCGCGGGCGTCTGACCTCGACGGACTGAAATTAATTAAATTTGATTTATGAATACATCAATGAGACTCTGATCCACACCTACTTGGACAACAGACCAAATATTATTCAGAAGGTGTTTACCAAGCTTTTCCAGAAAGTTCGCAATGGCAAGCCGTGTCGAACTCACCGAAACGAAGTGATTCGCGGCGAAATACGTGGGGATTGCAAACGTGAACGTCCCTCGACCGGGAAGGCCATAGTGAATGGACCGAATTGTGAAGGGTGAATGCTTAATCTAACTCACACTGGGTTCCACCCAATGCTTGTGACGTGCCTGGTCCAAATCCTTTTGCATGAACAGGATAATTGGTTTATAATGTTTGTTTTTAATGCGACACGTGTCCAGTGTAGACGTGGTGTATGAGTAAAATAAAGTGCGAGAGGAAAAATGAAGTTTTAGTACATAACATCAGTTAATGGAAACACCATCATTTCGCAATAGTTTTTTGTCGACATTTAGAAAAAAAATGTCAAAAATAATCACAAAGTGTAAATAGTAGTAATGCGCTGTTTGTACTAAAGTTAAATTGAGCAGTGGTGGGCGGAGCTAGTTAAAAATAGCTTTTGTTTTTGCACTCATTGTAAATAGACAATGCCTTAATTAAATATAGATGTCATAAATTGGCAAGGGAAACAGCTCTGATGGAAATTATGGCATAAATGATGTGCAAAACCTTGCTTGATTACTTTATTGGTTTGAAAGCATTCTTTCTGATCCTTCCTGATGATCCCTGAATTCTATTCAGATGAATTCTGAACTTTAGTTTCTGCACACCTTTTTATTGTGATTATATAGTTTTTTCATCAAAGTGTATGTAACATGTAAATGTAGTTTTAGGTCAGTTACTGTATAGCTTTAGCTACTATAAAACATCCCAGTGTAAACTGCTTCCTTTTTCTTTTATATTTTCAAGTTAGAATTTGTGTCTAGGTCTTTCTGGAACATTTAAAAACATGACTCTAGAATTATGATTCACATTTTCCCATTTAATGGCCTCAGCTTTTTTTGAGTCAAGTTGGAAACTCCCATATCTCTTGGACTTCTGTCTTAGTGTTAGGGTGTGTGGTTTTGATTCAGGCATCGCTCACTCATGATATCATAGTTTCTTTTTTGGTTTGTTAAATAAATTCTTATGTTGTATAATATGATCTCTGCTTTATATAAACCTTGTCTTTATTATATCACTATTTTGTATCTATTATGTTATTCGCAATAATTTAAAGTGTAAAATATTATTTCTTCTGCTTTTGTTATCATGCATGTATTGTTTTGAATGTAGATAATTTCGCTGGAACCCTTTTTTAATGTCAGAATCTCAAAGTGCCCCAATATCTGATTGCATTGACATCTTTCATACTTTCTTTCAAGTATTTTCAAATTTCATACTTTGTCCCTAAAACGGTGTGAATGAACAATCTTAGGTTTCTGTGTGTTCCTTTCTTCAAAAAAGGAACTGCAGAGAAACACTAACCCAACAAACTGTTGCCAAAGGGATTAAAAAAAGAATTAAGGAAGTTCTCGGGTCATCATGCGACTATAAAAATAAACTCCTGAAAACGTACTCAGTTATAACAAATTTGCTTTTGCCACTATTTTAAATTAAATTTTGCTTGTGTAAATTCCCATTCAGCCTGGTCAAAATATGTAAAATATGTAATCTTCAATCATTGCAAGTAGGTTTTGAGTGGAAGAAATGTCTTATTATGAGCCTGTTGCATTGACCAACTATGTATTACGTTTGAATAAATTTGCCATTTAAGAAATGGTGACAAAAGAAATTCATAGTTGCATGTTTCATTGCTGTTTACAACAACAGGTTTTTTATTTATTTAAATTTTTTTAGGCTATAGTTCATCCAAAAATAAAAAAAATCTGTTATTTACTCACCATGATGTCATTCCAATCCTGTATGACTTGTCTTCCGTGGAACATGAATAAATATATTTTATTATCATACAGTGAAAGTTAGTGTGGTCCGGTGTTGTTTGGACCCTTTTGGATTCTTCGTACAGCTTTGAAACAACATGAGGGTGAGCAAATGATGACAGAATTTACATTTTTACAATAAGCAAAGTTGCTTTTTATGTGATGCCTCACAAAACAAAGCTTTATGATGTCAGCATTTTGTTTTTATGATAGTGATTTAGCGTAATGAAATGTGTGACAAGGTGTTAACAGCCTTTTTTTTATCTGTTTCCCCAATAGAACAGAATATGTTTGAACAAGTTGTTTTCAAGTTGTTTCATGCCTCTGTTGCCTTTTTTGTGTCTGTTCGTTTCCTGCCTTTTGAGCCAAGAAATAGGCTGAACAAGAAGTACTGTAGTCTGTTGTAAAAGATTAGATGCATTGCATTGCAAAAAAGAGCATTTGCACTGTTTTAGTAGTTTGGACTTTGTACAGATAGGCTGCTTCCTTATAAAGAGCTATTAACAAGTAACTCGACTGATTGATATTTTATCATGCATATTATTTTATACAGTACATTAAGGGACATGTGCCTTCGATTAGACTTAACTGAAAAGTGAATAAATCTCTGCTTAAAGTTTTTAGTTTGTCATTAAACATTCTGTAGAGATTGTAACAACACACTTATGAAATCAAAAAAAAAAAAAGTTACTTTCTAGTGTAAAAATGTTTGCCAAGGTAAAACTTTCACATTTCCGGGTTTCTCAGAAGCAGAAGTCATCATAGTTGGGTAAACTTATATAGCAGTGAATGAGAGACTACATTATATATATTTTTTTGTGTTTCCATTTGCTAATAGCAAAAGAAAAACTCCTGAATCGGGGTTTCACAACTTTCAAAAAGAGTTAAAAAAAAAGAAAGAAAGAGAGATTGATAACGGCAGTCAGAAAGAGAGAAAGATGTCAATTAGCAGCGTGAAATAGGCCTATTATTTTTTTTTTTAAATGTTTGATACACAGGTAATATAACAAAGCCTAGTGTTATGAATGTACATTCATTTAAAAAAAAATATAATTTAAATATGAAAAATTTACGATAAGGATGACTGTTTAAACGCGTCATCACAGTCTGAAAAAGGTCCATTTAAAGGAACACGCCGACTTTTTGGGAGTTTATCTTATTCACCGTATCCCCCAGAGTTAGATAAGTCCATACATACCCTTCTCATCTCCGTGCGTGCCGTAACTCTGTCTGACGCACCCACCGCTAGCTTAGCTTAGCACAAAGATTGGAGATAAATGGCTCCAGCTAGCATACTAATCCCAATAAGTGACAAAATAACGCCAACATTTTCCTATTTACATGTTGTGATTTGTATAGTCACAGCGTGTACAAATAACAAGGTCACATGAGACACAGCCATCTTCTAACCGTATACATACTGGGAACTATATTCTCAGAAGGCGAAGCACTGCTACTTGGGCGGAGTGATTAGCGCAGCACCGTTGGTACTTCCGTCAACAAAACCAACGTGACTAACTAGCTTGTAGCGAATGTGACTGGTGATCATGGTTGATTTTGAGGAATTGTCAGAGGATTTTTTACTTGATATCAAAGCAAGATCCAGAACCATATCGTTTTGAGCCAGAATACACAGACGAGGAGTTACAAACTTTGGAAGCTGATAGACAAGATGCCGAACAGACTGAGGTCGAGCGGAGAATCAGAACGAACACGGACTGGTGGTGTAAATGTGGAACATGCCAACCTATCCTGGCAGTTGTCCATTTTTTCGTTGTGACAAGATCAACTGGAAGAAACGCCCCATGCCGAGTGAACCTAATGGACAGCTGTCCACCAAGTAAGTGATTTTGTAATAATCATGATGCATAGTTCAATGCAATTGTAGTATAGCCATGCCATACAGTTTGTCTATACATGAAATGTGCACACATGCCAACTGACATAGCACCCTTGAAATAGCCTTTCATGATCACCTGTTTACTTGTAGCCTAGCTATTCATTCAAAGTTTTCTTTGCCAACAAGTCAAAACAGGTTGGTGTCCTACCGCATAGTATTGGGACTGGACCCTGAAGGGAGAAGAAAACATCCCTCAGAGACTGGTGTCTATGTGGGATTTCAAAAGGCGGAGGAGGCAATTGAAATGTTCTAAGTATGTGCCGACACCAATCATGCATAAAGTAATTAGCCTATACTACATGTCTTTATCATACACAATAGTCGACACAATTCATGAACTGGTTGATATTCAAATCTATTACAAGAATAAAAGTTGCATATTTTGTTGTGTTGGTATTACTGTATATGTTGCATAGACTATATCTGTGAATAAAGATATGCGACAACATAACTGCCCACACAGGTCCCATCCTTTGACCTCTTACAAGACAGCAGAGCTTTATTTCATATGTGAAACCTTGATTTGCTTTTTATTTATTGTAATATTTTATACTTCAAATACATAAGTGCAACATCTACACATGTACGGTGGCCGAGAAGGGTCACAACACAAACAAAAACCACAACAACTACATATTCAGAAAACACCTCCAAATTCAGAAAACACATGCAAACGCCACAACTACATTTTCAGAAAACAACTTAGTCGATTTCACATCACGTACGCTGCAAATATTCACAGCACGAGCAAATAGGGAAACAAACTGCAAACTGCAAAGACACAACGGAAATGTTTCCAGGGGGGCCATAATCAGTGACGGCTACAAGAGGTAAGGGTTTCCAGAGCCCGTCTACGGCCTTATTAGACATTCTCTGGTGTTTCTCTTTTATTATGACAGACTTGTCGATGTGCTCTGATACCGAAGTGGTTTGCAGCACAAAACGGACAGAACATTGCAATCTGAAAAATAAATAAATAGTTCAGATATCAGGACAACAATGTAAAAATGCCGGTAATGCATCTATTTAGTGACCAGAAGCGAGCTAGCCGGCTAGTTTCCAGCTAACAACGTTGGCAGAACGTTTAACAATTATCTGCGTGGACTAATACGTTATGGGGACAATAACTTAATATGTTGAAAACACACAAAACCACTTCGGTATCAGAGCACATCGACAAGTCTGTAATAATAAAAGAGAAACACTTACCTCTTGTAGCCGTCACTGATTATGGCCCCCCTGGAAACATTTCCGTTGTGTCTTTGCAGTTTGCAGTTCGTTTCCCTATTTGCTCGTGCTGTGAATATTTGCAGCGTACGTGATGTGAAATCGACGAAGTTGTTTTCTGAATATGTAGTTGTTGTGGCGTTTGTATGTGTTTTCTGAATATGTAGTTGTTGTGGCGTTTGTATGTGTTTTCTGAATTTGGAGGTGTTTTCTGCATATGTAGTTGTTGAGGCGTTTGTTTGTGTTGTGACCCTTCTCGGCCACCGTACTTATGTCTTTTAATTTTTATTGACAACACATGGTGTGTAGTCAGAGTATGAGATTAAACACCTTTTACTGTACAACTTGTCGGCCTACACAAGGCAGATTAGCACAGGAGAGATCAGAGAACGAGAGAAATCACAAACTGAGAAATATTATTTATTTTACAATAGCTGTTCAACAATAACAAAAACAATATACAACAATAATAACAAAAAAGGCACTTTGGGTGGCATTGGTGACAGAGTGAAAAGCAGGGTGGGTGACCATTTATTTATTTATAACCATAATCATACCATTATGAGTCTGGACCTGTGAACCTTGATGTGTGTCCGGCAATGACATCCTCCTTCCAGGGTTTTGAGACTCTGGCGATGTTAGCAGCCAAACAGGGAACTTTGAAACGGGATTAGGGGTCTTGGTATTTCCCCGATGGATCCAGCCTTCTCTGAATGACTGCATCCATCATGTCGTTCCTGAAAGTCTGTGTTGTTTCCTGGTTGACAGGACTGGCAATCCATTGTTTTTGGAAAACCACATGTGTCTTTGGAGGCCGGAAATGAAAACCAGCATGACTGAGGAGTGAGGAGTTTGGTCTGTTATGATTCTGATCTGAAGGCTATATTATTTCATGCCAGTTATACCAGCAAAAGTACTAATTTGTAAAAGATAAATATGGTAATTTATATATTTAGGCGATAAATTACATGCTCATTACTGACATGTGTATTGCTGACAACTCTGAAGTATCAGGAGGATATAGTGTTCAATATAATATATTTTTTAGCACTTACCAGACGCTGTTTTTGCTTGTTCTCGTTGTGTTTCGTGGTTCTCATTATGGTCCATGAATGCCAACATTGTTCCCGCTTGCGTTATTGCATATTCAAAGTGCAATCTTTTGGGACAGTATTTGAGAAGGGCATTATGGAAGACCTCAAGTTGTCCTGGTGAAACATAAATAAAAACGGTACAAATTAGAAAATACTGTATAAACAATACATGGAACACAGATTACAAGTCGTGTGCATGATCTGTTGAAGATTGACTTTATGTAATGTTCTTCATTGTCTGTGGTGCAATATTTGTCCCGGTTCATGAATTCCCTGACTCTTTCTCGCCTCGTGTTGTTGTGTGTGCATGCGTGTGCATGTGTGTGCGGTCTCTGAGCACTACTGCTGATTTACGGCGCCAGCTGCATCTGATCAGCGGCTCCTATTTATGCTCACAGTTTTCGTCTTGTGTTGCCAGATCGTTGTGGATGTTTCCCGGTGTGTTCTTGTCTCCCGTCTGTCTTCGAGTTTCCCATGTTGCACCTGTTTCTGGCATTCCAGTTCTCTCCTCTCTGCCGCCTTATAAGGAGGTTCTGATCTTCTGGAATGCTCTCCCCACCCTCATCCGGAATGCAGAATCCCTGACAACTTTCAAAAGACAGCTGAAAACCAATCTCTTCCGTGAGCACTTTACCTCATACATTTTTTTTTTTTATTCTTCCTTTAAATCCTCGCTTATCGGGCTTATGCTACTCTGAACAATGCCTGAACTTCGTATTTTGAGCGATTCTTGCCTCTTCACGATGACTCGCTTAATTTAGTCCTAATTTGTAAGTCACTTTGGACAAAAGCGTCTGCTAAATGACTAAATGTAAATGTAAATGGTCCCAGAGCCTTTGCGGCGATCGCATTGGACATCCTTCATCCCTTCACCATCTCGAGAGACCGGGTTGTTCATCAGCGTCCCTGCGCTACCAAGAGCGATAGTTCCTGGACACTTGCACTATCTGACTACTCACTACTTTACTGCTGACTTTATCTCCAATAAACTGCTTTTACTTGCTATTGAATCCACTGTTTTACTGACCAATATTACCACCTAATACATTGTAAACCAGTTTCACAGAAATAGTTCCCACAGAAACTAAAATGCATGGAGCCAATTCATCAGCTGTGAAGTGTTTGATAAACATGCCTGTGTGTTTGAACAGTGCCACTAGTTCCAGGTCTTTCAGTAGGCGTGCATTCCTCCTTTGCTCGTCCGCTCGCAGCATTTATGTTCCATGCCATCATCTTCCCAGCGATGGACCCCACAGATATGATGGAGAATTGACTTCCATCGTCTCAGCAATTCCTGACAGTAACATTAGAGCACAGGCTGAAATCTTTTCAGCATTGTCTTAACATACAGGATGAAAAATAGACCCTAATAAGTAAAATATATGTCCTAAGGTGACGTGTGCAAGCCAGCAGTGACATTCCACTGTGCATTATACCTGCTTACAATATGCACATGAGAAATAAATTAGACTTTGCCTTTGCAATATGTCACCTTGCACTTCTGGAGACTCCAGGTAGGTTGCAGTTCTGGAAAATGGTGGCGCTGGAGACTCAAGGGTTCCTGATGCTTTCACACTTAATTCTTCACCTTAATTCTTCATTATTTTGCAGTTAACATGTGTCTTTTCTTCTCCACCTGTTTTTGTCTGACCCTGCTGACCCAATGAGTATTTCACTTTCCAATGGTCATGCCTTAACTGCAATTTCTAGTATTGCATTAGTATTGCATCCTTCTCATGGGGATTTAATAATTTTTTACTTTTAAGTCTGAGTTAAATCTCTTTTTTGGCTTATTTGATCTGTAAAGGAAAACGTGCCTAATAATTATGCACACCTGAATATAAGGCGTTTTTCATTTCCAGCCTTCACTTATAAATGATTAAATACAAAATTAATTGTAGTTATTAAGATTAATGTGGTTTGGAATTATAGAAAAAATATGATCAGAAAATATTGCTCACACTCTTTATCCAAGGAGCAAGGTCCATGCAGTTCTGGTGATTGGATGCCAAAACCAATATTATTTTTTTTATCCCTGAATTAAAATAAGGAACAGCATTATTATAACAACAGTGTACTTCAGGAAATGCTTGTTCTGTATGGTAATTGTGACACACGGAGAAACCCCCAGAAAGCACAGCAGAAGTATCAGGAGTTGTGCACAATAGCTTACACTAACAACAATAGACTAACCTTTTCCGGTATGCCATGGACCAAACTGGTGTACTATATTTGGAAAATCCTCCCTCATTATTTTCCTGATAGAGGGATGTCTGTCGGTTGTAACAACCTTTATACATCGATCCCTTCATCTAGGAGCTTTTCCGGTCCTTTCTTGAAACCCATTGGCTCCATGGCAACAGAACTTTTGGCCTGGGTCACCTAGAGGGAACAAGTACGGGTTACTGCCTACTGTTGATTACATTTCTGATAAGACTTTTTTAGAACAATGACTGAAGTTTTGGATCTATTATTATATTTATTATTGATTATATTTACCTTTATCTGATTGGTGGAGTCATCCATGAAGGAATGCGTTGTGTATTTGCAGGAATGGCCTGGTCCATCTCCGCAGATCTGCACTCCCTCACCATCCAGAGTCTGGCAGATGAGTCTTGCTCTTATAGTGTCCTCCTGCTTCTTGTATTCTTCTGCAATAACTGGAATCAGGTAGCTGGACTGTATGCAGTGGTTGGTGGTTTTATGGGGCAGCTGAAGGTTCAAAAGCCCTGCCCAATCAGCAATGTCTGTGTAAGTAGCACCAGTGAAGAGTGTTGCTGCTGCTGCTAATAAGTTGTTCTCCGCCATTCCACGGACAGTTGGGCATGATTCCCAATCTCCAGTGTGTCCACTATTACATTTACATATGACTCTTGATCCTGCAGCCAGATGTTTTCATATTTTGGTTCACATCACACATTGCAGCTCCACAAATAGTGCATGAGTTTGGACTCATTAACAAGCCACTTCCTCTCTTTCCATCCTCTATATTGTCTTGCTTGCTGTGCTTCCTATGGTAGAGGTGGAGGGGCTCGTGTCAGGGATAAAACTGGAGTCAGCGGGATCAGCGGCAGGTTCTGAGGCCATGTTGCTGAACTGATATCCATTTCAGAATAATCAATTTGCTGTGTTTCCTGTTGATGACAAACCAACACGGAAAAGTTTAGTTTCTCACGTCACCTTTACATGCATACATGTTTTTGCGGAACGTGTTGGTCATCATTTGAAAATTGATTTTCAATATTCAATTATCTGACTGTTCTATTTTGCATTTCATGGTGATCAAGATGTATTTAAATGTTTTGATAACATTTTTTAACTATCATGGATAGATAACCTGGCTTGCTACTTGCATCAAAGATGACTGCAGGTAGCCATCATCATGGACGACGAAGCAGTGTCCTATAAAGGAAATATAGATTTTATTTAATTGTAAGACTTGTTGCATTTATCACACAAAACGCATAAAACCATTGAATGATAAAATATTAATTATCCTATCAATTGACATGTCCAGCTAGGTGCCAAGGCAATCAATGGCTTGGTCCCTGTAGCCTGTAGTCTGAGCAGGACTTGTGAGCTGCAAAGGTAGTAGTAGTAGTGGTATTAATCATCCTGATTAATAAATATCACAGAACATGAATAAATTATTATTATTACAGGAATCGATATATTTGAAATGCAATTTATTACAGCTGAACCAAATATATTCAACAGCATATAATACAGTAATGTTAGATAATTGCATTACAACAGGCTAGAATAAGGGGAAAGTAATAGCACAAGGCAAATTGTTTTTGCACAATGAACCCACAGACAGTAGCCTACTATTTGACAAACAAGGTCACTGTTTCTCAAAAATGAAAACTGCCCCTCCCCCCTCCAATTCATTAGCAAGGTATACAGTTAGAAGATGGCTGTGTCTCATTTGACCTTGTTATTTGTACACGGGTGGTTGACATGACATGGCCTTTTTTTGGTCCAATGTGTCAAAGTTAAGTAAATTATAGAAAAATATGTCAAAAACTGTGGTGATATTGTTCAGAAAGTGCTGTTTTATATGAACATACAGAGCATTCATGGGTTTTAATGCCTCTTCCATTTTTTCACAATTTTCAGCCAAACCAGAATAAGCTCATATGGCGTGACTATAAGACAGTAAACTAGTGAATAAATGTAAATTTCAGGACAAAATCTACAAGACCACATATATATATGGAAATATAAGAGTTGGTAGAATATAACCCAATGAGTTCCATGACTTACATTTGAGATTTTTTTTTAGCCAAATATGTCAATCACCCACACGCTGATTATACAAATCACTACATGTAAATAGGAAAATGTTGGCGTTATTTTGTCACTTATTGGGAGCAGTATGCTAGCTGGAGCCGTTTACATCCAGTCTTTGTGCTAAGCTAGGCTAGCGGTGGGTGCGTCAGAGAGAGAGTTACAGCACGCACGGAGATGAGAAGGGTATGTATGGACTTATCTAACTCTGGGGGATACGGTGAATAAGCTAAAGTCCCAAAAAGTCAGCATGTGCCTTTAAATTAAGGATTCCCGTTAAACATTTGCCGCCAAAGTCAACTTCACTCGCTCTGTATCGATAGGTAAGTCTCTTCTACCTCACGCAATTTTGCCCTTTGTGGTCTGTTTCAGTGTGTTACTCTTAATCAAGTGCATGATCTATTAACTTTTGCTGAAAAAATATGGATGGGACAGCTTGCGTTGTGAACTTTTACCTCACGTCAGATGGTGATTACGAATCGGTCTATTTCCGGTGTTACTAGAAGTCCCTGTGCGTCATTTAATTTTTTTAATAGTCCTTGGGCCCTATCATACACCCGGCGCAATGCAGCGTCAAGCGCAACGCAAGTGTTTTTTCTGCTAGTTTCAGCCCGTCTAAGTAATCATTTTCACGTCCTGTGCCACTTTGTTTAAATAGCAAATGTATTTGCGCCCATTTGTGCATCCATGGGTGTGCTGGTCTGAAAACGAGGTGTGTTCTGGCGCATTGTTGGCGCGTTGCTATTTTGAGGCAATAGACTGCGCCATTGACCAACAAAAACCTGGTCCAATGTCAATGGTGCAATATTTTTTTTGTTATTTAAGGAGCACGTTAGTAATATGCGCCTATAGACGGGTCCACAACATGTGTACATTCTGCTTATTACACACATGGATGCGCAGCAGCACACAAACATGCCAAATATTACAAATAAAAGAATTACAATGTAAAAGATTATTATTGTGTACATAAAGATCCTTGTGCATGAACAGATCCATTTCCTCTCTGGAGAAGCGTTTAGTCTTTCCACTATCAAATTCCATCATGTAAATAGCGAATCCGCCATGGCACGAGTGCAACTGGGATTTAAAGGTAATGGGAGATGAGACTCTGATTGGTTTATTGCATGTTACGCCCAAAACACACCCATTACTCATTAAGAGAATAGAGATGACCCTTTTAGACCATGCACCCGTCGTTAAAGTAGCGAAAGTAGATTCGGACACTCCCTAAGTGCACTTGCACCGTACAGCCCCTTATTTAGAAACTTGTTAGCAACCTAGATACTGTATAAAGAAAAACAGCTGCTTAAAATTTCATGTCTGAGTTCTGACTGTGTATTTGATGCTGTAGAATAAATCGTGAATGTTTCAAGTAATATTAACCACAGACATTATTCCTTATTAACTCATAAATCCAAACCAGCTATTCAGAAATCCCACATGAACTCAACCTATTGCTCAAGTGTCTTTCTTAGTCATAAAAATGATCAAAACAATAAAAAACAAAGAGTAATATTTCACAGAAATACAAAGCGTTATGTGATCAAAAGTCAAATGAAATTGAAAAGCACTTGATGCGAATGAATAGATGTTGACTGAAATTGCAAAAACTTCATTGTAAATAAACGTGTAATTGTGGTCACCACTCTTCCTTATTGCCATTTGCTAAATGCTAAACATAGAAAATGTTTATTTTAAATATTGCTTTCATCTGTCTTGGTGTACTTTCAAGGGTTTGTTGAAACATATTCTTATGATGCAAGGAGTGTGGATTATATCATGCTATGCTGCTAAATGCAACTACATGTACTTTTGTTACTTGGATCCATGTTTGAAATGTCTAGTTTCATAAAAACAATGTTAGTGTCACGGTTTGGGTTTTGTTTCTTGTCATTGTCATGTTTCTATGTCTTGCCATGTGATTCCCTGTTTGTCATGTGATCCTGCCATGTGTCTTGTCATTGGTTAATGACATCATGATCATTGCTCACAGGTGTTCCTTGTCTTGTAAGCCCTCATGTTTGCCCTGTGTCTTTGTCGAGTATTGTAGGATTGTGTCTAGTCTATGTTCTTGCTTCTAGTTTCCATGCTTCATCATATTTTTGTTTTATGTTTAATCTTGTGTTTGATAATTAAAGTTGAATTTGGGTTCTCTACATCTTGCCTCCAGTGGAATCATTCATAACAGTTAGAGACAAAATCAGCTAATTTAATGACACATTTATTAACTTGAATTTACATTCATTTTGATATTTTCAAAATGATACATCTCTTTGCACATGTTCCCAATAGAAAGTGTTCTTCTTTTAGTAGTATGTTTCTTGTTCCACCCAGCCTGAAACAAAACAGCACAAATATTAGTTCATTCTTGATCGATAAAAGGAATAAAATACAACAAGCTACTGTATTTGCAAACAGAAGTATTTTTTGTAATTTTCTGCTTGGGAAACAGGTATATTAGATGTATAATGAAAATGAATTTACCTCCTGGGTTCTTCCTAAGAAGGTATTTTCTAATTTCATCATAGATGAAAATGAGCAGTGAATATGGGAAGGCACAGAACCACCACATTGGTCTAAATGACAAAACAAAAACAGGGTTTATCAATAAAAAAATCAGGCAATATGGCCTTTTCAAGGTCATGTAGAAATTCAAACGTTTCATTTTCATATTTCACCTACTTCATTGGATACATCCTGACAGCAAGATCCATGCCTGGGCAGTAGGACAGGAACGCTGCCAGAGCAGTTTCCTCAAACAGACCAAAGATGAGGACTTTGTTCCTATGAAAGAAAAATAAATCTAGTTAGGATAAATATAGTTTGGCCAAACTGGGCTTTTAGAGGTACAATAAGCAACCATGAGCTGGAACTGAACAAACAGTTCAATCTGATAGATATCAGGCTAATATTTTATGGCTTGTTTGACGCCGAGCCGAAGTACGTACTTCATTCCCTGCTGTAGGATGGATAGCCTTCTGGTCTTGCAGATGAGCAAATCAGTCCACTGCACGATCACAATACTGGTAAAGAAGGCTGTGTGGCATGTGAACTCCACAATCTTTCTGCGCTCATAGGTCTAAATCAGACAGGTAAAAACACAGAGCATTATTTAAAAGATTGATATTTCCATAGAAATGTTGGTTTCAAGTGTGTCAGGTTTGGTAGAGCTGTGACACCTACCCATTGTTGGCCATAGCTGTCTTCCAGGTCATTGAGAAATCTGTCTTCCCAGCCAACTCGAATTCCTACCAGATCCCAGGGCAAAAATCCATTCTCAGCAAGAATTACGAAGTAGGTAAAGAACCCACCAACTGCTTGCATCATACCTATAAATTAAGTATGAAGACACGTAAGAAACAACCAGCAATGAACACCAAGGACGCTCAGTATAGAATAGACATACTCTTACCAATTTGACCATAGCTCATACTGATTAACCTCTCATTCACCAGCCTATCTGTTGCAGCGTTTCTGGGTTGTCTCTTCATGATGTCGCTTTCAGCAGGTTCATAGGCCAATGAGATAGCCGGAACCTGTAGGGATAAATAGGTAAAAATGAATACATGCATATTTCACAGTTCCTTTCATTAAGATAACTAAATTGACATCTTATCCCTACCATGTCAGTGCCCAGGTCAATGCAGAGAATGGTGATGGTGCCCAAAGGTAGAGGAATACCGACAAGGACAAAAAAGAGGAAGGGTGACATCTCAGGGATCTTACTGGTCAGCGTGTAGGCAATGGACTTCTTCAAGTTGTCAAAGATCAGACGACCTGAAGGGGAAGACATGTTAGAGAAATAAGTGTCAAAGTTACCTTGATAATTCTTCAATCAGTTTAGTTCCCAATAACATGTCATACCTTCTTCTACTCCAGTGACAATTGAGGCAAAGTTGTCGTCCAGAAGGATCATGTCAGCAGCCTGTTTGGAAACATCAGATCCAGCAATACCCATAGCCACACCAATGTCAGCCTTCTTCAGAGCAGGAGAATCATTGACGCCATCACCGGTTACGGCTACAATTGCACCCTGATGAAAGAAAACATGCATTTAAATGGTCCCTGCTGGGTAAAATCAACTAGCATCAACTAGGATTGGATAGATAACTCTCTGACGGTACCTGTCGCTGACAACCTTCCACAATAATCAGCTTTTGTTGAGGAGAAGTTCTGGCGAACACAATTTCTGTATGATGTTGGAGGATCTCATCCAGCTGTTCTTCACTCATATTCTTCAATTCTCCACCATGAACCACACAGGCCTTAGCATCTCTAGAGGCAAACTTTGCATTAGCAGACATCTAGAGCAAATGCAAAACTTTTGTTTGCTGAGTTTTGGAATAGATTTGTTGTTAGGGGCTGAAATAACAAGTTTACCTTGGATTCACCTCCCCGATAGGAATTTTTAGCCGAGCTGCAATATCATCCACGGTCTCATTGCCTTCAGAGATGATGCCGACACCTTTTGCAATAGCTTTAGCTGTAATTGGATGGTCACCAGTAACCATGATAACCTGTAATAGAAGATTCAGTGTTGTCATCAAATGTAATATTCACAGTGTTTCAAACAGTGTTTCTCAAATGAGGACAACACCTTGATTCCAGCACTCCGACATTTGGACACAGCATCTGGTACAGCAGCACGAGGAGGATCAATCATGGACATGAGGCCAACAAAACACAGGTTCTCAGTTGGGAAGTTCACTTCTTCAGAATCAAATGCAAAACCATCAGGAAACTGGTCATCAGGGAGGCTAAAGTGGCAGAAGCCTTTGAAAGAGAACATAAAATTATTCATACATGCTGTAATTCACAATTCTGTGTGTTCATATTCTTCTGCAGTCATAACTTGATTTTTTACAGGTGAACTTCATAAGGTGGCTTTACCCAGCACTCTTTCTCCAAGACCTCCGAGTTCTAAATAAGCATTTTGGAATGAATCTTTCATTTCGTCATCCAAAGGCTGCTCTTTTCCTTGAATCAAAATGGAGGAGCATCGATCCAAGATTCTCTCAGGTGCTCCCTTCATCACTAACAGGTGCTTAGACTCTGAGGAATTGAGATTCTTGTGGACTGAGAGCTAGAAAAGGCATATTGAGGTAC
This sequence comes from Leuciscus idus, assembly GCA_021554675.1. Classification (NCBI taxonomy): domain Eukaryota; kingdom Metazoa; phylum Chordata; class Actinopteri; order Cypriniformes; family Leuciscidae; genus Leuciscus; species Leuciscus idus. Next base: position 54,842,358 of record CM038623.1, read on the forward strand.
TGTTAGGGCGACCAGTCAAATCTGCATCATCATTTCTAAAGAATAAATCAACAAAAATACCTGATATTTGTTGGTGGAGTTGAAAGGGACTTCAGAAATCTTTGGGTACTTCTCTCTCATTTCAGTGACTGAACCACAGCACAGCTCAATAGATTTCAACAAGGCAGACTCTGAAGCATCACCAGCTGTTTCTCGCTACAAAACATATTTTATTGTTAACAAAAAGCTGCCACTCTAAATAACACAACTAAGAATGCATATTCACTGCTGAAGCTCTAGAAGTTGCAAGCTTATGAATGCATTGTCAATGTACTTCCAAAATAGAGATGTTATTATAGCACACCTTCAAGACTGGGAGATGGCTCTGATCACCAAGGAAGACGGCACGGTTGCATAAGCCAGCGACACGTGCGAGGGCAGCCCAAGTAGCAGAGCTTTTGTCAAATGAGGTTCCACTCTGGTTCTCTGTGGTGTCTGCTATATGAATATGGTTGTCAAACCACATGTGAGCGACGGTCATTCGGTTCTGGGTCAAAGTTCCAGTCTTGTCAGAGCAGATGGTGGTGGTCGAGCCAAGAGTCTCCACGGCTTCCAGATTCTTCACCAGGCAATTCTTCTTTGCCATTCGTTTGGCAGTCAGAGTTAGACACACCTATATGAGTAAGCACACGTCAAGTAATCATTGGAATTTTGAAATGTGTGTAAAATTATTTGTGAACATAATATCACTCCAACTTACAGTTACAGTGGCAGGGAGACCTTCAGGCACATTAGCGACAATGATTCCAATCAGGAAAATTACCCCTTCCAACCAATTGTAGCCAAGGATCAGGGAGAGGATTAAGAAGGTCACGCCCAGGAACACAGCAACACCAGTGATAATGTGGATGAAGTGCTCAATCTCTTTAGCAATTGGTGTCTGTCCACCTTCCAGGCTGGAGGCAAGACTGGCGATACGACCCATGACGGTGCGGTCACCGGTGTTGATGACAACCCCTCTGGCAGTCCCTATTGAATATTGTCATGTTTAAGCATTACTGCATTTACAGAATTTAGTCAATCATTTTGTCCACACCTGCTGTATAGATATTGTAATTTCATACCTTCAACACAGTTGGTAGAAAAAAATGCAATGTTTCTTGTCTCTAAGGGGTTTTCACTTGAAAAGTCAGGAGTACGACTCTGTGGCTCAGATTCTCCAGTGAGGGAAGAGTTGTCCACCTGGAAAGGAACGCAAGAGGGGATGTTTCATGAAAACTCATTTACTGCAGTAAGCATATTATTTTTGCCATACAATTCTTGTTCATACCTTGCATCCTTGTGCAGAGACAACACGAATATCAGCCGGAATTCGGTCTCCACTTTTGACCTCCACAAGATCGCCAGCGACTACCTCCTCAGCATTGATTACCTTTTTCTCTCCATCACGTATCACCAGGGCTTGCTACATGACAATAAATTAACATAACTATCCTTTGTACATTGTGAAAGCTATTTTTGAGGTAAAATTAATTTACGTTTTTATACTTGAGGAATGAGGTTCTTAAAGGAATCCATAATCCTAGAGCTCTTAGCCTCTTGATAGTATGAGAAGCATCCATTGATTGTGACAACAAAAGCAAGCACAAGTCCCAGATACAGCTGCAGAAAAACAATGTAAATAGTCATTAATCATATTCTTTTATCCAAAGTTTACAGCATACTTTTTAGGAAGATAATCCCCCCTGGAGAGACCTCATATTACGTAAGTACCTTGCTCAATAGCACAGTTGCTATCAGCTCAGATCTTTAATTAATAAAACACTTTCCTAAAAAGGGGGTCTAAATTATGCCTCTAAGTTTATTGACACATTAACTGTTTATGCCAGTGTAGAAATTAAGACAAACATTTTTTCCTCATACATTGTCATTTGCCGGTTCTTCAGAAGAGGCAGCCTGGATCGAATATGCAAAGAAGCAAAGAAAGGACCCAATCCACAGCAGAGTTTGGAAACCACCAAAGAGCTGTCTGCAGAACTTGACCCATTCTGGAGTCGTAACAGGTGGAGTCAAGGCATTTGGTCCATCACGGGCTAAGACTTCCTTTGCTCGGAAAACGGACAAACCCTGCCACAAGGTATGAAAATTGAGTATTAAAGGCATGTAGAAAACAGATGCTCACAAATAATAATATTACATGCAGATGGTTACAGATCCATTACTTTTTATATTTAAAAAATTTTGAAAGCCTTGAAAGTAACTGCTATCATGAAATGAATGAAATTACTATAAAGTACGAGCCAAGTTAACAGTTCCTCTTTTTAACTAAAAGTTAGCAATTCTTCATAAAATGTAATAATTTGTTTCACATAAATGTCTCAAAATAGAAATGTGTGAATAATTCTAGAATAATGCATTATTAATTTTTTTTTTCCCAAAAGTGTCACTAAACATTTACTCACCTTTGAGAGATCAGTGCCGTATTTTCGAATAAGCTCGTCGAATGTCAGCTTGTGGTCGTCCTGCAGAAGAGTAAAGATGTTTGAAATCTCAAGTTACCTCACTTTCAGACTACACTAGATGGTAAAACCATGAATGTTTTTGAAAGGATTATAATATACTTTTTTTTTTTTTTTTGGTCAAATATTTTTAAAGCAAGGGCAATATGGGACTTCAAAAGATTTTTGTGTTTAATGAAATAAAATGTAAAATCATTTCATACCAGTTCCACTTCTTTCTTAAGTTCGTCCATGTCCTTTTTGCTCTTTTTCCCTTTTTTGGGCTTTTTGACTCCATCTTCTGAAGTCGCTGCCAATTTGTACTTATCGTTCCCCATCTGTCAAGCACAAAACAATATGCATATATATTTATATATATATATATATATATATATAAAACACCAACATCTTACCAGATCCCCCCCGAAAATACTTTAATAAATGGAAAACATGCAGAATTGGACAGTAAAATGAAACAAATTAAGCGATGCATCCAGCAGTGTATAGCTTTAGTTCACTTACCCCAAGCCCCATTTTTCTTCTTGATGTCCACCTAAAATCCAATGATGTCTGGTTAGTACCCCTGTCTTGGAGGCTGTTGGAGACAGAAGTCCCTGTGTGTCCAAACCAGGTTCACACATTTATACCCTGCCATCTCACCTGTTTAATGGGGAGGTGTTCTGGGAAAACTAAGGAGGAGTTTGTCAGGTGTCATTTAGTTTTAACATTACTTAACCTTCATTTATACAGGTAGGTCATTTCTATGACACCCGGGTGAAGGACTGGTCTATTAACTATTATCTTATCAATAGATCTATGGCTTGTTAATAATAACTTGTGATAAATAACTTGCTTTTCACTTTAATACACACCCTTATTTGTTTAGATATCAGTATTTCACTTTTTAAGACATATTTCTATGGTTATATTTGCACGCTACCTTATATTTATCACTTTGGACCATTTTTTTCATTTTCATTCTAAGTAAATAATGACTTTGTAAAATTGTGTTCTGTGACCAACAATATCCGATGAATCAAACTGCTTCTGTAAATGGTCGGAATCTGTCATTACATGTTAGATTTCAGACTGTGACTATAGGACCTTGTCAATGTTAATGTTAAAAAAAAGGTTTGCTAAATGTTGTCAGTCAATAGACTATCACAGCCTCCATGTCCTTCACAGTGCCTTAAAGTTTAGTCCACATCACACATCTGAGGGTGCTGCAAACATCACTTTGCATTTGAATACAATTGGGACAATTTCTCTCTTGAGTTTGCATTAATTTCTAAAGACCCTACATGTGCCTCTTTGTCTCACACACACAAAAAGGAAAGAATTGTTAAAATCAGCAATGATATGCATTTTATTTACGAATATTGTGGTATTTATTCAAGGATTTATTGAACTAAATGATCATATTTAGTGAACGTTAGGACTCAATGTTTTATTTTCAACTGGTTTCATTTATTGGTAGTACAGTAGACCTATCCATCACATTGCTGAAAGCCAACATGCTTTTAGAATATGAATTTTATTATCTTATCTTATATCTTGCTTTTCTGCACATTACAATTGTAACTATACTTTTGTGCATGGCTAAAATGGTTTGGGTTACTGTTTTCACAAACCTCTATTTACTGTTTACAAGAACTTCAGAGACAAAAAGCAAATTCAGCTCAATTTAATTGCTGAAAATGACCAGATTCTGTATAGTTTAGAAAATATATGTTAGTAAATATTGTTATGAAATGGAAGTAATCACTGTCATTTACAATGCAACTTTCTTCTTGGGAAACAGACATATTTGCTTTAGAATGAAAACACTCTTTGTTGAGGCTAATAACAAAGTCTGTTCACACCTGTAGGCTACATCTTGTATTACTATCAGAGTATTCTCTTTCATTTTTTTTCTTTTTTCTCATGGGTTTGGTTAGGTTAGGTAGGGTTGGAGGAATAACTTTTCAAATGGATATAGGTCAAAAATATATTGAAATGTCCTCAATGCAAAAGAGCCTCATGGCCCTCATGTCCTTCAAACTGCCTTAAACGTCCACACATATTTCACCAGCAGCATCACACATCTGAGGGTACCGGAACCACCATTTTGCATTTCTATCAGAGTATTATGACCTGGATGGGACAGGCTGTAACATAAATAAACTTTTCCAACCATTATCTCAAATATCCCCCCTCCCCCCATTATTTTACTATAAGTGGGAGCAAATAAGCTTCAGGTCTTGGCTTGCTCAAGCCAAAATAATAACTTAAGTTTAAAACTGTCGTACCTCCCTCCTAGATTAACCAAACCCAGGAGAAAAAGGTAACCTCAAAGAAAATGCTCCAACCCCCTGCAGACACACTATTTACACTAGGTGCTACTAACTATATACAAGATTTAAACTACAAACAGAGATCTTAACAATGATAACACAAAGGACAAAAGTAACAATGGCAAGAGTAGCATGCAGCCCCAGATCAATGTATCATGATTTAGTGGTTATTGTGTATTTATTTTATTTTTTTTGTACCAACACATTGCTATAGTAATGCCATCTTTCTGTCAAGCCCCTTCAATTTTGCACCAAAATTATTGCAATTGGCATGTATTGCTTTGTGTTTCATTGCAAATGTCTCTCAAGATCAATGAACAATCCATCTGTTTGAACAGTGCACATGTCTTTCCTTTAGAATGACAAACAGCTTTTCTTAAAACTGGTTATTCAACTCTTCACACCATGTATTTTAGACTGCAAGACACCAAACATCCAAAGCATGAGTCAAAGCATGCTTTCTGCTGAGATATACGTACAGTATGTGCACTCTTAAAAAAACAAAGGCCACAAGCCAACTCTCAAACCTTCACTAATCACTGAAAGGTTATTTGGGGAACTAAAAAAAGGTTAATCTATGGCATCCCTTGGAAAAGCCACTTATTTTAAGGAGTGTAGTCACTAAATATGGCCATTTCCCTATAATATCAGTGATCCATCATTTAACCTCAACATTGAGGAAAGCTCGAACTTGCTTTTTAAACCTTTCCTCAAGGCAAAAGCAACTTTTTTTGGAAAGGGCAGATTTACTGACACTGGAGGAGTCTTTTTTCAAATGCTGGGAGTGAATAAATGATAGGAACCTTAGCAGGTTCATGTTGGTTGAAAGTAGTCGTAAAGGTCGAGCAGTGTCAAATGACTCATTAATGCATCTATTAATGGTTCAATCTACTTCATATACAAAGTAACATCTTGTGTTGCTTAGGCTCTTTTGCTTCAGTAATGCATCAACATTCATCACAAAATGCCTTTAATCAGCTGCAAACACACTGATTAGTCAGAAAGAGTCCTCTTTAGACTGACAGTCTACCTGTTATGAATTTGGAATTGTGAATTGTTATTTTTTCCTATATATATACCCCACAATTCCAAGCAAACTACACCACTAAATCTAGTACACTACATTACCCATACACCCCCTGGTTAAGGTCTATAAGTAGATTGGTGAGATGTGGGTGTTTGAATGGACACCCAATCATCTCCTTTGAGTCCTTGATGCTTTAAGTTTGTTTTACCATTTGTAATGTTTGAATTTGTTTATTTGAATTGTTTGGATTGAATATATATATGTTATGTTATCCTAGGTCATACCTAGGATATTCAGAACCACCAAAGGAGGGAGAGCATTTTCACATTTGGCTCCAAAACTCTGGAATAGTCTTCCTGATACTGTTCGTTGCTCAGACTCGCTCTCCCAGTTTAAAACTAGATTAAAGTCGCATCTCTTCAGCCAGGCATTCATATAATCCTACAGTTCAAACTACAATCCGGCCTCTAGCTCATAAATGCCAGAGGAGAACTGGCCCCCGACTGAGCCTGGGTTCTCCCAAGGTTTTTTTTTCTCCATTAGGTCACCTGATGGAGTTTTAGGACACCATTAGGTCACTTGATGGAGTTTTTCGGTTCCTTGCCACTGTTGCCTTTGGCTTGCTCAGTTGGGGATATTTAATTTAATTTTATCAATCAATAAATTCCTCTTGAAACAAACTTTGTTGTATTATTTAAATTTAATACTGTGAAGCTGCTTTGATACAATCTGTATTGTGAAAAGCGCTATACAAATAAACTTGACTTGACTTGACATGTTTATTGATGAATTATATGAGTTTGATTTCCTTTATTGTATTGTCTGTAGTGACTTAAGACCATCCTGTTCATCCTGTCCATCCGTTAACTCCTGTCCATTTACATCATGTGAATCTGCTCCATGTGAATCCATGAACTTCAAGTCATGTGAATTACCCAAGACTTAATCATCCTGAACTTAAAATAAAAGAGAGCAAAGGACTGGTATTTGTCATGTGTTTTAATCAGACACGCCATCGAGTTTCTGCAACTCCAACGAACTCGGGATATACTTAACATCTGATATCCAACATTACCTACATATCAGGTTACTGGGAAAAGTTTAACATAGGACATAAAATCCAACAAACTGGCTGCCTGATAGCAAAGCAGGTGCCTCATGAACAGAGGGCCAATTTACTCAAGTATTTGTTGACTAAACCACACAAGGGATGTTTCATAGTGCAGCTTATGCTGGCGAGGAACCGCCCACTATAGACAGGAAGAGCCACCAACTGACATGTGTGATCAGTTAGTTTAGGGGCATGCTATCTGATATCTCATCTCAAATATATTACCAGAAATACCTTTTTACATTTACTACTTAGGCTACTTAATAATTTCTAACTGCATCTGATAAGAGACTCATTCAACTGAATCAGTAGGAAAACTTGAGTGACTCCAGCTGAAAGGACCTTGAGAACATTAAGCATAGTATTTTCTGCACCCGCGAAAAGGATCAGATTGAACTCATCTAAGAGACACTACAACGGTTTGATTCACATCCTAAAACTTCAGTGGCATTATTTAAATATTTAAAGCAGCAAAGAGAGAAGTTCATGCAACGTGTGAGTCGTGTGCTCAGGAAACAAACTAATTTCCACACACCAAAATAGAAAGGAAATACGACGAGGCCAAAAACGGTGCAGAGGCAAAATGCATAATCAAATTTTACTAAGAGTTGACTTTATCGAACTTGACTTTATTGTTTGGAACAACTTTATCAAACAAAACAACTTTTGTTTGGATTAAGGTTTTGAATAAAAAAGTAAGCAATAAAAAGAGCTATCATTCCTTCAATCACTCTTAAAAAAAATGCTGGGTTGTTTCAATGTCTGGATCAAATATGGTCAAACCCAACCGTTGGTTTAAATATTTAAGTTACAGTTTGTCCATATTTTCCCCCAAACATGGGTTGAAACAACCAGCGCATTTTTTAGAGTGCATATGCTGTGGTTGGGAAGTCCCCATTTTTCTTTTTAAGATCACAACCACAAATGTAGTAGAAGAGATGCATCACCATTTTTATCTAGGCCATCTTTCCTCTTTGATGAATACATAGACTACTTACTGTATATATACTTGTGTACGAGAACTCATGCACGGATGATCTTTAACAATAAGACCAGAAATGTGAATTAAGAAGGGTACATTTTGATTTTGAGAGAGCTGTATGGTGCTGACAATTAGTGTGAAACCTTTTAGTGCCACCTTTTGCCAAGTGCAAAATAGGCTTGTTTTTTTTGGCATTGTGTTCTTATTTTGCAGAACACAAGTGTTGTGTGTATAAAGCAATGAGGAGAGGAGATACAATTTATAATTTGACCCATACATTCATCCTTTTATGTATCCTGAACTATAGGCCTATATTTATTAGGTCGTTACAAAAATAAACAAATTTACTTAAAGAAAAAAGGTGGGGGCCCAGACAGCAACACATCATTTATTATTAATTTATGCAAATTAGCAGCATCATTATGATATTCTGAGTGACATGAAAAAACAACTCAATTTAACTAAATGTGTGATATTCAAAACATTATTTTTATATTTTTATAATAATGTTTTGAATATCACACATTTTGTAATAATAATAATAATAATAATTTATAATTACAATAAATATTTGATGGGGAAGGAAAAATATATTTTGTGAGAAAATGAAGAATCAGGAGGTTTGCACCCTAACCTCTTAAATTAACATGTTGTCGATTTTTTTTTTTTTTTTTTTTTTTAACTGCTGCATAAACTCATTGTAATTATAAAATATAAGTACATTTTTCATGTTAATAGTTCAATAATCGAAATTGCCGCCTTTCCCTCTTTAATTCAGATTTACATGAATGCAGTGCAGATCTGTTATCACTCTCTCTCTCACTTCGCGCGCTCACTCAGTTTAAATGTTAACGGTCAGTCTGAGGGACGGTCTCACTGCCGATCAGTTTCGCTATTGCTTCAAATAGTCGCCTCTTTATAAATATGCTGTGTTCAATTATATATGTCAGAGAAGGTTTTAAAGAGTTTGACAAACCTGGAGGTTAGTTGTGGAACGGAATCTATTGATTGACTGACTAAAAAGGAAAGAAATGGCGCAGTTCTGAGGTAAGAAATTAGCTAATAAGTGATTAGCATGTTTAAATGTATAATTCGTTATTTGCTAATGGATGTTTGGGTGTGGTGTAAAAGCTGTAAAACTTGTTAGGCACTATGTGATGTTATATGTGGCATTCAGGTAACATTAGATTCAGATAAATGAATTAGCTTGTTTGAGAATTAACGTATGTTAGTTAGCAGCAAAGTTATGAAATGATTTAAATTAACATGTGTCCAGTGTTAATGTAGTCTAAGATTTGTTGGACACTACATAAAACATCATTTACAAATGCTTTTGTGTTAGTGTCATACATTCTTTATAAGACTTCTATTATATGCCAGTTAATGGTTAATTTAAAGTTGCTAATGTTCTGGATTTTTTATTCATCTTTTAATATCTGTCAATAACTGAAGTCAAATACACTTACCACCATTAACTCTTTCCCCGCCAGCGTTTTGGCGCCAGTGCCAGAACTGATAAGAATGTAAATGTGTACCTTGAAATGCAATGCAATAGCTTTGGATAAAAGAGTCTGCCAAATGCATAAATGTAAATTTAAATGTTTTTAAAGCAAGTTCCCAGCCACCACCAGCATTTTTTATAATTTTCAGGAAAATTTTCATGGCCCTCATAACATTTTCTTGTATGAATATCTGAACATAATATATATTAAAAGAAAGAACAGAGCCTCTGCTTTTAAACAACAACAACAACAAAAACGTTTTTATTCTATCTTGACATTCTTTTTTTATCAACGCTTGTTGATTTTTAATTTATTTTGTAAAGCACCATTTTGAGCATTTTTTATTTTTTTTTGTCAAAGACTATGTTCGGATCAAATTCAGAATGATGATCAAAACACAGATGAAGTAGATTGAGTCCATCAACACCTCAAAGCCTCACAGTCCTGTAGCTCGTCCTGGATCGACATTTCATTCAGTAACATAAGGCAGTTTTGATTTACATGCTGTTTAATGTTGAAGAACACGTTATTTTGCATATGCATCTGCTTCTTGTTCACCTGTGTTTTGATCCGGAGATTCTGTAATCTGTATTCTTTCAGAAGAGCCTCAAAACGCCCCCTACTGTATAGCAGTGAAAACACTGAAAGCTGGAAATACCCATCAATGGTGGGGAAGTGTTGTCTCATCATTAATGATGGAAATTTTCATCAATGGCGGGGGAACATTTAAAAAAAAAAAACCCTAAACAAAAAGTGCTTCAATAATGTACACTCACATACTGTAATATGAAGAGCTTCTATAATGAGCCGGTTTCTCATTGGAATACATTAATAATGGCAGACTGTGAATAAAGCGTTTCAACAACAATGCCATAGATAGGCTAACCAAAAAAACTATTGCTTTTACATGATACTAGCCTACAGTTACACTTCAGTTATTTGAGTCGACAAACACCAAATTTTTTGTTTGTGAAAAAGAAAAAAAAAGATATTTATCTTTGTCTTGTTTTACAGATAGAACAACTATTATCCTTCCGGAGTACAGGATGATGTTTGCAGGGTGTGGTGTCCCCATCATCCTCTCGCCATTTGTGGAGATACAGAATGCTTCTTCAACCATCGGTTTATCCTATTTTCATCTACTTCCCTGTTAATCAAGGGAAAGAAAAGATCTCCCGTATAATCATGGATTAGCCGCATCTCATCAGCAGATCAGTCAAGAAGAGACACAGCCTGAACCACAAGCAAGTAAGAGCAGTGAGTAGTATTCACTTGACTTTCTTGAATCTTTAATTTCACATTTTTCTTATGTTAAGAGAACATTATACAATCAATGCATCATTCAATACTTTCCATGTGCGTCAGATGTGAGAGGTCTCAGGAGCTGGACATTTTGACTTGATCACCTGCAACTCATTTTTATACATTTATGGTATAATAAATTGATTTATAATATTTAATAAATGTATTGAACCTGCCGTGCTCCACTAGTGGTACCAAACAGTGGGGGGTTTTTTTCTTGCGACATTGGCTCAACCAGTGGCATGTGTTTTGATGCAGAATTTTGCTGAACAATGCAATTCTATTTGCCACTATATTTTGCAATTCTTTTGGATGTCACTAGTGGTGCAGAAATCATACTCAGCAGATTTAAATAAAATGTAGTAATCTAACACAGTAGTAAACAGCCTAACCTTTTATACATTGTTATACACACCTACACTTTAATATCAGAAACTTCTTTCCAAAGAATCCTACAAAACACTTGTTACAGGCACAATACTTACAGAATCAACTTTCTGAAAGTTCATCACTGTGTCATGTCTGCTTTGGATAACATGATACAGAGCACAAGATACAGTGATTGCTATGAAAGCATATTATGTAAATGCCTCCTTTTGACCCCTAATGACAAAAGTGAAACTTTACCTATACATAAAACTTGGTTTAAAACATAAAACTGTAACCTTACCTGACCCCTTAAAAAAGTAGAGGCAATAGCAAAAAAATCTACACAACAAATGAAACATCAAATGGTAAGAAAAGAAGAAAAACTCCAGGGAAGACAGCCAGAGTCCACTTACACCAAGCCCTTTTTTCCTTATTTCAATTCAAATGTGGTGCTTTGGATAGGAAACCTGTCGGCCACTGTGAGACACAAATCCTCGTGTGTCCAAAACAGGCTCTCAAATTTCTGCCCTGTCAGCTTAACCTACTTTAAGGGCAGGATTTGGGGAAAATTTGGGAGGAGTTTGGCAGGTATAATCTATCTTTAACGTTAATTTAATCTTTAATCATCACGTCTCAGTTATGGTTTGCTATATCAATTTGCTAATATTGAAAGTAATACCCCTCCTATGTAAATTCATGCACTTATTTCATATGCAATTATATGTTTTGAGTATTTCTTTTGTCTGTATTTATGAAAAACCTTTACGTTAAAAGTTAGATGCTCTCATATTTTTATGACTTTTGGCCGTTTGTCCATTTTAAAGGTAAGTGATGAACAAGTTGTAATAAATCTGATAAATGGGTACAATTAAGCACTCATTATTATTGGACCTTCTTGTTTTGTAAACGATGTTCTGTTTTGTCAGTCAACAGAGCCTCACAGCCCCCATGCCAACATTACTTCCTACAAAAGTTTAGTAGTATAACACAGCTGAGGATGACATCATGGCACACTTCTGTGGAACTAATGTTTTTATAATGTAATGTTTGACTGATGTTCAGCATGTTCTGCTGGTTTCACTGATATGTATAAACATCTCTCACAATGCCGCATGATACCAAGAAGTACCTGAATTCTCAGTATTAGAGGTCATGGGTTCAGTTCCCAGAGAATGCAAGTACAGATATAAACTGTCTGATACGTGTAAACTGAATACAGTAAGGTACTTAGCATAAAAGTGTCTGACAAATGCAGCAATTAGTCACATTAAACTTTGCTGTTGTTGTTAATGAGTCTTGTTTTCTCTCAGCTGTGCATGAGAATCAACATGTGAACATTTTCTGCATTAAAAAGACAGTTATAGACATACACATTTTTTTTATTTGTATCATATTAATTTAAATGTTAACTTTTGGTTAGGTTTGGTATGATTTAAATAGACCTTGTATAGCAACAGACCCCTGCTGGTAGATTATGTAACTACACCATTATGGTGCACCTCAATATCTAAGGATTATGGATTTTAATTTATGATATCCTATCTATCCTAATGCATCTAATCATTTATATGTATATACAGTGGTTAAAGTGGGATTTGGCAGGTGGGGGAACCCTCAAATTTTATGTAGGTGCAATAGGGGAAAATGATTCACCGTGGGACTACATATTGAGTATCGTGGTATAGCAATACTTTTTGGGACAAGAGTGTCACTGTGGCACCAAGTATCACACCACAATATGGAACACAACCTTGTTTTTCACAATGTAAATTTAAACATAAAAATGGGAAGTCCAAAACGGACTGAAATGTGCGGTAGTTAGGGGGGTTCGGGGGCATGGCCCCCCAGATAAAATTTGGATTTTTGAAAAAAATGTATAAGAAATTTATCAATTTAAAACCTTGTCATTAGATTATTTGTCAATACCTGCTCTCTCCTCATCTTCATCTTTCTTTTTCTCTCAGTCTCCTTATCCTGCCCTATTTCTTCCCCTCCTAAAGCTGAACTTTGACTTATAGTCTTTTCATTTTCGTCTGTGTCCGTGAAGAAAGTAAACAGGCTCAAGTTCAACTGATATTTATATGTTTTATGAATCATTTTCTGAGTCAAGTTAATTTACTCAAGGTTACCAGGAAAGCTGTAGCCTATAAGTCAGTATTGCCAATAGGAACGTTTTACAAGCTTTGGAATTTGAAAACGTCTGTTTTTAAATGTTAAAAGTAATTTTAAATAATACAAATGATAGTCTACGTTTATCGCAGTTGGTGGAATTGGCAGACGTGCCCAGGCATCGTGCACTGTGGAAACGCGTCAAAGCATTCTCAGGTATAAATATAATATAATAATAAATAATAAAATATATTACAAGGGAAAACAAATGTCCAGCGAATATCGAACCTAAAACTAACTTTACCGCGCTCAACCACCGTGAGTGCATTTCACGCAATCGCTGGCGTTCAGTGGAGAGGGGAGGCGTGAACCGGTGTAGATGCACTAAAATCAAGACAGGAGAACCGTGACTGAGAACATAACGCCGGGAAGTGTGTTTGTGAATGCGGGGCCAGGGGGTGATATTCAGTTTTGATTTGATGAATGATGATTATTATTGAATTTGATGAGAATGATTTGATTTGATTTGATTTTAATCTATTTATTTATTTATTTTTCTGAGGTGCCGGAACACAGTTCCAGACCGTTCCGGCCCACTTTAACCCCTGTGTGTATATATATATATATATATATATATATATATATATGTATGTATGTATGTATGTATGTATGTATGTGTGTGTGTGTGAGAGATTTTTTTATATTTGATTTGCTGCAAAATTAATCATTTCTTTTTCTTTTTTTTTTTTTGCACTATAACCTTTTGTACATGTTCACTATTTGTATCTCTCTATTTTCAGTAAAAAAAAAACCGCACACACAAATTCAGCTCCATATTATTTAACATTTATTTGCTGAAATTGACCAGATTCTGTATCATTTTGAGCATTTCAAAAAATGTCTCCTAACATGAGTTTGCAATTGAACGTCTTGTTTTAGTAGTATGTTTCTTGTTCCACCCAGCCTGAAACACAATAGCACAGATATTAGAGCCAGTTCATTCTTAATCTCTCAATGTAATGAAATACAACAAACTTTGTTGAGGTTAATGAAGTCTGCCAACATCTGTAGGAAAATTCTGATATTACCTCCTGGATTCTGTCGTAGGATATATTTTCTGACTTCATCATAGATGAAGATGATAAGTGAGTATGGGAAGGCAGTGAACCACCACAATGGTCTAAATAAAAGAACACAAGTTTTATTTTTTGTCCATTTTACTGTTAATTTCAATTTCTAACATGCCATTTATATTCTTTTCAAAGTCAGTGCATACAGTATGAAAAGATCTCAACATTAAGATCTCCATTGCATAGATATGTCCGCTTACCTTAAAGGATACATTCTGACAGCAACGTCCATGCCTGGGCAGTAGGACAAGAAAGCTGCCATAGCAGCTTCCTCAAAAAAAGCAAAGATGAGGACTTTGTTTCTAGGAAAGAAAAAATATCCAATTATGATAAGGCTTTAGAGGTGACCGGCCCTGAGCTGGAACTGAACAAACAATCCACCAATATTTTATGGCTTCTTTGAAGCTTGTTTGCATCCCTTTTGTTTACATACTTCATTCCTTGCTGTACAATGGAATTTCTTCTGGTCTTTACAATGATCAAATCACCCCACTGCACAACCACAATACTAATGAAGAATGCCGTGTGGCATGTGGACTCTATAATCTTTCTGGCCTCGTAGGTCTGCACCAGACAACAAAAGAGACACACAAGAACAAAGGTATGTTTATACTATACTATAAATTATATGATTGATTTTTCAAATGCATAAAATGATATAGAAGCTTTTTTGCTAGAACTTTGATGCTTACCCATTGTTGACCATAGCTATCTTCCAGGTCAGTGATAGATCTGTCTTCCCAGCCAACTCGAAGTCCTGGCAGATAACTGGGCCAGAATCCATTCTCACCCATAACCACAATGTAGGTAAAGAACCCTGCAGCTGCTTGGATCATACCTAAAAAGGAAAGCAATGACAATGAAATTAATGAATTGCCCATATTACAGATTTTTAATCAATGTCATGTTCAAAACATCCAGACCTCTCAGTTTTGGTAAGAATGCTCTTACCGATTTGACCATATGCCATACTGATTAGCCTCACGTTCACCAGCCTATCTGTTTTAGCGTTTCTGGGTTGTCTCTTCATGATGTCATTTTCTGCATTTTCATATGCCAATGAGATAGCAGGAATCTGTGACCACAATTAAAACAAATTAAAAATAGACTGCACAATTTAAAGTTCTCTACACTAATAGTACTTTTCTTACCAGGTCAGTGCCCAGGTCAATGCAGAGAATGGTGACGGTGCCCAGAGGAAGAGGAATACCCACAAGGACAAACAAGAGGAAGGGTGACATCTCCGGGATCTTACTAGTAAGGGTGTAGGCAATGGACTTCTTCAAGTTGTCAAAGATCAGACGGCCTGAAGTGGAATACATGTTTGAAAAATAAGTCTCAAAGTAACCTTCATAAATCTTTAATCAATTAAGTTCCCAATAACATGGCATACCTTCTTCTACTCCAGTGACAATTGAGGCAAAGTTGTCGTCCAGAAGGATCATGTCAGCAGCCTGTTTGGAAACATCAGATCCAGCAATACCCATAGCTATACCAATGTCAGCCTTCTTCAGAGCAGGAGAATCATTGACTCCATCACCGGTTACGGCTACAATTGCACCCTGATGAAAGTAAACATGCATTTAATGGTCCCTGCTGGGTAAAATCATCTAGCATCAATTAGGATTGGATAGATAACTCTCTGACGGTACCTGTCGCTGACAGCCTTCCACAATAATCAGCTTTTGTTGAGGAGAAGTTCTGGCGAACACAATTTCTGTATGATATTTCAGGATATCATCCAACTCTTCTTCACTCATATTCTTCAGTTCTCCACCATGGACTACACAGGCCTTAGCATCTCTAGAGGCACACTTTGTATTAGCAGACATCTAGAGCAATTCCAGTGATGTTCACCATTTATATTTTTTAACCTGAAAACATTGCTTTGTTTTAGGTGGCTGGAATGTTTTGATTACCTTGGATTAACCTCTCCAATAGGGATATTCAAACGAGCAGCAATGTCTTCCACAGTCTCGTTGCCTTCAGAGATGATACCAACACCCTTTGCAATAGCTTTAGCTGTAATTGGATGGTCACCAGTAACCATAATAACCTGTATTGGAAAAATCATTCATTTAAATTGTTTTGAATTGATAACCTTAGCTGTAATTGAATGGTCACAAGTAATTAAATTTGAATAATTTAATACAGGCACAGTATATTTAAGCAGTAGATCTCAAATGAGGACAACACCTTGATTCCAGCACTCCGACATTTGGACACAGCATCTGGTACAGCAGCACGAGGAGGATCAATCATGGACATGAGGCCAACAAAACACAGGTTCTCAGTGGGGAAGTTCACGTCTTCAGAATCAAATGCAAAACCTTCAGGAAACTGGTCATCAGGGAGGCTAAAGTGGCAGAAGCCTTTGAAAGAGAACATAGAATTATTCATACATGCTGTAATTCACACATGCTGTGTTCATATTTTTCTGCAGTCATAACTTTAGTGATTTTTTTACAGGTGAACTTCATAAGGTTACTTTACCCAGCACTCTTTCTCCAAGACCTCCGAGTTCTACATAAGCATTTTGGAATGAATCTTTCATTTCATCATCCAAAGGCTGCTCTTTTCCTCGAATCAAAATGGAGGAGCATCGATCCAAGATTCTCTCAGGTGCTCCCTTCATCACTAGCAGATGCTTAGACTCTGAGGAATTGGTATTCTTGTGGACTGAGAGCTAGAAAAGGCATATTGAGGTACTGTTAGGGCGACCAGTCAAATATGCATCATCATTTCTAAAGAATACATCAACAAAAATACCTGATATTTGTTGGTGGAGTTGAAAGGGACTTCAGCTAACTTTGTGTACTTCTCTCTCATTTCTCTGACTGAACCACAGCACAGCTCAATAGATTTCAACAAGGCAGACTCCGAAGCATCACCAGCTGTTTCTCGCTACAAAAGATTTAATTGGACAAATGTTTTCACTCACAATAACAGTTATATTGGCTATTGGAATTGTATAAGTTGCAAGCCTTGCATTTATTCATGTTGCTCATATAGATATAAAGATAGCTAGCAGAAGCTCACGTTAAGGATTGGGAGATGGCTCTGATCAGCACGGAAGACGGCACGGTTGCACAAGCCAGCGACACGTGCAAGAGCAGACCAAGTAGCAGAGCTCCTGTCAAAAGAGGTTCCACTCTGGTTCTCTGTGGTGTCTGCTTCATGAATCTGGTTGTCAAACCACATGTGAGCGACGGTCATTCGGTTCTGGGTCAAAGTTCCAGTCTTGTCAGAGCAGATGGTGGAGGTCGAGCCAAGAGTCTCCACGGCTTCCAGATTCTTCACCAGGCAGTTCTTCTTTGCCATTCGTTTGGCAGTCAGAGTTAGACACACCTATATGAGTAAACGCAAACATACATAAAGTCGAGTAATAATTTTTGGCACAGACATACTAAAATACAACCTGGATTTAATGACTTGAAAAGTAGATACAGTTGACTAATCAACAAGAAGCATAAGGAAAGAAGCACCCTGACTTACAGTTACAGTGGCAGGAAGACCTTCAGGTACATTAGCGACAATAATTCCAATCAGAAAAACAACTGCTTCCAACCAACCATATCCAAGGATCAGGGAGAGGATTAGGAAGGTCATGCCAAGGAACACAGCTACACCAGAGATAATGTGGATGAAGTGCTCGATCTCTTTTGCAATTGGCGTTTTTCCACCATCCAGGCTGGAGGCAAGTGATGCTATACGACCCATGACAGTATGATCACCGGTGTTGATGACAATCCCTCTGGCAGTACCTAATGTTCAAGCAATTTAGTTGCTTAGTTTGTCCACAGCTACTATAAAATGCAATTGTATTCAACATTCTACAGAAACTTTTCATGTACCTTCAACACAGTTGGTAGAGAAAAACGCAATGTTTCTTGTCTCCAGAGGGTTTTCATGGGAAAAGTCAGGAGTACGACTCTGGGGCTCAGATTCTCCAGTGAGGGAAGAGTTGTCCACCTGGAACAGTAGAAGGGAAGTTTCATAAAAAGGTACTGATGGAATATATCACATTTGACATTCAGGTCTTACCTTGCATCCTTGTGAAGAGATGATGCGAAGATCAGCTGGGATTCGGTCTCCACCTTTGACTTCCACAAGGTCACCTACAACGACCTCCTCGGCACTGATGATCTTTTTCTCTCCATCACGCATAACTAGAGCTTGCTACATTACCAGAACAGAACAATGACTACTTTTGTGCCATGGGAAAGCTACATTTGAACATGCAATGTTTTGTAAGACACAATTTCTGTACCTGAGGAACAAGGTTCCTAAAAGATTCCATAATCTTTGAGCTCTTGGATTCTTGATAGTATGAGAACCATCCGTTGACTATGACGACAAAAGCAAGTACAAGTCCCAGGTACAGCTGCAAAACCACAGTTAGGTTTTTAGAAAGGCACAAAGTGTATGATAATCTACATTGAATTGACATTGGACTACTTGTATAGAATTTTTGTAGGTGAAACTCTAGAGCATGGCACAAGCAACGCCAAGGTCATTGGTTCGAATCCCATAGAATGCATGGACCAATACAAAAATATATACCTTGAAAGCAATGTAAGTCGCTTTGGATACAAGCGTCTACTAAATGCATAAATGTAAATGTATTTAAATGAAACTATATAATGAAAGGTTTTTTTTTTTTTTTTTTGCTCTCATACATTGTCATTTGCTGGTTCTTCAGAAGAGGCAGCCTGGATTCCATATGCCGTGAAACAAAGAACTGCACCAAGCCACAGCAGTGTTTGGAAACCACCGAAGAGCTGTGTGCAGAACTTGACCCATTCTGGAGTCGTAGGTGGTGGGGTAAGGGTGTTCGGCCCATCACGCTGTAAGATCTCCCTTGCCCGAGAAGACGACAATCCCTACCATAGGGTATGAACATTGAGTAGTTAAACGTACACAAAAATGGAAAAAACACACACACACAGTTTCAACTTAGGCCTGAAGGCTACTTGAAATTAATCACCAAAATTTGAAAACACATACACAGGTTTCTATGCACTTCAAGGCTACTAATTTTTATTTAATTTTTACAGGTAAGGGTTTTTAGCTTACGGTATCTTAAGCTTAACATAAAACATTCATTAACATTTTTTTTATATATATATATATATATATATATATATATAAATTTCTTTATTTAATTTTATATTAAATAAAAAGAGGGCAAAATGTATTAATAAAGATTAACACAAAATGCAGTAATACATCAAATTTCAATCAAAGTCTCACTAAACCTCTGCTCACTTTATGCAAGTCAGTGCCGTATTTGCGTGAAAGTTCATCCAATGTCAGCTTGTGGTCGTCCTGCAGAAGAGAAAAAAACCTTGCATCTCAGTTCTCCACATTAAAGCCCATTTTTGGCCAATGAAATAATGTAGTTTTGTGAGTATAGCTGAGAAAGGATTCTGGTTATAGTTTTAGATCATACTAGGCATTTCCACTCACCAGTTCCACTTCTTTCTTCAGTTCGTCCACATCCCTCTTCTTTCTTTTCACCTTTTTGGGCTTTTTGATTTCATCCTCAGAAGTTGCTGTCAATTTGTAGTCATCATTCCCCGTCTATAAAACATAAAAACACATTACCTGATCAGAGCAGAGCCAAAGGTAAACTTCAGCAGAAGAAAAAGATCAAGCAAACTGATTGATGAAACCACCAGAATCGATGCTGAAAGGACCAGCATACACCAGCATGAATTTCCATGCTGGCTTATGCTGGTTTGGTGCTGGTCTGTAACGCTGATCAACCAGCATGGTCTTTCTGGTGAAGCTTGTTGACCAGGGAAGCTAATTAAGCTTCCCATTTAGGACCAACCAGCTCACCAGCATCCCAAACGTAACATATGCTGGTGGTTTCAGAAGATATAATCAAGATAACCATAGTCCACTCACACCAAGCCCCATTTTCCTAATTAATTCAACCCAAAATCTGGTGCTTTGTATTCCAGAAGCCTCTCTGGAGACACAAGTGCCTGTGTGACCAAGCAAAGTTTACAAAATTTATATTCTGCCAACTCACCTGTGTTTTGGGGAGGAGATCTGGGAAATTTTGGGAGGGGTTTAGCACCTGTCATCCTTAACCTTTTATTTTAACCTTTCATTTATTTAACCTTCATCCTTACAGGCACGTCATTTTGGTGACACCCATGAGAAGGACTAGTATATATATATATATATATATATATATATATATATATATATTGGTAGAACTGTAGAACTATTAACTTTCCAATAGCAATGTATTAATTATTACATTTATATATTTATATGAACTACAATTAATATTACAATTTTATATATATATATCGATTCTGGTGGTTTCATCAATCAGTTTGCTTGATCATTTTATTCTTCTGATGTTCCAAAGTGATCAGGTAATGTGTTGTGTGTGTGTATATATATATATATATATATATATATATATATATATAAGCTCTTTAATATTAACAGAATTATCACTAAAATTTCTCAGGCTAATTTGAATGACACTTTCCATTGCTTTTGTGCAAAAGTCTAGACATGTTCACCTGCAGTACTTCCTAGTAAAGCAGCGTTCGTGCCTCGACAGTTGGACAGGAAAGCTGCCAGATCAGTTCCACAATCAGACCAAAGAGCACAGCTTGGTTTCTATGAAATAAAGAAGATAATATGATGATAACTTTCATTTTCTTTACTGTGGCCTTCAGGCCCGCTAGAGATGGAATGAGCTGGAACTGAACAAACAGTTCAATCTGATAAATATCAGTCCAATTTTTTATGGCTCCTTTGAAGCTGAAACATTTGTTTACGTTCTTCACTTCTTGCTGTAGGATAAAAATTAAAAAAATGATCAAGCCAGCACTTAATATACACATATATTGTGTACACACGATGTTCCCTGTTAAACAGGCCAGCATGGCTGATCACCAGCATATTCTGAATGCAGGTGATGATCACACTAGACTTCCTTAACCAGGTTAACCAGCAAAGAACATGCTTTGACCAGCATTACCTGTACATCATGGCTATCCTGGTCCACATGCAAGACCAGGACTAAACCACCACAAACCAACTAGGACCTGCATGGAAATGCATGCTGGTGTACGCTGGTATTTCAAAGATTGATAATAATGCTCCACCAATTTTATGACCTTTAATCCAGTGTTGTTAAGGAATTCTTGACCCTGTCTGTGGAATCAAATGGATTCTATATGTGGGAAGAATCAATGTGACTGTGAATTTGGGATGGACTTTGTCTGTGTTTTGTAAACCGTTTGGTGTGTGTTGCCAGTCAACAGAGCTTATAGGCCGATGTCCTTCATTATGCTTCAATAGTTTAGCTCGCATTTAAACTTTTAAATAATAATAAAAAAAAAAGTGTAGGTGGAACAGTGTTTTTTATATGGAAGCTTGTTTCTGCCACAGAATAAAAAACAAAAAAGGTAAATGTTTACTCACAATTCTGACTTTTTCTCTTGCAAATGCGAGTTGCTGGAATCTCACAAATCACAAAAAAAAAAAAAAAAAAAAAAAAAAAAAAATTTAAATTCAGTTGTGAGTTTATTACTTGCAATTCTGCCTTTTTTCTTTCAAATTGTAAAATAAAAAAGTTGCAATTACCTTTGTTATTTTTTATTCCAGGGCGGAAATGAGCATCAATAGTTTTATTTTACTGATCAAGACAGAAATTAATTAGATTTAATTATGCAATTACATTTGAACAAGATTCACTTTTTTACTATAGAGGGAGTTAAAATGTCTGAAATGGCATATATGATTATAGCCAATTGCAGGTGAATTAAAGGGTTAGTTCTCCCAAAAACGAAAGTTATCCCATAATTTAGGCCTTCAGAAGGCCTTTATTAACCCCTTGAGCTGTATGGATTACTTTTATGATGGATGGATGAGCTTTTCAGGGATTCAAAATCTCGGGTACCATTCACTCCCATTATAAAGCTCGGAAGAGCCGGGACATTTTTTTAATTTAACTCAGATTGTGTTTGGCTGAAAGAAGCAAGTCATATACACCTAGGATGGCTTGATGGTGAGTAAATTATGGGATAATTTAAAATTTTGGGTGAACTAACCCTTTAAGAACATCTAATTGGACAAAAATATGTCTTTAAAAAAAAAAAATTACATGTTTTTTTTAATAAAATGTATATTTTAGCATCATCAGTCGTAATATAAAATGCTAGTATTCATGGAAACGTTTTTAGTTTCATAATATAACAAATATTCCACATACTGTGTCTGACAACACAAAGAAAAAAGGGGGAAAAACACCCTATATAAAAGTAATAAATAATTTCATGATGTGACAAAGATAGAAAAATAAATGGTCAAATGGAGGAAGTGCAATTTTATAACAAACTTTATAGCGCACAGTAACAGCTGAACGCTGGTTAAAAGCTGGTCTTATAAATATTTTTATTATTTTGTATGTTTAGCAGGAGTCCACTTATGTTAGTTATGTTAGCTGGATTTGCAGCCCTATAAATGCTCCTTTTGGAGTTCTGAAAGTTACAGTATGTTTACACTGTACATCAAAGTCTCATATTAAAATATCAAGAATATGACTCCTTTCAGTCTACTCTTAACCTTTGACCTGCTCTGCCTAAAACTAGTTCAGCTGTCCTGTCAATCAAAGCTATGTTCTGTTCCCTCATATTTGCTGCCATAAACTGATATTTTGTGTGTGTTTGTTTTTTGTTTCTTATAAAAAGTCACTTATTAACTTTAGGAGGGTTAGAGTAGACGTTTGAAGAATCAGTCCAGCCTCTGAGAGGGCAGAATTACACCGAAGGAGTTTGTGATTTAACAGAACAAGCGCTCTTGTAATACTCAGAATTCGGGTGAATAATACAGAGTTTGTTCTTGGCATTGTAAAAGAATATGTACACTAGCACTGGCCTCTCCTTTTCCTCTCGAAATGTATTTATGACGAACAAATCAAACTTAATAAATGGTTAATAAAAGAGTGGGTGCACTGAGAGATTTCAAAAGATTAAAATAAAATGTCAGGTAACACTTTATTTCGCTGGTTCACTTTAGATATTATAACTTTGCAACTACATTTCAACTTATTTTACCAACCGGAACCCAGCAGTCTACCAATACTCTAATACTAATAATACTTCCTTAACTCTCTGGTCCTGTTTGTGTGTTTGTCAAAAAATTACCTTTTTTTGTTTGTTTTGATTTTATGTTACTAATTTATATTTATGCAGTAGTTTTAATCCATTTATTCACTTTTTGAGCATAGACCAAATTAAATTTCCAGCTTAAACTTGCATGAATCTTGAATGCTTTGAAGAATTCAGTTTGGTTTATTTTTAAAGACCACACTTGGCAGATTATTGCTGAAGTGAAGAAAGTTTAAAAAAATTCATTTATTTTTATGAAAAATGCACAAAAATGTCATTTTACATTTTTATATGAAATATATATTTTCAAAACACATTTTACTCTAAACCTGTAAGAAAATCAAAGCCATAAATCTAAACAAGTTGTGCTCTAAATTTGAGGTTGATATCTCCAAAAATTATCTTTAAGTAAGATTTTGCTTGGCCGCAGTACCAAACGCTTCCACTAGATGACATTTATTTAAAAACATTACAGGACAATTAACCTTTTCAAATCATGTCCATGATTATTTTTTAATTTTTTTGTGTTCTCACAGCAAGTGCCAAAATATATGCCTTTACCTTTAAAACCTTTAAGTTTCGTACAATTTCAATGAAATAAAAAATAATAATAATAATTTAAAAAAATTTGGTAAAAAATGACAAACAGCACCAGAGCGTTACAGTTAGTATATAGAAAGTGGACCATCAAAATAAAGTGTCACAATTCTCCTGATTGAAACTCTAATTAATTTATGTTCGACATTTTAATTAAGTGATTTTAATATAACTTTTATAGATGTATAGCTCCTGGTTGAGATCAATTCACTTTGTTTCTCATCCCTCATTTTCTGCGGCACTTTTCCTCAAATATATGCAATATGAGTATGAGTATATGCAGAAATATTAATGGAAAGACCCAATTTTATTCATTTATTTTCAATTGGTGCTTAGTGAACAGTAAAACTGATCATGAGAATCTGACAAAAATAACAGGAAAGCAAAGATGTCTAACTAATATCAATCCCAATCCTGTATAAAGCCTGTAAAATCATCTGTAATTGTATTTGAACTCAGACATCACCATATCAACATTTAGAAAAATAAAAAGCTGTTGTCACTGTTGTTATGGCAACACAAAACCTCAAAAGAATCTGTTTGGAAAACAATTATTAAATGTAATGATAAAGGGTTAAATTCCTTCTTCATAGTGACCTTGTATGAAATGAGAATTTTTGTTGTTGTACTATTGCAGTGAGGAAATGTTTGATTCAGTGACACTTCCACACTGAATGCAACCAGAGTGGCGAACACAGTTATGATATTAGACAACAGATAACAGGATTCTGATCATGGCAAATCAAAGTGTTGAGAGGGATGATTTTAGAGGTCAACTGAAATGTTAAGCAAGTCCCAAAAAATAAAAAATATATATTATTAATTATATTTTTCTAAATGTATTCCAGCTTAAAGCATAAAAAAAACTAAAATAAATAGTAAAATATACTTGAAGGAACTAGAAAATACACATCAAATCTTATAATACATTTTGGGTGAATGCATTATATTATATACATAGATTTTGGACAGTATAAATATTTTTAGATTTAAAAGTCATTTTAAGTATTTATTTAAATACAGTATATTAGCAATACATTTTTGGACATTTGTTGTGTATTATTGAATATATAAGATGCAAAAGCCTCTGAGTGCCATCTGAAATTTTCTTCTAGAATGATAATTTTTATCAAGCTCGTATAATTTAAGTTCAGTAATTTCACTTCAATGGCAATGCAAATTACCTATTAATTGTCATTTGAGTGAAATTACTGAACTTAAATTATACGAGCTTGATAAAAATTATCATTCTAGAAGAAAATTTCAGATGGCTTTTGCATCTGAACTCTATATATATAAAATGAGATGTTTTTGTTTTCTTTTTGTTATGTTTGCTGTGCGACTGACGGGTTTTAAAGCCGCTTGTGTGTTTTTATGATCTTATGTTTACAGATGCTGCTTGTTCCAGAGGTCACATGTTCAAACCCATCATGATGTCGCCACACTCCATAATCCATACTTTCTTTGAGCTGTCTCTGAAAATCTCGTAAGATTTCCCAGAATTTCTCTCGGAGTTTGACTGACAGATGTCCTGAGAAAACCTGACATTCACCATCATTTGCTGTCATAACCCCTACTATCTGTACAAAATAATAAAAGTGTTAAAAAGACCTACAATAAAATAAAATAAAAATGTGAAAATGTACTGACATGCTGATCACAATCAGTCAAAGGAAGAATCGGTAACACTTTACTTAAAGCCTTTATGAATAATGCATTATAAAGGTATTCATAATATATGCTATAATGCATTATATATTTTCATAAGTAATTATTACAAAAGTTAAAATGCATTATGATGTTTGCAGATTCCTTGTTATATTTAATGGTTGTTTGTCATGTGTTTTAATGCATTATACTTTCTAAAGGACTAACATAAATATTATAATCTATTATAACTGTGGTTACAATCTTTCATGAGTCCGTACAGTGTATTATAAGGTGCATTACAAGACATAATTAATAATGCATTAAAAAACTTTTTAATTTTGCTTTAAAAACCAAGCAAAATCTTACTTAAAGTACATTTTTTGAGATATCAACCTCAAATTTAGAGCACAACTTGTTTAGATTTATGGCTTCGATTTTTCTCACAGTTTTAGAGTAAAATGTGTTTTGAAAATATATATTTCATATAAAAATTCAAAATTACATTTTTGTGCATTTTTCATAAAAATAAATGTATTTATTTTTTATTTATTTTTCTTCACTTCAGCAATAATCTGCCAAGTGTCGTCTTTAAAAAGAGACCAAACTGAATTCTTCAAAGCATTCAAGATTCATGCAAGTTTAAGCTGGAAATTTAATTTTCAGGTCTATGCTTAAAAAGTGAATAAATGTGAATTAAAACTACTGCATAAATATAATTTAGTAACATAGAATCCCCTAAAAATACAAAATATGAAATAAAAAACATTATTAAACTAAAATATAGTACAATCATTTCATTGAAATAATAAAAAATGGGTAATTGTTTGACAAACACACAAACAGGACCAGAGAGTTAAGGAAGTATTATTAGTATTAGAGTATTGGGAGACTGTTGGGTTCGGGTTGGTAAAATAAGTTAAAATGTAGTTGCAAAGTTACTTCTAGACAGTAGAATATCTATAGTGGAAAGAAAAAGAGATTTTGCATTTTTTACAATTTGATAATTAATAGAATATCAGCACAAAACTTGACTGTACAGAATCACATGAGCATTCGCTTGCATTGATTAATCACCTAGAAATGTGGAGGATTTCTGAGTCATTGTACATCATATGTTCCTTGTTTTAGTCGTGAGTTTGGTCTTAGAAGCGGTTCAGGGTGACCGGTGTGGAGGTGAAAGCTGATTTTCGATGACTAATTTGGTTGCCGGGTACAAAGAGCAAAACATATGTTCCAAGTCCGACCGGTTTTGTTCAGGAAACAGAACATTGTCAAAGGTCAGAGATTTCCTTTTAAAAATGAATCGACACCCACAGTAGTCAGAAAACTTTTACATGAAAAATCACAGAAATTGCATTATGAAGACCATACGCACGCATGATTCAGAAACAATGAAATGTTGTGGCAATGATACGCAAAATGACAAATCAGCTGTTGATGCAATACTGAGAATTTCTTCGGACCTTGCAGCCGCAAAATTATTGTTTTATCATTTCAAAATATTGAAAGGGAGTCATTTTTCAGCAGCAATCTGTTTTACCATAAATATTCCGCAATATGAAGAACTAGAGAATTGGCCTCTAGAAAATACTTGGAGAAACACTTGAACTTGTGTTTTAAGCGACAAGACGCAGAAAAGAACCAAAGCAACAAAAGAATCTTCTAGACTTTTATCTGAAACTCCTGCTGATGTGAAGATGAAGAGGACTGGACACTTTAACATTATCAATCATCCACAACACATTCAGGACTGATGATAATCGTGTGGTGTAATGCTTCAACTATCCACTGGGTGGCGTGGCGCTTCACTGGAACGGAAGCCTAAGAGGACATTCTTATTTTGCTTATTGTTTGTCATTTTCTTGTGATCTCAACATAACAAAACAAAGCAAACAAAAAATTCTAATGATCTCAAACTTTTGCATTAGAAAAAAATGTACATGCATAATGCAGTAAAACACTATATTATTGTGTTTTTGTGTTTCTGAAAAGAGCCACTGCACATTATAAATGTGTATATTGCATGCATAAAATATTGCAAGTAATTTATTAACAAATTACGCACATTATTAATTTGTATCTATTCGTATTATATTGCAGACTGTGCATAAACAACAAATAAAATTTACTTTCTTTGAGTTTCAACTCATGCAGGAGTGGAAGGCAGACAAACTAAGAATGCATCAATATTGAGCTCAATATTCATAAAGCATGCAGTTAATATCTGGATGGAATGGAGAGGCGAAGGAGAGGCACTTCAGTTCAGATGGAGAAATTAATGCACCAAACGCTGGTTTGCCAAAAGCTGTAAAACACAAAGATGAAGAAGCCAATAGCCTGATGGATTGGTTGTAGCTCACCCTAGTGGAAAAACACCGCGGAGAACTCAAAGATTGTCAAACTATGTGTTGTTTGAGTGTGTAAATATGTTGATTGTGTGTCTGCCATAACAAGTTAATAACAAAAATGTATTAAAGAGTTATTTGTGTGTATACAACTTTCTTGTTTTTGTTTTTGACCAAACAATTTCTCTACAAAAGCGTCCGACCTCAACTCAACAGACAGATGGCGCTGTTTCCCACATATGTGTGTTTTCATGTCCCGCCACTAGATGGCGCTCTTTGCACTCAAGCTGAGAGATGGATGACACAATTATTCCAGGTTGTTCAACTGAAAAGAATCCAGTGCATCATTCATCAGTTAACTTAGAAGAATGACTGCATTGTGTTGTTTCAGTCTGTGAGGGCGTTCTCTGAACCATGTTACTCGTCGTCTTGTTTTAACTCCACAGATGCATGAGTTACAGACACACACACACACACCTGGATGATCCGCTTCCTCAGGGCTTTTATGCGGCTTCACTCACGGGCCCAATGGGATGTTAGTAAATCTCAAGTTTCTGGATCAAACATCAAACATTGTGTTTGTAGTTAATAAACAGATGAACACTGGTGATGGTACACTCGCCTGGTTCATTTCTGTGTGTGTGTGTGTGTGTGTGTGTGTGTGTGTGTGTGTGTGTGTGTGTGTGTGTGTGTGTGTGTGTGTGTGTGTGTGTGTGTGTGTGTGTGTGTCAGTGTGCTCCTCATCCATCTGGTGTTTTATTATGTCTGCTGTACAGGATTTCTATCCGTTCAGCTCAAATGAACTAAATAATTGCAGCACTATTTCGAGCTTCTGTCATGTGAATGCTGATTATCTCAATCTACGCTAGAATGTTATTATACAGTTATTACTCGTTTGGACACTGATTTTTAATAGCCAGACAATCTGACGTTGAGCTGTTGATGAAGAGTGTTAATGTGTGTGATGTCTGTTTGCATTTTGGCTTACATCTGAAGTGTGACAATCATATAATTAAGAAAAGAACAGCTATATGAAGTTTGGGGTCGGTAAGATTTTTTAAATGTTTTTGAAAGTCGTCTCTTTTGCTCACCAAGGCTGCATTTATTTGATCAAAAATACAGTAAAAACAGTAATATTGTGAAATATTATTACAATTTGAAACAGCTGTTTTCTATGTGAATATATAGTAAAATATAATTTATTCCTGTGATCAAAGCTGAATTTTCAGCATCATTACTCCAGTCTTCAGTGTCACATGATCCTCCAGAAATTATTCTAATATGGTGATTTGATGCATTTATGATTATTAACAATGTTGAAAACAGTTGTGCTGCTGCTTTATATTTTTTGTGGAAACCAAGATATGTTTTATTTAAGGACTCTTTGATAAATAGAAAGTTTAAAATAACAGCATTTATTTGTAATTCTGTGACTTTTGATCAATTTCAAACTTACTTGCTGATTCAAATTATTATAATATATATATAAATATATATTTTTTTTTTAATCTGACCCCCAATACACAGACCTCAACTTTTTGAATGGTAGTGTATATATTATATATATTTTATAATTATTATTTTTTTAAAAATCTTCATTTTTTCTTTAATTCTCAAATAAATAAAGACAGATTTTCCAATATTTTTAAGGAAGTAACTTGGAAAACTTAATGAAAAATTATGATTTTATCCTTTTTGGAGCTTGACAGACGTCACTGAACTGTTTCAATTCTTTAAAATAAACAGGAGCATATGGGTCTGAAACAACATGAGTAAATAATGACAGAATTTTCTTTTTTATGAACCCTATTACTTTCGTTGTAATAAAAAGTAAATCAAAAAAGAGCCCAGTTATTATCCTGGCTGAAGCTCATGTGTCTGTAATGTTCTCAGGTCTTGAGATAAACGTGCCTGACTCTCTATCTCTCTCTCTCTCTCTCTCTCTCTCTCTCTCTCTCTCTCTCTCTCTCTCTCTCTCTCTGCTGACGTGGGAATCAGAGTTTCTCCGGCTCAGCATTGCTGGATTGTGCAACAAATGGAATGTTTCGGAATCTTTAAGAACTATTCCATTGTTCACAGCCATGTGAGAAGGTGTCAGAGGTCAGAGGTCAACCACAATGGCTCATAAAGAAAGAGAGAAGTGACGACGAGCGTTACGGAAACAAGGGCAAAAGGACAAAGCTGGAGCCGTGCCATTTGACAAGGTCATTGAAAACAACATGTAAAACTTGAGGTGTATAGCTCATTCTTAGGATTAAAGGGATAGTTCAGCAAAAAAGAAAAAATATATAATAATTATAATAATCTGTCTTCAAAAAAAAAAAAAAAAGAAGAAGAAGAAGAACAACAAACAGTTTCTGGTCCCCATAAACTTCCATTGATTCTTTTTTTTTATTGATTTTTTTCATACTATGGAAGTCAATGTGGACCAACAACATTCTTCAAAATATCTTCTTTTGTGTTCAACAGAACAAAGAAACTCACTCAGGTTTAGAACAACTTAAGGGTGAATAAACAATGACAGAATTATTATAATTTTTTGCTGAACTATCCCTTTATTGATTTAACTGATGATTTACAGTAAAGTTTTGAAGGTTATGATTGAAAGCTGTGTTTATCTGCCTGTGAGCTGCGACAGCGTTTCAGCTAGACAGAGTTTGCAGGACGGTGAGAATTATGACACACGGTTCACAATCCATCCTGAAGTTTCATGAACGCACAGGCGTTGCACCACTACTAAACTGAGTTCAAAACACAGAGGGACAAGATGTTTTAGGAAAAGTGAGATCTCTTTAATATTGCAGACAGCAGTGAGATGAAAGTAAACAGAGAATTTGAAGAGAAACATCTCAGACACTGTTGATACTTCACTGGAACTTATGAGCTATAAAAGAGCAATAAAAGAGGAATTAACTTTGGCTAACACACATTCATAAACAAGCATTAATAGAATATTTGTTCAAATCTAGTCTTTGGTAAAGCTCTCAAAACGTTTGAACAAAAACATTTACACGTTACATTTTTAAATGTTACTAATTGTTTTAGAATGTTCATTCAAAAGTAACATTACAACAATGTTTGCAACAATTATAGAACGGAATGTTCACTTAACGGTCGAATAACCAAGAAAAAGTGTTTTTGAAACGATTTTTTTTTTTAACTCAGAGAACATTCAGAAATAACGTTTTCATAACGATAGCAAAACTTTCTTAGAACATATTTTTGTTAAACAGTAACATTTTTCATGACTTTTTCCACAGTAAGATTTTCCATGAGATTTTCCACATGTGATGTAACTTTAACACGCTGACGCAGTCGTCCAGAATCAATCAGAAGCATCAGGCATGTCAGCTAAAAAAGAGCTTATGCTGTTTGTTGATTACTTGGAAATTCGGTTGCATGACCAGCATGTATTTTTCCAGTCAGGATTTGACGCTGATCTCCGCTGGTGCGTTTTATATTAATGGACGATGGCCTGAAAAGACAGAGCTTGTCATTTCAGGCCTTATTCTAAGCTGTTAATCTCCTGAACTGAGCTTTACCGTTTCAGAACCAAATACAGTGGGGTCAGTATAGTTCTTCGGTCAAATCCATATCAATAAAAAACTGTTTCAAAACTGTTGAAAGTTGATTCAAAAGGCATTTGGATAGTGATGCACGATGTAGGTCTTCATGTGACTGAGGCTCGTAACACTGATCATCATGTGTGTAAGAAGCCATACTGAATCAAATCTCTGTCTTTTAACACGCGCTCACATGTAAACACAACGTGTGTGTGTGTGTGTGTGTGTGTGTGTGTGTGTGTGACTGATTCCAGCATTATTTTACTATTATTTATATACTACTATAGTATTTATTCATGTTTTGAAATGTAGCTTTTATTTTTATATTTTAATTTTAATTTTAGGTTGAATTTTAGCAATTTTGTTACGTGGTTTTGTCATTTTTATTAATTTTGTTTAGCTTTGGTTTATTTTTCATTTTAGTAGCTTCAACTTCATTTATTTCAGCTCATTTACATGGCAACACATCATTTTTGTACATGTTTTTCATCCAATATTCATATTTTATTTTATTTCAGCTTTATTTCAATAAACGAAAATGCTCATTAAATTCATGCACATCAATTGACATACATTGACATAAAAATTGACATTATACTGTCACAATGTAATTTTATATAGGGTTCATCATGAAAGATTTCATTCCGTAAAATTTTGTGACAGACCTTAAGCCTTCCCTTCATTTATTATTTATTATTTGCATTAATTTCAATAATATTCAGATTTCGTTTGAACACTACACTGTGATCAAGAAGAAGCCAATACCAACAAAAGATAACCGGCTTTTTTTCTTTGGTGGACCTGCAAGGTTTTCTACAGTTCTGAAGATCAAGATCTCTGAAGAACACGTCTGCGACTCCATTAGCTCCGGACTGATGATGCGGTGAGGCGATTGCTGCTTTCATTGGCTCGTTCATCACGGTGTGTGTGTGTGTGTGTGTGTGTGTGTGTACTGCACTTCTCTCCGTGAACGGCTCTCCGGGGACCAACACTAACACCCATATCGAGAGGAGGACTGCTGTCAGATATACGACTTCATCTGCAGTCAGCGGGATTTCTTTGCTCTGTAGATTGACACTTTCTGGGCATTGAAAAGCTTTTAGTTACATTTTAAGTTGATGCATTGAAGCAATATTGTTTAGTACGCATTTCCTGTTCTGAGTGACTCCATAAACAGAAGGCAAAGATGGTTTTTATATTGACTTTTACATGAATTTGCTTGCATGTGCAAAAGTCTCTGGATACATTCATAAAAATAAAGGTTCCAAAAGAGGGTTTTCTGATGCCATAGAAGAACAATTTTTGGTTCTTTCAATAAAAAATAAAAAAATACAATAAAAAAAGAGAGAACATTTTGTGAATGAAAAGTCCAGCTAACAAAAGTGTTCTAAGAACGTTTTGCTATTGTTCTCATTAATGTTCCCTAAACGTTCAAAATGTCACGACACACACACGACACACACACTGAACTGTATTATTTGACACTATGAGTGCTAATGATGACTGATTAAACACCACTTATGAATAGAGAATACAACATGTTTGTCGTGATGGAGCACACAGAGCCACACCTTACCTTGGATGAGTTAAAACTGCATCTTTTGTTTTTTCCATGCATATCAGAAACGATCCAGGCCTGAACTAAAGTCATTAGGGTTAATTACGGTACTACTATTAGAGGATTCTGCAAGGATCCAGTCTACACATCTAATTGTACATAAACAGTTCAAAGTGCCTGCTGGAAAAGCCCACTGATACCAGCATGAATGTCCATGCGGGTTCAGACTAATGCTCATCTGGTGGGATTCTAGCAGGTTTAGCTGGTAAAGTGGGTCGGTCAGCGCAATCTGTGGGAAACTTGTTGACCAAAGTAGATTTGCTATTTCAGCTAATTACACATCTTAAAGCTACAATATGTATTTTTTTTTCGCCACTAGGGGTCGCTAACCTCTTACAATAATAAAGGCGTAGGTTGATGCATAAGCGGAATTATGGAACTTGCCGTCATGCTGATGGATCTAATAAGTTTATGGATGAGTGATACCCTCAAGTGCTGAATTAATGCTCACACAGGTCAGTTTATTAGACGAATGAAACTTGTGAGGTAACGCAGAGCTGTTTCACTTGCTCTACACTATCACACTAAACTGCATTTGAGTGTGTTGAAAGTTATAATGTTATTCTATGTGTTAGTTTGTCTGTATGAGACTAGCAGTGAGCTAGATCAACATTAGAATAACATACTGATCATATTCTAACATTTCATCATGTTGAGCTGTATAATATTGATTAGTTTTATGTACATTTGCTCACCTCTACATTTGCGCGTCTCCATCAAGTGGAAGTTAGTCGCGGACGCTAGCTCTCGGCATCTCGAAAACGCCACGCTGATATCGATCCTCGTTTTAGTTCTCCTTTTGTCCCAAAGTCTGGTCCATAATGTTTGAACGAAACAACAACAGTGTGAGCGCGCCGCTAGACGTAACGCAGTTGTCCACGTCTGTCGCCATGGTTACTACGACAGTACGAGCGGAAACCAGGGATAACGCGGATATTACGTCATTGACGGGCGACAAGTGAACAGGGACGAGCCATTATTTAAAATTAGAAGTTCTCTGAAATTAAAAATCT
Organism: Leuciscus idus; assembly: GCA_021554675.1. Classification (NCBI taxonomy): domain Eukaryota; kingdom Metazoa; phylum Chordata; class Actinopteri; order Cypriniformes; family Leuciscidae; genus Leuciscus; species Leuciscus idus. The sequence goes on from CM038623.1 coordinate 54,876,632, forward strand.
TTGGGAACTTTTGGGATATTATAAGTACACAACTGCAGGAAATATATCACACTGTGCAAGTGATTTTTGGATATTTTATTGTAGCTTTAATGGGGGCAAACCAGCAGACCGACATCACTACATACACTGGTGACTTCAGGAGTTCTTTCACTAAATGAATCTTGTGAATTTCACAAATGGACTTATGAAAGCTGAAACATAAGCAGGAGAAAAAAGACAAAAACTGATTTAATAAAACTCTGAAGGAGTGGCTGTTGTGTGGAGAAACATCACCCATTAGAGGCCCAAACTAATAAAGAAACATGAAGCACAAAATCCACATAAAATGTGGGATTTCAGATCAATAGATTTATATTACCACAGGAAATATATATATATATATATATATATATACAGAGATCAACCACAAAAGCTTTCAAAGCTCCTCTACAGCCGTTAGCCGTGAAGGCTCATTGGTGGAGGAGGAGTGGGCAGAGTGTAGAACAATCAAATAATCATTCAAACTAAAGTCATTTAAAGTAATCTTTTAAATTTCAAAGTGCTTTACGTTGGAATATTTAAACTAAGAATAGAGCGGGGAATAAAAACATTGATGATTTAAGTGAACAAAAACGAGAAAAAGAGGAAAGACTAAAATTACTAATTCTTTATGTAAAAATTGATTTTGTTGAGACTGTTGGCTCTGTGATGAAATGCTTATGTTCCTCTATTGTAAGTTGCTTTGGATAAAAGCATATGATAAATGCATAAATGTAAAAAAAAAAAACAAGGTGTAATGAAGGTTTCTACCACTAGTCTCCAGTAAACGGATGCCCTCTTCATTAATGCCGTTTCACTCGTAGATGATTATTCGTAGTTTTTTCCAGTAACGGCCGTACGCGAGTGTAGTTCCGGCGGAGGAGTGACCTCTAACCAGACGCATGACCTCTGACCCGACACATGACCTCTGACCAGATGCATGACCTCTGACCCGACACATGACCTCTGACCTGACACATGACATAGGTTGTAGGAGTAGCGTAAGTTTAGCTGAGAATAGTCGCCACTCGCGATTCAAACAAACTCAAGCTCCTCCCACATTTCTCTTTAAAAATTCTCGTTATAGAATTCTAATTCGTGACCAGTGTTTTGTTTTGCTCTATCTTCTGCTCTATCTTCTCATCAGTTAGGCGTCATGCGTCGGGTCAGAGGTCACTCTTCAGCATGAACTAGACTTATGTACGGCCGTTACCGGAAGCCAGTGATTATAGTTATATAAATACTGATTATATAAAGTTATAAATTATTTCAGAAGGCCTTTATTAACCCCCTGGAGCCGTAACTCATCCTCAGGAAAGAAAAACATCAGTGAGATCTCTTCAACATCTCGATAATTTCTCCTAAACACCAATGAGATTAAATGGAGAGCAAATCAAGAATAAAGCAATCAGATCCTTTATCCTTCTTCCCAGTTTTTCAATTTCATCGGTTTCTTCCCAGACTAAAAGTTATCAAGACCCAGACAGCAACATAGTGTGGGCCCAGATCCGGGTCACACCTGGAACATGTGGATTCAACGCGGATCTGGGCCGAAACCATGTTGCTGTCTGGGGACCAAGTTAATTCCTAAATAAAGCTTAACTGAGAACTCCAGTCTCTTGAGTAATGAAGCGGAGCAATAAAACCTTCCTCTGGGAGAATCTTACACTCATTAATCCAGCAGATTTATAACTCCACACTTCTGTACCTGGCGGTGTGGCAAGAGTCCGGCTCGTCTCTCTGGGATTCGTCTGTTTTCGCCTGCAGAGATGAAAAACCGCATTCGGCAGCATCAGGGAAGATGTTTATTTGTTTAGTTGTGTATATGATGTTCTATTATAGGCGATCGTGGGATATGCTCTATGAGTTTCATAGAAAAACTGATTACTGTGGCACAGCAGCAGCTGCTCTTGCTTCTGGATTGCATCATGATCATTTCAAACTTCTCATTTTTATAAATGTGCAACATGACTGGGGAAGACGCACATTAAACGATCTGAGAGGTGCATTGGTCGAGAAGGAAACACATTTGCATGCGATATGGCAACACATACGAGAGGATAAGCAAGATCTGTTTTATAAATACTAGCATTAACACATGCTTAGCTGTCATTAATATAAACGCCATGCGAGATTGAGGGAGGAGAAAATGAGCTTGTGGATGGAGACCAGCTGCCGTGCAGCATTATATCATGAGAAACTGTACAACACGTGTTATTGACAATGATATCCATCAAGGATAACAATAATCTGAACAGGAAAATGACTGCTCCCCAGCAACTAATGCATTTAGACAGAATTCAATTGAGTGTAACGCCAGCTTCACCAAATATTAGCTCAGCGTTTGTCATCCAGTCACACAACACTTGTGCTATTTCTGCATGCATGAAATGCCCTACTATATTTAGTAAAACATGTGTACTGTATCCCAGAATGCAATGTGCTCAACACACAGAAGACTTGCCAAGTGAAACCTAACCAACCATGACTGTGTATTGGGGTGGGGGGTGTTGTTGGTTGATGTTGTTGTTTGTTGACCAACACTGAATTCACCTTTCAGAGAAGCATTGCCATTTCTCTTACGTTTAGCCACATCCAGTATTGGCTAATGCATTTCTATTAAGACTTCTACAAGTTTTTAACAGCTGAAGTTGTTTTTAACTTGACATGGTGCATAAAAACGAACAGATAAAACACAGTGAAAACTGTGACTTCAGGCAAATCAGATCTTTTCAGGCGGACCTTTCCGCAAGTGATCAAATAAGATTTGTGTCCAAACATAACCAACTTATCCATCAGCACAAAGGAAATGATTGGTCATCCCGTTTGAATACTGTATAAATACGTCTGGCATTTCCATCACTCTGCGTTATTGTTGTGTGTCGTGTTAAGAGTGATGCAGAAGAGCATCTGAAATCTGATTTGAGCAGCCGGAGCATCCAGACTGAAGTCCTGTTTACAGCTGGTGTTTTAATCCCTCTCTTTTGTCTACTTTTAACTACTTCTGTCATGATTTCTTCGCGGGGAGGGTCTAACATATGGGTTTTTCAGAACTTTCGATCTAAAATAAGCTCGCACAATTTGCACAGTATGAATGCGTCCAGAGACGACGAAAAAACACACGGAGAGCATCGGCTTTCGTTTCTGCTCTGACAGCCGCAAGACCAGCTGAACGAGTGAGTGAGTGTTAGAAATCAAGAGTGGCGAGAGAACATCGTGCTTGCTTGCTTGGTACGTTTTCCTCTTCAAACCATTTACATTTAGTCATTTAGCAGACGCTTTTGTCCAAAGCGACTTACAATTTAGGACTAAGTTAAGCGAGTCATCGTGAAGAGGCAAAAACAACGCAAGAAGTGCTCAAAATACAAAGTTCAGGCATTGCTCAGAGTAGCATAAGCCCGATAAGGGACGATTATAGGAAAGGATTTTTTTTTTTTTTTTTTTTTTTCTTAGATTAAGTGCTCACGGAAGAGATGAGTTTTCAGCTGTCTTTTGAATGTTGTCAGGGATTCTGCATTCCGGATGAGGGTGGGGAGAGCGTTCCACCAGCATGGAACTGTGAATGAGAATGTTCTGGAAAGTGATTTTGTGGCTTTCTGTGATGGAACCACGAGACATCGCTCGTTGACCGATTGTAGGCTTCTGGTAGGGATGTAGACTCGTAGAAGTGAGTGAAAGTAGGAGGGAGCTGAGCCTGTGATCGATCTGTAAGCAAGCGTCAATGCCTTGAATTTAATGCGAGCAGAGAGAGGTAGCCAGTGCAGAGAGATGAACAGAGGAGTGACGTTGGCCCTTTTGGGCTCGTTGAAGACGAGACGAGCTGCAGCGTTCTGGATCATTTGTAGAGGTTTAGTTGCACATGATGGAAGTCCAGCCAGAAGAGCATTGCAGTAGTCAAGCCTAGATATGACCAGGGCCTGGACGAGACCAAACTTGGGTCTTCAGCCGACAAGTTTAAACCCCGTCTGACGAGCAAACTTCTCATATTGTTTACGCTTTAGGTCAGTCGGTGGAGAGTAGCATCTTTTGTGGCTGTTTGAACAAAATGTTTTTGACTACCTCTGGAAGTGGCCGGAACAAGCTCAAAACGTTTTACACCCTGTTTACACCTGTATTTAGTGTCGTCCACTTGTGATCCGATCGACCAAAACACAATAGGAAATTGCTATTCAAATCACCTCCAAATGTTGTTTGAATCAGATTTTAATTTAAATTTTTAATCAGATTTCATGTTTTTTTTTTTGTTTTTTGTTTTTTTGCTGTCCAGACTTTCAAAAACACATCTGGATAAAATCTAGACATGCAAAAAAATCTGATTTTTGCTGACAGTCTAAACATAGCCTAAGACATCCATTAAATGCATGTTTACATGGCTAGGTTAATACGTTAACATCCATCTCAGTTACCCTGTAGGCAGTGTATGGGCGGGTGTACAAGAGACATCTGTTGTACAAAAGCAGAACGACTGTGCATAATACATGGGTTGGAATAATGACTGCAGATCACAACATTCTCATAATGTTGACACAACATTTTAATGACAGCAGCAGCGTTGCAGGAAAACCCAGGGATCTGGTGTAGTGTTAATGGAGGGAGGGGCGTTGATGAAACCAAAGAGCATTATCCCAGATTGTTCAGCCGGAACACGTGTTGTTTCCCGGCACATGCACAACGGGAACCAACACAGATAACAATAATGTGAATAATGATCCACCCCGCAGAGAGAAACTTAATAAATCAACTGATGATAAACGAAAACATTGAAAGAAAAGCATTACAATTCACAGCTGGTGAATTAAAGAGTTATGTCTGTCTAATCGGACACAATAAACAGGATTTAATAGAACTTGACAAAATCCCTCCTGCTGGATAATCATATTAACCAGTGCTATTCATTCACACTTCTTTGTCTTTCTTTTCTATTCCAAGTATAATCGCCTGCTTTTGAACAGCTACTGCTGAAAAGAACATTCAATTTCAAATTTCACACTATGCAAATTGCGGACCGATGTATTATGCAACGAATATTAATTCATTGTGAGTGTGCGACTCAAAGGGTTGGGCAGGCACACGTTCAGGCGCCTCGACCCAATATTCTCAGTGTGGCCTGATGGATATGTGGGCGGGTGTTGACAGGACCGGTCCGGTGCGCTGGGACCCTGTGGAGATGCCAGGCTTAATGCCAGGGACTTACACACATGCAACCATAGGGCAGGGAACACAAAATCACAGGGCATATGCTCTGGCCTGGCAAATCTGGGGTTTAGAGGACTGTTAGGATGCAGTAAAGCTGTTGCTTTTAGTGCTGCTGTACTTTAATCTTGTTAGCTTGAACGGAATTTAAATGGAATTAATGGTGCTTGAACTATTTCTACTTTTAAATGCATACTTTTATTGTGCAAGGATGCATTACATTTATCAAAAGTGACAGTAAAGACATTTATAATGTTGCAAAAAAATAAAAATAAAAATATATATCATGGTTTCCACAAAAATTGAATTTTTGTATTCAATTCTGATAAAAATTATTGGGCATCAAATCATCATAGAATGATTTCTGAAGGATCATGTGACACTGAAGACTGGAGTAATGATGCTGAAAATTCAGCTTTGATCACAGGATATAAATTACACTTTACAATATACTCACATAGAAAACATCTATTTTAAATTATAATAATATTTCACTGTTTTTACTGTATTTTTGATCACATTAATGCAGCCTTGGTGAGTATTAGAGGCTTCTTTCAAAAACACAGAAAAATCGTAATTATTCCAAACTGAATGAAAATAAAAAGGCTGCACGTGTGTGTGTGTGTGTGTGTGTGTGTGTGGTCTCGTGTGGGCTGCTCATTCGATTCTAATCATACCCGACCTACAGAGCTGAAGCCCAACAAGCTTCCCCAGGGGATCATCGGCCTAAAAATAGCCGCTCTGTGGAATGTGAAAATGTTTCTCCACTCCAGTCTCATGGTTTGGCCAAGATATTCCCAACACCTTGTCATATGTTCAGCGGCAGATGGTGTGTGGGATAATTACTGACTAAAAACTGAAGGGTGATCCTCAAAGGAATGAGCAAAGGTGATGGCCGTGTGCAGGTACGCGACACGAAAAAGATTCAAGGAAGAGTAAATCCGGAATATATATGAGAGATAAAAATATTACAAAAATGTCAAGAAAGGACATAAAGATGCTTTGCTAAATGAAGCATTGCAATTCGTATCTCTCAAACGTAGTGTTTAAGAAAACACTTTAACTATTAACTAACTAAGAAAACTATTTATTTCTTTACTTTATTTCTCATTTACGGTCATGAATGCACTTGCAATGTTTCTGCACATACATACAAAGTTGACTGTGTTAGGGGTCAAATTTAACCATCTATTGGTTTCCATGCAATTCACCAAAAAAATCAACACTTTGAAAAACAGCAAGATAAAAAAAAAAGAAAAACTTTATTGTAGCTTGTCAAATACTAAATTATAAAAATACACGAGAACTTATGCATTGCTCAACTTCTGGAGAATTTCCTGTCAAAAAAATAAATAAATCTGTGAAAGAATATTTTTGGTTGATGGGTTTTTACATATAACGTACTTATTTGTAGTTATTTACACCTCAGTGTGCAAAGAGTCACTACAAGCAGTCATGCTATTTATTTATTTTGTGTCTTTGCAGCTAATTATGAACATAAATATGTGGGTCAAATGACCGCTAACACAATAGAAATTATACATTTTAGAAACAGAACATTTCTCACACATTTTTTTATTTTTAGTCTCTGACAAGCTACAATAGGTTTCCTGTTTTTACATGATTCCTCAGTGTTAATTTTTGTCAAATCCATTGAAACCATTGGGGTTACACATTATTCTAAGTAAACTCTGACATAACTTTAATTATTCCTAGCAACCGCCTAGCAACATCATAGAAACCACCTTGAAACCATCCAAAACACCATAGAAACCATCTAGCAATGTCCAACCTCTGAGTATTATCCTAGAAAGTAACCATTTTAAACATAATAACAACCACCTAGCAACACCCCAGCAACCCCCTAGCAATGTACAACTGCCTAGAAACACCATAGCAACCACCCCAAAAACCATAGAAACCACCTAACAATGTCCAACCATCTAGTAACATCCCAGAAACCACCCAAAACATCATCACAACCACCTAGCAACACCCCAGAAACAATTCAAAACACCACAGAAACCCTTAGCAATGTACAACTGCCTAGAAACCCCCCAAAACATCATACAAATAACATATAAACACCCTAGCAACCACACCAAAAACCCTAGAAACCACAGAGCAATGTCAAACCATCTAGTAACATCCCGGAAACCACCCAAAACATCATCACAACCACCTAGCAACACCCCAGCAACCACTCAAAACACCACAGAAAGCCTTAGCAATGTACAACTGCCTAGAAACCCCCAATACATCATAACAATCACATATAAATACCCTAGCAACCACCCCAAAAACCCTAGAAGCCACCGAGCAATGCCCAACCATCTAGTAACATCCCAGAAACCACCCAAAACATCATCACAACCACCTAGCAACACCCCAGCAACCACTCAAAACACCACAGAAACCCCCTAGAAATGAACAACCATCTGCTTGAATCCTAAAAACCACCCAAAACATCATAAAAAAAGCATTTAGCAACAACCTAGCATTGCCCAACCACTATCAATCAATATCTCAGATACCACTCATATCACCATGGTAACTGCATTGCAACCATTAAGAAATGTCCTAGCAACCACTCAGAACATCCAAGCTTTCTCATGTTGTCTTCTCACAGAAACTCCCAGTAACATCATACACAACAACAATGGCCTCACGTGACTGTATTCTCCTCCGCTCTAACCTACTATTGCTAAAGCTCCGCAGTTTGTCAGAGCTGAAGCCTGGCATCTGTTGGGTATCTGGAGCTCAAAGCATCTGCCTTCTGTTTGTCTGTGAGAAATGAACATCACAGCATCTAGCCGTAGGGAACGAGTATACCTGCATCCCTCCTCTGCCATTATCAGCCAACGCTCACATGCAACCATCCTTCATCGTCTCTCTTTATTTGTGTGTGTTTGAAGCGTTTGTGTGTGGTGTGTTTGTCTCATGCATGCATGCGGCTCATGGATCAGAAAGGCTGGGGATATTTTAATAAAATATCAGTGCCACACTTTGCCTCATGTATTATGCATGTGCACTGATACTCTGCACGGCAGAATCGTCCCCTAAGCTCTGACAACACCACAAACGGAAAAGAAATAAGATTCACTTCTCTATTCAATCATTTTCAGTGTGCATTCGCATGGCAAATCATTCTTGATCAATTAACAGAGCGTGCATGCCACTTTACCTTGATTTGCTTTGGATTTATGAATCTGGGGACTGAGTGAAAACTGGTTTCAGGACAGAGCAATAATTAAACACACAGACTTTCATCGCAGAGCTTGCGTTTTAGATTTTTCTCCAGAGATGCAACTTGCTGAAGTTCTGTTGAGTTTATGCATTTTAGTGTTGATTTTAGAGGCTGATCTTTCATAATGGTTTCATGAATTTATAGTGTGAATTATGCCTTGAGTTTTTGACATGAAAATCTGAACGCAGCATTGCATGCATGGAGCAGACCTTGGGAAATTCTCTTCAAAACATTTCTTGAATTGGAAGTTGAAATAATTTGGGAAAAATTGTATATTAGAATAGAACTGTTGTTTAGGTAGCCTACTAATTGTGTTTTGAAACAACACTAATGTCTATGATAAGATAGTAAACTGTAAAATGACTGTAAAAACTATGATTTAAAATAGGCTGTATGTTTTGATAAAAACACGTTTTAAAGTTTTATAAAATGGTAAACCAAACATTTCAGCCCGATAAATGATTATGTATGTATGTTCGGAACAAAAATGGCAGACGGACTGAATGAAAATGCAAATTCACTCTCTGACAGTAGGTGGCGCTTATGGAAAATACAGCGGTCACACATGGACGTAAGATGAAGAGAAAATACCATCAAAACTTTTCTGAACACACAGTCAGTTTCCTTCATATGGATATGGAAGCTTGTTTCCGCCACTGAATAAAAAACTTAAAATGGTAATTGCGACTTTTTATCTCACAATTCTAACTTTTTTTCTCGCAATTGCGAGTTACATCTGTAGCTAAATTTTTCCTCAGAAATGCATAATTTAAAGTCGCAATTGCATGTTATAAAACCAGAATTGTGAATTGATATAAAGTCGCAAATCTGAGAAATCAGTCAGTCTTTTTTTTTCCTCAAAAAGATATAAACTCTCAAGAAAAAAAGTCAGAATTGCAACTGACTTAATAGTTTGCAATTGCGACATTATACAGTTGTAATCGAAGTTATTCAACCCCCATTACAAATCAGGTTTATTGGCAAAATTTACAGACTTTCAGATGTTTGCAATGAATGAACAAATCAAACAAAACTAATTGAAATAGCTCAACACAACAAATGTTTTAGGTGGTTTCCCCAAATTCAACTGATAATGCAACTTTTTTAACTGTGAGGAAAAAAAGACAGAATTGTGAGATAAAAAGTTGCAATTATTATTATTTATTTTTTATTCCGTGGTTCAAACAAGCTTCCATACCTTCAATTATAGCCTACATTATATAACAAAAACTCACGCAAATGGCCGATTTCAACGTTAGAACGACAATTTTTGAGTGACGAAAGCGACGAGTTTGCAGGAATTAGAGAAGCCAATCCCAAGCTCCGTCGGAAAAAAAAAAGAAAGACAAATGATTCAAGAAGAAAGATGAGGGAAAATTTCATTTTTTTTTCTTTTTTTGTATTATTTTCACAATAGCCTATTTGTTTGAAATGTTATGCTTAATTGGACTATTGTTAATGTATGTCAAATTCTGCTTTGTATGAAAAGTGCTATTTGTGAGCGTTCAATTAATTTCAATCACGTTAGGTTTGATTTAAGCTAGGATGCTGCCTATATAGACAGCTAGTTTTTGGAAAACAGAAGAAATAACAGTGCAGTGTTGCTCGTGAACTTCCAGGCCCTCAGACTCCATCTCTCTGCTTCACTGCCCCCAGCAGCCACTGGAAATGCTCCTAAAATCACATTTCATTTTCAATTGCGGGATGAAAACTGATTCCAAGAGAGCCTTTAGAGGGTTCTCAGAAATTGCACTTGGCCAAATTACAAAGACTGAGCCATCACGCTTTTGATTTGCCTCAGCGGGTCCTTTAGCGGGAGAAATTAGCAAAGCAAATGTGCTTGTGAATATATTATTCAAAAGTCTTGATAAAGACACATTTGTGATGCTGTTTCAGGGTTTTCAGCCAGAGTTTTTGTTCTGAATCATGTTTAATGATATAGTATATCGGTCACTGTCTGATTTTATGCAGTATTAAAACAAAGCTGATGTGAGCAGAGGAAACATCCTTCTTAAGTGCCTGTGTGTGTTTGTTTGGACTCTTTCACATGAAAGAAAGCGCTCATTGGAAATTCTAATGGGATGTGTGGGCTTTTGTAATTAGCACTGGAGCAAGACCGCTCTAATTAAATCAAGACTCAATGACAGGAAGAGCTTGAAACTGCGGCTCATCTCTGCTTTAGAAGGTTGAGTTAGTCTAACCTTCAATATTTTGAACTTGTAAACTTGCCTTGTGATATTGTAAGCGTTTTTCACAGTCTAAATCACATCACTGACGTCTCCTTTCCCCGAGCACAAGAGATGGTTTGTGGAGATGTTGATTAAACGCCTCTTTCCTCACACAAGTGGCTCTTTTGGGACAGATGACTGATCGTTTCAATAGAGGCTTTGGCTAGTCCAGGCTCTAAATGGCATAGAGAAGTTTGATGAAGTGCTGCAGCTGGATGCTTTGGATTCATTTTTGTCTTTGCTTCACTTTATCAGAGAGAAACATGGATCATGGATCTTGTTTAAGCCCTTTTGCGACCGACAATCATTTCCTTGAGGATGCATGTTAATAGATGCTTGATGAATAGAAAGTGAACTTGAAAACAACACTGCGCTGTAAATCATCATTTGGATCCATGGTGTGTTTTTTATAGTCATGGCAGCGTGTTCATCGGTTTTTCCATATGCACTTGTTGGTGGAAAAATCCCAGGCACACAGTGAAGGAAACCAGAACAGCACAGAGACTCTTTTCACTTGAGCCAATTTTGTGACTTTTTCCATGTTTAGATGGGAAGATATTTATGGAGTGCTTTATGGCATGACATTCTCACATATTCATCCAGATAAAGCTGTTTTGTGGTGTTGTTTACTGACTCTATTATTAAAGATGTGCACGAGTTTGTTGTTCTGAACGTGTCGTAAAATAAACCCAATCCCAGGCTCCGACACGCTCCATTAAGGCTCTCAGCAGAAGTTAGTGGGGAAGTAGCAAACTGACTATGCACGAGACTCCAGGGCCCTTGTTTTACTGTCTACACACACACACACACACACACACACACACACACACACACACACACACACACACACACACACACACACACACACACACACAGAAATAGCTGATGCAATGCTTCCAAGATACATGATACAAAGTCTGCTTTATTGGTTTCGTCATAACAGTCTTCATTCTCATACAATCACATTTGGGTTCTGCATATACAAACATGTTTCAATGGGCTAAAATGATCAACAAGCTTCATTTTTAATGGATTTAATTAGATTTTTGTGACATGCATGTCTGTTCACTGTTGAGGTGGGCTTCAAACATTAAAGTGGCTTTGAGGAGAGTTTGTTTGCAGGCTCTCCTAAATGGTTTTCACTCCCTAACAAACCAAACACATTGGGGAACAACCTAGTTTTTAAATGCAAAGTCATGTGAAAGTCATGCAAAAATCATGCAGCAACACAACATGAATAAACATGGCTGGTACAAACTGAACAAAATTCCCTCCTCGCCTTTGTTATGCAATTGTCCCACTCCAGAAAAATTTGATTAATTCTGGTTTCTTTTTGTGTCTGCTCTGACCTTGCCCTGACCCCTCACTCTAGAGAATACTTCACCAGTATCTGCCATTGATTGACTGGAAAAATGGAAAGAATTCATTAACAGAAAGAATAACGTTTAATCAGGGGAAACATTAACGATACTACATCATGTACAAATGGCTGGTCCATTAAGATTGTATTGGACTTTTATTTGATTAAAATCAGCATAAATTCCCCCAGTATGTGGATGCAAATACTTATAGCTGTATTTTTGTAATAATTAAAGAGAATTACAGTAGCTACTGAGAATTGAGAGGGGTTTTTTTTTTCTTCTTTTTTTTCGTGAAAACAATGCACAATTACTAGTCCTAAAATAAGGACTTTCTTTATGCAAGCTTTCATTTCTTTTGATTTTGGGCTAAAAGTCACTTATGATTTCACGCCATTCACCCTTTTGATGAGCAACTTTGACTGGGAGCGAATGGCAGTTAGTTAATAGTTTAAAAACGGTCCTTGTGCCTCAACTCAGACTTTGTACGTTACGTTACGCAATCGGTGGAAAAGTTGAATGAAAAAAATCAAACAGCTTGTTATAACCTTGAGTCTCAGGAAAAAGCACAAAATGAGCTTTTCTCAGCGGGTGGAGCGGATACTTCAAAACACAGAGAACACATGCTATCAGGTTTAATAGCGCATCTTTCCGTGAAACGGCAATGGAATGAACTGCGAGTTAAGTGCGGGTAATTAAACTATCAACCGGCATCCTATGAACCCAAATAAAACACATGGAAGGTAAATGCAGTTTCAACAGCCTCATTTGAGAGATAGAAAAAAGCTGTTACTCAACAGAAAAAGATCATCCAGGTTTGAACTTCACAATCCCCCTCCAGTCTCAAATCCACCCGACCGCATTTTCCCAGCATGGCCCTCAGCCAAAGTTCCCTGGGAAACAGATATGCACCTCAGGGATATTGAGCTGTTAACCCAGAGCCGTTAACCCAGAGCCATCATCCGAAGAGAGAGAGAGAGAGAACAAGGGAAGGTAAAACACGATGTTGAAGACTCATGCTCCAAATTATTGAAGATAGAAGTGTTTAAGAATACTTGTATGCAGATATGCACTGATAATTGGTTTTACCGATATTTACTCATCGGTTCTTCAACGTTAAGTCAATAAACAATCCATGCATCTTTCTCAAAAAGAAAGAAAAAAATATGCATTTACAAGTGTTCATCAGAGTACAAGACAGGACGGGTAAATAATTGAATGCATTACTTGCATAAATTACTCAACTTTTTACGTAACATGCAGAATTAAGTTAGACATAGCCCTCCAAAAAAGAAATTGAATGCATTACTGTTTGCTGTTTTATGGCTAAAACATTCAATTTTATTCACAATGCATATTTTTATTGAAGTGCATGATCAGATCTATTTAGATATTGCGTCAAAAGCAAAAACTGATTCTACAATTATCGGCCATTGTACTTTTTAGTTTTAGTTGTTGGTATCAGTCATTAATAAAGTAAAATCTGAATTGGTCAATCCCTTTCCCTGCCCTCTCTGGTGATTCTGACTCGAGATACTTTGATTGGAACCTTGTTGGATGTGTTTCCGTGCAGATCTCAGAAGAGTGGGTGTGGAGAAGTGCATCTCCAGTCTCCTCCAGGCTTGAGACCCGGATTACACTTTCCAAACCCGTTTAAAACACACCCACTCTCATTAAGAAGGATACTGCACTGGAAAATGTTATTTTTCAGTAGCTGAGGCTGTTGAAATGGACAGAAGAAGGCAAGAGTTTCTTTCCCTTCCCAACATTTTTAACACTCGTGCACAAACTAATGAAGTTTCCCTTAGAGTAATAAAAATAATAATAATTTACCATGGTAACCACATCATCATTTTTCACCAAAGTTACTATGATTAATGTTATTATTGGGTTTTCTGAAAACATCTTCCATTGCTTTAACGGCATTCCATGCATTTTTTTACTTTTACAGCAGTAACAATAAATGCTTCAACATTGATATTTTGGTTGAAACTATGGTTATCATGGTACATTTTTGAAAGGGTTACATATAAAGGTAAAGCACCAAGAGTACCAAACAAACAGGGGCATTCTGGGCATGCACTCAAGCTCCGAGCACTTTCCACATTAAAACAAAACTTATAAATGAAAAACAAGGAAATGACACAAATGTGGGACCTGACTGCAAGTTTATTTTTATATAACACTTTTAAAAACATGTATAAAATTGGTCCGGCTTTGGAAACAAGGCACGCAATGTCTTGATTCACGATCTCAGTGTTTGTATCAAGCATTCCCTATATAAAAACATCCAAATTACGGAGGATAAAATTCCGAGCAGCGAGACAACCATGCAAATAAACTTGTGTGATGCAGACTGAATGCTTTAATAGTAGGTCTCCCTCTCCACCCAACCTATGACAAAGATACAAAATTCAAATTAGTTTAGCAGGACAATTGCATGCATGTAAACTCTAATCTGTATATCCTGTTCTTGTAAATGCACCAACTTCAATTAACTGAACTGAAAAACATTAGTTCTTTACCAAAACCTAGTGACCTAGGCAGCATTTCAAATCAAACACTGGGCTCAATCACATATGTTCTTCACTAAGACAATCCCAGAATGCATTGCAACATGAAAAAAATCCATCCGAGGTGGCAGATGGAGTCAACAGAAATATTTAAATGATTAAAAATACTAACTAGGTTTTGAAAAACAAGATTTATCTCATTATGCAAATAAAAATTATCTCCGATGTTTTGAGGCATGGTACGATTAAATATTCTCTTACCTCCTGGGCTGCGTCGAATGATAAGTTTTCGGATTTCATCATAAATAAAGATGAGGAGTGAGTAAGGGAAGGCGCAGAACCACCAGTTTGGTCTGAAGAAGAAAACGTACCAAAGTTACAAATCACACCTGTTCTAGACTATAGCTGTTTGATATGCATTAATTTAGCAATACATTTTCTCGATAAACTCTCTCAACAAAAGAAATTTTCACCTCAAAATTCATTTAACATTGAGTGTCACCAAACACAAGAGTTTAGTGACTTGCACGGAAAATATTAGTAAGTAAATTAATGCAAACATTTTTTACAAATAAAACCGTAAAGCCACTATGACATAAATGGCTAAATGTGTTGCATAAACTGTCCTGATATAAAACTATTCTTACACTTAATAAAAATATACAACAAATGACCCCAAAATATTGCAAGACTTACTTCAATGGATACATTCTGAGGGCAACGTCCATGCCTGGACAGTAGGACAGGAAAGCAGCCAAAGCCGTTTCTTCAAACAGTCCAAAGATGAGAATCTTATTCCTGCAAAGAACAAAAGTCACTTTATATCCGTTTTGAGCAAATCAAATTAGGACAAATTATTGGCCGTCTACTTACTTCATTCCTTGCTGGAAGACTGAGTTTCGTCTGGTCTTGCAGATGATCAAATCAGCCCACTGTACTATTACAATACTGGTGAAGAAGGCTGTGTGGCATGTGAACTCCACAATCTTCCTCTGCTCGTACGTCTAAGATGGCCAAGAACATTAGTTCAGACGGGACTGTGGAAAAACAGAATGATTGGAACATTGTATGATTGAAAACACTCACCCATTGCTGGCCATAACTGTCCTCCAGGTCGTTCATGTATTTGTCGTCCCAATACACTCGAATGCCCAGCAATGACGATGGCAGGAAGCCATTTTCAGCCAAGATGACAAAATATGTGAAGAACCCAGCCAGAGCTTGAATCATACCTGTGGAGAAAGCAGAAGCAAGGAGATTCAATCATCCAACTTCTTTACGCAACTGCTTTGCACCAGGGACGCAGAGAAAAGGGACTGCACAAGATGATCGTTTATACTAATAAAATATGAACTCTTACCGATCTGACCGTAGGCTATGCTAATGAGTCTTTCATTTACAAGTTTGTCAGTCTTGGGGTTTCTGGGTTGACGCTTCATGATGTCACTCTCAGCAGCTTCATAGGCCAATGAGATAGCAGGAACCTTGAAGATAAGAGGACAATGGCATTTATGCAAGAACATGATTTGGCTCACCAATCAAAGAAATAATTACTAGTCAAGTGTGGTGCTTACCATGTCTGTTCCCAGGTCAATGCAGAGAATGGTGACGGTACCCAAAGGAAGAGGGATGTTGGCAATGATGAAGAAGAGGAAGGGGGTGATCTCAGGGATGTTACTGGTCAGAGTGTAGGCAATGGACTTCTTCAAGTTGTCAAAGATCAGACGGCCTAAAGTGGAAGACACATTTGAGAATTAAGTCTTAAAGTAATCTTTATAATTCCTCAGTCAATTAAGTTTCAAACAACATGTCATACCTTCTTCTACTCCAGTGACAATTGAGGCAAAGTTGTCGTCCAGAAGGATCATGTCAGCAGCCTGTTTGGAAACATCAGATCCAGCAATACCCATAGCCACACCAATGTCAGCCTTCTTCAGAGCAGGAGAATCATTGACACCATCACCGGTTACGGCTACAATGGCACCCTGTGGACAAACACAAATTAATCTTACACCATGCCAACGACACGTCTAAGTTCTTGTCCTAACCAACTACGAATGCAACAAGCCATTTTGTCATTCCTTTGGTTTCTACTGCTGTTGTGTCATGCTGGGTTCCTGCACCAACAGTTAAATCTCACTGATCCAAAATCCTGCTTCTCATAGCTTTATATTAGACTTCAAATATGTTCAGTGTGGGCAGAAGTTACTTGAACCTGGAAACTGGTCAAGTTGTACTAGCCAGGTCAAGTATTGACCTCTTATCTTATCAAAACAACCTGGTGAAGGTTTGATTAATCTGAGATCGTAATGGCGACTAACCTGTCTCTGGCAGCCTTCAACGATAATCAGCTTCTGCTGAGGAGAAGTTCTGGCAAACACAATTTCTGTGTGGTACTTCAAGATGTCATCTAATTGCTCAGGGGTCAGATCCTTCAGGTCACCACCATGGATAACACAAGCCTTGGCATCCCTTCAAAGAACATTACATGAAATGAAAAACTAAACGCAATAAATATCTAGACAAAAACATTCAAATCAAGGAGGAGGAACCCGTTACCTTGGGTTGACCTCATTAATAGGAATGTTCAAGCGAGCAGCAATGTCTTCAACGGTCTCGTTGCCCTCAGAGATGATACCCACTCCCTTGGCAATGGCCTTTGCTGTGATTGGATGATCACCAGTAACCATGATAACCTAGAAGTGCGATTTTGAATAAAAAAAAAATCAAGATGTTTTTGGTTGTTTCTTCAAGACGACAAGCAGTTATTCGCAATGACTATGACGTACCTTGATTCCAGCACTCCTGCACTTGCCAACAGCATCTGGTACAGCAGCACGAGGAGGATCAATCATGGACATAAGGCCAATGAAGCACAGGTTCTCAGTGGGGAAGTTCACCTCCTCTGTATCAAACTGGAAATCCTCAGGAAATTGTTCGTCGGGAAGGTTGAAGTGGCAGAATCCTGTGTAGAATCAACGTTTAAGGAAAGCGTAGAATAGGAATGCATAGTTTAGAAACGGCATTTAAAAAAAGCAAAATTACCAAGTACTCTTTCTCCAAGGCCACCAAGTTCCAAGTATGCATTCTGGAAGGCGTCCCTCATCTCATCATCAAGTGGCTGCTCTTTTCCTTGGATCAAAATAGAGGTGCACCTGTCCAGGATTCTCTCAGGAGCACCTTTCATTACCAGCAGGTGATTGGTTTCAGTTTTATTGCTATTGATGTTCTTATGGATGGATAGCTAAAAAGGTCCACAGACAGAAAGCGTTAGACATCATAAATGTATCCAAAGACTTGCCCCAAGCAGGAGATGGCTTTACCTGGTATTTGTTGGTAGAGTTGAAAGGGATCTCTGCAATCTTGTTGTATTTCTCTCTCATCTCTTTCACCGATCCACAGCAGAGCTCGATACACTTCAGCAGGGCAGATTCGGAGGCGTCACCAGCCACGTCTCTCTGTGAGAGGAAACAGGAAAGTGTGAGAACAAGGAACAGTCTGTCTGTTGCATGTTAAGAAAGACTGCTTTGATGTTCCAGCAAATGCAAGCAATGCAGTTTCATTTGAGGTTACAGTCCAACAAATTAGTCCCATTACAAAACAAGTCAGAATTGGCAGAAATTGGAGGGTGTTTACAGGGAAACACTGTGTTCCAGTCAAAAGCTCAAGGGAGCTCAAGGGGCTAAAACAATCCCTGGAGGCAAACAGCAGAACTAAGCACAAGCAGTCAAACGTGGCTAGCAAATAGTAAACAACTCTCCAATGGCGTCAGTAACATGCAAAACTACTTTGTGAAGATCTGTCAAAAGATTTTACAGTCTGACAAAGTATCAACACAGACCTTAAGAATTGCGATACTTTCTTGCTCAGCAAGGAAGACGGCACGGTTGCACAGACCAGCGACACGTGCGAGGGCAGCCCAAGTAGCAGAGCTCCTGTCAAACGAGGTTCCACTCTGGTTCTCTGTGGTGTCTGCTTCATGAATCTGGTTGTCAAACCACATGTGAGCGACAGTCATTCGGTTCTGGGTCAAAGTTCCAGTCTTGTCAGAGCAGATGGTGGAGGTCGAGCCAAGAGTCTCCACGGCTTCCAGATTCTTAACCAGGCAGTTCTTCTTTGCCATTCGTTTGGCAGTCAGAGTTAAGCACACCTGGAAATAACAAGAAGGTTAAAGAGTTTTAGATAAATAGATAAAGCGGTTTATCTATATTTGATATTACAAATAATCCAAGCTGTTATTGTTCTGCCACTACACAACTGCAATTATTCTGGCACTTACAGTTACAGTAGCCAAGAGACCCTCTGGCACATTAGCAACAATGATACCAATAAGGAAGATGACAGCTTCCAGCCAAGAGTATCCAAGGATCAGAGAGAGGATAAAGAAAGACACGCCCAGGAAGACAGCTACACCAGTGATGATGTGGATGAAGTGCTCGATCTCAATAGAGATGGGAGTGCGACCAACTTCAAGACCAGAAGCAAGAGTGGCGATACGACCCATGACAGTGCGGTCACCAGTGTTAATGACGACCCCTCTGGCAGTACCTACAAGCAAAACAAATTCCAATGAAAATGGCTACTTTTAACAAACACAAATTTGACTTCCAAAAGGCTTCATGTTTTTGTACCTTCAACACAGTTGGTAGAGAAGAATGCAATGTTCCTGGTCTCAAGTGGGTTTTCATTGGAGAAGTCAGGAGTACGACTCTGGGGCTCAGATTCGCCAGTGAGGGAGGAGTTGTCCACCTGGAAAGGACAAGATTGCTTGTAGAGATGGAATGTGCCAATGGAGAAGACATTTCACCATGATTTAAAATGGTACTTCACTTTGCATCCATGAGCAGAAATGATGCGCAGATCAGCAGGAATTCTGTCACCACCTTTGACTTCCACCAGATCTCCAATCACAACTTCTTCAGCATTGATATTACTCTTCTCACCATCACGGATGACCAAGGCTTGCTACGGACAACGTGGAAATTCACTTAACACCACTAAAGAAAATAAAAAGATCCTGATAATATGAAAGGATTATTGTCAGTACCTGAGGGACAAGGTTCTTGAAAGAGTCCATGATCTTGGAGCTCTTGGCCTCTTGATAGTATGAGAAACATCCAGTGATCATCACAACAGCAGAGAGCACAATACCCAGATACAGCTGCACAGGATAGTAGAGGAGGCATTAGGGGTACTGCTAGAACAACAATGTAATCTTAAAAGGCATACCCTTAAGAAACACAAACAGGGTTTTCTCCTTACGTTATCATTGGCAGGTTCCTCCTCGGAGGCTGCCAGGATGCCGTAGGCAAGAAAACAAAGGATGGCTCCAATCCACAGGAGAGTTGAGAATCCTCCAAAGAGCTGCTTGCAGAACTTGACCCATTCTGGGGTTGTTGGAGGTGGAGTCAAAGCATTGGGTCCATCACGTTCCAAGATCTCCTTAGCACGAGCGGATGACAATCCCTGGAGAACGAGATAGGTTAGACAATGAAGATCCAGCCTGAGAGCTTTATGCCATTATTACACTTCAAAAACAGTCAATCTTTAATTTCAAATCCAGTACTGAATCAGATTTACCTTGTTTAAATCAGTGCCATATTTCCTATTGAGTTCATCCAGGGACAGTTTGTGGTCATCCTACAACAGTGCAAAAAAAGAACATTTTACCATCTCATCAACGACTACTGTAATAGTTTTGCCAACAAGTGTTTTGAATCACTAAACAGACTTACCAAGTCCACCTCTTTTTTTAGTTCATCCATGTCTTTATCCTTCTCTTTCTTGCCCTTGGGCTTTGACTTTTTGCCCCCCTGCTCAGAGGTGGCCGCCAGCTCATATTGTTCTCGACCTTCCTGTGGTGGAGAAGGCAAAAGCAAACATTAAATCTAACAATAGTATTTTTCTTAAAACGGATGCAACTACTATAATCTGTGAAATCAATTCAGAAATCACAAAGTGTGATGCAAGACTGTCATTTTTAACTGATAACATTTATTGATGGGATTGTTTTTTAGGATAGACTTGTAAATGCACAAGAAACTGGTATTATCCAACTTATGCGTGCAAGAGATGCATGTAAAATATTAGCAAGCGGTAACGTAGTGCTGATTGCACAATCCAAATGTGTAGTAATTGACATTTAACTTGAAGGAAAATTAACCAAGTGACCTCTACTAGTGTTAAGCAACAGTTCTTATCACAACGGCATTCTGTGAATACAATAGGTGACTCATTGTCTAGGCAAGCACATGAGCTGTTAAATGAACCACTAAAGTATAAAGCATGTGATTGCTAGTTTGCATTTGAACCAAGTTGATTGTCATTTTCAGTCAGCTCAGTAATCAACAGGCTCTTTGTTTGAAAAACGATGTGTCAATTTACTGAATAAATATGCAATTATACGTTTTTCAGTATACTGAAAAGAGAAAGTCCACAGCATGTATGAGCACATAAGGACAGTAAAAGATAAGTCTAGTTTCAGAAAATATCTAACCTACAATCTAATCTAATCAAACTATCTAACTTTGTGGCATCATAGACAGTCCATTAACATGCAACTGACATCTTTGATGACTACGGATCATCTTACTAAGATATTTATCTCAGCATGAAATCTATTTGGTTTTGGTTTTTGGCAGGTCCTGATATAAATCTGCAAGTACATCGGACTGGATATTTTTTGCACATGAAAGCAACAGCTGATGCAAGTGGCCACAAACAAAGAACTCAACACATGTAGTGCTCAACTGAACATGACAGCTTACTTCAGCGCTCTTTCTCATCTGCTTATGCCTAGTCATCAGGTTCAATATGCATATGCACATGTGAGTGGAAAATGTTAAAAGGTTGAAAGAAAGTGAGCCAGAGGGTGAAAGATTAATCAACCATGGCAGAACCAACTCATAAATGGTCACATTTGTGAGAGAATATTCTATTTGGATGCTACCATGTTAATATTCTTCCAAATATTTCCTACCTTGCACATAAGACAAAATCGGTTCGCTCACGCATATCAGTCCTATCATACTGGGACTTTGCCCTGTTGCCATTGGAAACAGAGCCACACCTCTAGACCTGTGAATGGGTTAAGTCACGTGTCAGACCCAACACTCTTTGTTTCAGAAGTGGCGAATGAACAGAGGAGGGTGAAAACATGGTGTACAAACTCCTCCACACCAGTCACAGGTCAATTAGTGCTAAACTACAGCTTTTCATAAGCTCATTTCAGTTTAGGAGCACGGATAGAAAATTAACAAAAAAGTACAGTGAGGTCCAAGAGTTTGCATTTTAATACCCAACCTGACATTAAAGATTATATTTTTTTGCATAAATTTTTTTTTAAATTTAAACTTCAGAATAAATAGAATATTCTCTCACAAATGTGACCATTTATGGTATTATACATTCATGAACAAAACCTGATGATCATGCATGATTTGAGATGTTCCAAAGAGCATCTTTATTTTCAATGAATGAAGAACATCAAAGGGTCACATGGTCAATGACACTCATTTAACTAGTCGCCTAAAAATATTAACATTTTCAAAATTCCAAAAAGTGACAAATTACAGATTTTCAGTGTAGTCAGAGAATTTTGGAACCCAAAGTAGTTTTAAAATGTCAAGTTAAACATTATGCATTCTGGAAAGTTATTTCTTTCTCCATCCGTGGAGGAAAAGCAACGTTTTTGAATGGAGAACATAGCATGTTGCTATACTCATAGTACCAAAAAAGGTAAGGGGGCCATGAGACAGCCTGTCGGGGTCGGCAGCCTCTGTCAGATAGGATTGTCAATGACAAAAGGTCTCACTAACACAGAGTGACCGATGAATGGAAAGAATGTTAAACCCTTGGGAGACGGAATGTCAGTCTTAGCTTATATACACACTCGGGAGAGCGACTACACAGCTGTGGTCAACACCTGATGCTGGTCCTAAAACACACAGTATACTAACATTTATGTATGAAACAATACTTTACAGTAACTTCAAAGTACTGTACAGTATAGTTTAAATAATACTATGTATATGAATATGGTTACATGGCATACGTTTTTGGTACTACCATATAATGCCATCTTCAGTACTTTAAAAGGTTAAATTAGCACATATATGTCAGTTCACATTCTTATTTCAATATGACCCACATCGCAAAATAGACTAAATGCTGTTATTTAATTTCGGTCTTTTGCACACAAAGACTACAACAACCCTGTGTCTGCAGAGGCGAGACATCTGCCCCATTGCGGTGGGATTTAATGGGGCTGGGGGCGTAGCTCAATGCACCAAACCCAGATGAAACATGCGGATGGCTGTTTGCTCTCCATCACATGAAGCATCCTGGGACTGAATGCATAATTTACATTTACACTGGTGCTCAGAGCCTCACATTAGGGAGTGGTATTCAGCTCTTATGCAATGCCACTGCATACTGGAATCATATTAGGAGTTAATGAACCCCACAGGAAGCAAATCATAAGACTATGTCATAAGAATGTGAAAAGAGAAATGGAAATTTAAGCATGTGAGATATTTTACAGCGATTAATATCCATTCACCTTGATTGCAAAACACACAAAAACGATGCCCCCATTTATTTTAAGTCAAGCATTTGTTGAACCTACTCAGCCTGAGATAAAGATGACAAACAGACGCGATGAGAACTAGCCCACTAACAAGAGACAACTTTATCGTGTCAGCTACACCCTCAAATGTGACATGTTTACTTGGCGTTACTGTACGGTCAGAGACCAAACATGAACCATAACATCACGCCATTACATTTGTACTTCAAATAGTTAAACTACGCGTCGCGTTCATTTCGAGGTTTTTAAACTATATCGCAGTTTTAAATGTAGTAGTTGACGAAATAGCTCGTGGTAAAGGGGAGTTAACTGTTTATCTTGTGTAGGAGTTGCATGAATAGTCATATTTTATGGTTGAACGATACATTGAGATTTTCAGTATACGGGTAGTTTAAAACGAGCAATACACGTGCTAGTGTTTTCTTGAAATAAAAATGTGGAGTATTTTTTTTAATACACACCTCTTTCACCTGGAACGTTTTAAAGGGATATTTAGACTCTTAAGTGGATGTATGTCAAGATTTTAAAACAATGTATCGACACCGAATATTTAAACTAAGCGCGGCGTTCCATTGCGAGGTTTACGCGGTTCAATTGTTACAATGTATCTCGAGGTTTCGTTAGTCAGAAACACGTTGTCGGCCAAGCTAGATGTAAAGTAAAGGTAAAAAGCTGAAGATTTTTCTCAGAGCTGCTGAACGTAAGGGTTACACTTAGCAGTTCTCTTATTAGTTCAGCAATATAAAAGTCACGAGACTGACTTTATCTGCTTCGACAAACAGGCCATGCAACATCGCGGCCATATAGGAGGAAGTTTGTCTGCTACATTCCTGAAATCTTTGTACTGAACCAAGAAAGTCTTAAAGGGGTGCTTGACTCTCTTTTAAAGCCACAGACCTAAAACCTGTTGCTCCATCCGAGAATACAGACTTTATATGGTTTAGACGAACCCTCGCGCACATTTCATTCATTTAAACCAACTAATTTGAATATTCGAACTGCGGAAGTCTCGCGCTCTGGGAAGCCATTTGGAACTCTTTACCAACACATTCGAATTACTTTGAAACAACCTGTTTGAACACGGAAATTCCAAAACAGCTTTTAAACATTAAACGACAAAACACGTTCACACTTACTCCTCGTCCCATTTTGCCTCTTTTGGTTAAAAACGACCACCTGAGTTTCCAAAAGAAAAATCCAAGTTTTCTTTAAAAACAACAAATTAAAAGTCCCCAATCCCGTTTCCTTTTTTTCTGGGCTGTTTTTCCTTGGTCACCGCTGGACTTGTCGTTCAA
Organism: Leuciscus idus; assembly: GCA_021554675.1. Lineage (NCBI taxonomy): Eukaryota > Metazoa > Chordata > Actinopteri > Cypriniformes > Leuciscidae > Leuciscus > Leuciscus idus. The sequence goes on from CM038623.1 coordinate 54,901,071, forward strand.
CCCGGACACGCATCCAAGCCGCGTTACAGTCTCTGAACATTCAATGCTTATATATACAGTGGGGTTTTTCACAGTGACGTCTGCCCGGATTGTCATGGTAACGCGGAGGAAAGGGGCGTGGTCTGCAGGGGAGGCTAGATCTGGCCTGGGGGATTGTGTCAGACTTTTACCTCTGAACTTTGATCACGTTGAAAAAATGCTCATGAGTATCTTCTCCATATCAGAGAGTGAAGACACTCTTTTTGTTTGATCTTATCTTTATGAAATGCGGGTAGTATATAAGTAGTTATAAGTACCCTTGAAATCTCTTGAAAGTTACTACCCTGTTAGAATATCCAGTTTGAGATTATAGCTGTGTTTTACAACATGCTTTCTAAACTGGTCATGTTCAGAAAACCAGTTAATCTATGATTTTCCATCTCTTTAATCACTACATGGTTGCATGCAAACCTGGTTTAAAATGTGTTTAAAAGTATTAAACTATTTACTATTAACATTTTTTAAGTATTACACTATTTACTATTAAACTATTAACATGGCCTTCTACTTGTGGTATGTGCTTAGACAAGCGAACGTAATCATGTTCATGGTGTTAATCAGTATAAAAATCACGACTTGCTTGGTTTTTCATTGTCTTATACCCTACATACTAGTGCAATTTTGTTAGAAAAATACATTTAGCAAATTAAAAAGCTTGTGTTCACTGTAAATAATGTGAATGTTGTTATTTATATGGGTTAATATAGTATTAAGATACCATACACTAATTTGAGCTCAATTTGTCAGGCTATTTTTGATCTTATTTCATGGTCATTATGTATGTTTTTCAGGATTATCTTCATTAGAGGGATTATGCTCATTAAACACATGTATAGTGTGTGTTGATGATGGAAATTGACCGGTTGAAATGGTGCCCGTTGGAGACTGCATCTTCAAAGTAGGGGAGCTAAAAATATCTTGAATTTTATTTACAAGCTGTGGGCTCTAGCCTATAAATGTGTTGTCATGGAAACTATCATGTCACCCCCTAATTTTAGACTAGAAGAACGCCCTCTAGTGACAGTAGTGGATTCTGATGCGCCTGATCACGTGCTGTGCCTTTGTTTCTTTTCTGAAATGTCAATAAAGCATATTTAAAATTCTTGTTGCTTAGTTAACTTTTGCTTTTTAGATAGATTGGTATTGAGCATTAATGTGTTGAAAAACTGAGCATTTGAGAGGAGTTTTAAAATGTGTCAGATTGAGATAAATCACTAGTAAGCCCAATGATGTCATCATCACAAGTGTTTTTAATCATGATGGAATGTTGCATCAGTTTCTATTGTTCTTAAATTAAACTGATTACATTTAATAGAGACTGCCACTACCATTGGTGTTTTTACACCTGAAGAAGACAGTAGTTTAATTAATCAATAAAGTGATTAAAGCAATTTTCCTATCAGTAATGTGATTTTTCTGGTTTTGCATTTTATGTCTCTGTAAGGTTTATTATTTGATTGTTGACTTCAGTGATTTGTACACTCTTAAAAATAAATGTTCTTTATTGGCATCGTTGGTTCCATGAAGAACCTTTAACATCCATGGAACCACTAACGTTTCTTTAAAGTGGACAAAAAGGTCCTTTAGTTTATTAAAATGTTTTTTATGCTTAACTCTTAAAAATAAAGGTTCCATAAAGTGCAGTGATCCATAGAACAATCATTTTTGGTTCCACAAAGAACCTTTCAGCGATCAGTTCTAAAAAGAACCTTTTTTTTTTCTAAGTGTGAAGAGCATTTAAAAAAATCTAAAGAACCTTTTTCAAAATAAAGAATTATTATTATTATGGAATGGAAAGATTCCATGGATGTTAATGGTTCTTCATTACTACGGAACTCCTAAAGGGACATGGTGATAAAAAAAAGAAAAAAAGATGGGAGAAAAAATAATAAGTCAATGCTTTTGCGTTCTATCTTTGCGAGTGAAAGCAAAGTTTCTCGGCAGGCTGCCAACGGCAGCGCACAAACGTTTTTTTGCGAGGGAACACAAAGTTTCTCTGTGGAACGCAAAATGGTTTGCGAGAGAACACAAAAGCATTGACAAATATTTTAGGGGCTCCATAAGAATTTTTTTTTTTAAGAGTATAAGAAAAAATTGATCTTTTAAGAACTGTTGACTGAAAGGTTCTTTGGTGAACCAAAACCAGTTCTTCTACTGTGAAAAAAACCCTTTTGGAACCTTTATTTTTAAGAGTAGAGATACAATGCTCACAGTCAGTACTCTTAGGTTACCGAGAACTATAAAAAGAAAATGAGTGGGTGAAATCATGCTATCTTGCTCATATAAATCATCACTTTATCTGCATCTTTTCAGATTCATAGAGCACATTGAAGACACAAACAAACTCAATCTAAGTTCACAGGTTTATTGATTGAAAATGACCAGATTTTGTATCATTTTGAAAATATCAAAACGAATGTCTTCTTGCATGTGTTTGCAACATAAAGTCTTCTTGTTTCAGTAGTATGTTTCTTTTTCCACCCAGCCTGAAACAAAACAGCACAGATATTAGAGCCAGTTCATTCTTAATCTCTCAAAGCACTGAAAAACAACAAAACGCTGTTAGGAAAGTTATCAGAAGTCCCATTCAAACTCCAGCGTTAACAGATACTTTAGCTTTAAAATGAAAGCAAACATAGTTGATATCAATGTCGAAGTCTGTTATTACCTCCTGGGCTCCGCCTAAGGATATATCTTCTAGCTTCATCATATACGAAGATGAGCAGCGAGTATGGGAAGGCACAGAACCACCAACATGGTCTAAATCATAAGAACAATGTTAGGTGGTTAATGGTTTTCCAAAGTGGTATATGTTATAAAATATAAAGATTCCAATTTGAAAGAAACCTACTTCAGAGGATACATTCTCAAAGCAACGTCCATGCCTGGGCAATAGGACAGGAACGCTGCCAGAGCAGTTTCTTCAAACAGTCCAAAGATAAGGATTTTGTTTCTATGAAAGAAAAGTGGTGAACATTATGGCATGGCCTTTTAAAATAACACATATTACACACGTTTATGTCTGGACCCTTTGTTTACATACCTCATTCCCTGCTGTACAATGGAATTCCTTCTGGTTTTACAGATGATTAGATCTGCCCACTGCACAATCACAATACTGGCAAAGAACGCCGTATGGCACGTGAACTCCACAATCTTTCTGCGCTCGTACGTCTAGGAATATAAACAGATGAGCAATATTAACATGATTGATAATTCACATTTGCAGACATCCCACCGCGCATATTAATATATTGCAAATTATATACAAGATCCCTGAAATCGAGCATGAGAGAGAGAAGCCCTGTTTCCATCTAGTATTACCAAGACAGCAACATAGTGTCGGCCCAGATCCGGGCCACATCTGGTACATGTGGATTCCATGTGTACCAGATGTGGGCCGTATCTGGGAGAAACTATGTTGCGATCTGGGTAAGGTGTGTTTTTGGTGATCCAATCACAATTGGTCAGCCAAGAAATATTACCATTTTCACCTGGTATTATCGTAAATTCGTTTTTTATTGGTGGGATGTCTGCATTTGTTTGTTTAATACAAGTTTTTGATTTATAGAGCTGTGACACCTACCCATTGCTGGCCATAGCTGTCTTCCAGGTCGTTGAGATACTTATCATCCCAGTTGACTCGAATTCCTATTAAATCGGAGGGCAGGAATCCGTTCTCGGCAAGAATTACAAAGTAGGCAAAGAACCCTGCGACTGCTTGCATCATACCTAAAAATATGTATGATGACATTAAAATTTAAGTTAGGAGGGTCTGACAATAGATTAAAATAATTGTGTATAACCTGCAATTAAATGCAAATGTTTGTTTGTTGTATGTATTTATGTAATACTTAGCATTTATTTTTTAAATTGTAGTGCATTCCATTTGAATTAAAGGTGGGGTATGTGATTTGCAAAACGGCCGGCAGATTTTGAAAATACACAACTCAAATGGTCCTACCTTCTTTCCTTTGACTCCACCCATTCAAAGAACATGGACATGGATGGGGGGAGGGGGGGATGGTACGACCGTTTGATTGACGCACTTACTGTCCAATGATTCTAGGTGGTCTTGGAAATGATTGGCTGGAGTTTTTCGAGTCCTGCCCGTTCCACAGATGATTAAATTGCTTAATTTTTATTTCAGTGCTTCTAACTCAGTGGCTGTAAGTGGGTTAGGAATAGGATTTTAAGTGATTTTGAAAAAATGGCCAAAAAAGAGAATTACATACCCCACCTTTAAGTTATTTCGATTTTGTTTAAAAAACAGTAGGTGGCGCTGTTTATAATTAGCAATTACAAAGTTTCGTTGACAGTTTTAATGTGCTAAAGATATAGCCACCCTTCCTGGTTGTGCTTCATGAAGCCGTGGTTTACAGTGAATATAGAACAGCTAAGCTTCGCTCCGCATCATGCCAAACAACGCCATAAATTCACTGTAAACCATTGCTCCTTGGGGCTTATTGCTTTAGGGTATGTTCACACGTGTAGTTTGGTTCACTTGGTTTGTTTGGTCTGGACCAAAAAAACATTTAGTCCTGGTCTGCCTAGCGTTCACATTGGCATTTTAACGTTGAACCTAAAGATACTGAACCTAAAAGGCATAGGGATGTCGTATATTTCGAGACGGAACTTACCGCACATCCAAAACAATGCTGTGTGCTGGGCTAAATGTGCTCGTTGTATGTGCGTAGCCTTCAATTGATGGTATTTTGACCAGCTGAGAACTCGCAAAGAGCTTATAAAATGTGTAAAGGCATCAAAACAGCGGCAGGAATCCCTCCGTCACACACACAAATGAAGATCTGCTGCGATGAGACGCGGTTCTAATGCCTGTACTGAACTGTGATGGGCAACATCACGACTATGTCGAGAAAAAACAGGTATGCTTGAACATTCTGTCCTTGTTAGGGTCCTTGTGACATTTGATCCGTGTTGCATTCATATTTTAGTCGAACCACACCAGAGTTCGTTTGGAAGTGGAGCGAGACCCATCTTTTCAGCGGTCTCGGTCCTCACCAGGGTTTGTTTTAATCGAACCAAACATGCAAAGTGTGAACCCACCCTTAATAAGTAACAAAGACTGCTGCAATGCATTAGCACCATCAAAGGTGTGTTTTGCTTATTGGTGATATTTTGTATGTTGAGCATCCATGCTAATTCATTTAAATGCTATGGTTAGAGTAAAATAATTAACACTGTTTAAGAACAATAAAGTTCTTGTTTAAAACCAGGTCAATGAATGAACATAGAGCTAACAGGAATAAACATCTGTTTAGAATAACCATGCTCTTACCGATTTGACCGTAGGCCATACTGATTAGCCTCTCATTCACCAGTTTATCTGTTTGAGCGTTTCTGGGTTGTCTCTTCATGATGTCACTTTCAGCAGTTTCGTAGGCCAACGAGATAGCAGGAACCTGTGGAAACATTGAAAAACAAATCAAATGCAATGCAAGTGGCAATGACAATTACAAGGTTTCATTCTGTGCATCCATGCATTGCTAAGATAAGGCCACATTTCCTGGTTGGGATGCTATTCATTGGCATCACCATGCCATTATCTGAGAAAAAGCTGGGGAAGATCTGTAAGTTGGTTTCTTTTAAAGATGGTGGAAACCATGATCCAATGAATCAGAAGAAATAGAATAACATGGTTCTAAGTTATTAGCACAAATGTGTGTCAAACATTGAGCTGTTGGTTAAGTTAACTAAAGTCTCTTTGATCAACTGAGCTCACAATGCTTTTGAGAAACGCTGCCCAGATTGTTTATAGTGATGAACAGGAAAATAACGATCAATGATGCAAAGAGAATTCAATTCTGCTGTAAAGTAGCTCTAGACAATAGTATCATTGTTCAGCAGAAGTCGGTTCAGTGTTGATTCAGTTCAGTTCAATATCTGTAAAGTTCATCAATTAAAAAATGTGTTCAATTCAGCTGTAAAGCAGCTCTGCAGAAAACATTGATGTCATCATCCAGCTCAGGTCAACTCTCATCCAAATGATCAATCAGTTTACCAAATACGTTTTACCATATGGCTCTAAGGCTGCTAACCCAAAGAAGAAGAGGAAAACTAATCTATACAACAGTTGTATATGCACCTTCAATGCTTGACACCCCTGATTCTCATACTGGACAATATTATATACACAAAAAAACTTTCACCTACCATGTCTGTTCCCAGGTCAATGCAGAGAATGGTGACTGTGCCCAAAGGTAGAGGAATATTAGCAATGATGAACAAGAGGAAAGGTGAGATTTCAGGGATGTTACTGGTCAGGGTGTAGGCAATGGACTTCTTCAAGTTGTCAAAGATCAAACGTCCTAAAATTGAAGACACATTTGAGAAATAAGTCTTAAAGAAACCTTAATAATTCCTCAGTCAATTAAGTTTCCAATAACATGTCATACCTTCTTCTACTCCAGTGACAATTGAGGCAAAGTTGTCATCCAGAAGGATCATGTCAGCAGCCTGTTTGGAAACATCAGATCCAGCAATACCCATAGCCACACCAATGTCAGCCTTCTTCAGAGCAGGAGAATCATTGACGCCATCACCGGTTACGGCTACAATGGCACCCTGATAAGAGCAAAAAAAATCCATTAAAATGGTCCCTGCTGGGTAAAATCATCTAGCATCAACTAGGATTGGATAGATAACGTTACCTGTCGCTGAAAACCTTCCACAATGATCAGCTTTTGTTGAGGAGAAGTTCTGGCGAACACAATTTCTGTATGATGTTTCAGGATATCATCCAACTCGTCTTCACTCATATTCTTCAGTTCTCCACCATGGACCACACAGGCCTTAGCATCCCTAGAGGCGCACTTTGTATTAGCAGACATCTAGAGCAAATGCAAAACGTGTTGTCCATAAAGTTTTTGTTTGAGATGGCGAGTTTACCTTGGATTAACCTCTCCAACAGGGATATTCAAACGAGCAGCAATGTCTTCCACAGTCTCGTTGCCTTCTGAGATGATACCAACACCCTTTGCAATAGCTTTAGCTGTAATTGGATGGTCACCAGTAACCATGATAACCTGTAATAGAAGATTCTGAATTAACATTTGATTAACTGAATGTCACTGCAACAAGAGCGCAAAGGTGCAACATATTCAAACTGTGGATCTTGAATCAAGAACAACATCTTGATTCAAGACCCTTTACAATAGCCTTAGCTGTAATTGGATGGTCACAAGTAACCTGCGATAGAAGATATAATGCTTGATCATCTGATTAATTTACTTTAATACAGGTACAATATAATCAAGCCATCAGTCTTGAATCAAGGTGAAGCAACACCTTGATTCCAGCACTCCTGCACTTGCCCACAGCATCTGGTACAGCAGCACGAGGAGGATCGATCATGGATATAAGGCCAACAAAACACAGGTTCTCAGTGGGGAAGTTCACTTCATCAGCATCAAATGCAAAACCCTCAGGAAACTGGTCATCAGGGAGGCAAAAGTGGCAGAAACCTTTGAGAAAGAACACAATCACTAGTGTGCATAGTCATAGTTTTTTATGGCACATGGAATTTAATAAGGTGGCTTTACCCAGCACTCTTTCTCCAAGACCTCCGAGTTCTACATAAGCATTTTGGAATGAATCTCTCATTTCATCATCCAAAGCCTGCTCTTTTCCTTGAATCAAAATGGAGGAGCATCGATCCAAGATTCTCTCAGGCGCTCCCTTCATTACCATCAGGTGCTTAGACTCTGAGGAATTAGTATTCTTGTGGATTGAGAGCTGGAAAAAAAGCAGATTAGGTGTTGTTAGGGCGACCAGCCAAATCTGCAAATCTCCAAAGAATACATCAACAAAAATACCTGGTATTTGTTGGTGGAGTTGAAAGGGATTTCACTAATCTTTGTGTACTTCTCTCTCATTTCAGTGACTGAACCACAGCACAGCTCAATACACTTCAACAAGGCAGACTCAGAGGCATCACCAGCAGTTTCTCGCTGCAAAATATTGATTAAGTTATTTTACTAATAGAGTCTTTACAAACATATATTTACCGATGGACCTCTAAAAGTCACTCTAATGGTAAAACATCTAGATATTTCCCTAAATATCCTAAAGTTAGAAATATTGAGAAACTCAAGCACACCTTAAGAATTGGGAGATGGCTCTGATCAGCAAGGAAGACGGCACGATTGCACAAGCCAGCAACACGTGCAAGAGCAGACCAAGTAGCAGAGCTCTTGTCAAATGAGGTTCCACTCTGGTTCTCTGTTGTGTCTGCTTCATGAATCTGGTTGTCAAACCACATGTGAGCGACGGTCATTCGGTTCTGGGTCAAAGTTCCAGTCTTGTCAGAGCAGATGGTAGAGGTCGAGCCAAGAGTCTCCACGGCTTCCAGATTCTTAACCAGGCAGTTCTTCTTTGCCATTCGTTTGGCGGTCAGAGTTAGACACACCTATATAAAGTTACAAATTCAGCAATAATTTTTGGCTCAAGTGTTCTAGAAAAGAATATGAAAAGTAGATACAGTTGACTTAACAAGAAGCATAACGAAAGAAGCACCCTGACTTACAGTTACAGTGGCAAGGAGACCTTCAGGTACATTAGCGACAATGATTCCAATAAGGAAGATGACAGCTTCCAACCAACCATATCCAAGAATCAGAGAAAGAATGAAGAAGGACACGCCCAGGAAGACAGCTACACCAGTGATAATGTGGATGAAGTGCTCGATCTCTTTAGCAATAGGTGTTTTTCCACCATCCAGGCTGGAGGCAAGAGTGGCAATACGACCCATGACGGTGCGGTCACCGGTGTTGATGACAATCCCTCTGGCAGTACCTATTGAATATTGTAACTTTTAATTACATAATTAGGGGTTAAAGCACATCGGCTGAAACCCAATTGTATTGTTAGAATTTCCAAGGATCAGTTTTCCCCCATAAAATCGATCGGGCAGACCAAACCATAAGTTGTAGAGACTTGAAATTTTGAGGGATAGTAGTACTTACCCCATCTACAACGTCATCAAAGCTTGCCCCAATCAGCCTGATCAAAAGTACGGAATGGCTCATTACTCCTAAACCTTTTGTCTCAGGCTCAAGTGTCTTATATCGTTGTAATCCTTGATCCTCGAATCCAAATTCGATTGACACCATGGTGAAATTTTCGGGTATTTTGGATTTTTAGAAAAACCTACTTTTGCGAAGTAGTCCTAGGTTTTACGCCCAATCGGAATCAAACCAGTGCATAAAGATTCTCTGGAGTCTGATTGTAAATAATTACAAAGAAAATTGAAATTTCGCTTCACGTCCATGGCTACTTTTACTAAAACGGCTATCCCTCTTGAACGGAATGAGATAATTTCACCAATCTTGGTACACCGATGTATGGGCTCAATCTGTGGTCATGTGAGAAAGGACGCAGCGACTGGCCACTTTGTGGCACTACAAAATAAAATAAAAACACAAAAATGACAATAGCTACACAACTGTCAGTACAATTGAAAACTGCCATGCGGTGTCTTTGTCCAAGGTTCTGCAGTTGTCTACAAGGACATTCGCATATCTCAAAAACATGGCCACCATCGACCAATGATGTTTGAGCATCTGTCAGACAAGGTTAATGTTTTGTCCTTGTCTGTTAATGTTTTGGTTCCGATCGGAACGAAACTCGCTGGGCCTGTTTGACTCACAGCCCTAGAGGCCTGTGAGAAATGTGAAAGAAATCGTCCATCAGAGGGGGGCGCCTCTGGATTGTATATCATGCCATTTTCACACAGGCCCACGACATTTATACCACATGGTGGAACAACTTTCCCTCAAGAACAACCACTGTCAATCGAATTGTCCGTTAAATATTGGAGATTATTTCAAAAACCAACTTTCGCAAACTAGTCCTAGGTTTTTGGCTCAACCTCGATAACTGTTAAAAAGCTTTAAAAACATATATTTCCAGTAAATTCCCTGTTTTGGCTTTAAATGGTATTTTCCATCTATGAAAAACACATGTGCTTAAAGCTCTTAAAGCGCTTGAACCCCCTTAATTGCTGCTTGCAGCTACTGTATATATTTCTGTCATTGTTTTTGTTATCCAACAAACTTTAGCTGTCTTATCATTGTACCTTCAACGCAGTTGGTAGAGAAGAATGCAATGTTTCTGGTTTCCAGGGGATTTTCATTGGAGAAGTCAGGAGCACGAGTCTGGGGTTCAGATTCACCAGTGAGTGAAGAGTTGTCCACCTGCACAGAAGGAAGGAAGATTCCCATGAATATCCATGTTGGTCCAGGCTTGTTTATGCTGGTTAGTACTGGTTTGGTGTTGGTTTAGCTCAGGGGTGTCCAATGCTGTTTTACATCTGTAAAACATTGGCCCACCAGGAGCAGGTTTGGACACCCCTGGTCTAGCTGGTAGACCAGCATAGACAACCTGTTCACCAACAAAACCTTGGTTGACTTGCATAGTAACTAGGGATGCACAATATATCAGCCACCATATCGGTATCCGCCGATATATGTTATCGTTATCGGCCCAATGAGAAAATTTGGCTGATATATCAAAGCCGATAAACAAAAATAAACAATTTCCTTTAGCTGAGATACTTCAGATCCGCACTGTTCGCCATGATGGTTTAATTGAAATTGCTTGAAATATGATTGGAATCACTTCAAAGAAGGAAAATACAGTTCTGTGCACCGCAAGTCTGTCATATAGGCTACATAAAATTATAATAAGAACATTATAATTGTGTGCTTGGGACATGGCTTTTAATGGTAAGACTTCAGGCTCTAAAAAACTATATAACAATTTGGATTTAGATTTATCGGCCAATATATCGATTATCGGCTTTCAAATATAAATAATTATCGGTAATCGGTATCGGACAAAATGTTTATATCCGTGCATCCCTACTAGCAACCAGTTAGACAAAAAAAAAATCGTGGTTACGCTACTTAAGAAGTCTGGTTGCTGGCGACCAGCATTCTGGCGTCTAGCATTCAAAACACAACATATCTATGCCAGTCTTTTCAACAGTATAGGAGTATGATACCTTTGCCATTCTAATGAGCTTTAGGTCTTACCTTGCATCCATGTGCAGAGATGATACGAAGATCAGCTGGGATTCGGTCTCCACCTTTGACCTCCACAAGATCTCCAGCGACGACCTCCTCAGCATTGATGTTCTTTTTCTCTCCATCACGCACAACCAGGGCTTGCTACAAAACCAGAATGTATTAAAACGACTAGTTTTTTTGTGAGAGCTAAAACGTCTATCAGAATAATATTTGAATTTCAGTACCTGAGGAACAAGGTTCTTAAAAGATTCCATGATCTTAGAGCTCTTGGCTTCTTGGTAGTATGAGAAGCATCCCGTGATTATGACAACACCAGCAAGCACAATCCCCAGGTAAAGCTGCAAAAATTATTCTACTTATTATTCTACAAAGAATTGATGTTTGTTGACATTAACTATTTATGCATAATTAAGAGAAGACCATTTTTGCTCCATAGTACATTGTCATTTGCGGGTTCGTCTTCGGAGGCAGCCTGGATTCCATATGCCAGGAAACAAAGGATCGCACCAATCCACAGCAGCGTTGAGAACCCACCAAAGAGCTGTTTGCAGAACTTGATCCATTCTGGAGTCGTAGGAGGTGGGGTCAGTGCATTCGGCCCATCCCGAGCTAAGATCTCCTTTGCACGGGAAGAAGACAAGCCCTGCCAAAAATGATTTTTTAAAAACAAATCAATGAGTTGTCGCAGGGTAAGCAAACTCAAAACAGAAGCTGTGGATTTATAAAAAAAAAAAATATTTTTTAAAATAAATATGAGACTCCAGGTAGATATTGTGTAATAACTGAAAGGGGCATGCTGTCCTTGAGGCGTTGGAGTGAAGTGAAGGTCAAGGTAGGGCAGAGGGTTTAGTCCAGGTAGGGGCGGAGAGCTAACAGTCGGACACCACCCACTGCCCTATGTCCGGGTTTGCTTAGGACAGCTCAGATAATATTATGCACATAGGTTTCAGATCCATAGGTACATAAGTTGCAAGTGCTTGAATTAGAAGTTTTCCATTACAATTTATAATCTTCTGTTTCCAATACATATGATCTACTGTTTCCAATACATAACAATCTACTGTTTTGCCTTGAACATGTCTTCTGTGATCTGGTTGACATCTACACAGACGTCATATACATATATATATATATACAAATAAAAATAAATGTTTGAGTAAAAGCGCTTTGATTTGACAGAAAAGAGCTTAATATTACATAATTTCAATGATTTTTTTATTCAGGTTACTAGCTGTTCTTTTTAAAGGTAGATGATAACAATAATAATTTATTCTCATCTAATCAGATAAAAGATGCATATGAACTATTTTAGATGCAATAAGTTTTCCCAAAAGTATCACTAAACTCACCCTGGTCAGGTCAGTGCCGTATTTGCGGTGAAGCTCGTCCAGCGTCAACTTGTGGTCGTCCTGTGGAAATGAAAAGAGCCTTGAAATCTCAGTTCCCCACATTATGATTAAATGGAGTGTTAAAAGTATGTTAATGCAATGTGTATTTTCTAAATGCACTTATATACACACCAGATCCACTTCTTTTTTAAGATCGTCCATGTCCTTCTGCTTTTTTTTCCCCTTTTTTGGCATTTTGGCTCCATCCTCTGAAGTTGCCGCCAATTTGTACTTGTCATTCCCCGTCTATCAAGAATAACAATATACTTTGCATAAGCAATAAACACATTGCTGATTTGAAAAAAAGCAGAGCATGAGATAAAATAAAATAAAAAACACAACAAATGGAGCAACAAGAGCAGGAAAGCAAACTGGCAGTATAATAAATAAAAAATGGTCAACTCACGCCAAGCCCCATTTTCCTCGTTTATTCCAAATCAAAATCTAAAGCTTATGGATTTTAGATGTCGTCGTTCTCCTGATAGCCTCTCCGGAGACAAAAAAGCTCCTGTGTGTCCTAGCCAGGTTCACTAAATTTATACCCCGCCAACTCACCTGTTTCAAGGGAGGAGTTTTGAGGAGATTAGGGAGGAGTTTGGCTGCTGTCATCGGGCTTTAACATTTATTCAACCTTCATCCAAACAGGTAGGTCATGTCATTGACACCAAGATGAGGAACTATAATAATCTTATTACTAGACCTTGTGGTAGTTTACACAACAATTTACTAGTATTTAAAAAACCTTCCCTGTGCACTGATTTGTCTTCAACATGAATCATTTATTTGGCACCAGCTTATTTTTATGACCTTTGGCCACTTCTCCATTTCAAAGGTAAGTGATGAATGACTGAGTAAATTGTGTCCGTCGGCATTCAACACCCAGTAATAAATCTGATAGATCAAACTACGTTTGCACACGGCCACAAACGTATCTCAAGAATTCTGAATGTGAGTTTTGCACAGGCTTTGTCCGTGTTTTGTAAACGGCTCGCAATCTTTTCTCTGTCAACAGTGGATTAAGTTTAGTCCATATTTATGCTTTTCAACAGCTTAGCACCACTTATATGTCGGTGAGCATGGTTTGCACATTTCCTTTTGAGTTTGCATCCATTTGTTTGGTAAATAGTCCAGGAAAACCAGGAGCAGCTGGAGCCTTGTTAATGACAGCATGCTTTAGGAAGACGGAGATGAAGTGAGCAGATATTCAAGGTGAAAACAGGGTTGTGGGAAAGTCAACAGTGACGATCAGCCTTTCAAACAGTCGCAGAAATCCATTTTAGTGGTTACATTTTAATATTTTTTTTCCTTATAGGTCTGGCACTCATTAACTTGATTGGATCATAAAATGGGGCTTTAAAATAGATACCTAACCTGTTTTAAAGAAGCAGTCCAGTCTCTGAAAGGAAACATTATAAACTAAAGTAGGCGGTCTGTGACTTAGCAGAGCTGAATAATCGAGAATATACAATATTAACTATAGTCTTTGAAAACAGCAATGCCTGGATCAAATCAGGTAACAGCTAATAATATACCTGTAAACAGCGAAAACTATTATTTAGCGATCCGGTTCCAGTGCTTCATCCCATGATTGGTGTGTCTGACACAGGGATTATTGACTAAAAGAAAGGATGATGTGTTGAAGTGGCTGATTCTGTGAAGGGGGAAGGGCTCATACTGTATCTCTCTGGCACACGTGATTACAGCAGCCGCTCTATGGTCACAAATGCAAACGAACCTCGTTGCTCAAAGGCCATCTAATGCTATAGTGTCTGGCCCATACAAAAAATATAATAAATTAATTACTTTACAAATGAAAGGTGCTTCATGTTATTTGATTATTATGGAATTCGAGAGATGCAAACCAGAATATTTAATATAATATAATACAATGCCCGGCCAAAAAAAAAAAAAAAACACATCATGGCCATTATTTCAGGATGACAAAGCTGTCAATTTCCATCAACAGGTGGAGGTGGAGAGTGCAACACACACACACACACACACACACACACACACACACACATTTTGTTTTCATGTTTAATTAATGGGGACTTTCCATAGACGTAATGGTTTTTATATTGTACAAACTATATATTATCTCCTCTTACACTAACCCGATCCCTCATAGAAAACTTTGTGCATTTTTACATTTTCAAAAAACATCACTTAGTATGATTTATAATCTGTTGTCCTCATGGGGATCAAAAAATGTCTCCACAAGGACAAGGATTTTGGATATTGCCATCTTTGTGGGGATATTTTGTCCTCATAATGTAGGGTTTACCTGAACCACACACACACACACACACACACTTGTGCCACCCCAAATTGAGTGATTCCAGTCTCTCTGCCACTTCTTTATTTTCACAATATGAATGTCAGCGTTGTAAGTGCACTCTTCTGCTCATCAATGAGCAATAAGCCGTGTGGAGTGTCTCTCTCAGGAACGCAGCTGTGAGTGTGGAGGGAAATGTCAGACACTGAGAGAGAGAGAACGAGAGAGAATAGTAAACATGACAACTGTGAAAGAAGGCAGTGTCTCTGGTTCGCACGGCTCTCCGTGAAATACACTGCAGAAAGCAGTATGTCACTTCTAGTATGTCCCCGCAATTCTGCTGCTTTATAAAAAGAGACCTGCCTTAGGTCTGTATTCCATAGCATTCATGAACCATTTAAAGGGATAATTCACCCAAAAATAAAAATTCTGTCATCATTTACTCACTATGGAAGTCAATGGGGCCCATCAGCTGTTTGGTTACCCATATTCTTCAAAATTTCTTCATTTGTGTTCAGCACAAGAAAGAAATTCATATGCATGGATGCTTAACGTGCAGAAAGGTTCATTCTCGTGTTACGCAGCACGTTTGAGCTTCTGCAAGAACCAATGAGGTTCATTCTTGTGTTACGCATCACGTTTGAGCTTCTGCAAGAACCAATGAGGTTCATTCTTGTGTTACGCAGCACGTTTGAGCTTCTGCAAGAACCAATGAGGTTCATTCTCGTGTTACGCATCACGTTTGAGCTTCTGCAAGAACCAATGAGATTCATTCTCATGTTACACAGCACGTTTGAGGTTCTGCAAGAACCAGTGAGGTTCATTCTCGTGTTACGCATCACGTTTGAGCTTCTGCAAGAACCAATGAGGTTCATTCTCATGTTACACAGCACGTTTGAGGTTCGGAAAGAACCAGTGAGGTTCATTCTCATGTTACGCAACTCGTTTAAGGTTCGGCAAGAACCAATGAGGTTCATTCTCATGTTACGCAACTCGTTTGAGGTTCGGCAAGAACCAATGAGGTTCATTCTCATGTTACGCAACTCGTTTGAGGTTCTGCAAGAACCAATGAGGTTCATTCTCATGTTACGCAGCACGTTTGAGCTTCTGCAAGAACCAATGAGGTTCATTCTCGTGTTACACATCACGTTTGAGCTTCTGCAAGAACCAATGAGGTTCATTCTCATGTTACACAGCACGTTTGAGGTTCGGCAAGAACCAATGAGGTTTATTCTCATGTTACACAGCACGTTTGAGGTTCTGCAAGAACCATTGAGGTTCATTCTCATGTTACGCAACTCGTTTGAGGTTCAGCAAGAACCAATGAGGTTCTTTCTCGTGTTACGCAACTCGTTTGAGCTTCTGCAAGAAACAATGAGGTTCATTCTCATGTTACGCAACTCGTTTGAGGTTCGGCAAGAACCAATGAGGTTCATTCTCATGTTATACAGCACGATTGAGGTTCTGCAAGAACCAATGAGGTTCATTCTCATGTTACGCAACTCGTTTGAGGTTCGGAAAGAACCAATGAGGTTCATTCTCATGTTACGCAACTCGTTTGAGGTTCAGCAAGAACCAATGAGGTTCATTCTCATGTTACGCAACTCGTTTGAGGTTCGGCAAGAACCAGTGAGGTTCATTCTCATGTTATACAGCACGTTTGAGGTTCTGCAAGAACCAATGAGGTTCATTCTCATGTTACGCAACTCGTTTGAGGTTCGGAAAGAACCAGTGAGGTTCATTCTCATGTTACGCAACTAGTTTAAGGTTCGGCAAGAACCAATGAGGTTCATTCTCATGTTACGCAACTCGTTTGAGGTTCGGCAAGAACCAATGAGGTTCATTCTCATGTTACGCAACTCGTTTGAGGTTCGGCAAGAACCAATGAGGTTCATTCTCATGTTACGCAACTCGTTTGAGGTTCGGCAAGAACCAATGAGGTTCACTCTCATGTTACGCAACTCGTTTGAGCTTCTGCAAGAACCAATGAGGTTCATTTTCATGTTACACATCACGTTTGAGCTTCTGCAAGAACCAATGAGGTTCATTCTCATGTTACGCAACTCGTTTGAGGTTCGGCAAGAACCAATGAGGTTCATTCTCATGTTACGCAACTCGTTTGAGGTTCGGCAAGAACCAATGAGGTTCATTCTCATGTTACGCAACTCGTTTGAGGTTCGGCAAGAACCAATGAGGTTCACTCTCATGTTACGCAACTCGTTTGAGCTTCTGCAAGAACCAATGAGGTTCATTTTCATGTTACACATCACGTTTGAGCTTCTGCAAGAACCAATGAGGTTCATTCTCATGTTACGCAACTCGTTTGAGGTTCGGCAAGAACCAATGAGGTTCATTCTCATGTTACGCAACTCGTTTGAGGTTCGGCAAGAACCAATGAGGTTCTTTCTCATGTTACGCAACTCGTTTGAGCTTCTGCAAGAACCAATGAGGTTCATTCTCATGTTACACATCACGTTTGAGCTTCTGCAAGAACCAATGAGGTTCATTCTCATGTTACGCAACTCGTTTGAGGTTCGGCAAGAACCAATGAGGTTCATTCTCATGTTACGCAACTCGTTTGAGGTTCTGCAAGAACCAATGAGGTTCATTCTCATGTTACGCAGCACGTTTGAGCTTCTGCAAGAACCAATGAGGTTCATTCTCGTGTTACACATCACGTTTGAGCTTCTGCAAGAACCAATGAGGTTCATTCTCATGTTACACAGCACGTTTGAGGTTCGGCAAGAACCAATGAGGTTTATTCTCATGTTACACAGCACGTTTGAGGTTCTGCAAGAACCATTGAGGTTCATTCTCATGTTACGCAACTCGTTTGAGGTTCAGCAAGAACCAATGAGGTTCTTTCTCGTGTTACGCAACTCGTTTGAGCTTCTGCAAGAAACAATGAGGTTCATTCTCATGTTACGCAACTCGTTTGAGGTTCGGCAAGAACCAATGAGGTTCATTCTCATGTTATACAGCACGATTGAGGTTCTGCAAGAACCAATGAGGTTCATTCTCATGTTACGCAACTCGTTTGAGGTTCGGAAAGAACCAATGAGGTTCATTCTCATGTTACGCAACTCGTTTGAGGTTCAGCAAGAACCAATGAGGTTCATTCTCATGTTACGCAACTCGTTTGAGGTTCGGCAAGAACCAGTGAGGTTCATTCTCATGTTATACAGCACGTTTGAGGTTCTGCAAGAACCAATGAGGTTCATTCTCATGTTACGCAACTCGTTTGAGGTTCGGAAAGAACCAGTGAGGTTCATTCTCATGTTACGCAACTAGTTTAAGGTTCGGCAAGAACCAATGAGGTTCATTCTCATGTTACGCAACTCGTTTGAGGTTCGGCAAGAACCAATGAGGTTCATTCTCATGTTACGCAACTCGTTTGAGGTTCGGCAAGAACCAATGAGGTTCATTCTCATGTTACGCAACTCGTTTGAGGTTCGGCAAGAACCAATGAGGTTCACTCTCATGTTACGCAACTCGTTTGAGCTTCTGCAAGAACCAATGAGGTTCATTTTCATGTTACACATCACGTTTGAGCTTCTGCAAGAACCAATGAGGTTCATTCTCATGTTACGCAACTCGTTTGAGGTTCGGCAAGAACCAATGAGGTTCATTCTCATGTTACGCAACTCGTTTGAGGTTCGGCAAGAACCAATGAGGTTCTTTCTCATGTTACGCAACTCGTTTGAGCTTCTGCAAGAACCAATGAGGTTCATTCTCATGTTACACATCACGTTTGAGCTTCTGCAAGAACCAATGAGGTTCATTCTCATGTTACGCATCAAGTTTGAGCTTCTGCAAGAACCAATGAGGTTCTTTCTCATGTTACGCATCAAGTTTGAGCTTCTGCAAGAACCAATGAGGTTCTTTCTCATGTTACAAAAGCTCTCAGATTTCATCAAACAGATCTTCATTTGTGTTCCGAAAATGAATGAAAGTCTTTCGGGTTTAGAACGACATGAGTAATTATTGACAGAATTTTAATTTTTGGGTGAACTAACCCTTTAACTGCTGGTTAGATTAGCAGTGTTCAGCAGCCGTAAACAACTAAACTCTGCTTTCTGCCTAACAAACACCCTTTAATAACAAGTTTAGTCTCATGAATGATTTGTTTGGGTCACACTCAACCGGCTGACACATTTTTGTCTATTGCACGATGAGCACTGGTGACAGAATTGTGGTTTTTGGGGTAAGCTACTCCTTTAAAAGGACCATTCTAAGGCACCAGTAATCACACTCGGAGAAACTCAGCACATGATGTCCTTTCACTGCGCTCCGTCCCCGGAGACCCGGATCACTCAGCTCGCTCACATATAAGGGATATTGTGTGAGCGAGGCTTGTCGCATGTGAGAGAGCATTGTTCCCTCTCAGAGACCGTAGCTTTACCTAAGATTTGTGTCTCCAGGGTTCAGGTTACCAGACGTCACACCCCCCCCAACTCTATCTGCCCACTTTGTTCCTGAACAGAATTTTCCACTCGTCTTTTCCAGGGAAGACACCTACATTCATCCGCTGCACTTCTCATCCTCTCATTATACACACGCCTAAAGCAAGAAATAGACACTAATTGTGAGGGATTGAGCGCTGCGAGTGTAAACACAGAAGAGGAGAGAGTCATTTATCCTTAGAAAATCCTCCAGAAGAGTCAAACAAATTATTTTTAGTGATGAAGATAGATAGTATTTTATCTGGTTCATTGTTGCATAAACTTGCATGAAACATATGTTGCACAAGGCTAAATTACATATGGCCTCTTGCTGCAAACAAACATCTTTTCAGTAATTATATCCTTTAAGCAAAACAATTAAAATGCCTTGTGTTGTGACTGTGTGTCAAAAATAAGCTCAAAATGTTAACCAGAAACTACAAAAGTTTGGGAAGTTTGGGAAAGAAATTAATACTTTTATTCAGCAAGGATGCATTAAATTTATCAAAAGTTTCAGTAAACATTTAAAATGTTACAAAATTGCTAATCAGCATATTAGAATGATTTTTGAAGGATCACGTGACACGAAGTAATGGCTGCACAGTTATTTTAAATTTGATTATTATTCCACTGTTTTTACTCTATTTTTGATTAAATAAAAGCAGCCTTGGTGAGCAGGAGAGATTTCTTTCAATTCAGTTGAAAGAATTTCAATTTCATTTTAAAGTCTCCCTGTAGTCAACAATTTTATCCCTTAAAACTCATCTTTGATCACCAAAAACGACATATTTAAATGTTCTTTCCTTGAAAAAAATTCTTCATGCATTAAATAGTTTGAATGTAACTCGACACCCTTGCCTCATTTAGTATACGCGGTTCTATGAATATGCAAATGAGCCCCGATCACACGTTGATCTGATTGGTTACAAGGTAGTTTGTGACGAAACACCAGCGATTTCAAAGCGTGTGTTTGAGACTGTCTTTGGTTCACTGCAGTTTTAAGGAGAAAATACTCAGCAATGCTGTCGACTTATGAATTTACACATGGTTTGTCTTAAAGCATATTAAAAGCACCACATAGACACATAAACAACATTAAAAACTGGATTTTCACCACAGGGGGACTTTAAAAAATATTACCGACCCCAAAACATTTGAACGGTAACATTATGGGGAAAAAACTGCCCAAAGTTGCTTTTTTAAAATCAAAATAACAATTAAAAAACCACAACAATAAAAAGGAAAAGAAAATGCATGTGCAAAAAAAAAGCAAGCTGCATGAATCAACTTACATAAGACATAAGTTAAAACTAAAATGTCTGTTAATATGTTACCATATCCGTTATTTATTATCTGTCATTAAACTTTTAAATATCTGTACTCTGTACTGCTAATTTATTTGCATGACACCCATTACGCTTTGCCCGTGAACCTTGAACAGTTCTGCCCTCGAGACGTCTTTGCTTACCTATAAACAGCAGGAGAAAGCAGAAACGTAGAAAAGAGTAACACGAACGTCTGAAGGCAGAATGGACAGTGAAAGTAAAGATCTCACAGGTTGACACAACAAACACTAAATGTCACACAGGGTCATGGAAAAGCACTCTACCGAAACTCTTTGTGAAACATTGTCCCATAAGGGCTTGACAAAGTTCTCTGATGAGATTGTTTTAGCCCTGATAGCGATTAACATGAAGTTTAATTTCGATGGCCCTCTACTAACTATAAGTAACTTTGCAACTACATGTCAACTATCAGTCATTAGAGTATTATACTTTCTTAATATCTGCTAACTCTTTATTTTGATGCTCCTCAATACTGACTCAGAGTAACTTTGCAACTATATATTCTATTTACCCTAACCCTAACTTAACAGTCTACTAATACTCTAATGACTGCTAGTTGCAAAGTTACTTATATAATGTCTAAAGTGGACCATAAAATTAAAGTGTAACCCTAGAAGCAGTTATTAGCATCAGGCCTACAAGCACCATTAATGATTGATTAATGATTGATTAATGATTGATCTCATCCAGAACTTCTTGACTTGTCTAAGTCCTCCACACAGCAAACCCTCATATACTGGTTTGGATGTGTGTTTGACACCCGGCTGAAGAACACAATGATCATAAACATGTTCATCAGTTCACACGGGAATGAGGAATATCAGACTCCCTGCGGTTTGGTCTACAGGAACACAGATTAGAGGTCGCCAGAGTTCACTTATGTGGACGAACTCAAAACTTTACAACCACTTTGTTAACAATGAATATATATATATATATGTGTGTGTGTGTGTGTGTGTGTGTGTGTGTGTGTGTGTGTGTGTACACATATACATATATTAAACAGATCAGAAGTGACAGTAATGTTAAAAAAGATTAAATTTCGAATAAATGCTTTCTTCATCAAAGGATGTTTTTATGGGATCAAATGTTTTCAACATTGATAATAATCATAAATGTTTCTTGAGCATCAACTCATCATATTACAATGATTTGTGAAGGATCATGTGACACTGAAGACTGGAGTAATGATGCTGAAAATTCAGCTTTGATCACAGGATATAAATTATACTTTACTATATATTCACATAGAAAACAGCTATGTGTAATTTGTAATATTTTTTCATTTGTAATAATTTTTTCATAATATTAATGTTTTTACTGTGTTTTTGATATATATACACACACACCTGTTTAAACAGCTTGTTTTTGTGATGTAAAAAATTACAAAGATAAATCGTATCGGAACTTTTCAACCTCAAATTTGGAGCAGAGCTTGTTTAAATGTATGGCTTTAATTTTCTTGAAATTTTAGGTAAAACATGTTTTGCAAAATATGTCAATTTCATTTTTTTATTAAAAAAAAATCATTATAATTTTTTTATTGTTTTTGTGCATTTTTTACAACAATAAACGTAAAATGTATAACTTTTTAAAGTTCGCCTCTTAAAGCTTAAAACTTCACTTGAGCAATAATCTGACACGTGTCGTCTTTAAAAAGAGACCAAATTTAATTCTTCAAAGCATTCAAGATGATTGACAGTTTAAGTTGGAAATTTCATTTGCTCAAACAGTGAATAAATGGATTATAACTCCTGCATAAATATAATTTAGTACCACAAAATCCCCTAAAAATACAAAATATTAAATACAAAAACATTATCGAACTAAAATCTAGTACAATCATTTAATTTGAAAAGTATTTCATTAATATGTATATTATTAATTATTCCAGCCTTCTATTGTATGCTTTCGCCAGCTAATGTATGTGCACCACTCATTACGCTTCACTCTTGAACAGTTCTGCCCTCGAGACATCTTTGCTTACCTATAAACAGCAAGAAAGCAGACTTACAAAAGAAGGAAGAACACATGTATAAACTCAAAACAGTGAAAGTATTATTACGCTGCGGGAGCACGCAGGATCATAGACATAATCACTCCATATATATATATATAATTTTACAGACGTATTAGCCCTGTAACAGTGCTATAAAGGTTATAGTAACAGGCAGTGTCTTAAATCAGCCAATGCTGAAAGCACTTTTAGGTTTCGACACTAGACGGTGCAGATCCAGAGCACCACAGATATGCATGGAAAGCATTTATAGTGAGTTTTCAGAGTCGGTCAGGGCAGCTTTGGCTAGCAAGTGCTCTCAGAATAACACAGACGTCAAGTCTGACCACTTCATAAGACTCAAAACATGGATTTATTCGCTGGACGGACATTCCTGTTTTACAAACTGCTCATTTTTCCACAAGAACAGCATCTACAAACTAAGGCTCAATGCCCCCAAAAGCATGGCAGATTTACAATCAGAACAAAGGTAGCTCAACTTTTAAAGAGCCTCGTGCTTAAAAACAGCTTTATTCATAAACTCGGAGAGAAATACAGCTAACTTTAGTCTCTCGGCTTGGCAAGGGCTGAGAAATGAGCTGGCTCGTTTGGGAACAGATCCCAGCTGACACAATATGTCCAGTGCTAACGTTCCCACTAAGTTATATCAAAACCTCCAGTTTTTTAAATGTTTTAGAAATGCTTTTTCTTGGTTATGAATGTGCACATTCCAAACGTTTGTTCATAACTTTGCAGGACGTTCGGTCAGCTGGGGGAGTGGACACTTCTTGGCATGATCTGCATTCGGTGATTTACTCTCAGACGGGAAGTTACTGAATGACTTACTGAGGAAACAAACGAGTAAAGCGAAGGAGAAAAGCATGTGTGTGTGTGTGTGTGTGTGTGTTCACCGTGATTTTGCCAAGTAAGACATGTTCCTGGTTCAACACATTTTGTTGATCCTGGAACAACATTCCTGTCCTGAAATTAGTCCTAACCCTATCCCTAACCCTACACATAATTTATGATGTAGAAGCCCCTAGCCCTGGTTTTAAGTCTAAACTTGACATAAACTGTAAGCTTGTCCCTCAGATCTGATTGGTCGACTGGAATGTTGATCCGGGAACATGTACTTAGTGAAATCAGGTTCACAGTCTGTTTGCCAATGACATCATCGAGCTTCAAACACGCCAAGGCGAGGCAAAGCTTTTAATGAACAAACACAAGGCCACAAAATGAAGACCAGAGCAAACAGAAGATATAAAAGGTGAGCCGTCCACTTGCTTAGGCTTGCCTGTGTGGTTCTGACAAATAAAGTATTGTGTATTATCCCATAGGAAAGAAAAATCACACTTTTATCCAAGACAGGAGTGACAGTAATGGAGAGATAAATCCTGCGACTCAATACAATAATGTCTCAATACCCACTATATCTAAAGTTATATATATGTTAAAAAGAATTTTAAATAAATGTAACATAAATAACTATATTAGAAATGAATACAGTCTATAATAGAGTACATTATAAATGTATACCGTTTGTTTTTATTTCTCTTAAAGGGGACATATCATGCTAAATCCACTTTTTTAGCCCTTAAATGCATTTTGTTGTATATTTGGAGTGTTTAGAAGTACAGAAAAGTTTAAATTATTCTCTTCAGGTGCTTCGTTGATATCTTTATATTCTGTTTTGGTCAGATTTTTCAACCGGTTCAGATTTTTCTGTCATTTATGACGTTTTTTCAACTATTACGTCACGGTATTTGCAGCGGAACTGCCAAATAAGGACATCGACTTCCGGCCCAACACTTCCAGCAATCCGCCATTTTTATTTCTCGCTGCAATTTTGTAGTCCAAGCTAAAGGATGCAGAAGTTACGAGAGGGTAAGTTAAAATGTTCGGTTGTTGGATGTAGTAACCCACACGCTTCATTACACCGTCTAATGTAGATGAACTGCCGTGCTTGTGACAGGAGCATGTTTAACTGAAAGAACGAGCAGAGAGAGAGACCCGGTCGGAGCCAGGCGAAAGTGTAAACAAGACTTCACCGTCTCCAAACTAGGCGCTGTCTTGCTCTCTCTCCCTCGCACATATTAATCAAAATAAATCGACACGGTGGTAAAAGGTCGGAAGACCAAAGTTTCATGTGTAAATACAGTAACACACCATTGCGATACATCCATCCATATGAAGACGTTGTTCTGCTGGTTCGTCGTCTTAGTTTTCATCTCGCTCCGGCTCCGACTCTGGCTCGAACATGTAAGGCTGGCTGGACAAGTCTTCCGTTGTTGACATTTTGTTAATAACGTGTGAATAAAAAGTTTCTGTGCCGCTAGATAATCGTATCTCTGCTATCAAACTACAAAAATGTCCGAACGGGGTGGAGTTGAACCGAGTGTCACCTCTGCAAACTGGAGAGGGGGCGGGGTATGAAGTGTCTCATTTGCATTTAAAGAGACCGCACCAAAACGAGTTGCTCTCAGACGCACATCAGAAAAGGGGCCTGTGGAGCTATAATAATGAGGAATTCAGACCCAAGCATTGCAGTTCCGCTTTATATAGACCACAAATGTATGATTTATATGTAAAAAGGAACGATTTAAAAGCATGATATGTCTCCTTTAATGAATTTCATGAGAAACAGCCGGCAACAAAAGAAAATAAATTAAAAATAATAAAAAACAAAATACAAAAACCTTAAGATCAGCTGATCTGAGCCGGTGTTATTTTGATATTATTACAGTTTTTATTAATATTTTATAATGACAAAAAATAGTTTCTATTTTTAGATGTCGGGTTTTCATTTTAATTTTAGGTAATGTTTTAGTAATTTTGTTGCGTTTTTGCCATTTTTTTTAATTATTGTAATTTTTAAATGTCTAATTAGTTTATATACCTTTTTTTTATTTATTTTTTTACTTATTTAAGTACATCAAGTTAAACTAAATGACAGTGATGAATGCAGCCTTGATAACTATTAAAGTTTGTTCATATGTTATTTTATTTCAGTTAACGTATATTTCATTTCAAGTAACAACATTTTTAATAGTTTTAGTTTTATTTAAATATTAATAAATATATTTATTTTCATAAATTTAACAACATTTTTTATATAAATATACAATTTATAATAAGGTGTATTATAATTAATAAATGTAAACATATATGTTTATTTTTATTCTATATTTTCATTTTATTTTAATGAATTTTAAGAGAAACAATAAAAAAGATAATTTCCCAAGATCAACTGATCTGACCTGTTACATTTCTTTTATATATATATATATATATAGAGAGAGAGAGAGAGAGAGAGAGAGAGATAGATATATATATAATAATAATAATAATACAAATTATATTTGTTCCATTTATTTTTTATAAAAAAATAAAAAATAAAAATAATATATATATATATATATATAAAATAAATGGAACAGCTCAGATCAGTTGATAAATATATATATATTTATAATTTTAGAATAAACAGCTAAGACAATCTATCTAAATAAAATAATAATAAACTAATGTTCCTCTGGCACTTTATCAACCCCAAAAGCAACATAAAGACCAGAACATCTCAGAACAGTTTCCCAGTACATGACCTCCGCTTCACTGTCTCTGTACGTCCCTGTGAAACACTCATCAGTCCCGCGTGAGGAAGAGGAACTCCAGAGAGCGTGAGGAAGAGGAGGAGAAGTTCCTCACAGACGCTCCGGATCTGCAGAGGTCATTCCTCTGGTCCCGCACACTTCTCTTCTTCTCTTGTGCTTGTTCATTCACTCCTCATAGTTGTGCTGGAGTGGTTCAGAACCTGCCAGTTGTCATTGCACAATGTCATTTCCAAACAGCTAAAGCTAAAGTTACGGGAAGGCCAGCGATGCATTTACGGTTTCAGAAGATAATCCCTGACACATTCCAGGACACGCATTCACCTCCAAACAGATGGCAGTCTATTAACGTGTGTGTGTGTGTGTGTGTGTGTGTGTGTGTGTGTGTGTGTGTGTGTGTGTGTGTGTGTGTGTGACCGGGGAAGAGGACACTGGGAGAATGTTGACTTTCAGAGTTTGGAGGCTTTAAACAATTCAGCTTCAACTTTGGATCTAAAAATAGAAACCACATTTGCATCCAGTAATGCGACGTCCTGTCTGGAATAGGATATTAAACAAAAAGAAAATAATAGGGTGGGATTTATTTTATCCATTAGGAATTGATTGGTCCTGCTTAAAAACAGTAACATCATCATCAACAACAAGGTTTTAATACACAGACATCAGTGCTATTTTACCACCGTTGAGATATAGGTTATATTTATATAAAAGTATTTTAGTATTTTGCATATATATTTTAATTTTAGCTTCATTTTTATTAATTTTATTGTACGCTTTTGTCATTTTAATTATTTTTGTGCTTTTTAAATATGTCTATTTAGTTTATATAATTTTTTTATTTCAGTTATTTTATTACATCAAGATAAACTAAATGAAAATGAGAAATGTTGCATTGGCAACTAGAGCTTTAAATGAGATAAGCACATTTTTTTATGATATTTTATTTCAGTTAATGTTTATAGTATATATATATATATACTATATTTTATATTATTATTATTTATTTATTTTTAATACTTTTTTTTTTTTTAAATATACATTTTCAAAATGTTAAAGTCCCCCTGTAGTGAAAATCCAGTTTTGTTTTTAAGGTTGTTTATGTGTCTATGTGGTGTTTTTAATATGCTTAAAGCAAATCATGTGTAAATTCATAAGTCAACGCCATTGCTGAGTATTTTCCATTTCTAACCCTAACTCGGCTCATTTGCATATTCATAGAACCACGTATACTAAATAAGGCAAGGGTCTCGAGTTACATTCAAGATATTTTATAATAAATAATATGATTGACTACAGGGAGACTTTAATGGTTTTAGTTTTGTTAGCGATAATAACCCGGATGCACACACTGATAACATGAATAAGTGTCTTTGCATAAAAGTGTAATAATGCTAAATGAAAATGTTTGCATGGTAAAAAGTAGGATTTCCATACCGAAACGCAGAACACAGATGATATTGATACTCAAATAAATAATAATGAGACCAAGAACATAAAGGACGTCAATCTAGATTTCATGTTGACTTTAAAGACTCCTCAAGAAATAAAGTGACACCGTCTCGACAGGATCGACCGTGTCGTCGGTTCGCTGATAATCATGTGTAATCAGATTATGGTTAATTTTAATGTGACTGATCAAACACTGAGCTGGCAGAGATGCGCTGGTGTGTATATACTCCTAACACCACGATTAACAGAGACTCCTGCGGTCACCGATCACAGAGAACAACACCATAGATGCATATTCACAGATTAATATGTGCCTGAAATCGCCTCGCCGATCGAGTCCTGCAGATGAAGAATATATGATATGCTCTGAAATACACAGCGATGAGTGAACAAGAGGAGGATGAGTCTAAATATAGCCAAACACAATGATTACAAGAGTGCATTTATACACTTCATGAACAGGTTTGGTAAGGTTTTTAATGTTTCTGAAAGCTCACCAAAGCTGCATTTATTTGATCAAAAATACAGTAAAAATTTTGAAATATTATTATAACGTAAAACTGCTGTTTTCTATGTGAATATATAGTAAAATATAATTTATATCCAGTGATCAAATCTGAATTTTCAGCATCATTACTCCAGTCTTCAGTGTCACATGATCCTCCAGAAATCATTCTGATATGATGATTTGCTCTAATGTAATTTCAAAAGTCAATAGTTGTCATACAGTACGAGTTTAGGAGCTAAAAAGCAGCTCAGATCATTTGGCATGAAATGAGTTCATATTGAAATAGCTATTAGACTTTCGATTGCAGACTTTAGCATCAAATATTAAACCCCACGGATCCATATCCAGTTAGTTGTTTTTCCAATTAACTATTTTTCCTTCTCTGGTTATGATCACAAAAAGAACATTTGATTGTTTTTATTTTTTTATTTAAGAGGTGCAGTGGAGAGCCATCAAGATCACACTGTGCCAAAGAGAGAGAGAGAGAGAGAGAGAGAGAGCTGTTGCTAGGCAACCTGTGCATGCCTGAGATTATTGTGCACAATCCATGAGGCTCAAATGTCTTTTCAAATTACAGCGCGACCCAAGACGAGCAATCTGAACACTGATTTCCTCGAGAGTACGGCCACTGTGAAGGAACGACTGAACAGCTTTGCTGCTAAAACAAGTTCATATTGAACTTTCCCACGCTGCAATGCCCAAACATGCTAATGTTCATAGATTAGATCCGCATGGAGGGCCTCATCTCCTGTCATGCGTTCGGGGACCGGGGGGGGGGGGAAATCAGCCTCTAATACAGTGGACACAGTTCAGTGGCTAATGCATTATCTCAGTTATTCACGATGAATTGCAGGCTCACTGGACAAACGCGCCTGTGGCGATCGATGTTTTGTGGAAAACGACCTTACATTGCTTCTTGTGCATTTAGCGACAGATTCAAAGTGAAATGTGAGATGCGCGTTCAGTTCGATAGACATTTGTCAGCATGTTTAAAGGGTAACTAAACCCCTGGTCAGAGCCTGACACCACCCATCTGAGACGAGTCTCTCTGTAGGCAAGGGCGTGGTTAGCTAGGAAAATTCAACTGCAGTAGCCACCGTTCAACCTGAAGAGGGCAGCACTCAGACTTTTTTACACCATATATTGTAGAATTAAACCACTTTAAACCCAAATGTCAAAAAAGTTACTTGAATCAATGACCAGCATTAATAAAGCCCCAGTCTAACAGATCATTAACTAAAAAAAGTTGTTTTAGCGTATAATTACCCTTTAACGGCCCCCCTGAAATCAAAATGTAAGTTTTTTTAGCTTTCAGTATGAACATGTTAGCCTTAAGGTTATGAATAAGCTGGTGTGCTCCAAATCAATGACAAAATTTGCATTTAGGAGATATAAGCATTCAAAACGTACAGTCTCTCACTTCCGCTAAAATTGATCAGGGGTTTTTATGACATCACCGCGGACTTCAGCTTCTCATCACATCTTCTGTCCAATCAAATGCGCTAGAATCTAAAGCTCCGCCCCCTACGCTATAAATAACCAGGCGTTGACACGTCACAGAGCAATATGGGTTGGATAAGTGTGTTCAGTTGCTCAAACGCTCGAGTTTTATTCCGTTTTCCAACTGTACGTTGGTTAAGACTGAAATGGATAGAATTTATTGACACTTCTACTATTGAATCCAGCATATCATCAGCGCTCTGATTCGCTTCCACGGTGCTGTCAGTCTGTGAGGTAAACTAAACGCTATTGGCCATTAGAAAAGGGGGAGGAGCCATTCAACATGACCCGCCTTAGCTTCCTGTTTCAGTGCAAATTACGTCAACGCATCAAACAAAGCTGCGCGTTTCAAGGCACTTCAGTGGGGCTTTAATATTTGACAAGAAACCAAAATTTCGCCTAAATTTAAAGAAATGCTTCCAAAAACCAAGATATGGTGCAAAAAGATTATAGATTATAGTTTATAAAGTTATAAATATGGATTTTTTTTCTTGGCTTCAGAAGGCCTGGAGTCGTATGGATTACTTTAATCATGGATGGATGCGCTTTTTAGGGCTTCAAAATCTCAGGCTCCATTCACTCCCATTATAAAGCTGGGAAGAATTCTGTTTGGCTGAAAGAAGAAAGTCATATACACCTAGGATGGCTTGAGGGCGAGTAAATGATGGATACTTTTATTTTTGGGTGAACTATCCCTTGAAAAAGCCATGTTTATTTGATCATGTTTCTAAGGTGGTTTGTTCAAATCATAAGCCTAACTATGAGAAGTATATGTGATGCCTCAGCAAACACCACTTATTATGGTAGTTTTCAGCTGTTCTATATATAAATGCATGTTAAAAGTGAAGAATGCATCGTAATAATCAGTTGTGCCACTTTTTTCTTAACGGGCACTTGTTAGTTATTTTGTGTTACTACTTTCTCAAAGTGTTCTTGACTCTTTCCCTGCGATCACATTCAGTGTTCAGCACGTCTGTCCTGCAGCTGTTCTCACCGCATATCTTCATCTGGAAAGATAGCATGAAATAACCCTGCTGGCAAAAAATAGACATTCTACAATCAGCCTGTTTGTCTGAATCCTAAGCTCATCTTAAAGACCGAAATCAAAAATTGGACTCTTTAAGCTTGTCTACTGTACTATCAGATGTACTTTTATGCATTTTTAAAATGACTTTTCTTCTAAAAAAGAATGAACAAAATATTGATGCACTCTAAATGTTTGTCTAATAAGCGCAACGGCTGTGATGTAAAACATAAAAAGTGATATGGAAAAGTCTCTCGTATCACTCCACACTCTTTCTTCCCACATAATAAGATCAATTACACTCAAATCAATATTTCATATGACCAGTGCTTTTCATATGAGAATAAGTGTTGCATATTTGGAGGATATTCGGTTGATTAGAAGATCTAAAAGAGAAGCTTAAGGTCAGTGGTGTCAGTCTGTGAATCTGAGAGCTCAACACAGACGCGCTTCGTCCCCTGTCAGTCAAAATGATGGGCGGAGTCTATGAGACACGAGATATGGTAAGCCGTTTTGACTTTTATTTATTCATTCTCAGGAAATTAATTCTTGATATCCATAATTCAATTTACACCAGATAAAATACTAATTGTTTTAAATAGGACTAGCAAGGGACACACATGAATGCACAGAATTATCAGCAGCAGAATTTCCTTTCAGTGACATTTATACTGTATTCGCAGTCAAAAACACACATGTGAACTCTTTGTGATTCTGGCTTAATGTGCCTCTCGGGACTCGGGGAAGGAGATAAAGGAAGTAAATATCGTGTCATGTCTCTGAAGTCATTTCCCATCTGTGGGAGCTTTGTCAGCGAGAGACCTTTCGACCCGCGGCTTCTATCGGCTCATCCTTTAGGGAATCTCAAAAAAAATAAAAAAAATAATAAATAAAGTGTGCTGTGGTTTATGTTTGGCTTATCATTGATCTGTGGTTCTGCGTGTCGTGATTGTCTCTTGAAGAGAAAACGAAAGTGGCTTCAGAACATGTGACGGAAGAATAATCTCGCACATCCCAGGCCTTTTTAAAAAGCTTTCTAGTTTGGACTTTGTCCAGAATAATGTATTCAAATCCCAACCTTTATCATTATAAAGTAATCTGCAAAGCCAAAGATGGATTCAAATCCCCTTTCAGCATCATAATCTGTTCCATATGCAAAGCAAAGATGCGTTTCTTTAAATATATGACGACGACAGTCATTAATGTAACTCAAAATGGGGTCAAGATGATGTAAAGACGCTCGAGAGCGAATCTCCTGCTGTGGGAAACGGTGACCTGTTAGAATGAGTCATTTCTCACGGACGGAGCTTCTCATATCTAGTGCTCTCAGACCCTGATGTTTAACATAACGGCATATTCTTGCTCTCTCCATATCATAGTTTTCACTTCTTTAAAGTCAACATGAAATTATAACTGTGGATAATGCATCATTGCACATTATTCTTTTTTTTTTTGGCATCATCAAACCCTCATATTTTACAACACGTATTTTACAATAACTTGTCATATTTACATTTATGCATTTGGCATGCATTATTATAAAAAGCGACTTACATTGCATTCAAGACATATTTTAAAATATGTTTTGCCTATGTCATGTCTCATGCAGAAATAGGTCACATTGTGGAAGTAAAGTGGGTTGGAAGTAAAGTTGCATGATCTACTATCACTTCATATTATCATGTGTTTGTGTAACCTTAAATCCTTGTATTCATCATTTTGCATTGCATTAAATCATCTGTCACAATGATTTCTGATAGAGACGATGCTATATGATTTATATAACATTCCCACTAACACAGAACATTTCTAGACCTGAATCTCACCTCATTTATTACGATGTTGAAGGCCACAGCGTCACGAAGACGCTCACGAACATTTGTTTTACTGAAACGCATTCCTACACAGGATTCATTTTTAAACAGAATTTGCCTGCCATAACTCTAATTAACATCTACTCCGCAATGTTAATTGGGTGCTTGTGGCCTGAAGAAAAAGCGTGATTCTGTTAATGAAGTTTTTAATCATTCGAATGCTCCTTGTACAATACCGTCTATTCATATAACAGGCTTCACAGCTCAGATGAAATCAGCTGATCAGAATCAAACCCATAACAGATGGTTCCTTTACCAGCTCACAGAGGATGTTCTCAGAACGTTCTGACAAGGTTCCTCAAAGTAACACTAAAAGAATGTTATTACTTGTTTTAGAATGTTCAGAGAACATTCAAAAGTAACGTTCACATAATGATTACAAAATGGAATGTTTCCTTAAAGGGGACATCTCATGAAAATTTGACTTTTTCCATGTTTAAGTGCTATAATCGCGTCCCCGGTGCATCAGCCAACCCAGAAAACGTGAAAAGTGAAACCCATTAACTTTGTTTTGGTGAGCCTTTCTCTGTATGTATGTCAAAAAATAAACCGGTCAGACTTCGCTCTCCTTCTGACAGAGGAAGGGGATCTTATTATAATATTACCGGCCCTTATGGTGCGTTCAAGTCATCTCGTAGCCTAAATATCGTACTTACGAGTTGAGCGCACATGAACGCCACCACAATGTCGTAAATACGAGCGCCGATCTTCACCAGGGGGGCAATGTTTCGTAAAAAACTGAAGCTTCCCCGGGCGCCGCCATTGATTAGCGGACCATCACCTGCTGTTAGCATGCCATTGACTCCCATTCATTTTGGCGTCACTTTGACAGCGAATAACTTTACATCTGAGGCGTTTAAAGACTCCATTTGTCCATTATTTATTTCTAAAGAAACACGAAAATGTATAAAAGGCTCCATTACCTTGTATCTTACGTTATGGCCCCGTAGAAGCCGTTTTTGTAAAAATAGGCTAACGATTGCGTCATAACCACGCGACTCTCTGTCGCACAGTAGAGAGATTACCGTATGGACAGGAGGAGAAGCTCGCGGGCAATCGGGGGGACGTGGAGGCAAAATGACAAAGTAATTAATCAGAATACTTAGCAAAAGTTTCTCCTGCTCCTAGCTCATGGACACCTCCTACTCACACTCTCCGTCTCTGCAAGTTTCGGAAGGGAATGATTCAGATTTCTTTTGGCACAGCTACTAGAAGACAGACGGGTTGCTCACGTCACATCTACGTCGTCAAGCTCAGTTTGAGTCTGCGCAGTACGCTCGACCATCAGGAAGAGAGTGCTTCTAATTGACTTCACTTTGCTCCGTTGAATCCAATGGGGTCGCTGTGTCCAGTTTATATACTGTCTATGATCTTCACAGGTTGTGGGCGTGTCACTGAGAAACATGGTGGAATACCACAATACTTAAAGGTATTTAGCAGTGATATTGCTGGACTTTTCTATTTACAGCGAAGTAAGCTAATTGCCTGCACAGAATATGATGGCATTATAATATAACAATGTAATATGTAATGATAAAGTTTGCAGTTGCTTCATAAATTAATTAAAAACGTAAAAAACCAAATGCACATTTCTATGTTCTTCATCTTCTAGAACTAGAGTTTAAGAATCTTGCTGTATTTTTGTGTAATTAATGAAGAGAAAGTACACCGCCATCTTACTCCGGCGAAAGTGACTTGAACGCACATGCCGTCATAAACACGACTTCCCACCTCGTAAGTATGAACTTCCCAGGAGAACGCACCATTAATCTGCACGTTTACACACACCAGCCGACATTTGGTTTCACAGGCGACGACAGTGACCAGTTCTAACGCAATGGCAAAAGATCCAGCAAAGCATGAAACTGTTCTGTCGTTGAGCACAGACGAGCACTGAACACTGAGTCCCAGCCTCAGGTGAGACAAGACAGGATTCATTTTATTTGGAAATTTCCTGAATCTCTCCGTAACCTGGATTCTTTCTGAGATTTTGATGAGTGAGATTCGCTTGTTTTGTTATAGAGAGCCTAAGTCCCTCCCCTTCCGGTGGACCACCATGGGACCTTATTTCGGAAAAATATTGAATGGTAGTCAATGGCGAGAGACAACAAATATTTTGATCTCGTTTGAATTGTGCCCTGAATTACACATAT
This sequence comes from Leuciscus idus, assembly GCA_021554675.1. Taxonomy (NCBI): domain Eukaryota; kingdom Metazoa; phylum Chordata; class Actinopteri; order Cypriniformes; family Leuciscidae; genus Leuciscus; species Leuciscus idus. Next base: position 54,935,721 of record CM038623.1, read on the forward strand.
GATGTTTGTCAATTTAAAAGATACATTTTAAAGTCAAGAAAGTCGCAGTTTGATGTAAAACTGTTGAGGTTTAAGACTGTGAAAATACGTAATTACAAAGACTACAAACCCAAAAGGCGCACATGTGACGTCATACCTTTTCTCTGCAGCTCATTTGCATTTAAAGGGACACACACAAAAACGGCGCGTTTTTTCTCGCACACAAAAAGTGGCAAATTTGACAAGCTATAATAAAAGATCTGAGGGGTATTTTAAGGTAAAAAAAAAATTTTTTAAAAAGGATGTTTTGAACGTTCATAGAACATTCAGACATAACTTCATAGCTTAACTTGAACATTCTTGGATCGTTTTTTTTTATTATTATTTTTTTTAGCTGGGTTAGTTGACTTTGACTTATTTCAGCAAGCAAGCATCTAGAATCCATCGATGCCCTAGAAAGCATCCAGAACACACTAGCATGGTTTCAGCTTTACCACAACAGACCTGTGACCCGCTTTCAAGTTTGTGACCTGCTTGAAAGCCACTGTAATAGATCACCTGTATTTGTGTTTGCACCTGCATGTACTGTGCTCTCTCTCTCTCTCTCTCTCTCTCTCTCTCTCTCTCTCTCTCTCTCTCTGAATGAGAGTATAGATTGGTGCTGGATGTGTCAGCGAGCTCAAGGGTGATCATTAAAAGCACACACCTCTTCAATCTAGAGGTGTGTGGAGTGTGAATGTGGAAGGATATTGATGGATCCGACTATAATGTCCTGTGTGACAGGAGCTGGTGTGTGTTGAACAGCAGGAGGGCTTTATAGAGTGGATATGAGCATGAGAGGCTAGAAACGTGACGAGAAACATATGACAAATGATATTCACAACACTGTTCTGCTCCATAACATGATGTATTTTGAGTGCAACTGGATATTTAACACACACACACACACACACACACACACACACACACACACACACACACACACACACACACACACACACACACACACAAAGTAGGTTCGGACTTTTATTCAAGAGGAACTGACAGGATCATGCAAAGACTCTCTAACTGACCAGTGGTTGAATATTATAATAGTTTATATCTATATAACATGTATAACATACAAATAATATTTATAATACACAGAACAATATGTATAAATTAACATGAACATAAATTAATAAAAGATGTAAAAATGCATTGGCTTATTTTGCTTAGTTCCTGATATCCAACGCATATAGTTAACGTTTCATTTTGATATATTTATTGTAATTAAACATTAATTAAACAAGTTTTTAACATTCAAATTTACATTCTAAAATTGAATTTAACATATTGAATTTTAATATCTAAACACTGCCTATATATTAAATTAAATTGAACATATTTAATTTTAACTTGACTATCTTGTGCACCTGCTCTGTTCAAAGCACTTATTTTGGGCTGTGTGTCGTACACACACAGGCTAACGTCTGCGTCTCTATGACCCATTTTGGTTCAGTCGAAATTCCGAGACTCATTGCCCTTCCCAATCCCAACAGAGCACAGGTGCGGATCAGAACACGCTCCACAAACACGGATCATCAGGGGGGAATCACAGTCTCTCGGTGCGCTCGATGTGTTCATGACACACGTGTGCAACATCAGCCTCTCGGAAAACTCAACACACCATTAAATAATGCAGAAGAAGTGGACGAGCTTCCTTATCAAGACACAGAAAACAACGAGCGGAAGTCTTGAAAGATGTTCTATAATCAGAGCATTGTCATGCAAGAAGACTAACATGAGTAAATGTTGATTATTCTAAACTTTATATACAGTATAAGAAGAAAAGTCTAGTACAAATATCCAAACATTCTTAAATCAAGAAACACTGTAGACAATATCTAAATTTAAAAATGTTAATAGAATTATAAATTATATTAAACTGACTTGTAACAAGTTGAATCACTTAAACAATATCTAAATTTGAAAATGTTAATAGAATTGTAAATTATAATAAACTGACTTGAAACGAGTTGAATCTTGTAAAACAAGTTTTTTTTATTGCTTAACTTGTTTTGATGAGTTAAAGTAAAACTTATTGATCATATAATTGTTTTTTGTTTTTTACAGTGTTACATTTACTTGAGATGGTAAGATATTCTGGAGATAAGTCTTGTTTTCTGAAAAATGTATTAGAATTAAGTGAGTTTTTGCTGAAACTCCCCTGTTTTCCCTTTGAATTAAGTTTTAATTAATCTTACCTCATTGGCAGATTTTTTAATTATTATTATTTCAAGCATGAACTCACTTAATTTACTTCACTTAAAAAATCAAGACTTAATATTTTAAGTAATTTTGCTTCTCAAGAAAATATATCTTGATGCAAGAACGTTTGGATATTTGTGTAGAGAAAACAAAACAGAAATACCAAGTAAGAAAATAATATTTTTGCAGTGCATAATCGAGGCACGGAATTTCAAAAGTGTGATATATTTCCGTATTGCCAGTTTTCTTGTAATGTGGTTTCATCCTTCCTGAAATTTCAGAACATTTCCATATTGTCCACACAAAAAGGTCCTCATTTTGCACCAATACATCTGAGAAACAAATGCATCCCATGGGCAAAATAAATGTATATCAAAAGCATAATTCAGGAACAGGAGGATCTGCCATGGACCTGTGAGGGTGTTATTTAGGGTACATCAGTTTTTGACTACATTATCAAGCTCACTTCAAAGGCTTCAGGTGAAATGTTGGAGCACCTTCCGGTTTCAGTACACAGCTGAAAGCTCTGTAAAATCACATTATGCGAAGTATAGAGAGGCCTTTTCTCATTATCAAGCATAAAACAGCATACGTATATGTATACTGAGGCTGGCTTTGATCATGGGGGCCGATCGATTGCAAAAATCACACAAATACACACATTTACATCCTTGCTATTTTTTTTTTGCATTATAGTCCATCAAACTCCCTGTAGCTTCAAAAACTAGAGAGCTGCATAAGCAGAGAACTTCATCCATCACACACACACATTACATCACTTCAACAGTTCTGACTTATCCAAATAAAAAAAGTCACTCTTGTGCTCCTTGCGTCAAAAATAAGCGCATTGGAAATGAATGGGAAACGATTTTCATCTAGTGGAAGCGTTTGGTACTGCGGCCAAACTAAATCCTTTTTTGAGATATCCAGCTCAAATTTTGAACAACTTGTTTAGATGTATGGCTTTGATTTTCTCTCAGTTTTAGAGTAAAACATGTTTTTGAAAATTTAAAAATTTAAAATAGTATTTTTGCACATTTTTCATAACAATAAATGTTCATAACAAAAACTTTTTTTTTAAGTTCACTTTTTAAAACTCTTTTCAATTCAGTAATAATCTGCCAAGTGTCGTCTTTAAAAAGAGATCAAACTTCAGTCTGTGCTTTAAAGCAGTCAAGATTTACCACAATTTAAGTAGGAAATTAAATTTTAAGGTCTACGCTCAAAAAGTGAATAAATGGATTATAAATACAGCGTAAATATAATTTAGTACCATAAAATCCCCATAAAAACAGAAAATATTAAATAAATAAAAACATTATCGAACTAAAATATAAGTTAATTTCATTGAATTAAAAAACTTAATTTCGGTCATTTTTTCCGAACCGACACGCGAAGAGCACCAGGAAGAGCAAAAGAGTTTATCTTAAAGGAACACGCCGACTTTTTGGGACTTTAGCTTATTCACCGTATCCCCCAGAGTTAGATAAGTCCATATATACCCTTCTCATCTCCATGCATGCAGTAACTCTGTCTAACGCACCCACCGCTAGCCTAGCTTAGCACAAAGACTGGAGGTAAATGGCTCCAGCTAGCATACTGCTCCCAATAAGTGACTAAATAACGCCAACATTTTCCTATTTACATGTTGTGATTTGTATAGTCACAGCGTGTACAAATAACAAGGTCACATGAGAGACAGCCATCTTCTAACCGTATACATACTGGGAACTATATTCTCAGAGGGCGAAGCACTGCTACTTGGGCGGAGTGATTTACTCCAACTCTGAGCGAACTCTCTGCTCGCTGTGACTATACAAATCACAACATGTAAATAGGAAAATGTTGGCGTTATTTTGTCACTTATTGGGATTAGTATGCTAGCTGGAGCCATTTATCTCCAGTCTTTGTGCTAAGCTAGGCTAGCGGTGGGTGCGTCGGACAGAGTTACGGCACGCACGGAGATAAGAAGGGTATGTATGGACTTATCTAACTCTGGGGGATACGGTGAATAAGCTAAAGTCCCAAAAAGTTGGCGTGTTCCTTTAAGAACAACCCTAAAATGCCGTCTAAGATAATGGAAAAGAGCTTGAAAGTGAATGTCCAGTTTGCTATGAGAACTTTATTGGGTTTGAACCTGTCAAAACGAAGCCCTCCAATCTCCCATTGCTCACCCTGACAAAACAAAAACAGCTCAGCTGCGCAAACTGGCAGATGTTGTTTTGCAAAGACTCCAAAACGGCCCCGGTTTCCCGGAATCCAGTGTTATTTTACCCAGCATGCCGAGCGCTCGCAGGTGCCTGTGGAGTAAAGGAGGAGAGGAAGGTCACGAACGGAGACATTCTGAATCTGCACACACCTTATCTTATCCGCTGTATGTTTGTTCAGATGGACTGATAAACGCTTCCTCCCACACACACACACACACACACACACACACACACACACACACACACACACACACACACTCCTACTGATCTTCATTAGCGCTTCACTTTATGAGTCGAGCTGCTGAGCGCTTGAGGCCATCGATCATCATCTCAATGCGTTTTAAACTTCCTCAACTAGGCCTATTTCGAAAACACCAAATGCAGATCGACCGATCTCTAAACTAAGCTTTCATTATAAAGAAACTGGGTTTTTGAATGCTGGTTGCCACTGAGTTGCATAGCAAATGTGCTTCAGTTTCCGAAAGGATGCAAGTGTGTTTCTGGGTCAGAAAGCGAACAGGGAATGTTCTGGCAAGATTATGAGCAAACATTCTCCCAGTAACATTAAACATTTAGACTGTAATTATACATTTAAGGGCTGAGTAATATTAATTAACTACATGAACTAGGGTTTGGATGAGGGTTAGTTGCATGTAGTTATGCATTAAAGTAACTACGGTTACACTTTATTTTAAGGTGTCATGGTTACAGTGTAATTATGCATTTAAATACTGAGTAATAATAATTAACTACATGTGCTTACTATAGGGTTAGAGTTAGGATTGGGGTTTGGTTGAGGGTTAGTTGCATGTAATTATTCACTACATGTAACGTGTAACAATGACACTGTTACCTGTTTTTCTGAAATGTGTTGTTGGATGTTGACCTAATGTTTTTTAAACGTTGTTACTTGAATGTTCAGAGAACCTTCAAAAGTAACTTTCTGCGATGTTTGCAAAACGGTAAAACACAATGTTCCCGTAACATTCGCATAACCAATTCAAACTAAAAGAAACTAGAGGTTCAGCGAACATTCAGAAATTACGTTTTTATAACTCAATGAGAACATTAGCAAAATGTTCAAGCACATGTTTTTATTAGGCAGGATTGTGCAGCTTGAGAAGTTATTTTTGCAGATCTCTGGCTGAACTGGTTCGTCTCGTGTTTTGAACTATCCGTTGCATTCAAGTGAAAAGAAACTTCTGAACATAAGTGTTGCCATTACCACACTAGACCACGCTTTTACCTGGTTATTGCATTATAACAGTTTGCTTTCAGGACAGCTTTACTCTCATTTTCTGCCTAATGGATTGAGGATTTGTCACATGGCTTCCAGCACACTCTCTGTGTGACTTCATGTTGGTTTTTCTCAGAAGTGACGTCCTTCATCCCCATCTGTTGATGTCTGGACAGTTTTGGCCACTTACACGTCAAATCTGTCTTGGAAGATTGTAGCTTTTTGCTTCTCTGAGAGCAGACACAGAACAAGGAAGGACTTTCAGTTGAGTTAATAGACATTATTTTCCTCTTTATCACTGTAGACGCTGTATAAAGTGTTTTATAAAGGTGATTTTAAAATCTTTTTACAGCCATCTTTCGAAGTTCATCTCAGCTCACTGATCTTCATAAGAGACTGATCTGCGGTTTTAGGCCTAAAACATATACTCTGCGCAAGTATGTGAACTCAAACAACAAGTCTGTGCAACTCAACTGGAGTTTTAATGATTTTAACCTATTTAAAGGAAACTTATTCACAATACACATTATTTCAAAGAATCTTTACAGGAATGATGCTAATGTTTATAATATCTCAATATCTTCATGCGTTAGTCGCGTAGAGCCGGTTTACATTTTGGCGACAATACAAGTGATCAGTTGAGATTTGCTATTTAATATATATAGCTTTACATGTATGCAGATAAAGTCGGAGCAACTTTATATAAGAGCTGGGAGATTATATAATTATTTTGTGACAAAATAAAAAATCAGGTGTCAAGCGGCATGGAATTAAAATTGATCCTATTTTCTAAATGCATCACTGTGAACAATTCATCTGAACTGTAAAAAAAAAAAACTATGATCAATAAGTTATGACAACATATGTTTTTACATTGCTTTACCTCATCAAAATGTTCAGTGATTTTAAACTTTTTTTTTTACAGGTTATACAAGATTCAACTAATTTTTAAGTCATTTTTAAGTTGAAATAACTTAAACATCCAAGTTGATTGTACTTAAAATTTAAGGCAGCATTATTATTATTATTTTTTGCAGTGTGTGCATACATTTCATTTTTTAAAGATCAAATTGTAATATCTAGACCAGGGGTGTCA